>OZ010714.1:5823301-6522954 GCA_963932345.1 Ophion ventricosus | reverse complement strand
CTCTCTCTCTCTCCTCTCTCCTCTCTCCTCTCCTCTCTCCTCTCTCCTCTCTCCTCTCTCCTCTCTCCTCTCTCCTCTCTCCTCTCTCCTCTCTCCTCTCTCCTCTCTCCTCTCTCCTCTCTCCTCTCTCCTCTCTCCTCTCTCCTCTCTCCTCTCTCCTCTCTCCTCTCTCCTCTCTCCTCTCTCCTCTCTCCTCTCTCCTCTCTCCTCTCTCCTCTCTCCTCTCTCCTCTCTCCTCTCTCCTCTCTCCTCTCTCCTCTCTCCTCTCTCCTCTCTCCTCTCTCCTCTCTCCTCTCTCCTCTCTCCTCTCTCCCCTCTCCTCTCTCCCCTCTCCTCTCCCCCCTCTCCCCTCTCCTCTCTCCTCTCTCCTCTCTCCTCTCTCCTCTCTCCTCTCTCCTCTCTCCTCTCTCCTCTCTCCTCTCTCCTCTCTCCTCTCTCCTCTCTCCTCTCTCCTCTCTCCTCTCTCCACTCTCCTCTCTCCTCTCTCCTCTCTCCTCTCTCCTCTCTCCTCTCTCCTCTCTCCTCTCTCCTCTCTCCTCTCTCCTCTCTCCTCTCTCCTCTCTCCTCTCTCCCTCTCTCCTCTCTCCTCTCTCCTCTCTCCTCTCTCCGCTCTCCTCTCTCCTCTCTCCTCTCTCCTCTCTCCTCTCCCCTCTCCCCTCACCCCTCACCCCTCTCCCCCCTCTCATCTCCGCTCGCCGCTCTCCGCTCTCCTCTCTCCTCTCTCCTCTCTCCTCTCTCCTCTCTCTTCTCTCCTCTCTCCTCTCCCCTCTCTCCTCTCTCCTCTCTCCTCTCTCCTCTCTCCTCTCACTCTCCTCTCTCTCTCCTCTTCTCTCTCTCTTTCTCTCTCTTTCCCTCTGCCTGAGCTATTTTCGATTTCGCTAAAAAAGAACGTACCAAGAGCCGTTTCGAGGAAGCGAGACTGAGCGTACACAGAGTCCTTGGTCTTATGAGAAGGCATTCCTCTATATCGCTCGAGACAAGTAATATTTGCGGAATATCGAGTAGCAAGGGAGATACCGAGAGAGAGCGACCGAACGACAAGTTTCTCGTTATTCCACTCTTGAGTACATTTTCCGAGTTCCGTAGTCAAACGAGAAACCCTTGTAACTTGGTCACGTCCGTCCGTCTATTATAGCCTCAGTATTTCTACATTTCTACACCTGTATGCCTGAAAGCTTGCGAATAGATGCCGCAGATGGAAACATCAATTAACATGTTGGGAAATGTTGAAAAGCAAAGTTTTTGTGGCATTTTTATCGCCCACCCCATCGATTAAGGTATCATTGGACAGGTCTTTCGAAATAAAATTGACCTTCATCAGAAATGGGGGAAAAAGCACTGGCTGGCGATGGACTATATTTTTATGATCAATTTGTAACCATTTGTTCACAATAAAGCCGTATTTTTATTTCAAAAAATCCCTCAAAATAAATGCACACGCCAAATATTTTGGTAACGTTACATCAAAACAGGAGATATGAATAAACAAAATTATAGCTGAGTCGACGTCATAGGAACTCCGTTCGAGTTAGACGAATAACTTTGTCAGTTGTTCGGAGCCGCGTGAATAAAATATGAAACATCAAACAAAGCATCCTCTCTCACCTCTGCAACCCACCTGTACCATTAGGTGTCTAATGGTCGCGGATTATGATACGCAATCGAAATTAGCATGTAATAATAGATCGTGCTAGAACGTGCATAGTAATATTAATTACATGTTAGTTGTACATTGATGCTTCCAATGATTGCACGAATGGCACCGAAATCCTACTTTATGCGATATATAAATGAGCCCGCATACACCGAGGCATCAATGCACAAAGCATGCTCATCCCTGCAGCAACAACGACGAGCTTGCACCTCCAAAATTCTGGAGCAGCCTTCTGACTCTATATATTCGATATGATCTCTGCATATAAAGATCTGAAGAAATATAAGTCGACCAAGACTAGTGCTGCAGATAAATCGGCTTTCTCAATTTGCCCAACTTTCAAACGAAATAAATGCTTATTTCCCAAAATTTCCGTGGCAATAATGGCTAGGGTAATATTTAACAGACAGAAAAGTGCAGGCAGCATAAAGGACTACTGGTTTGATGATCATCCAATATCATGTTCTATCATTTATCTATTCTCGCAAGTGGGGTAGGGAGGGGCATGTTGAGCAGTCGGGTAAGTTGGACAATCGAAATATCTGGAAAACTAAGTACCGCACGCGGGTGCATCATATTGCGGAAAAAGAGGTATGGGGAAGGGGAACACATCACGCCATCACCCGTTGCCATGCGGCGCATGAGACGGTAACGTGGGACGTTTCATTATTTTTGCATCCAAAAGTAAAAAAAACGTGATTGAAAGATTTTCTTCTACCATTGTATGAGAAAAAAGATTTCAAAGTTCGTTGCAATTAATGTTGATGTTTCAAAAACGAACTAATTAACAAGCAACTGTTGTTTATTAATGCATTGTACCAAATCATGTTGCATGCGTCTGATTTTTTTATGCAATTCTTACTTTGCCCAACTTACCTCATACTCATGCTCAACTTACCCCACTATCGGGGCAGGTTGAGCAAATATAGCCTTAGTAATTTAAAAGCTAATATCTATGAAACAATAAGGACAACATGGAATTTCGTCTACAGACTTTTTTTCCCAGATAAATTTCCTATTGACCAAAGTAGGTTTCATTTGTTATACGGCAGACTGTTAAGGAATTACAGGGCGATAATTCCAAACTTGCTCAACATGCCTCTCCCTACACTGCTTCTTACCGCCTATGAGCCTTGACGCCCAAACGGTTTTTTTTCGAATCTCAGTAGACCAAAAGTACTCACCATTTCCGGTAGCGCTCATGAATCCACTGCCCAATTGTCGCAACTTGCTGAATGTCGTTCCGCCGTCGTCGGGTGTCACGGATCCCGCGTTGCTCGACTGTTCGGTTTGCGTAACCATCTGTTTTTTTCGGTCGAAAACAAATACAAAAACACAGCGTTAACCACAGAAGTGAGAAAATGATCTACGAGGATGTCGGCATATGGATGAAAATATTAATTATACAGGTACGTGATGTATCCAGCCGTATCGTTGTGAAATAATTTACCCAAAGCTCTGTACGAAGTAGGTAAGAAGAGACGGAGGATGTCGTTAAAGAGATCGTTTCGGATAAGCGAGCAAGCCTCCACCGGGTGTTCGAGAAAGGTACGTACCATCAAGTAATCCATACGCTGCGGCAAAGCCCAAGAGCCCTGTGAAGGGTTCAAGGTCTACCCAGAAGCAGAACCACGATTATCTAAGATCAAAAGGGTATCGTGTATGTTGTGTACTCGAGGTATGTTCATTCGTCATTGGCGGAGGTGATCTACGAGGAGAGACGGCCTGCAGAGAAGCGTCTCTCTTCCACGAAAAAAGACGTGGGCCATGGTCATCGGGTTGGTGACATCGCCGTGTCGTGCCGAATAATTTTAGGATCTCGGTCACGGTCCACGTTTGAGCCACTGACTAGCAAGACCTTGCGATCCTTTGCCAAGTCATACGATTCACTTTATATCGGATAATCGAGCCACATTATCCCCGCATGCGCCCGGAACCCCGAATAAGTACAGTCAAACGATTCTGCCAAGAAGATGCGACTAAACTCAAGCAGGAACGGAGGCAATTTCGTATAATGAGGATGTAAATTTTCGGCTATCTGGCCCGGTGGACGATTCAAAGGCGCCCTTTTCGGACATTCGCCCGATAAGAGGAACGCCTCAAAAGCCTCGTAAGGTTTTCACGTGAAGCTCGCTTACCCCAAACGCCTTCATATGCCTGGACATAAATTCTGTCGAATCGTCCAGCTACGAGAGAATCTCTTCGGTATGCGCTTCGCTCCGTTTATCTTCTCTTCACGTATACCACCCGGCCCCGCAAAGCCTCGCTTTTCTTCCACATCTATTCGTGGATAGCGAGAGGCTAGCCCGTTCTTTTCCTGCCCCCTCGAGAGACATTGAAACGAAATCTTGGAGCAAACTGAACTATGGAAGGCATTAAGAGGTCATGGCACCGTGAGATGTCCAAAAAAAAATCGACTTTTAGCGGTAAGTCCGATCTTTAACTTCTGACGCAACTGAGATGGAATTTACGTCTTTGCCTATGTACTCCTTCTCATCGAGCTCAATAAAACGTTGCATTAGAAAGGGTTTATCGACACGTGTCACGAGGAACGGTAAATAGACAGGATAGACATCAAATTCTAAGGATCAGGCTCAGATCGTAAGGGTTACGCCCCTTTCACTTTGCAGTAGACACATGTGCATAATTTTTAGTGGCAACGTGAAGGGGTAGTCTAGAAAGCGAGTTGAACCACCGAAACCGGGATCACGTTTTCCCGACGAGATCGTGATCAGACTTCCTGACGGTATCAGCCTTTTCACCCCCTCTCACTAGATTTCTCAAGTACACTCTTTGGCTCGAGACCCTGCTTGGTCTTTTTTCTTCAATGGCAGGTAAAAATCGCGCGTTATATTATATATTATATATAATAAAAAGAAAATATATCCGGTCCGGACTATTTTCCATAGCCACATATGCTGATGCATATGTGGTTATTTTCAGGAACCTTTTCAAAACGAATCGTTGATTTTGGGGACCGTCCTTGAAATGATCAGTATACGGAGACTCTCACATTTGTGCGAAGATAATTTTGAAGACAGGGTGAAGTTTGCATGGTATTGAGTATGAGACCGAATGTCTAGTACGAAGACGATCCACGAAATAACCTTCCCCAATATATAGCCTTGATCAAAAGTATTAGGCACCCTGTAAGTTTTCTATCCGAACAAAAAATCGAATATCGCAGCGAAAAGAAATCGTACACCAATTTACCAAACGGGGTTTTGAAGCGGACAAAACCAGCTTCAGTTTGCTTTTTTATTTTTGTTTACGATTTTTTTTGTACCCGCTACGTTATTTTGAACATATCGGTTTTTCACGATTTTCGCACTTTGCAGGATCGCGTCCTGAACATTGAAAAATAGTAATCTCATCATTTAGTGATAAGATCTTTGAAAAAGGACATCCCTAGCTTTAGTTTCGTTTTTTGAAAAAATGTTTGGGATTTTTTTTTCGGCAGTGTTATTTACTTTTTTCTTGAAAAAAAAATGGCAGGCTTCCGAAAAGCCGGCATCCGTGCAACGTAACTTGAAAACTATGAGGTTTGAAATTGTGGCCGTAATTTCGGCTAAAGGGGGTCCAACGAAATATTAGTTAAATAAAAAAGTCATCGTGGAAGAGGTGTAAATATTGAAATATAACTGTTAATATTATTTTGTAATATAAAAAAATTTTCTAATAAGAATTCTGAAAAAATGCTAATGTGTTAAAAATTCAATTATTTCCGCCTCTTAAAATTTTCATTAAAACATCTTTGTTTCAGAGTAACGACAATAAATTATTGAGACAAATCGTCGACTATCAATCAAAAATAGCGATACAAAGGAATTTTGGAAAAAGAATCTAAAAAAATTTAGTGACTCCAAAATAACAAAGTACAACTTTTTACTCCTGAGACTAAATATTCCAAAGCTCATAGTTGTCAAGTTACGCCGCAAGATGCCGGCTTTTCAGGAACCTGCCATCTTTTCAAGAACAAACTAGATAATTCTGCGAAAAAAAAATCGCAACATTTTTTTTTAACGAAACTAAAGCTACCGGTGTCCTTTTCAAAGATCTTATCGCTAAATGGTGATAGTTCAAAGTCCAGCACACGACTTTACAAAGTTCGAAAATTCTGAAAAAGCATATTCAGAATAATGAGATTTTTTTTTCGCTGAGATATTTAATTTTTTGTAGGGATAGAAAACTTACGGGGTGCGCAATACTTTTGATCAAGGCTGTATATCTTTTTCCCTCGTTCGCCATAACACCCTAGATGATCCATACTTCACTTTTCAATTGCGAAATTCTTTCGCGTCTGCAATATCGATAACCTGCCGGGTGTTCGTATTGCCCAAGAGGATGGCAAGTATAGCAAGGGACGGATATCAATGAAAAGATCGTTAGATCCAGACTTTCATATTTCGCTCCGAAAAACTATGAACTTCAAATTCTTTTTTTAGTTTTTTTCTCTCTTCTGCAAATTTGCAACAAAAAAGAAAAATTATTCCCTTGCACAGTACACTCTTTGGATTCGGAAGCACGAGTGAAAAATGAAAACTATGCCCTATTTGTCAACAGTTCCGCAGCGCGTTGATGACATTTTTATGGTGGTAGTAATTGGATGGTACGACGAACTATGGTGATTACGTTCCCAAGTCCAAATTACCGTTCAATACGTTGCTAATTTGACATGAAAGCCCTGTCCTTACGAATAGACCTGACATTCTGAATTTCCATTTAATGATGGAATATCGAAACAGCGACTCGGCCCCGAGAATAAGGATCACTCTCTCGACAGTATGTTGAGTGGCGGGCTGATGCGCCAGGCGAACCGATTGATAGGGTCCTCTGGTCGGAAGAGAAGCGGAAACCGTGACCGTGGTGCATGCACTCACCGTCCCTACTGCAATATTCATATATATGTGGGTGTGTGTGTGTGTGGGTGTTTGTGTGCGCTGATGGATCGATGAACAATGCGGTAGTTGTGTGCAATGCCTGCGGCTGATGGGGCTTTCCCAGCTTCTCGTCGATTAACATTTTACATTCATCCTGTGAGCATCTTATCACTTCGGATAATACTAATGGTCTTGTCGAGTAGAGTCAAATGAAGAAAAAAAAATACACTCGCCCAGCGAGACTCCGTGGAGAAAGATTAGTGTAGAAACGTTTGAAAGTAAAAAAAAAATCAAGAATTACGTATTTCTCGAACAAGCAATAGCTGTGAAAAACAGTATCATGGAAAAAAGTTGATAATTCGAAATGTTTGAACGAATCGGATCGATGGATTCGCCAACATTGCATTGTTAATTAAAGAATTAACTGAAAGAATTGATTGAAAGATTTACCCGGAACGAAAATTAAAAATAATTTGAGTTCTAGATAAAATTTGGTTTCGAAGTACTCAGAGAAATAAAAAAAATATCCATTTTTGAGAAAATAGTGCATGCTAGACAAAAAAAATGGTTTCGGCAAAAAAAAATTGCCGTATATATATATATATATATTTTTTTAAGTCTCTAACCCATAGAAAAACGTCGACGTACTTCGATGTAAAATATTGTTATGAGGTATCGAAAAAAAATCCAACTCAGTGGGTAAAGACCGACTGACTTGAATTTTTGTTCAGTACCTCATAACAATATTTTACATTAAAGTACGTAGAGATTTTTCTATAGATTGAAAATTTTCTTCAAAAAAATTAATATATCTTTGGCAATTTTTTTTGCCGAAAACAATTTTTTTTTCAAGCATGCACTATTTTCTCAAAAATATTTTTTTATTTCTCTGAGTCGTTCGAAGGCAATTTTTATCTAGAACTCAAATTATTTTGAATTTTCGTTCCAGGTAAATCTTTCAATCAATTCGTACAGTCCAGGTAAAAAATTGGAGAAAAATTCTTGCTGGCCGCAGGACACTATCGGACAAAGGTGATTCGGTTCATTCCTCTTCAGCGCCGACATTTCGTTACATAATGTTGTGAAAAAAATGTTGTGAATATTCTCGAAGATATGTAGAATAAAGGCCACTAAATGGACCTTCATTCTATCAACTGCGTATCCGTGACAAATTGTCGAAATCTATTCTCAATTTTATTGTCAATTTCCTTTAAAAAGTACAAGTATCCCATTCGAACGGCAACTTATGAGTAACGTGGAGAGATATATGTATAAACCAGATCCTCGTTTAGCGCAGCGGGTATGCTGGACAAACACACGTGTACACACACACACACCTGGTGCGGTGAGAAATTGAGAGGCACGAAACTCCAGAGAGAACACTGTGAATGATAAATCGACTGTGCCACGCGCGCTGTGCTCGACAAAACAGGCGCACTGTTTTACGCTATACATGTCATAGGTCTCGAAGGAAAAGAGAGTCGGAAGGAGGTGAAGGTAAACATTTGGAGAGGTTTATACGGCGGTGCCATCGATTTTCATTGATAGCACCCTTGCACGAGGCTCGAGTGAACCATCCCTCTCTCTCTCTCTCTCTCTCATCCTCTCTCTCTCTCTCTCTCTCTCTCTCTCTCTCTTCTCTCTCTCTCTCTCCCTCTCTCTCTCTCCCCTCTCTCTCTCTCTCTCTCTCTCTCTCTCTCTCTCCCCCTCTCTCTCTCCTCTCTCTCTCTCTCTCTCTCTCTCTCTCTCTCTCTCTCTCTCTCTCTCTCTCTCTCTCACTCGCTCTTTCTCTTTTTCTCGCGTATAAAATTTGATCCTCTCCAAAAGTTTATTCTGTACGAGGCCACGATAAGTGCCTGAAACTTAGGCCCACCCATTCGAAGTCGAAAATATATTCCGCGTCGTACGTGGACACAATTTTTCACCTGTCAATTTCTAATCGTGAGAGTACGAACCACGGATAGAGATACTATCGAACAGAGAGTATAAAAATTACGGGGTATAAAAAATAAGTCAATGACAAATGGTTTGCTCGATGGTATAAAGACCCAAGCAAACCCAAACATTTATTCCCCGATAAGAGAGTATCTTGTTAAATTTTGTCGACCGGAAGTAAAAGGATCAACAAAATTCGGCATCAATACTGAAAAAAAAATTCGTTTGCTCTCATCCTAAGGCAAAGCGTGCAAGGGAAGGAAAAATGCTTAAATCATTTGAAGCATCTCTCTCGCCAAACCCTTTTTTTAATTATCTTCTCCAATTATACTCTCGTCGGACACCAAAAGAGTAATGTAAAGGCAGAGCTTTAAGAAATATATATATATATATATATATATGGGGAAGAAATATATATATATATATCCACGCCAAATCGACCACTTTCCGGCCTGACTCCTTTCGATTGGAATATCATGCTTTTTTTACAAATAAAAATACATCAAAAATCAAAAGTGGCGTTCTTTGAAAAAGAAATCGTGTTTTTTTATAAAAAAAAAACTAAAAAAATCATGTCGAAGATGACTGAATATTTTTCAAATATTTTCTTTCATAAAAAAAACATTTCAATTCGAAGAATTTTAAAAAAACATCGTACTCGGTCCATTTTTCAGAAAGTTATGAGCTTTACAAAAAACTGGCGATTTTTTCAAAAAGTAACTACATATTTGTGATTATGTAAAAAAATTTGAAAAAAATCATACAAGCGTTTTCGGATGAAAACAATAACATATTAAAGTTTCAGCCAAATCGAAAGGGGTCGGGCTGGAAAGTGGTCGATTTGGCGTGGAATGCCCCATATATATTCTCTTAAGGCCCAAGCCAAATTTTTCACGTGTAAATTTGTCCTTGCCAAAGAACATTGGGCGTCAGAAGGATATATAGTTGGGGATAGGTGATTTTTCGGGCATTCGCCTTCAAGAAACGTCCTCACAGGAGCCAATCGACCATACTCAACATTATGTGAATAATGTATTTAAACCCCTAGCCTAAAAAAAACCCTTCAGATGAATTCAGTTATATTTACATGCGGGTAATTACGAGGACCGTCCTCGGAACTGCCAGATGTGTTAACTGCCAACATTGCATAGATATTAACAGGTTCAAGGTACCCTTTCCCCAGAGATATATATTCCAGAAGTAAAATGCAGCGTAAGAAATACTCTTCTCTGAAATTTCTTATTCCCGTTTCCTCTGCCCTACCTCGCCTCTTCTCTCTCTCTCTCTCTCTCTCTCTCTCTTTCTCTTTCTCTTTCCTTCTCCCTCTCATTCTCTCTAATGCTGCACCTCGCCAATAAAAAAGTCACAGATATTAATTGGAACGCGGTTTTTTTCCTTTCACAAAGAAAAATTATTATTCCGGTCCCTTCGGTGTCTTGACACGGTCGTCGGTCCGTATATCCTCGTTCTTTAATATTTTCCAACTCTTTCGTTGCTCAGATTTTCCGTTCTCGTTCTTTTTAATAAATTCGTCGCTCTCTCTCTCTCTCTCTCTCTCTCTCTCTCTCTCTCTCTCTCTCTTTGCACGTATACATTCCTCTTCCTTCATTTAAATTGAAGCAAACGAAGAGGAAAGAAGAGTTCCGAGGCAAGAGACAAGATCTTGTTGGGTCGAAGGTAATATTGTGATAATACGGTCAAGGAAAAAAATTGCCCCTGGATGTATATATATATATATATATATATAGGTGTGATTCATTTTGGGGCTAGGAAAATACTTGAAATGATTTTTATATAAAAATGTTTCCATTTATTTAGAGGAGATTTTGAAGACACTTGGCCTCAATTAATGTTGAGCATGAGGAGGAAAGAATCCGAGTCCTAAGGATTTCTTGGTTTCGTTATTGAGTAAAAAGGGCGGGCTTGAGGCTGCAGGCTGGAGGACATTTTTAACATATACATAACCTTAACTATGGAACAGCGTTCAAAGTATTTTTAAATTTTCCGTCTCCTCCCCGATGTTCTGTTTCGTTAACGTGCTGTTTTTTTTTTCGAAGCTATTTTCGTACACGAGTCCTCGAGCCATTCGTTGGTGCTATCATGAATCCATTCCAAAAAAAAAAATAAAAGAAAGAAATACCAACGTAGTAGTTGAATGCAGCGACCTTCGAAACACTTTGAAGGACGAATATCATTGAATTGAAAGGAAGAGGATGCTCGAGGGGAAAAAAGGATCGCGGGAAGGGGAGAGAGATGATATTGCGAGTAGGGAAAATGGAAATCGAGAGGGAGAGAGCTTATCGAGTAGAGGATACGGAGTTGTGCAAAAAAAAACTAGAGATCGAAGGGAGGTGAAAGACGCACGGAAAATAAGAGAGAGAGAGAGAGAGAGAGAGAGAGAGAGAGAGAGAGAGAGAGAGAGAGAGAGAGACAGCCATAGAGAGACTGGAAAACGAAGGTAACATGAACACGTTGGAAACTCTTCCATTGCTTGTTCATTAATTTAATTCACTTCTGAAGCTGACCATGTGGGCAAAAGTTCACTTTTTATTCGCACAAAGCTACCCCTATGAGTAAGGCTGAATAGCAATCGTCACTACGCCATGAGTCCGTCTTTTAATTTTAACTCCTTTAAAGAGAAAACGTCATGGAACAAAAAAGCTTGCCCTTACAGTCTGCTCCAGAAACGAAATAAATTAATCAGGAAGTAATGAGCCAGCTTCCAGCTTGCTGATTTTCATTTCGTATGATAAAGTTTAAAAATAGTTGTTTATGTGAAATTATTTCACCATTGTTCTTCTTTTTGAATTTTGAATTAGTCAAAATATGCAATCGTACGAAAAATCAAAGTTTCCACTGAATTTCGTTAAATTAAGCCCCTTTATTTTCTCTACAATAGTTAAATTGTGTGCAAAAAAATTACTAGTCAAGTATATCTCAAGTTTTCAGAAAGTTACACCGTGAAAACGTTTAATTGAAAATTCAAAAGTTCTTGACAACTGAATTTTTCGTCGGTATTCGTAAAATGAAATCGCGACGTATCTACCGCGAAACTCAATGCTCCAAAAATGCGAGAAATTGCAATTTTTAACGCATAAGATAAACTTGAAGGTAAATTCACACGAGACGTCAATGCGTTAGAACGGTCATCATTCGAGAAGGATAGAATGGATAACGAAAACAAGTGACCACAACTGTTCCCGGCGGTGGAACCACAGCACAACTGAACGTTTTCTATTTGAATTCAACCCGAAGTCACTTTTTATTTGAATTTAATTGATTTTTTTGTAAATTCATTTTTTATTTGAATTTAATTTCATTTTTTCATGAGTTCATTTTTTATTTGAATTTGATTTCAATTTATTTTTTATTTCAACTTAATTTTAATTTATTTTTCATTTTAATTTCACTTCAATTCATTTTTTATTTGAATTTAATTTCATTTTTTTATAAATTCATTTTTCATTTGAATTTAATTTGAATTTATTTTTTATTTAAACTTAATTTTAATTTATTTTTCATTTTAATTTCACTTCAATTCATTTTTCATTCGAATTTAATTTTAATTCACCTTAAAATGACAAATCATGACTTCAACACAAGCCTTTGGCTCATGCACCAAATCACACTCCGTACCCGTGTGAATGCACCATAAGCCTTCAAGCAGAAACTTTGCACGCGACTCATTTCGTTGTTTTCCACAATCACTGCACAAAATACTATTAAAGTCGCAAAAGTGAGTAGTGACATTTAAATCAGCTGCTACATTGTTTTTAACAAATTTAAGCCTTATCCCGTAATGAGTATCGCTCTCGCCTAATGGTCTCGCACAGCTGCCGGGCTCAATCCTCAACCATAAATATGCACGTACAATGATCACCGCCCAAGGTGAGCCACGCGTATAGAAATAGCGGTCAAAGAAGGCATCCCTGCAGCACACGTCATTTGAAATACGTGACTTTTTACCGCTTTGTAAAATTGCATAGTTAGACTGATAATTAGGTATTGGATATTAGACAAGTAATTGAAAAAAAAAAATTTCAAATATTGAATACTGTCCGACGGCTTGCTTCTTTTCATAAATAGCCGTAACAGCTTGGTAAAGTCATTCGAAGACGTTTCTTCTTCTGGACTCTCGTGGAATTGACATTCGTATAAAGTTAAAGTTTCATCGAGTTAACGCGGAAAATTAGCGTAAGTGAATAAATCGTAAGCAAACAATATGGTACTGAACCCAAATGTGCACGCGATTGTAATAAAAAGAAAAGTGGTTATTTCAGAAAAAAAATCATAACGATGAAAGAAATAGCAGCCGTCATGATTGTTCTGGCGTTCGCAGGTGCAAACGCTACGCGCCATCGGAGACTCCGATATGGCTTGTTTGTGAGTATTGAAAAAAATGTTACATTTATATTAAATTAATTGAAAACGAAAAATATCGATACGTATTAAAAGAAAATATATAAGTGAAGCTTATTTTCTTAAATGACTAATTATTAAATGAATAATTATTATGCATTCGCGTAAGAAAAGATATTTCGTTTATGGCAATATTGATTTTTTTTTAAATGTCTTTAAAAGGTAATTTTTTTATTGTCGCAATTGAATTACTTAGGAAACGCCTAATGGCATCATGGAAGTGCTGAACAGTCACGGGAATGTTGTGGGAGAAATAAAATGTCAACAGCAACAATTCGTTTACAGCGGCTCACTTACTGACATAACCGGTAATTTGCCCGATCTCCCACCTGGTGATTATCTTAGCGCGGTACACGAGAGTGACAATTACAACAAATCGTGTAATTCGGCGGGCCCATTGATGAAACGGTTGAAGGTGAGTTTTTATTATTATTTTTGATTGTCGAAGACTTACGATTTTTTAACAAAATCGTTGGTATCGGTATAAAAAAAAATTAAATATCAAGAAAGAATTCCAGATGAAATTTCAAACAAGTAGTAAAGAGCTTTTCAACTCGACGAATCAATAGTAATTTTCTAAAAATATATACTTTTCAAACTAAGCGTTTCTTATCTATCTTTCGCTTTTACTAATTTTGCATTTCGATTCATTTATCATGACTATACTCAAATATGTAACTTGACATTTTTTTATAGTGCCAGAAAAAAAAACACAATACGTATAGTTTTTTTTTTCAAAATTGGCTATCAATATAAAAAAAAATTGTTTCCGTTGACATTTCGTTGGCTCGAATATTGAGCTGAAATTTCAGCACCTTACTTTCTTTTTTACTTTAAGGCAGTATTATTATCATGAGCGTTGTTTCGGTGGTGGTTTTAAAATGGAATAATCGTTAAACTGTTTCAGTTTTCGTTCTGAATTTGTTTACACATGTTTATTCATCCTTCAAGAATATGTAGGGTAGGGAGGGGTATGTTGAGCAGCCGGGTAAGTTGGACAATCGAAATATCTGGAAAACTAAGCACCGCACGCAAGTGCATCAAATGGCGAAAATAGAGGTATGAGGGAGGGTAACACATCACGCCATCGCCCGTTGCCATATGCAGTGCACGAGACGGTAACACGGAACGTTCAATTATTTGTGCACCGGAAAGTAAAAAAAAACGTGATTGAAAGATTTTCTTCTACCATTGTATGAGAAAAAATATTTCAAAGTTCATTGCAATTAATGTTAATGTTTCAAAACCTAACTAATTAACAAGCAACTGTTGGTTTATTACTGCATTGTACCAAATCATGTTGCATACGTCTGATTTCTTAATGCAATTCTTACTCTGCCCAACTTACCTCTTACTCATGCTCAACTTACCCCACTATCGGGGCAGGTTGAGCAGATTTGCCCTTAGTCATTTGAGAGTGATTATCTGTGAAAGAATAAGGATAACAGGAATTTCGTCTACAGACTTTTTTCCAGATAAATTTCCTACTGACCAGAATAGGTTTCATTTTCATACGGCAGACTGTTAAGGAATTACAGGGCGATAATTCCAAACTTGCTCAACATGCCCCTCCCTACGCTAACAATTACATTTTTTTTAACACAACACAATTGGATGCTGTGGGGATTGTATAAATGTTTTTAAAAAACCAAACATATTCTTAATCTCTATGAGTATTGTGATGTTTAGTACTAGATTCAGCCAAAAAAAAATACAAAATTCCGGCCTGCTGAACTTTGATTATCAATTTCCCCTCTTTTTATGACCATTCTGGGAATTGTATAAAAGAAAAAATTATTTCCACTCAATTCTGCTACCAACGTTTAAAAACAGTCCACTGAAGGTCTATGCCAAATCTGAATTCAATCGGCCAATTGGTTATCGAGATATCGTGGTTGCCGATTTGAAAAACATAATTTCGAGAAAAACGCGTTTAAAGTTTGTTGCGTCTCGAACCCTCGGTGTACTCCTTATAATTGCTATTACTCGGCTAATTTCATGAGTATCATTATACGGTTTTCAAAGAAATATTTAGAAAGGCCTGCATAATGATAAAATAAAATGGAAGAAAAGAGGATTTTTCCAAATTTCTTGACAACAATACTGCCATAATAATTGCTAATAGAAATTAATTGAAAATTCGGTCACTACTTTTATTTCTATTTATATCAATGCAAAATCGGCAGGACAATGGCCATTGGGTAATGTGGTCCCCTTTTCCTATGATCACCGTGAAGGATGAATCTCACAACGTCGAATCATTTCCAGGAGTAATATCGTTCAACCGTTCTAGTACACTTTATCTCCCAGGTCGATTGGTTTTATTTTACTCCCTTCCACGAAACAGCACAATTTGGTTTGATGGGCCCTCAGAAACGAATAAACTTCCACCGGCTGCTGCATGTGGTGTTCTGTAAGTTTCTTTAATTAATACATTTGCTTGATTCAATATTCGTCGGTGCGTCCTTTCCGGCTACCGCGATTCTATCTCTTTCGCCATTACTGCAAACTTGTCACTTGACTTTACATGTCCGTTTCCGGAGAGACCGCGGGAGAACCGATTTTGTAACGATTTTTTGTACAGTCGTATTTGCTTCATGCACGAAACCATTCAAATGGATTAATGGAAGCTTAAAATGGAATGGAACTAATTAAAGAATTCATTAAATTAAGTAATGGAATTGGAATTATATAAAAAAATAACATGGATAGGGTCGTAAGAGGCCTAAGAGAATAATAATAACATTATACAACGTATAAATGATATATTATCAAAAAATGTCTTAGTTTTAACTTATACCGTAGACCATTTTTCTTTCGACACTTTCTCTGCTTAGAAAATTTGTAGCATCATTTTTTCGAGGGAATCACGTCATCTGCGTCTTCCGACTTATACTAATGATACTTGCTTCACGTCCTATATCTGTTTCTTTGCAGCGTAGACGAAACGCCAGTGTACCAATAGACTGGCGAAACGCCGTAGAGCAATCGAAAGTTTTTTCCCTGATAATACGTATATTTTCGTGACACTTGGATAACAACAGCCGAATATTGACGAAAGTAAATTGTCGACTATTTAATTATTTGATCGTGGAGCCGCGGGACATTGTCGTCGAAAATGGACTACGATTTTCGTTCTTTGCTCGTGAAAAATGGAATCGAGGGATGCTTTTTGCACTGCTAATTTGGGTATGACCACGTAAAAAATTCCAACATTATATATTCCATCATTTCGGATACCTATTTTTCGAAATATATGCTGCATCACTAAGCGTAGTTCGACTTCTAATTTCTGTCTATACATTCTTACCCTTTATTTTCCTCTATCCCCTTGAAATAATACCGTACGAAGGATTCATTTTAGACATATCATGAGTTAACAACAAAGAAGGGCTACCGTTTCGTACGATTGAAAACGTAAGGATGATCCCTTTTTGCTTGGGAGTAGTAATATTTGTATGATGTTGAATTAGCCAGCTAAATGGGTAAGTTGGAAACCAGGCTAAACCACCATGACCAGGATCCCATATCTCCAATGAGATCGTGAACCGACATCCTGATGGTACCAGCGTTTCCATCCCTTCTCACTAGATTCGGCACGTGTACTCTTCGACGCGAAGCCATTTTTTATCTTTTTCCGACAGTAGGAGGAAATTGCGAGTTATACAATACATATATGTATATACACCTACTATCAAAGGAGACCGAGAAGGGCATCGAGTTGGAGAGAATACTTGTAGAATGTATTTTTAGTGATTTTCAACAGGCTGTAACTCGGCGAAAAACGTTCGTAGAATAATGAAAACAAAAGTAAATCAAAGCTAGAAGTCTCTCGTTTCGAGTTCCAGCATTCAAGATGCTGAATAGTGGGCAGCTTTAAAGAAATTGTAAGAAAATTAGAGGGAAATAAATTTTGAAAATTTTCGCTCGATTTTCGCCGGAATTTTGTATTTTTTTTTGGCTGAATCTAGTACTAAACATCACAATACTCATAGAGATTAAGAATATGTTTGGTTTTTTTAAAACATTTATACAATGTCCACAGCATCCAATTGTGTTGTGTTAAAAAAAATGTAATTGTTAGCGTAGGGAGGGGCATGTTGAGCAAGTTTGGAATTATCGCCCTGTAATTCCTTAACAGTCTGCCGTATGAAAATGAAACCTATTCTGGTCAGTAGGAAATTTATCTGGAAAAAAGTCTGTAGACGAAATTCCTGTTATCCTTATTCTTTCACAGATAATCACTCTCAAATGACTAAGGGCAAATCTGCTCAACCTGCCCCGATAGTGGGGTAAGTTGAGCATGAGTAAGAGGTAAGTTGGGCAGAGTAAGAATTGCATTAAGAAATCAGACGTATGCAACATGATTTGGTACAATGCAGTAATAAACCAACAGTTGCTTGTTAATTAGTTAGATTTTGAAACATTAACATTAATTGCAATGAACTTTGAAATATTTTTTCTCATACAATGGTAGAAGAAAATCTTTCAATCACGTTTTTTTTTACTTTCGGGTGCACAAATAATTAAACGTTCCGTGTTACCGTCTCGTGCACTGCATATGGCAACGGGCGATGGCGTGATGTGTTACCCTCCCTCATACCTCTATTTTCGCCATTTGATGCACTTGCGTGCGGTGCTTAGTTTTCCAGATATTTCGATTGTCCAACTTACCCGGCTGCTCAACATACCCCTTCCTACCCTACATATTCTTGAAGGATGAATAAACATGTGTAAACAAATTCAGAACGAAAACTGAAACAGTTTAACGATTATTCCATTTTAAAACCACCACCGAAACAACGCTCATGATAATAATACTGCCTTAAAGTTAAAAAAAAGTAAGGTGCTGAAATTTCAGCTCAATATTCGAGCCAACGAAATGTCAACGGAAACAATTTTTTTTTATATTGATAGCCAATTTTGAAAAAAAAAACTATACGTATTGTGTTTTTTTTTCTGGCACTATAAAAAAATGTCAAGTTACATATTTGAGTATAGTCATGATAAATGAATCGAAATGCAAAATTAGTAAAAGCGAAAGATAGATAAGAAACGCTTAGTTTGAAAAGTATATATTTTTAGAAAATTACTATTGATTCGTCGAGTTGAAAAGCTCTTTACTACTTGTTTGAAATTTCATCTGGAATTCTTTCTTGATATTTAATTTTTTTTTATACCGATACCAACGATTTTGTTAAAAAATCGTAAGTCTTCGACAATCAAAAATAATAATAAAAACTCACCTTCAACCGTTTCATCAATGGGCCCGCCGAATTACACGATTTGTTGTAATTGTCACTCTCGTGTACCGCGCTAAGATAATCACCAGGTGGGAGATCGGGCAAACTACCGGTTATGTCAGTAAGTGAGCCGCTGTAAGCGAATTCTTGCTGTTGACATTTTATTTTTCCCACAACATCCCCGTGACTGTTCAGCACTTCCATGATGCCATTAGGCGTTTCCTAAGTAATTCAATTGCGACAATAAAAAAATTACCTTTTAAAGACATTTAAAAAAAAATCAATATTGCCATAAACGAAATATCTTTTCTTACGCGAATGCATAATAATTATTCATTTAATAATTAGTCATTTAAGATAATAAGCTTCACTTATATATTTTCTTTTAATACCTATCGATATTTTTCGTTTTCAATTAATTTAATATAAATGTAACATTTTTTTCAATACTCACAAATAATTCATATCGGAGTCTCCGTTGGCGCGTAGCGTTTGCACCTGCGAACGACAGAACAATCATGACGGCTGCTATTTCTTTCATCGTTACGATTTTTTTTCTGAAATAACCACTTTTCTTTTTATTTAACTCGATGAAACTTTAACTTTATACGAATGTCAATTCCACGAGAGTCCAGAAGAAGAAACGTCTTCGAATGACTTTACCAAGCTGTTACGGCTATTTATGAAAAGAAGCAAGCCGTCGGACAGTATTCAATATTTGAAATTTTTTTTTTTCAATTACTTGTCTAATATCCAATACCTAATTATCAGTCTAACTATACAATTTTACAAAGCGGTAAAAAGTCACGTATTTCAAATGACGTGTGCTGCAGGGATGCCTTCTTTGACCGCTATTTCTATACGCGTGGCTCACCTTGGGCGGTGATCATTGTACGTGCACATTTATGTTTGAGGATTGAGTCCGGCAGCTGTGCGAGACCATTAGACGAGAGCGATACTCATTACGGGATAAGGCTTTAATTTGTTAGAAACAATGTAGCAGCTGATTTAAATGTCACTACTCACTTTTGCGCAGTATTTTGTGCAGTGATTGTGGAGACAACGGGTTTTCCACAATCACTGAGGGAGAGAGGGAGAGAGAGAGAGAGAGAGAGAGAGAGAGAGAAAGAGAGAGAGAGAGAGAGAGAGAGAGAGAGAGAGAGAGAGAGAGAGAGAGAGAGACTTGTCAGGGTCTCTTGATAAAGTGGAAAATACTTTCGAGATCCAGAACTCAAGGAATCTAGGATTCGCGTGCCTGGTACAGCCGCAGCATCATGCGAATGCCTCGGCGCACTGAAAAGAGAGATGCGATGACATTGCCCGGAAATACCGACGAGTCCTCGCGCGGGCTTCCGTACACGCGCTGCCTATAAATACATTTTTTCCGGATATGTTCGCGAAAGTATGAGAGGGAAAAATTAATGTACGCTCTGCAAGAGTAGACATGAAAAGAAAAGCGAGAGGGAGAGAGAGAGAGAGAGAGAGAGAGAGAGAGAGAGAGAGAGAGAGAGAGAGAGAGAGAGAGAGAGAGAGAGCTAGAGGGGTGAGACACGGCGGATGTGCAAGGTAAAAATCATCACGTGGATTCGAAGCTCTATCCGCAGTTGGTTT
Organism: Ophion ventricosus; assembly: GCA_963932345.1. Classification (NCBI taxonomy): domain Eukaryota; kingdom Metazoa; phylum Arthropoda; class Insecta; order Hymenoptera; family Ichneumonidae; genus Ophion; species Ophion ventricosus. The sequence continues at coordinate 6,503,212 of OZ010714.1, read as the reverse complement.
AAAAATTTCGCACGGATAGTTTCAGCCCCCGTAGGGCTTTTGCGGAACAGTAAATTATAGAGTGGCGAGTATCAGATAGAAAAAAAATAGAATAGCATGACAAAAGACCGAAATGGCAGATGTATGAGCATCGGGATGAGTGAAAAAAAGGAAGCAACTTTTGTATGTGCGAAAGGTTGCTTTTATCGATATCCAGTTAATGGATAACGAAGCAATAAATTGACCCTAGGGCGGCTCAGAGGATATGGTGAAAAATCTAAGAAAGGTACGGAGGATATTCTGCTCGCGCAGAATAAAAGACTCACAGGACGTAAAACGCTTCGGGAACTCGTCGGGATGGAAGAAAACCGCGTTCATGCTAATTAGATGATATTAAATTAATGAGAAGTGAGTGACAATCGAATTTTATACTTTTCGTTACATCCCTCCACTCCAGGGTTGCCATTGACACGCTGAGACGATCATCGAATATTCTTTTCCTCTCTGATCCACTACTGAATTCTCAATAATGGGATTTCGAGCTTTTTTTCGTTTTTTAATGAAAGATCTACTTGGAATTTAAAAATCTATCATTTATAGCGAAAAGTCCTATGATCGCCGGACTATAATGTATTTTTAGACGCACAGGTGCATTCTAATCTGCATACTCGTGTCTCTGCAAGACTGTAGAAGATAGTATCATTCGAGGACGAAGAATCCACAGAATGACCGCACAGCCAAAATGACCGGGTGAATTTATCGGTGTTGCGTGCCTTCGCGACCGAGAAACGTCCATCGTTGTAAATCAATCGGTCGAACGATTTAATTCGTAGCAACGGCAATGAAACGAGCACCAAAGACCGCAAGTGTGCACGCGTTACAGCGACGTTAACCTCGATCTAACTCTCCCCTATGCGCTCATCGCCGAGGTAGGCTTCCGCGCGATCAACAGAGGTATTGCTTTAATGGTCAACAAATAACGTTTAATCGTGTTATCGTAAAACATCAATGTTCCGGCTACGCCCGATATTGGGGTGATATTTTTCAAGTTTTTTTTTTAGATTTTTTAAAACTTAGGTCTTTCTTTTTAAGTTTTTAAAGAGATTTGTCAAATTTACTTTAAATACCTTATATTTATAGTAAATAATAAATACTAGAGTATTTATTTATTTCAAACATATATTTGAAACTAAATTGTACTATATGTACTAAATTCTACTAAACCTACTATACATAAATAGTCGTGCTTTTTATTAAAAGACGCGATTATTTATGTATAGAAATTTTCCTCAACTGCAGAATGTTACAACAGTCTTCTAATGAAAACAAAGCCATAAGATTTTTGAGAGACTGAATCGTGTACCATTTTTTCGTCTGTCTCTTTTGTCTTATACTACCAGATGAAACTAAATCACAGATTTATTAGGAATAAATAAAATATTTAGTTATTAGACGATATTTGAGAGATCTTGATTTGAATAAATAAATATATTTAAAATAAATTATTTTAATAATGGAATGCAATAGAAAAAAATTGATTTCACGAAAAATCTAGTTAAGGTGGAAAAACCCTTTACAACGTTAAAAAAATCGATTTTTTTCACATATTTCGAAAGTATAATATATTGAGAGTATACTGGAAAATCGAAAAATCGAAATACGAAATATTTACGAAGTTATAGCACATAGTCGTGAGCGCGCCGAGGCCGCATGCCGTGAACTGGGGAAACTTTGAACGGGATTATCGCGAAACTACGTTTAAAAAAACTGCTCATGTTATAGCTCAAAAAGTTATTGATCGATCTGGCTGAAATTTTAGGTGGTTTCTCACGATAACATTATCGGAAGGATATACCTTAAGTTTTAAGGCTATCACGTAAATAAATTACTTTTTTGGGGTAAAAATTGTTGAGAAAATGGTCAAAAATATGAAAATTTGATTAAAAAGCCTACTTAATGTTTAAGTTTATATTTTTTTATATTTTTAAAGGTAAATCCTTCCCCTACACATGTCAATAATGGAAAAATATTTTCGATTTCTCTTTCAGATCGATAGAAAAAAATCACACAAATAAAGCACTTTTCGATATCACGCAAAAGACGCCTAAAGGAATACCTTATAACGCTGCCGTTTTGTTTTGTTAAAAAAAAAAATTAACACTTGACAATTGTAATAATGTCAAAAATTTTTACTGATGCGATTATTTTATCACCTTTAAAAAAATTCATGAAAAATGACTCGTTTTCGGGCGTCTAAAGAGTTTTCCGTCCTTAATTCAAATAGAAAAAATCAAATTGACGCGTCTAGTTAATATTAAAAGAATTCTTCTGTCGGCGTTCTCTCAAATAGTTTTTTACTTTCACCGTACACGCTCTTGCCAAACAGACTGTGTCACACAACGACGATGACATGAAAAACTTTCTGTTCGGTGTACTGCGAAAATAACAAGAAAAGTCGTCAGCCATTGAAAAAAAAACAATATGAATTCAGAAGAATGAACCTCCGTCAGCACAAAAAAAAACAAAAAAACGGGGTGGAAATAACGAACCCCCGTCTTGTTGGAGAAGCGGCAAGAAACAAAAGATCTGTATATTCATTTTTATCTTTTTCACACTCACCTTTTTCATAAAGGACATCATGTTGGTCGGCAACATTTTCTTTCTCGTTTCTCAAGCTTTCTCTTCCGCTTCTTCGGTCACAACGTTGCCGTCTGTCTGTCTGTCTCTCTCTCTCTCTCTCTCTCTCTCTCTCTCTCTCTCTCTCTCTCTCTCTCTCTCTCTCTCTCTCTCTCTCTCTCTCTTTTTCTCTCCCTCTCCCGTTCTTTTCGCGTAACCTTATGGCTTTTCTTCTCCGCGCCCTAAACTATACGATTTTTCCCGTTGCTTCCCGGGGTATTGTCCTCTCCTCCGTTCCTTTTGTACTTTTCAATTTTTCTTCACCTCGACCGCTTTCGTGGTCGGTTTTTTGTTCCTTTCACTTCACCCTTTCTCTCCTTTCCTTAACGCTCGTACCTTTGTGACCTTTTCCACCCTCTCGTTCTTACAGCAACAAAAAAAATGCGAAGTGCGTCAAATTAGAAGTTACGTTTGCTCGGTGGGTGCTTGGGGTGGTGTGTCTATTGTGAATTTTTGAATCTCGTACGAAGACAGCGACGAGACGCTCTCTCGTCCTTACGTCCACCGTCCCTTACGAGGCGCATAAATGCAGAGCTTTTTGGCGATTCTCGCCAACTGCTATCACAATTTATCGTCTCGATGGAAATCTTCCGATCTGAGAGTTCATTCGATTGGCGAATTTCGGAGACTCGAGCCACCCGGCTCAATTAGCTGAAATTGTAGCATTCCTCGAGGCAGGCACCGTTACTCTTCACTTCTGTCCGAAGTGCGTAAAGCATGATCGCGAAAACGCTCGGAATACGTGCACCTTTCGCGGCTCTCAGCCTCCGCCGTTGAATCTGCAAAGAAACGAAAAAAAAGGACTTTGTTAAGGCTCGACTTATTTTGGGTCTTGTACGAAAAAAAAAATGTTTCTCGGCGCTGAGAGAAATTTATGGTATTTTCAAACATATTTTATATTTCCCTGAGGGGACTATTTTATAGCCATGGATACTGCCCAGCATATACATTAGGCACAAAAATTAAAAGATACGAAAATATCTCTAAATTTTTTGATGATTTTCCGAAGGCTATAACTTGGCGAAAAATGGTCGTAGAGCAATAAGAAAAAAAGCAAATATAAGTTTGAAGTCCCTAGCTTTGAGATCCGGAGATCAAATATTTTTATCATTGACCTTTTCTGAGCAAGCTTAAAGAGATCAACAGAAAAAAAATTACAACATTTTTTGCCTGTCTTTCAAGAGCAGTTGCGCAAATTATGCACACATGTTAACCACAACCATCAATCTTACAAGCATCCCATGCTCTGTCGGAAACAACATGCGGAGATTGGTTTGGACGCTTCAAAAATAATGATTTTGATGTTAAAGATAAAGACCGCTCTGGTGCACTGAAAAAGTTTAAAGACGAAGAATTGGAGGCATTACTTCATGAAGACTCATGTCAGAGGCTAGCTGCACTTGCAGAATCATCAGGAGTTGATCACACAACAGTTTCAAAACGTTTGAAAGCATTAGAAATTATTGAAAAGCAAGGACATTGGGTGACATACGAGTTGAAGCCGAGAGACGTCAACCGGCGTCTGCTCACGTGTGAACAGCTCCTTCAACGGCAGAAAAGGAAAGGTTTTTTGCATCGTATCGTGAGTGGCGATGAAAAATAGATACACTACGATAACCCTAAGCGTAAAAAATCATGGGTTAAGCCCGGCCATGCATCAACATCGTCGGCAAAGCCGAATATCCATGGTTGCAAGCTTCTGCTCTGCACTTGGTGGGATCAGCTGGGTGTAGTTTATTATGAGCTGCTCACACTGAACGAAATCATCATGGGAGATCGCTATCGACTACAATTGATGCTGTTGAGCCGGGCATTGAAGGAAAAACGGCCGCTATACGAGCAGAGACGAGACAAAGTGCTTTTGCAACATGACAACGTTCGGCCACATGTTTCAAAACCGGTGAAAACCTACTCGGAAACGCTTAAATGGAAAGTCCTACCCCACCCGCCGATTCACTAGACATTGCCCCTTGTGATTATCACTTCCTCCGTTCGATGGCACATGGCCTGGCTGAGCAACACTTCCATTCTTATGAAGATGCCAAAAAATGGATCGTCTCTTGGATAGCCTCAAAAGACCTATCGTTTTTTCGACGTGGAATTAAGATACTGCCATAAAGATGGGAAAAAATAGTGGCTAGCGATGGTCCAATACATGTTTGACATGTGACATGTTTTTTTTACTAATTTTTAGCTAGCGATGGTCCAATACATGTTTGACAGTGACATGTTTTTTTACTAATTTTTGAAAATAAAGCATTCATTTTCACGAAAAAAAACAGCGAAAACTTATTCAACATCCCAATATTTTTTTTCGAGTCTGTGGTCGTCGTATCAAAACTTAACGTACGATATACATCATTAGTATTTGTGTGCCGATTTTGTGATAGTACTGAATCAAGCATATCTATACTATCAAACCTTTTACAATAGTCAATGGTTATTTCGGGGATAATAGATAGTCAAACACACCACCAAAATCGCATGTCTAGATATACTTTTCGCTTATAATTGTGTTAACCATATTATCATTACGATGTCGATAATGGGAATTTGACTATACCCTTATTATCATGGGCGTTTTTTTGTAAATACCATGGACTTTTCTCTCAGTGGAGATTCAGGGGCGCTCGATAGATCGTTGAAATGTTATTTTTCTTTCGAAATATCCTTCGCGAAGATTTTTACAGTGCATGAGGAAGAATGGTTTATTTTGCTGACTGTTTTTTTTTTGCGACAACGACCACTTGACTTGAATTTACGGGGTATTGTGCGATATATCAATGAGTGTGTCGAAGGAGAAACGAGAGCGAATATCGGTCGAGGGTTTTAACAAAGAAAAATATGGCTCGAAGGGCGACACAAGGTAGAATGGCAAAAAGAGAGAAAGAAATGGAAGGATAAAGAATTAGGTAGAGCATTGGGGGTTGGAAGACAAAGCGGCAAAAGGAACTGAGAGAAAAGAACTAAACCGGTGAGCCGGAAATCGATATCTCGCGGTCCGCTATATTTCTCTTCGCTTTCGTCGCTTCCGTAATGCTTTTCGGGCTTTCTCGACCTACGGGAAGAGCCACACGACCAAAAAAAAAAAAAGATCCCTCTACGAGGCAAGAAAAAAAGCGAGTACGTACGTTATTAGAAAAATCATTGGGAAATGACGCGCGGTGACGTACCTAAATCTGTTATACCCTTGAGAATCGTTGATATACCGATCGATCGGTCAATTTCCCCAGTTTCCGCCTTTTCGCGAAAACGCTTCCTCCCGCTTCTCGCTATTTTTACACAAACGTACAGCCTCCGGAGAATATCCGGTTACGAGAGATCCGCGAGCACCATTTATTTTCCCAGTACAAATCCACCGTAATTCGGTACGATTGTCCACCGTATACCGCTCACCGAAAAAACCACACTTGTGATATATACACCCGGTAACTACTTTCCGAAGAGGATGGAGCAGACACACACACACACACACACATTCATGTGTTCGCGTTCAGGTAGAGTCGGTTACTTTTCGCTACCGGAGCATCGGATGTGTATTACTCGTAAACCGATAGCCCTATAGATATATGTGTATTTATTGGAAATTTTACAGGTCAACACGACGACCCGTCTGTCTCATTCTACGGCGCTGGAAATTGCTCCGGGATTTTCTATATTATTTTACGAAGCACCCGTAAGGGGTTACGAGCAAATATTGCTGCCTCTCGATCAACTCGTAACGTTCACCACGTAGCTATGACTTCGGGATATATTCATCGAGGCGAATGCTTCATCGTTCGGATAAAATTTCTTACAATACTAATCCATGAATTATTTTCAACATGAATGTATATATATGAGGCATTCCACGCCATTTTACCTAACCCGTGACTTCGACCATTTTTTATTTTCCTGATTTTTTTTTTTTTGTAAAATTGTACCCCATGAAAGGAATATCCACACAAATTTTTAGATTTTTATGTCTTCTCTTCTAGGAGTTAAAATTTTCCAAAAAATGTCGATTTTGGAAGTTTTGGAAACATCTAAACGCTGATAACTACTGAAGTAATTGAGATTTCGACAAATGTCGATATATTATTTCTTTTTCATTTTGAAGCATACTTTCGTTTAAAAATATGAAAAAAAAGTATCAATTATTAATGTCAACGTTTTTTTTGCTTCTAAAGTGAAAACTATTGTTTTAAAAGATTATTGCCATTTTTTTATTTTTTCAAAAAAATTATCTAAAATAGAGTGACCCATTCTATGATTTTGAAGACTCGTCTTATCGTGAGCCCATTTTTTTCTCGAATTAATCATATTTTTTTTAGAAGAATTTTATCATTTTATTCTCCATTAATGCTATTAATGATTTTGTGATTTCCAATTCGGCTTGGACAGGCCTGAAACGGTTTTTTTTTAATTTGTGCTGAATTTAACGAAAAATAAATATTTTTTAATCGAAATCAAATTTTTGTAAATAAAAAATCATTTATTTTCGATTTTTTTGGCGGCTCGACAAGAGGAGGGAAAAAATGGATATTACAGATTGAAAGTAGATCGTACAATTAGAGATCATTCTACATACTGGAATAAAGTCGTAGAACTGAAATCAAGTTTAATTCCACCAATATTTTCGCGATATGTTTTCATTGGGAACGAAAAAAAGTCGATTAAATATTTTAAAAAAAACAGGAAAATTTTGACCCGAAAAAATACAGGCGGGGAAAAATGAGAAAAAATGGAGATTCCAAGTTGAGAACAGATCGTAGAATCAGGGTAGAATCAGGGAAATTGTGCATACCGGAATATAATCGACAGATACGAAATCTAGTTTCATTCCACCAATATCTTCGCCATATATCTTCATTGGGGACGAAAAAAAATATATATTAAGGCGTTTCGGGACAAATGACGAAATGTTACTGTTCGATTCAAATTTGTACAATAGGTTCATTGTCATATACTGAATGCACTCTCTAAATTTTAAATCGATCGTCCACACCGTTTCCAAATGTTGATGGGTAGAAGTTGATGTCCTGCTCAAGAACAATAAAACCCCGCACAGATTCCTGAAAATAAGCTGTCCCGAAACTCCTTAAATATTAAAAAATAAAGGGAAAGTGCGATTCGAAAAAAAGCGGGAAAAACGAGAAAAAAGGAAATTACGAATTAAGAGTACATCCTATAATTAGGGATTATTGTAGAGACTAAAATATAATCGACAAATCCAAAATAAAATATCATTCCACAAATATCTTCGCGATTTGTGTTCATTGAGAATGAAAAAAAAATCGATTAAATCGATAGCATACGAAGGAGCATTGGGTGTAAATAAAATCGATTAAAAAAAAAAAGAAGTAATCATCCGAACTCATTTTACGAGATATCACGACAATTATTCTTCCATTTTCGTCGATTTCACCGCGCGACGCTTCAATCGCTCGAGCGCGAGTAGGGGTGGCGAGGGGGAGGGATGGGTGCTCGATTTTCTACTCTACGGCAGAAGCGTCGTTTCGCTGCAAATTGACTGTGAACCAAACATACGATGATATCAAAAGCAACGACGGGAAATACGAATCTGTTTAAAACGAATCGAAAGCTCGCTCTATTTATCTGGAAAAAAACGAATTTCCGGCGATGTTTGATCACAGCGATGATACGCGTCGTTGACAATGGCAAAACGAGCGGGATCAGAATGAAAAATAATTACAAAGTAACGTATCTAACCGTAAAATATAATTTAGGACGGTTGTCTGGAAAATCGTTGATACTTGAAAATCACGATCGGTTAAAACTTTGGCGCATTATCGATGACAATGAAAAATCGCGGGAATAAGGAATAAGAAAGAATAATGTGGAATAGGGTAGGTAAAAGGTAGAATAAGGTCGGTAAACGGAAAGGTAGAATAAGGTAGGTAAAGGTGGAATAATGTAGGTAAAAGAATAAAATAGAATAAAGATGAGTTTCCAAAGAAAAAATAATCCGAATTCTATACGGCCTAGAAAAAGGTGAATTTCGACAATTTTTTATGGACACCCAAATGAGCGTATGACAATTCCGTTCGCTGGCATTTGTTCTACATATCTTTGAGTATCATTACCATTTTTTTCACAAGATTTTGTAACAAAATGGAGTTGCTGAAGGTGGATGAAGCGAGTCACCTGTGTCTGATAGTGTCCTGCAGCTGGCAACATTACATCGTCTATTCTTCACCGATTAATGGACGATACCAGTGTAAAATTTTCCAAAAATCGTTTTTTTGCATTATCCAGAAATATGGACTTTCATAAACTTGATGTTAAATTTTGGTCGCGAAATTCGAATTATTCCGGTCGCTACAGCCTTTAAAAAAAAAAAGAGATTCGACCAGTTGCATGAGCGCGTTTTTCGTGAGCCGTGGTTTTCTCGAAACGTTTTGCAAAACGGTGGAAGATTTTAAACGAAGAGTTTTCAAGCTATCCGTCTCAAATTTTGCCACATCATTCTTCACACCATTTCTTAACGTCGTACGGAAGCGTTTTTTTTTTCAAATTTGAAAATTTCACATTTTTTTTAACGAAAAATTGTCGAAAAAGGCCTAATTTGATACTCAATTTTGAAATCGCCATCATTTTTTTAATTTTCATCAAAAAAAAAATCCTCTGTACGGCTCTAGGGTTTTTCATAGTAATTGATAATCTTTTTGGTTTTTTTTCTTGCAGACAATTTTTGGAGGAGTAGGACTTTCCACCGTCAGGCGCTATTTTTTTTAGGCATCATTTTGCAGTGGCCAAAAAAATTATATTAAAGATAAAACTAAAAAATTAAAAAATATTTTCATGTACAACATAAGTCATTTGAATAAACGAAAAAAAAATCGGATTTTATTTAAAAATCACGAAAATCAACAATTTTCAAGCCAGTGACGGGAATGGTCCCTCAACTTTAATTTTTTTTTTTCACCCTTATAACACTATTTTATAATGAAGTATATAGGGGATTTTTCATAGGTTGAAAACTTTTTCCGAAAAATCTTATTTTTGGCGACTTTTTTTTCACCGAAAACAATATATATTTTTTTAATCATGAACCATTTTATCAAAATGTTATCAAAAATCAATATTTTTCGATTTCCCTGTGTAATTTGAAGGCAAATATTATCTAAAACTCAAATTATTAAAAGTTTCCGTTCCAGGTAAAAAAATTCGACTATAATTGCCTCACTCGTGACTCGCTTCAATCAACTTCAGTACCGCCATTTTTTTACAAAATCTTTTAAAAAATTTGTGAAGATTCTTGCAGATATGAAAAATAGAGGCCACTAAAGGGAATTTTCATTCTATCAACTACGTATCCACAAAAAAAAATTGTCGAAACTCATCTTTTTTCGGTCTCTGGACTCTGATAGTCTGCCTTAAGAAAAAATATTCATCGTACAAAGCGATTAGTTCTTCATCACAAACTTTTATAGTCTCGGAAATGATTTTTCGCTCCTGCCGGAATTTGGAAAATATGCAACGATTGTTACAAACTGCTGATGATTAATCGTCTTCGGCGATAACCCAAACGGACGAGTCGATTTCACGGTAGACGACGTATCACGCGAGCGTGTGAAACGGTAATATAATTGATGATGGTGAAGGCCCAGGACAAAACGCATTATTATCTTTCCCTAATGTAATTCATACAGTAATTTACTAGGTACATTTATATCCACTGGAGTGTGAGACAACAAATCGATCGTACTAGGTCGTTAGTCATCGTACGAATAAAGGGACTGCAACAGCTTGTGGAATAAAGGATATAGTTATCCATTTGGATCGCTCCATCTCATAGCTTAAGCACCGAATACAGCTTTCATGGAGGCTCTTAATAATGCATGGGTTCATCCGATAGTTTCATCATTTATCGTTCAGTACTTCTCTTCAATAGGACGAAAAATATTTACAGACATGAATCAATTTATTGCTTGAGTCGATTTTTATTTTATTGAAACATATATATACGAGGTGTGTAAATTAAGTAATGAGACTGATTTTTTTTCAATTTTTTTATTCGTATAGAATTAAAATTCAATATTGTTTCCCTAAAAATAACTTCCTTGGGAAGCAACACAGCGCTGGAGACGGTTCTTCCAATCTTCATAGCAGTGCTGGACCTCGGATACTGGAAAATGACGTCCCTTGAGGTGATTTTTCAATCTCGGGAAGAGGAAACAGTCACAAGGACTCAAATCAGATGAATAAGGGGGCTGAGGAGCCACAGAAATGTTTTTTACTGGCCAAAAACGCGTTTATTGAAATTGCCGTGTGACAGCAATTTTTCTCATCCCCAATTCATTGGTGAAAATCTGATGAACAGTGGTGTGAATCAAATCCAACTCTTTCCCGATCATTCTGACTGTCAACCGACGATCTGAATGCACAAGATCCCGGATTTTGTCGACATTTTCATCGGTTCTAGAAGATGGAGGTGTTCCGCTGCGTGGTTCATCTTCAACGCTAGGTTGCCAGCCTCATTATTTAACTTACACAACATATACATGCAGGGTGGCCCGCAATGTGACGTCAAAAAATCTATATGCCATCAATAACTGTCCGAATTACCCACATGTATTTTCTACGATCTTTTTAGTTTTAGACAAAAAAGCATTACATTTTTGGTTTCGAATTTTCCTTTATTGTAAGTTTTTATGTTTTCCTTCATATATGTACTTTCCTCTTAGAAGTTTTTTTAAAGTAATTGAGAGTCATTTAGACTAGTATGTGTATATTTTTTTATCATCTGAACTTTGGTGACTGATCCCCTCGAAACTGCTTTTAAAAACTTTGATCAAAATCTAAGTCATCTACGTCAGTGTTCCGTTGGTCATTTATTTATTGCTCAACAGTGCACTTCCTAATGATAGCACAAATAAAATAAAAAATAGCGAGGAAAGTACATGCACAAAAGAGAAAAATTAAAAAAGCTTTTTTCTCGAAAACTAAAAAGATCGTGAAACATCCACGAGTGTGATTCGAATAAGTTTTCATACAAGACATTTAGATTTTCCTTTTTGACGTCACTTTTTGGACCACTCTGTATAGAACTTCAAGTGGAACAAAAGTTAAAAATATAGCATCATTTGACGAAAAAAAAACTTACAATTGTTTCAAGCATACGAATTAATTAATTTTACCAGCACAAGTGTTCAAATAAACAAATATTCTTCCCCACAGACTGGAATTATAACCACACGATGCCCTTACGCAAGAATATTCATTTACACAAATACTTGTGGCGGTAAACATAATTAATTCGCATGATTAAGAAAAACATATGTTTGTTTGTGTCATACGATATGTTTACCCTCGACTGGTCTTGAAGGTTTTTGTAATGCGTGAAAAAACGCGAAATGAATGGTCAATTCCAACTGTTGTAGGATAGCAAGAAAAGTTCTCCGTGTGGTACGCCGATCGCCTGTCTGACCAGTTAAAGTCGGAACTACTTGTTGCCGTGTCTGATCATAAATAGTGGCGTATTACTGAGGTTACGTGCGTCTACATAGCTTTTCAGCACTTTTGAGCACAACGTGCCGAGAGAAAGAAGCCTCGTTTGAGCACTCGTTCCCGACCGCAATGACGGTCAAAAAATAGAGTAGGGAGGGGCATGTTGAGCAATCAGGTAAGTTGAGCAATCGAAATATCTGGAAAACTAAGCACCGCACGCGGATGCATCAAATGGCGGAAAGAGAGGTATGGGGAAGGGTAACACATCACACCATCGCCCGTTGCCATACGGCGCACGAGACGGTAACGCAAGACGTTTCATTATTTTTGCACTCAAAAGTAAAAAAAAAACGCGATTGAAAGATTTTCTTCTACCATTGTATGAGAAAAAATATTTCAAAGTACATTGCAATTAATGTTAATGTTTCAAAACCTAACTAATTAACAAGCAACTGTTGGTTTATTACGGCATTGTACCAAATCACGTTGCATACGTCTGATTTTTTTTATGCATTTCTTACTTTGCCCAACTTGCCTCATACTCATGCTCAACTTATCCCACTATCGGGGCAGGTTGAGAAAATATGGCCTTAGTCATTTGAGAGCGATTATCTGTGAAACAATAAGGATAACAGGAATTTCGTCTACAGACTTTTTGTTTCCCAGATACATTTCCTATTGACCAAAGTAGATTTCATTTTTATACGGCAGACTGTTAAGGAATTACAGGGCGATAATTCCAAACTTGCTCAACATTGCCCTCCCTACCCTAAGCTCGGTTGCCTTCTTGTTGCCTTCTCTATACAGAATTATACCTGGCCTCATTATTTTTTGAGGTATGTCCAACCCCGTAGTTCGTGTGCTTTTTTTTCTTCAGGGAGTGACGAAGCAACACACTCGATCGATTGGATGTTTAGCCAAGAAGCTACACACCCCGTTTGCGAACAATGGTCGAGGTCTCTATGACGACCATGCATTATCAACACCCTACGAATAAGTCATCCGCAGACTCAGTGACTTACGCGCTGCGAATCCAGTCGAACTTTATCATTAAAAATAGCTCGATAATAATGTACAGACTTTCGGAGCAGTGCTGCTTTAAGGAGCATGTGTAAGGTGGAAATTTAAAAAATTTAATTTTTTTACTGCATAATTCTATAACCTAGAGTCTTATCTTTAATTTGAAAACAAACGTTTTCGTATAAAATCTCAAAATTGACCGAGTTATGACGACTTTTGTAAACGGACAGATGTAACCTTTTTTCGTTTGAGTTTTTTCTCGAAATTATGTTCTGATGTGAATGAAACTATGATATGATTTAATATGTTTTTTTCTTCATTCTTTACAGTCGAGCTCTTTTCTCCGAGTACCACTAGAATTTATGGCCGCTGGCAAGACGAATAACAAACGGTTTTACGACTGCTCGAGAAATCGTCGGCTCCAAGAAAATAGCCGGTCCCACGTGTAATGAGGCATCTAATTATCTCCATGGAGTGAGAGGGATTTAATCTTGTTAAATTTACACCGACCAACAGTATGCACGTACATTCATGTTCATATATACAGGGTGGACCACGCAACGTGTGCACCTCTTGTACGACCAAAATATGCGTTGCACAAAAAAATGTTTTATACAAAAGTTACATGGTTTATAAGACTACACTATGTGGTGCATTTATTTTTTTTATAGGTGGAGGCGCTTCGAAGATTTGAAGGTCAACTTTATTTTTTCAAATGGAATGCTATATTTTTTATAGCGCAATATGATAGAGTATCGAATTCTGAGTAAAAAAGTATAGACCTTTATTAGCCCTAGAGTTAATAGCTAACGAGTAATTTCACTTTATTACTTTAAAATTTTCTTCACGTAATATCAAGTTGGAGATTCAAATCTACTACAAATTTCTGAATGGCAGTGTTTACATCACAGTGTTTATCAATATGAACACATTTACCACATCACACACACTTATCATGATTCACAATCTTCTCAATGATTGTAATCCAGTATTAAAGTATCCTTCGGTGATTGTGCGTGATTATTATCAGAAAGATAAAAGTGAAAATGAATGAATGAATCTCCAACTTGGTATTACGTGAAGAAAATTTTAAAGTAATAAAGTGAAATTACTCGTTAGCTATTAACTCCAGGGCTAATAAAGGTCTATACTTTTTTACTCAGATTTCGATACTCTATCATATTACGCTATAAAAAATATAGCATTCCATTTGAAAAAATAAAGTTGACCTTCAAATCTTCGAAGCGCCTCCACCTATAAAAAAAAATAAATGCACCACATAGTGTAGCCTTATAAACCATGTAACTCTTGTATAAAACATTTTTTTGTGCAACGCATATTTTGATCGTAAAAGAGGTGCACACGTTGCGTGGTCCACCCTGTATAAACTCAACGTATAATTGTACTTGAAGGAAAAGGTACCACAAAAAATCCGCGTCTGGAGCGTATAAATTTTGCAATTATGTTTCTTACTACCATTCCTACGGACTCTGCTCACTTACCCATTGCTATATATAGCACGTATTGTAGTACAAAGTTCCTGGAAAAGACAGCAGTATAAACATATATATATATATATATATATATATATATATTTATATTTATATATATATATATATATATATATATATATATATATATTTAGTTAGGTAATGCTTTTTTTCTGCCTTAGTTCTTAAGTAGTACTAAACTCAAACCATATGGGGTGATGATGGCTAAAGAAAGTTTGGTATACTTCTGCTGTAAGCTGAATATGTAAAAATATATGAAAATATGAAGATATTGACATTTCTGCAGAAAAAGAGGAGGCAAAGAAAAATAAATGAAATATACTATCTACAGTCTTTTTTTAATTTGCAATCACGTTTCTTCCGTGACCTCAATCTCTCGTTCTTGGCTGGCACCGGCTCCAAAAATAAGTCATTTGGTATTGTAAATATTTGAATAACAATAATTTTATATATTTTCATGATAAATTTATTGTATTATGTATACAATAAATATAATATATTCCAATAAATTGATAAAATTAAATAATAATATATTCCAAAAGATTATGGGTGTGAAAAATCTCTAAGTACTCGATTTTCGAGTTTTAGCGCAACCCCTCTTGATTCATGTGATATCTTTCTACTAACTTTAAACGCGTTTATCTCAAAATCTCAAAATCCCATTTTTTCAAGTCGGCCGGACTCATAACTCAAACAAATTTCAACCGATTCAGTTGACATTTTAACTATATACTTAGAATTATATTTTCTGAGGCACTGCATAGGATTTTTTTTATTATATTGCATAGTTCCTTTTTTATAAACAATTTTCTCATGGCATTTTATACTTTTTGTTTTAGAAATGCGCCATTTTGACAAAAAACAATATATCACAAAAATCCTACGTACTTCTATAGCTATTCTTATATATAATCGAAAAAACTTTAGTGTCTCATCATAACTCAAGAATTATAAGAGCTGTTGGTCCGACCGTTGACCTTCTAGAAATAAAGGCGTCATCGGAAAAGTGCTGCACGATCGCCATTTTGACATGTATCGCTGTGAAAAAATAATTTTGTATAGTCAATTACGTGTATAATAAAACCCCTACTTTGTAATTCCGATTAATTTTATGGTATCGCTGAAAAAAAATCACAAGATATGCCTTTTTTTGGCCTCTAGAGTGGCCTAAGGCCTTAAAGGCTATTCCGGGGCGAATCCACACTTAAATACAAGTTAAAGTATGAGAACGATGAGGAATATAACTATTTAAACTTCCTGAAAATCGCTAATATGAGATGCCCTTTCTCATACATTCATCATTACCGTACACCATTACCAGATGCGCAAAATGGTCCAGTCGCCTTTCCAAAAGCAAAAAAAGAAAACATCCTATACAGTCTACCGAAGATTCGTCCTGAAAACCGAAAGAGGTTCTGGAAGAATTTTCCAGAAACTTCGTTTAACTCTACAAAAAAATGGGCCAGCGACGTTGCGATATTGATTAGGGACAAATTATGCTTGATTTGTGATCTCAATGAACCTATGTTTCAATTCTTCATTTTGTTTTAATGAAATTAATGCTTTAATTAGCTTAAGTATGATATAAACTAATTAAATTCGGGATTTCTACGTAGATGCCGCCTTTTAGATAGTATTGATATAGTGTTAGTTTATTAAAATGCAAATTCTGATAGTGGCAACTACGTTTTATCATCGTAACTTCTTCAATTTCTATAAAATTAATATTATTATTTTGTTTATAGTAAAACACGAGCCCATCCTACCAGTACAAAAAGTTCTAGGTATTTGCATCCCAGAGCTATAAAATATCAAAAAGTTACGTTTTTCTATTTATCTCAAAACAACATCATCCGTAGATGCCACCTTCTTCCATATGCGACAGAATAGGGCTCCGTTTTGTCCTTTGGGCACGGAACCCTAAAAATGAGCAACGTGATACAAATAATGCCACAATACTAGTTATAACTCAAAAATATTCCGTTACAGGCATTGCGCCCTTACATAGTTTTTACATCGACAGTTCGATGAGAGAACATTTTTGAACGAATGGATAATAAAAAAATTCAAGTTGCGCGTAAATGTTGAAATTAAATGTACCTTAGGGTGGCACAAGCGTTTATCTTTTCTGGATTTTGGGGTTGCGAATACTCTCTCTGTTTGTCGGACGATGAGCTGGGTGTGGCAGAGCGAAATTAAATTAACTCGGGGTAAACCACGGTCGAAGGGGCAAAGGGGCGCGAGAGATCCTCGACTCGCGCGATGACTCGATGGATGTCCGCGACGTCCCTCAGCCCACCCTCGTGTCCATCGAAAATCCCCTCGTATACTTTCGTACCGAAACGCATTTTTTTTTTGTCTTTTGTCTTCGCCACGTTGCTCGCCAGAGCTTAGGGGACAAAAACGGATACGATCGTATTCGGGAATAAAAAAAAAAGACGCGGCGACGACACGAACGAAAACAAGAAACGTGTGTAGCTCGAAGCGCGTGGTATTTATAAATAGTTGAGACCATTTGGGATCGATGTTGCGCAAATAAAGGCAATGGGGGTCGAATCGAGCAATGCGATATACGTTTATTCCATTCGATTTGCATAATTAACAATCGCATCGATCGAGGAGGGGGCAGCTTTTCACCAATTGAAAAGACAACGATTTTTTATCAGACTTTGATATATCCGAAAAAATTTACAATTCTAAGTATACGTAAGTTTCACGATATTATCCATAATAATAAATAAAAAAGAAAACTATTAATCTAGCCAATGCAGCACAGTTCATCATGAAAAATCGCCTTGTATTAAGGCCGAGTGTCACACCGACCGAGAGGCTATGAGTGCGAGAGAGATAGCTGATTTGCAGATTCCCAATGATATCTGAAACGGTTAATTTTTGGGAAAAAAGAATAGAAACACGTTCCGCTCTGTTGAACGACGAACAACCGCTTTCTCTTCTTTTGCCCGAAAAATGATCCGTCTAGGAGAAAACTTGGCAGTAGGATTTTTACCGACTGGACGTGTGACACATGGCCTTAATCGCAGAAGAAACCCGATTTTTCATAACTGTGCTATTTAATTTTTTTATTTTTGTAAATTCAATTTGAATTTTTCATTTTTATTTTTAATTCCAATTTGCAATGCTTATTTTTCATTTTAAATTTACTTTTTAATTTTTATTTTTATCTAATTTTTCAATTCGGGTTTCAATTTTTATTTTATTCTTAAGGCCTTAGGCCACTCTGAGATTTTCCAAAAACCGATTTTTTTTTTGTTAAAAATGTACCTTAGTATCTATACAATTATATTCCAATAGTCTATGGGTGTGAAAAATCTCTATGTACTCGATTTTCGAATTCTAGCGCAACCCCTCTTGATTCGTGTCGTGACTTTCTACTAACTTTAAACGCGTTTATCTCAAAACTACATTTTTCACGTCGGCCGGACTCATAACTCAAACAAATTTCAACCGATTCACTTGAAATTTTAACTGTATATTTAGAATAATATTTTCTGGGGCACTACGTAGGATTTTTTTCATTATGTTGCATAGTTCCTTTTTTATAAACAATTTTCTGATGATTTTCTCATGGCATTTTATACTTTTTGTTTTAGAAATGCGCCGTTTTGACAAAAAACAATATATCAAAAAAATCCTACGTACTTCTATAGCTATTCTTATACATAATCGAAAAAACTTTAGTGTCTCATCATAACTCAAAAATTATAGGAGCTGTTGGTCCGGCCGTCGACCTTCCAGAAATAAAGGCGTAATCGGAAAAGTGCTGCACGATCGCCATTTTGACATGTATCGCTGTGAAAAAATAATTTTGTATAGTCAATTACGTGTATAATAAAATCTCTATTTTGTAATTCCGATTTATTTTATGGTTTCGCTGAAAAAAAAATCACAAAATATGTTTTTTTTTTGCCTCTAGAGTGGCCTAAGGCCTTAAGGGGGGAAAGCCCTTTACAATGTTCAAAAAATGAATTCTTTTTCACATATTTCGAAAGTATAATAGATCGAGAGTATACTGGAAAATCGAAAAATCGAAATACGAAATATTTACGAAATTATAGCACATAGTCGAGAGCGCGCCGGGACCGCATGCTGTGAACTAGGGAAACTCTAAACGCGATTATCTCGAAACTGCATTTTCAAAAACTACTCATGTTATAGCTTAAGAAGTTATTAATCGATCTGGCCGAAATTTTAGGAGGTTTCTCACTATAACATTAACGGAAGGATATACGTAAAGTTTTGAGGTTATCGCTTAAATAAATCACTTTTTTGGCGTACAAATTGTTGAGAGAATAGTCAAAAATATGAAAATTTAATTCAAAAACCTACTTAATTTTTAATTTTATACTTTTTTTTATTTTTATAGGTATATCCTTCCCCCACACGTGGCAACAAACGAAAAATATTTGCGATTTCTGTTTCAGATCAATAAAAAAAATGAGACAAATAGAGCACTTTTCGATATCAGGCGAAAAACGCCTAAAGGAATAACTTATATCGGCGCCATTTCGTTTTGTTTGAAAAAAAAATGTCAACGTTTGAAAGTTGTAATAAGATAATGTCAAAATTTTAAAATGATGCCATTATTTTATCACCTTTAAAAAAATTCATGAAAAATAACTCATTTTCGAGCGTCTAAAGGGTCCCCCCCTTAAGAGCGTCTAAAAAGAATCATCATCCATGAGAAATCATTGATGGAACACCCTCGACCCTCCCCTAAGCTCGTTCGATCGATTGATTGATCTGAAAAGTCCAATAATGTCAATTGTATTTGATAAACGAATTCATTAAGGGAATCGCGCCTCATCGATTGTCATTAATTGCCTGACAAGCTTAAGAAGTTAACGCAGCCTCGGCCTGTCGCAACTTCGGGTAAATCTACGTCTCTAGTAAGAAAACCCAAATATGAAATTGAAAGGATGCAAAGGCATTTCGAGAATTCGTGGATAAATCTTTTTTTCTCTCTGATATCCTGACCGAGGTTCTATATCGAGCTCCCGCGCACGATTCGAGCTAATTAAAAGTGAATTCGCGCTGGTACCAAAATTGGATAGCGTTTAGCAAGCCGTGTGGCGTACAAAAATTCACCGTCGTTGAAACGTAGAACTTGGTTCTCGTTGATTTCGAAGAGTTCGCGAGAGAAACATTCTTCGTGACTCCTGATGCAATTGCGTCGAGAGAAGCATCGCAACGTGAAAAACGAAAGAGAAAAGCTCTTCACGTACATGTTCTTTTTTCGTCTCGATGTTTCTTTCTCACGCTCTCCGGTGTCTCGCGGACTTTGAGTAGTATGAAAGCGTGGGAAGGAAAGTGAGATCGATTCGCGAAGAGGTCGAGTGCCCACGAAGTGTGTAAACGACGTGCCTGGAGAAAAATTCCAAAGGAAAAGTTTCTTACTGTTATCTCCTGAATCAAGTGGCACGTCTGAGTCATTCAAGTTTTATGAATCCAAAAGGCTTTGGAATTTGCTCATTATTGAAACATTGTCGCGAAGATAATCGAGCCTAGTGGACGAGCAATCCTTGTGCATGGCCTACACTGACAGAAAAATTATTTTATTCCACTCCAGAATTGTCCAAAATCTGGATCGGGCGTTACGTTTTGCTCGATACAAATGTGTCGAGTATCGAAAAACTTTTCGTTACTCGATACAAAAGTATCAAGCTATTGTTGGAGATCGCAACTTTTGTATCGAGTAGCGAATATTCATTCGATACTCGATACTTGAGTATCGAGTAAGGAAAAGCTTTTCGTTATTCGATACTTTTATATCGAGTAACGAAAAGTTCTTTGATACTCGATACACGGAGAGAATTAAATGTTAAAAATTACCGTGCAATGACGGTAACCAGATGACAACCCTGAAACTTCGCTTATTATTACTGAGTAAAACACAGATTTTCACGAAAATAAAAGAAAAATGTCTTCTTCAGATGGAAAATTTTACCAGATTTTCTAGTAAATTTTGATGTGTAACAAAATACGCAAAACTTAAATTTCAAAAATATATAATATCAGCGAAATTTTACTGTGCATTTTATTATTTTATGCCTTTCAAAAATGTATATAAAAAAGTATCGTCTATATAACAGTTATTTTAAGATTTATTATAAAATTTAATCAGTGTTATAGGAAAATGTATTGGGCTCTCGGTAAAAATTATCGTGCGCGCTACCCTTCTTGTATAGTAAAATTTTAGCTACATATTTGAAATTTTCTGTAACGTGAGTTAAAAAAAACTTGTCGCATACGAATTATTATGCTTTTCTCACTTGTCACCACGTTGAAATATATCACGGTAATTTTTACCGTGAAATTCACGACAAAAATTACTTTTTAATTCTCTCCGTGTACTTTTATAATATTGTTATTTGTTTAAATTTGTGGAAAATTGGTTTTTTCGGTTTTTTGAAATGAAATTGTTAAGTTCTCCAATTGCATATAATTTTTTCAAGAATTTTTTCATCGTTTTGATTTTTTTTTTACAAATTTTGAAAAATTGACAAAAAGTCGGAAATTCTTTACTTTCCCTCGAGTACAAGGGTTCTGTATCAACCGTGAGAAATTACAAAACTGTTAACAGAACAGTTTCGTATTTTGAGCCTTTGGAATGGCACAAGTATCGAGTAACGAAAAGCTTTTCGTTACTCGATACTTATGTAACGAGTAACGAAAATTTATTCGATACTCGATACTTATGTAACGAGTAACGAAAATTTATTCGATACTCGATACAAAAGTATCGAGTATCGCAAAACTTTTCGATACTCGATAAAAAAGTATCGAGTATGAAAGGATTTTTCGTTACTCGATACAAAAGTATCGAGCGATTGTTGGAGATCGCTACTTTTGTAGCGAAGTATCGATCGAATTCTTGTTGCTCGATACATTTGTATCGAGTATCTTTAATCGAATTCGATACTGAAGTAACTAGTTTCACTCGGTACGATAATGGACGTTTTCGCACGCGAAGCGTGCGTAAAACCCCCATTTTCACACCGCGTACAATACAATTTCGTATACTACTCGACGAAAAAACTTTTTCTAACCTCGCGTGATTGCAACACTCGCCTTCGGCTCGGGCTGAAAACTCACACTTGTTTGAAAAAGTTTTTTTCGTCCTCGTGTCATAATGTACTATTGATATTAACTAACACATGGGTCATTAAGTTCCGGGACTGACACACAGATGGCGCCGCCAATGCCATGCCGCTTTTGTTTTTCGGTAGTACCAACCTTCAAAAGATACGTGTAAAAATTTCATGACATTCGGTTCAGTCGTTGTCGAGATATTGAAGGTTAAGTGACGCTACAATTGTTTTTGCTTAAACGATGGATAAAAACGAGTTTCGTGTGTTAATCAAACACTGTTTTTTAATGGGAAAAAATACCGTTCGAGCTCAGCAATGGCTTGAAAAGTGTTACCGGGAAATGTGCCCATCGAAAACAACCATTTGCCGATAGTATGCGGATTTTAAACGCGGTCTAACAACCACCGAAGACGCGGAGCGCTCAGGTCGTCCAATTGAGGTAACTACGCCCTTAAACATACAAAAAAATTCTGAAAATTGTTATGTCCGATCGTAAAGTGAAGTTGCAAGAGTTAGCTGACATCATAAAGATATCAAAAGACACCGTGTTCAAAATTGTGCATGAAAATTTGGGTATGAAAAAACTTTTGTCCAAGTGGGTGCCGCGTTTGCTCACAGTGGAACAAAAACAACAACGAATTGATGATTCGAAGCGCTGTTTGAAGCTGTTTACGCGTGATAAAAAGGATTTTTTGCGTCGGTACATAACAATGGATGAAACATGGATTCTTCACTACACGCCGGAGTCGAAAAGAGCGTCAGCCGAGTGGAGAGGAGAGCCTATTTTGAGGCAAAAGACAAATCGTTCTATAAGAAAGGCATCGAAAGTTTAGAAAAACGTTGCAATGATTGTATCACTATGGAAGGTGACTATGTTGATGAATAAAGTCGAATTTTGCAAAAAAAAAAGTGTTTTTACTGGTTAATCCCGGGACTTAATGACCCATGTGTTAGATGCGTCTATTTGATTTTTTTTTTCAATTTGAAATCACTAGATTTTTCGTGAAATCAAATTTTTTCTATTGCATCCCATTATTAAAATTATTTATTTTAAATATATTTACTTATTCAAATCAAGATCTATTTGATATCGTCTAATAACTAAGAATTTCATTTATTCCTTATTTGGTGATTACCTTACTGTGATTTGGTTTCGTCCGGTAGTATAAGACAGAAAAGACAGACGGGAAAATGACTGTCTGGTTATGTATAGAAAGACTAACTATTTTCCTCAACTGGAGAATGTTACAACAGTCTTATACTATATAAGACTGTTGTAACATTATGCAGTTGAGGGAAATAGTTAGTCTTTCTATACATAAGTAGACGCGCCTGTTAATAAAAGGCACAACGATACCTTTCTATTTTTCCAAATAACAGCCTTGTTAGTGAAAAAAAAGAAAAATATTTTAACGTTTTTTCATCGCACTTTTAACCCCTTGTAGCAACATCAAAAAATCGTTTTTCTTTTCATCGTGAATTTTTAGAAGCTGTAGGACTATCGTATGGCCCTGGAATGGCTGATTAGCCGGTGAGTCACTGAAATCATTGAGCTTTCGTATTTCAAAACTTTAAACACGTTTTTCTCAAAACTACATTTTTAAGCTTGTGGGAAACACAAGTTTAAAACTAGTCGACCGATCGTACCAAAATGGTACACACAACTCAATAATAATATTACCTTGAACTTATACCTACTTGTTTATGAAAATCACTTTTAAAAAGTACTCTTTTATCGCAAAAAACGAAAATTTTGTGTAACATCAATTTTTTCTCTAAAGGGTCTCATTTTTTAAATTTTTAACGTTTCAAATGTTTCTTAGGTATAATTTTAGCATTTGGATGTTATAATACTAAATATTCTTGGCTCATATTTTTCCAGATCAATATTGATATCGGATTTCCCACAAATGGACAACTGCCGCGAAAACCTTTCTGAAAGACCACGCCGTAACGTCGCCATTTTGCAATACTTTTCGATGAACAAAATTAGTTTGAAAAGTTTAATTATGTAATAAATTGTACCTAAAGTTTCATAAAGATATAATAAAACGTTTTTTTTCCCTTGACAACAACAAAAAATTAACAATTTTTTCATCGTCTAGATGTATTTCTCCCCTTAAATAGTCGCGAAGATATGTACGATATTTTCAAATAAATAACCGAGTCCGGAACAAAATTAACTCAATTGGCTAGGTCCTTTTTCCTTCAATCAAGCAATCCAATTACTTTCCATTGTATCTCCAAACAATGGCCATAGCGATGCTTTTTTTTACTTTCGAATGAAAAAGATGCCAATCTGACAAGACGTAGGGCGCCCATTCGGAAAATATATACATATAACACACGAGCACATATCCATGCTTGGCGTATGAAAGGACGGGCAGCAAAAGAAGCCTGCTCTGCCATCATTGATTCGATTAGAACTGTCCATGCCGACGGACTCCATAACCGACACGCACGCACTCACATACTCGAATCAATAAATATATATATATATCCAACTACTAATACGCGATTTGTGAGAAATACCAACGTCACATAGACCCATGAAAAAGCTCTCACAAACGATTGCACAGCTCAGTCGCAATCGGAACGGCGATTCATGACAAAAATAGATCTCGGACAACTCGCTGTGCGCACGTACCATGTACGATTGCCCAAAGACTGTTCTATTGAACGAGGATAAAGCCATCCTTATAGACGTAAGCTTGGGTCCAAAAAAAACGAACGAATCGTCACTTCCGTCGCACTTGGTGAAAGTACTATTTTTGTAAATAGAACAAATCATTAACGAATTCCTTGGGATATTCCGTGCTCGGAAATATCGCGTTTGATGAAAGTGTCAGAACATCCGTATCGCGGTAATCGATAAACGACAGGGCCTGAAGATATCCTGCGAGACTGAAAAAGTCACGTGGCTTAAATAAATGTTATATAAGTATAAAAATTAAATTGCATAATTATTTTGACAGTTGCAGATGCCAGCTTCTGTCTTCTATCGATTACCCGAGAATCCACGAATATATGGTGCATCGACCAGCGAATGGACGGGGACCAGTGAATGAACGAAAGCTGATTTATTTTGAAAATGAGTAAAGAATATGTATTTAAACTCGGATCACTATGATTTAGGCAAAAAATCACAAGCGTCGTTAAGGTCGTAGTTTCGCCAAGGCGTTTTTCTATAGATTTTTTTTAATTTTGAGGACTCATTCAAGACACTATTAAATGATTACCTGCAAAATTTCAAAAGGATTCACCGTTCCATTTTCAAGATATTTGCAATCAAAGATTTCACGATTTTACACGTGTTCTTATGGGAAGCAGTGGAAAATTTCACACTTCACGCAATAACTTCGAAACTTTTTTACCGATTAAAAAAAAATCCTCAATTACAGAGGAACATATGACGAAGTGGGTAAAAAAAAATCATGAATTTTGACCGTCTAGTTTCAGAGATAGAGCGATTTAAATTGAGCAATGTCTAGCGACGCTAGCGCCACGAAGTGACTGGAGCAGACTAGAACTGGATTACAGTAGTGTGTGAATATCCATATAGGTAGAGTATCTACGTATAAGTAGCCGAAATGGATAGTCTGATACAACAGTGAGGTTTAGGTAAACATTATATTAGGCGTTTTCATCATTACTTTATAAGTTTTCACATCCCGATAAGATGTCGAACCTACATTATTAGGATATTTCGCAATATTTCGAAGCTTTCATCGATTGAGAGAAGAATAAACTTTTCAACGTGACTGCGGCGAGACTACTGCCTTGAAACCAATTTCTCAGTTTGACAGCAGGTTAACATTCATGACGATGATAAATTCGATTTTTTTTTACATAATTTGCATCCTGAAAATGTTTAGAACACGTGGGTAAATAAATTGTTATTCTTCACAGCATTTATCTATGCTAGACGTCCATTTACTGGTGGTCGATTGTCCATTCACTGGTCATTTGGTCCATTTACTGGCGAGTTAGTCATTTCGCTATCTATTTATCAGTTCCTCCAATATTATTTATCGCAATTACTTCGAATATGTTATCCTACTATCAAAATAATATCATTATTTACCTGTACGAATGAAAAAAATTGTTTTATTAACATTTTCATTTCACAGTCTATCTGAATCCTACAGTGTCTTTATTCGTCCATTCACTAGTCGGTTTACCCTATATAAATATCTGTAGAATTCTCTGGACACGTTCTATTCTGTTCTAAAAACAAATGAAATTCGTAGCAGCTCCGAAATAATTGACATTTCAGCATAATGCGATGGATTATCAATGGATAATATCCATTGATAGAACGACCGCGAAGAGGAATCACAAATTTGATTATGTTCAGTACACTCGGCACGGATATTTCTTGAAATTTCTTTTCTGTATTTGGCCCCTCAACGATGTTTTTCGATTCAATTTATCGGAGGAAAACGCATGAAATTCTAGGGACTTCCTGGTCATCCGTGCGAGTGAGAGGTGAAGATGAAAGATTCGAAGAGCATGCGGGAGATACTGTGGAGATTATTCGAATAAGGGGGAGAGATAGGAAGGGAAAGAGGGTGAGAGAGAGCGAAAAGAGAGAGAGAGAGAGAGAGAGAGAGAGAGAGAGAGAGAGAGAGAGAGAAAGAGAGAGAGAGAGAGAGAGAGAGAGAGAGAAGAGAGAGAGAGAGAGAGAGAGAGAGAGAGAGAGAGAGAGAGAGAGAGAGAGAGAGAGACACGCTTGAAGCCAGGGTCGGTTAGGAAATGGCTGCCACCTGTAGCTATTGATCGGCAGGGCGAAGTCGAGTGTATTTTCCTCTGGCCTCCTACACACACACACCCACCTCTCGGTATGCCCACTCCCGCCGCAAACTCTCGTTTCTCTTGCAACCTCGAGGTAGAGAGCAACGCGGGCTTTGCTGGGAGAGGCAGAGTTTACGGGGTAGAAACTCGTCATCCACCCAGTTTACTCGTCCTTCATCGTTTTATCTCCCTTCACCCTTTCCCCTCATCCCTTGTTCACTTGTCACTGGTATTCGATCGGTTAATTAGGATGGTAACTTAATTACACAACAACGTATATAACTCGATGCAACCGTTACACATATATGTTACGTGTATACATTAATCAGCCTCGCGACCCTCCAAGGTTTTCTCTCTTGTGTATTCTTGTCGTTCATTTCATTGGCTACGAACGTACTTTTCTCGCTGGAAAGTAACGAATGTTGTGCAAGCATTTAAAATTAAATACACGATATCTTGAAGCATCAAGAGATATCACGAATGTCTACTTTATTGGGAAACCTTTCAATTTCACTGAGATACAGAATGTCGTTATTTATTTATAACGAAACATACTTTATTCGAAGAATGATCCATCCGAAGCTGCAAGCCATATCTTTCGGGCAATAAACGGATTTCGCGCTGGTAGAAGTCTGGTGGTTTTTGAGCAAGCCCGTTTTAAGCCTACACTGATAAAAAAATTTGTTTGGATATTAACTAGATGCGTCTATTTGATTTTTTAAATTTGAATTGACTAGATTTTTTGTGAAATCAAATTTGTTCTGTTGCATTCCATTATTAAAATTATTTATTTTAAATATATTTATTTATTCAAATGAAGATTTATTTAATGTCGTCTAATAATCACATATTTTATTTATTCCTAATAAATCTGCGATTTGGTTTCGTCCGGTAGTATAAGACAAAAGAGACAGACGGAAAAATGGTACACGATTCAGTCTCTCAAAAATCTTATGGGTTTGTTTTCATTGGCAGACTGTTGTAACATTCTGCAGTGGAAGAAAAGGGTCATTCTATACATAAATAGCCTGGTAATAAAAGGCACGATGATATCATTCCTTTCTTTCCAAATAACAGCCTTGTTAGTGAAAAAAAGAAAAATAATTAAAATTTTTCCACCACTTTTGTGTCACTTTTGTGTCATGAACCTATATTTCTTTCTCGTATTCGTGCAATTCGTGCAATGTTTTATCTTTATTTGTTTAATTTTAATCGAATTTTTATTTATTTAATTAGAATATATTTAATATTCAAAAAGAATAGCTTGAACAAAACAAAAAAAATTCAAACAAATAGGATCGTAGTAGACCGCGAGACAAGGAAAAAACCTATTTAATTTAAATAGATCCTATTTAAAATAGGATTTTTCAAATAGGATCTATTTTAAGCCTGTTTTAAAAAATAGATACTGTTTTTCCTGCCAAAAAATTGTTTGGCAGTGTAGAACAATACACTTCCGCATCCGATCACTAACGGTACCCTGGGTGTTTGTCACTCGGCAGACTTTAGGAAACGGTGGTTTCGGCTATAATGGAGATACACTGTTAAATAACATTTTTTTCAAACAACTGTCATTTTGTTATGCAGGTTTTTTTTTCAGAAAACAAAGAACGATAAGGCTCCCCCAGATTTAGTCCAGTTTAATCATTTTTAAGCCGTTTTTTGTTTTAAATGAACTGGCAGCGCTGTGGAGCGCCCCGCGCGGACCAAAACACGTCGTGTACGGGTTTATTTGACGGGAGCTCGAGCTCTTTCGATTTTTTTTTTATAAATGAAATTGGAATATACTCTCCATTGATAGAAGAATAAAATCCGTTGAAACCCATTTCCAAAAGTATTTATTTTATATCAAAAAAATATCCCGCAGTTCATGCATTTTTCATGCCTCTCGATAGAGCCATATTTGTACACCCCATATGAAATCGAGCCGCTTCCAGACACGATTAACCACGCAAAGCTCTGCCCTGGCCAGTATTAAACTTTTGCGATCTCTGGGCCACGAATCAACGTTATTGTAGACGAAAACTATAACCGCAGTGAACGGGAATTTTTATCGTAAAATCATCGAGCGAGGGGAAATTTTCTGCAAGCAGAAGGAGCGCATGTACGTATTCGTATTATTATGTAAATATATATGAGGACTATGTACATATCACGCATGCAAAACTTGCCGAAATTCGTGAAATTATATATATATATATATATATATATATATATATATAATTTTCATGTACAACATTATGCCCTACAGCAATTCAAAACTTAAAGCCAATGCAGCCCGAGGGTTGTGTGCTCGTGGAATATCTTAGGTTTTCGTGGAGCACATATGCGGACTTGTATACTCCTCGACTAATCGCAAATGAAAGAGGAACAAAGAGCGAGATGAAGGAAATACGAAATAAGATCGAGGCAAGAGTGAGAGAGCGGGAAAAACGTGATGCTGGAAAATTCTGACGTAGTGCAGAGAGGGTCATGTTGAGGAAGTTTGATATTATCGCCCTGTAATTCCTTAACAGTCTGCCGTATAACAATGAAACCTACTTTGGTAAATAGAAAATTTATCTGGGTAAAAAAGTCTGTAGATGAAATTCCTGTTATCCTTATTGTTTCACAGATAATCGCTCTCAAATGACTAACGCCATATTTTATCAACCTCCCCCGATAGTGGGGTAAGTTGAGCATGATTATGAGGTAAGTTGAGCAACGTAACAATTGCATTAAGGGGAGAAAAACCCTTCAGACGCCAAAAAATGAGCCATTTTTTGTGAATTTTTTTGAGGGTGATGAAATAATCGCATCATTTTTAAATTTTAATGTGATTTTATTATAGGTTTAAAGAGCTCAAAAACATTTTTTTTTACAAAAGAAAATGGCGACGTTATAGCCTTTTTCCCCAGTCGTCTTTCCTGTGCCATAAAAAATGCTCCATTTTTCACATTTTTAAATGTAATTAATAGCAATCAATGGAAAATTCATATATTGAGTTTTTTGGGCAATTATTGATAATAATAAGATTATCTTAACGTATTAATTGAATTTACAAATTGAGAAATTTTTTTGTTGTCCAATTGAAACAGATGTACAGTCACTGACAAAACCGTTACATTTTGCGGCTGGCAAGCAGCAAATTATTTGCTGAAAGGTACTGAAAGTACCGTACCTACCGATCACAATCGTGGTCCAGAATAAACGCATTCATAATTGTTTAAACAATTATGATTGCATTATTTTTATTGTTAGGTTTTGCAGCTCGCAATCAGCAATCTATTTGCTGAGAGCTACTGAAAGTACCGTATCTACCGATCACAATCGTGGTCGAGAATAAACGCATTCATAATTGTTTAAACAATTATGTTTGCATTATTTTTATTGTTACGTTTTGCGGCTGGCAAGCAGCACATTATTTGCTGAAAGGTACTGAAAGTACCGTACCTACCGATCACAATCGTGGTCGAGTATAAACGCATTCGTAATTGTTTAAACAATTATGGCTGCATTATTTTTATTATTAGGTTTTGCGGCTCGCAATCAGCAATCTATTTGCTGAGAGGTACTGAAAGTACCGTATCTACCGATTACAATCGTGGTCGAGAATAAACGCATTCATAATTGTTTAAACAATTATGTTTGCATTATTTTTATTCTTACGTTTTACGGCTCGCAAGCAGCAATCTATTTGCTGAGAGGTACTGGAAGTACCGTATCTACCAATCACAATCGTGGTCGAGAATAAACGCATTCATAATTGTTTAAACAATTATGTTTGCATTATTTTTATTGTTACGTTTTGCGGCTGGCAAGCAGCAAATTATTTGCTGAAAGGTACTGAAAGTACCGTACCTACCCATCACAATCGTGGTCGAGAATAAACGCATTCGTAATTGTTTAAACAATTATGGCTGCATTATTTTTACCGTTGGATTTTACATAGCGCAAGCAGCAATCATAATTGTTAAGAGGTTTGAAAGTACCGTATCTCCCGATCACAATCGTGATCGCGGAAAAATGCAAAAATATTTTTTTAAACAATTATTTTTGCATTATTTTTACCGTAACGTTTTGCGGCTTGCAAACAGCAATCTATTTGCTGAGAGGTACTAAAAGTACCGTATCTACCGACCACAATCATGGTCGAGAATAAACGCATTCATAATTGATTAAACAATTATGTTTGCATTCTTTATACCGTAAATGTTTACTGAGCCAATCGCTACACTCAACAAGGACTCTTGCTGCGAAATTCGTGTTTTTGAATTTCTTGCGAAGCGGCGTTGAGAAAAGAAAATAAAGTTCTTTCTCGACGCTGACTGTGTTTATATGTACGTGCTCGTATATGCGCTCACGCGGTGTGTACGCTCTACGAAGGGTCACCCCGCGGGAAGATAAAAATCTTCAACCGCGTGCGGCCGACGTAGTGAATGCACACCAACACACACGCACACACGCGTTGCGATACAATGCCTTTTCGCGTTCCGAGCGCGGAAAGGCATTTACAATCTCCCGGTAGGTGGCAGAAGCTCGTACGAGTTCTGCCCTACCGCCTCGAGCCGGGGCTGCGTCGAAGTTTTGCTGCAGGTACCGTTCCCTCTTAATATTTTCTTATATCGCAACGGACGTAAGTTGTGTATATGCGTGCGAGCTGGCCTTCGTCAAATCGATTCGAATATTCTCCTGGGAAATTCTCGACGAAACAACTCTCGAGAGATGAAACAACACAAGACACTATCTTTTCCCGTATTTTCTTTTTTTTTAAATATAGTCTGCGAAGGGTTAATTTCCACTATAAAATTCATCGATAATCCACACGAAGATTTTGATTCCCTTGACTCGTCGTTGAACAGCTTTTGACTCAATTTTCCTCGGGTCAAAATGAATTTCGGAGCTTTGTCATTATCTCTTGTGGGTCGGTACAATTTTTGGAGACTTTGCCAGTCTCTTTTGCACAGTCGAAACAATTTTTGGCACTTTGCCTTTCTCTTTTTAGGCCCTGATGAATTTCCAAATGATTTTGCAAAGTCCTTTCCACTACCGTGGTCGAAGATGGCAATGACCATAAATCGAACGAAAAATGTCAACACTCAATTAGCCGTAATATCGACGATTATCAGATTTACGAAAAAAGAAAAGCCAATAAACAGCCATACGTTGAGAACGAAGAATAAAAGCTCTGCAAAGACGATGTATCTACGAGGTCGAGAGGAATCTTCACTCAAGATGTAAAGCTCCGAAGGATCTCAATCTTGTTCAAATATACCTTCAGAATTCTCTCACGAACATCCTCACCCATACATAAGATCACTCCTTGCCAGAAAGTAAATCGAATAAATAAGTAAAATAAATTTGTCGGTATATGGTGTTTTATAACGAAAGTGTATAATTTCACGAGATGATTTTCCATAGCAGTTGGGCTGGTCCGATACTCGGATGGGTGAGCGGCTTAGCCGAAAGGCAATTTTGACGAGTAAAGAACATACGAAGGACCATTGGGAAAATGCAAAAATATAATATACGTGACGAAAAATCCGAAACTGGCCTCATGCACATTATTTTATTCCTGTTAAGGAGGTATGATCATTAAGAAGAATCCAAATTTTGGACCTGAAATTTTTATATGTTGTTGACGAATACGTTATGCACCCTTTGGAAAAATTTAAGCTATATTGACCGTTCAGTTTTTTCGTAATAAAATTGCAAAGTCGAGCACTTTGAGCTAGTGAAGCACGTCGTCTTATGGAGACGGTCGACCGGAAATGCGGTGATCACGATTTTGCTGCTCACGTATCCAACTAAGGTCGTTGGAAAATTGAAATTTGATAAATTAAACATAAAAGATATTATAAAAAATAAAAAATTCGAACTTCACCGTGTAGTTCAAGCACTACATTATAAAACGGTTTCAACTTCCGGTTGAATATTATCATAATGACAAAATAGCATCCATAGACGTGCCAACGTCGGGCGTAACAGCTGATTCGTTTGGAGAGCATAACCTAGCTCTGTAGCAAGATTCTGTAACTCGGTAGCGACAATTTTCATTGTCACTAGCTAGCGAC
The DNA here is from genome assembly GCA_963932345.1 of Ophion ventricosus. Classification (NCBI taxonomy): domain Eukaryota; kingdom Metazoa; phylum Arthropoda; class Insecta; order Hymenoptera; family Ichneumonidae; genus Ophion; species Ophion ventricosus. The sequence goes on along the minus strand of OZ010714.1, from coordinate 6,470,617 downwards.
AGCCAATCGCATGCACGATCACAGAAGAATGGGCTGTCTTATTGGCTGTCGCTAGCTAACGATAACGAAAACGGTCGCTACCGAGTTACAGAATCTCGCTACTGCTTCGAAATCGTCGTGAAGACTCCAAAGTCGTTGAGGATCGAATTTTTCAGTTTTTATTAGTAAATATGCAATCAATAAAATATTTACCACAAATTTGGTACTTTGGGATCGACAATGCGAATATTCAACATAAGTTAACATAAATCAGAACACCCGGGTCTTTATAAATTTAGTATCTTTGTTGACCCCGAGGAAGTAGTCGTACCTCCTTAAACTCGAAATTTATCGAGGTTGTTATATTAAAATGTTCTCTGCGAGCGCGAAATAAAAGAAACAAAAAAAAAAATAAAAACGATGTCAGGTCCACGTTTTATTTTTTGTACGTACAGAAGAACTGAGAAGGAAGACTTTTAATATATCGCTTCCCTTGCAAAAACGTATATAAGAGTTTGTGTATGACGTACGAGTCCCGGAACGTGTAACGTTGCAAGGTAGCACACGGTAAGGAGTATCAAAATTCGCCTCACTTTTTCACACTTTTTCTCATTTTCTAGACCTTCTCGAAGTGTCCCTCCTCGTTCTCTCGCGGCTTGGAAATGTTTGCTTGTCTTTTAAATAAATAATGACGTGGGTAAGAGCCACGCACGTAATATCACAGTGGGATAAATAAATGAAAACTCGTCAAATTTGTCTCACCATACTATGGAATGTTCCGCACGAGAGTGACGAATTTTTGGACAATTTCTCCGTCACATATAAACATTTCATTTTTATTTTTGCACCGTAAGTTTGTTAAGGAACGCGTGCAAACAATTTGCAAATTAAACTTAAAATTTTGTAGACTACTTTTTCACAGCATTTTTCACACAGCTCGAACAATCATTTTTTAATTAAAGTCCCGAAGGTAAATTCTGTTGAGCGAAAATGCTCATTAATAAATAACCGAGGCGTATTTTTTCATGTGCCCTCATTAGGAACAACCCTCGAGTTAAACTTAGGATATTCAATTCTACAATTCTTTTCGTAGTATTTTCCTCGCTGTATTTATGAAGCGGTGAATATTTTTTTCTTGTCCACACGAGCCCTAAAAAGAAAGTGGATCATCAGTTCTGGTGCGCGATAGCAAGAGCTTAGAAATTTTGAATTCACGAGCACATATATTCAAGGTGACAGGTATAAGCGGGCCATGTATTTTTTGAGGATCTTGCGCGGAGATTTTACGACTGAGAACAATATGATTTTCCATAGCTGTTCAAGTCTTCTGCGAAAAAAAATACAGCTTATTTTTGTGACGAGTCGTATTTGTCAGAAATAATTGAGCATTCTGGAAAAAATGGAAATTCCATTTTTATTACAGCAGAATGAAGATGATTAAAGGGGCTATTGTACTGTGATGGCTCAAAAAATAAGCTATTTTTAATAAATTTTTTTAGAAAACTCCCACGTAGAAATTTCAATAGGATCCGATTGGGGACGCTTTTAGATTGCCTGACTGCCCTGGTAGGGCACTTATAAGGGAACCCGATAGCGCCCTGATAGAAAGTGTAACGTTCTGTCACATATGGGCCTTATCTGGCTGCCTGATCAGGCCGTTATCCGGTTGCCTGACCAGGCGTTTATAATGCTGCCTGATCAGGTCATTATAATGTTGCCTGATCAGATCCTGATAATACTGCCTTACGTAGCGAAAAGTGTGAACGCTTGCAAACAGGGACGAGGCGGCCATTTATCGGATATTGTGTTCCACACATAACCTCCATGTTTGTACCTTATATTAAAATAAAAATATTAGTACTTTTCAAATAAATAATACATTTTAATAAAAAATAAAAATGTCAGGTCATTTTGAGACACCCATTATGTATATATATATATATTTTTTATTCAGCCGATCGACTCGGATGTTCATGCACCATCGAGCCATTCGGTGCATCACGATGCTTGATTCTACCACAACCCTATGTACACAGTTATGTACCTAGACTGCATAAAAGAGACAAAAGAGTATCTTTACTAGGGAACAATATGCAGTGTATCGAAGTGCGGTATATAAAAGCAAGCGATCGTCTGTATGTGTACGGATGAGTATGACCGTGAGAAAATCCTGAAGGAATATTTGAAGAAGACTGGGATTCTATAGAGCTCTAGACATATTGAGTAAAGATTCCTCTCGATCCCGCAAAAACATCGTTTTTGCAAAGCTTTCATTTTTCGTTCTCAACGTCTATTAGTAAAAACTGTCTGTTAGTTTTTCTTTTTTGTAAATCTAATAATCGTCAATATTACGGCTAATTGAGTGTTGAAATTTTTGTTCGATCTGTGGTCACTGCCACCTTTGGCTGCGGGAGTGAAAAGAACTTCGCAAAATCAGTTGAAAATTCACCAGAGCCTGACAAGAGGAAGGGCAAAGCACCAAAAATTGTTTCGACTCTGAAAAGAGATTAGCAAAGCTGCTAAAAATTGTTCGGACTCTCGAGTGATAATGGCAAAGCTTCGAAATTTGTTTTGATCCAAGGAAAATTGAGTCAAAAAGCTTTTCGACGACAAATCAAGAAAACCCAAATCTCCGTATGAGTTAACGCTAAATTTCATAGCCGAAATTAACCTAAGTCAAAGATTATTGGGTCAAAAAATAAATGGGAAGGAAAAGAGCGATGATGTCGTTGTCCATGAAACTTTTTCTAAGGATGAAAGGTGTGGAAAAAGATAGAGAGATATCTTCGCGAAATATTTTACACACGTTAACCCAAGGGTTTTCATCATTTTCGTGTATCATACGATTTCTCATAGGCCAAAGGACATCCGTGAGTCCGATCGATATAGCTACAGGTGTCCGAAACTATCGGGCACACGCGAGTTCTTGTTTGTCGCACTCTGCACACATTCACCTCCATTCTTATTTTTTTCTATATTTACCTCTTGGAAATTCAGGGTCGTGAAACCCTGAAATGATTTCCACGCGCCCACGCAAAACACAATCATGTACAAGCGACAGGCACAGAAACTACAGAAAGAAAGAAACCCTATACGCAGATCGATTGACGCGAAAAAAGGCTTGATACACGTCAAATTTTCGAATCCAGAGTTTTTAACAATCAACTATAGTTGACGGTCGAAAATCCATCGCAAAGTCATTCTGAATTTATGCAGAATGGCTATTGGTGCGGGCCAGCTTTTTGAAGAGGATCGAGAGATCCATCAATCAGTGTTTCAATCAAAAAATCAATCGAGTGATCCATTATCAGTGTTTTGCCAAGGGCCCAGATTTTTCGGTGGTTTAAGGCATTTTCAGATGGAAGAGAGTCGATTGAAGATGAACCACGCAGGTGAAGGCCTTCATCTTCAAGAACCGATGAAAATGTTGACAGAATCCGGGATCTTGTGCGTTTAGATCATCGGTTGACAGTCCGAATGATCGTGAAAGAGTTGAATTTGATTCACACCACCATTAATCAGATTTTGACCAATGAATTCGGGATGCGAAAAATTGCTGATCAGACCGCTGTCATGCTGCGGTCTGGAATGCCGTAATAAAGCACGCCTGATCGGTGCTGGATGCCGACCGAATCAGTGAAACCGTAGTACGGGAGTAAGAAGGCTACCTTACTGCGGCCTGATCAGGGTGACTTTTTACTCCCGTAAATCAGGCAATACGGATATGGCCCTAGTAGGGCTTGGCCTAATAAGGCTCCATTGGGGCTTGCCTTATAACTGCCTCAGCATTCCATCAACGCACATAACCTCCTATATCCTACGACAAAATTTTCATTCAGCAGCATATGATCTTTGAAGTTTTGACGTTTTTGAAGGTGTTGTGGATTGTGACGAAAACAAAAACGTTTTGCAACTTGAATACGTGTTAGAAGGTTCCGCTGTATTCCAAAATCTCAAAACACAGTACAAAATCTGTCATCGTCGTGTGAACAAGATATGTATAACCTAAAAATATATATGGACGTTTAATGCGTTATTAAAGCTTAAATTCCTAAAAGAAATTGTTTTTCACTAAGTTCATGTCCGAAAAATACGAACTAATAATTTACGAGTGAATTGAACGAGCGTATATTTTCCTCTATTTCCCGTCAAAAGATTTTGAGCAAGCCGTGAGAAAAGTTATTGATAATGCCAAGAATTGGGAGGGAACCGAGCGGTTCGGAATAAAAACACTTCAACATAAAACATAAATGAAACATTATTCATAATGATCTATATACTATCTTTAATTAATCTGATTATAATCTTTTTGGTAACTTTTGGTAATAAAAATTATATTGACGAATACATTCTAGGCCTTGTATAAATATATTGTAGAGTGTGTATGTGTACGAACACGTATGAGTACTGGCTACGTAAGGCAGTATTATCAGGATCTGATCAGGCAACATTGTAATGACCTGATCAGGCAGCATTATAAACGCCTCGTCAGACAACCGGATAACGGCCTGATCAGGCAGCCAGATAAGGCCCATACGTGACAAAACGTTACACTTTCTATCAGGGCGCTATCGGGTTCCCTTATAAGTGCCCTACCAGGGCAGTCAAGCAACCTGAAAACATCCCGAATCGGACTCGTTTGTTGAAATTCCTACGTGGGAATTTCAACAAACGAGTTTGTGGCCAGTAAAAACATTCCTGTGTGGCTTCTCAGCCTCCTTATTAGCCTGACTTGAGTCCTTGTGACTTTTTCCTCTTCCCGAAATTGAAAAATCACCTCAACGAACGCTATTTTAAGAAAACTCAAAATAAAACAAAATGAACAAAACATTCAAACGGCTATAATCGACCAGCTGAAGTCTACTGAAGTATCCGAGTTCCAGCACTGCTATGAAAATTGACAAAGAGCTGTGTGGCTTCCCAAAGAAGTTATTTTGAGGGAGACAATATTGAATTGTAATTCTGTTCGAGTAAAAAAATTGAAAAAATCAGTCTCATTGCTTAATTTACACATCTCGTATATAATTATAGAAATACACAAGTACATAACTATTCCACAATATAACACCATATAACTATGGAACTATTTTTTCACATCAACTTGTATAGTTGAATAATTATATATTTAATAATTATATAATTATACCGCTTATTCCCCAGACCAGGACAACAATAATCACATTTAATTATTTTCTTTTTTAGTTCTTCGTGGTAAGCTATAGTGTCAAAAAAAAAAAATGTTATAGAAATTAAAAATAAGAAGCATATTTCCTTTCAATAGTTTATTCCACTTCCACACAGCTTTTAATTTAATGTTTTTCTTCTTCCCTCTACCCACCGTCTACTCCCCCCACCCTCCCCCAACCCGTGCTGCAAATGATTTATTTTAAACGAAGCCCTTATCTATTTTTTATTCTTACTAGGTGCGAGCCCCTCGCAAGTGGATCGACCGAATTTTAAGGGTCGTTGGATCGCACCCTCAACAATTGCATCGATACGTATGACGTCTCTTTTCCCACGAGACTTCGCAGACAAAATTGATGACTCAATATATATGAAAATACGCCATAAGCGAGAATTTTTTATATACGGATCGAGTGACAGGGTGGAGGGAGGAGGGGGGGTGGAAGGGAGGAGCGTTGCCGTATCGGGGTGAAAGCCAAGAAAATCGACAACGCGATAAGGGAAGGGATGCGTCCAGGACAAAGATGGAATGAAATGCGCCCTGGATGGGTCGCTCGCGATGGGAAAGGATGACGTGTAACGTGGGATTGAAGAAAAGAAGCTTTCTGCATCGAAGATGAAAATAGCGACGGAGTGAGCGTTCTTTTTTTTTCATTCGCTTTTCTCTCTCACCAACGAGGGTATGTTTCGCCGTGAAAATGGAAAAGGCGGATCGTCGATGCTTCTTTTCCTGCACACATACGCACACTTCTGTGTCGAGCTGAAGGAAAAAAAAGCAACGAATCGCAGAGACGGAATAGCATGTAGGACGAACAAGAAATGAAAAAAAAAAAGCTTCTGATATATCGCCCGAATTCTTCGGAAGACTTTGCCTTTCGAACACTTCCCAGCAGATCGACGAGCCTGCCAGCGATCAAGAGAGAGAGAGAGAGATATAGGGAGAAGGAGAGTTTCTACAAGGGCTTCACAGAACTTCGGGGTTTCATGCGATTGAAACAAGAAGAAAAAGAAAAGAAGACTGTGAGATACGTGCGTGGCTTGTACCAATTGCTCTACCAGAGCACGATCAACCTATAACCCCCATGGGTATGTATAGAACACGCCCCCCCCCCCCTTCTTTATCTTTCGTGCTTTCATTCCTCTTCATCCCATAATCACATATCTTCTTCCGTTTTCCGCGCGCCAAAATCGAAAAAATCGCGAAAGAGAGAGTTAACATTTTTTTATTTTTAACTGCCTTTTATTTATCGATAGGTCTGCGTACTCAACGATTGATCGATGATGTAGTAATTGACATCGTTGGAATGCAACGATATTTTTCTTCGTGCTTTGTTTTGTTATTTTTATCATTATTCTTATTTTTTATCATTATCCTTTATTTATTTCTTCATTTTTATCATTATCCTCTATTTATTTATTTATTTTCATAATTTCCCTTTATTTTTATCTTAATTTTTACTAATCAATCAATCAAATGAGTTTTATTTGCACAACTTTTTTACAAAATCGTAACTTTCCGCTTAAGGCCTTAGGCCACTCTAGGATTTTCCAAAAATCGATTTTTTTTTTGTTAAAAGTGTACCTTAGTACCTATAAAATCATATTCCAAAAGATTATGGGTGTGAAAAACGTTTAAGTGCTCGATTTTCGAATTCTAGCGCAACCCCTCTTGATTCATGTCGTGACTTTCTACTAACTTTAAACGCGTTTATCTCAAAACTACATTTTTCAAGTCGGCCGGACTCATAACTCAAACAAATTTCAACCGATTCACTTGAAATTTTAACTGTATATTTAGAATTACATTTTCTGAGGCACTACGTAGAATTTTTTTATTATATTGCATAGTTCCTTTTTTATAAACAATTTTCTGACCATTTTCTCATGGCATTTTATATTTTTTGTTTTAGAAATGCACAATTTTGACAAAAAACAATGCATCAAAAAAATCCTGCGTACTTCTATAGCCATTCTTATATATAATCAAAAAAACTTTAGTGGCTCATCATAACTCAAAAATGATAGAAGCTGTTGGTCCGGCCGTTGACCTTCCAAAAATAAAGGCGTCATCGGAAAAATGGCCAGTCGCCATTTTGACATGTATCGCTGTGAAAAAATAATTTTGTGTAGTCAATTACGTGTATAATAAAATTCCTATTTTGTAATTCCGATTTATTTTATGGTTTCGCTGAAAAAAAAACACTAAATATGCCCTTTTTTAGCCTCTAGAGTGGCCTAACGCCTTAAGGGAACATTCCAGTGTGACCGGCCGCAAATTTACTGATTTCCATGATATTTAAAATAAAATTCAATAATTAGTTCGATTTTTTTTTTCGTTCATTCAAATGACTTATTTCGTACATAAAAATATTTTTTAATGTTTTATTTTCATTTTTTATCCAATTTTATTGGCTACTGCAAACATGGTGTGAAAGAAAAAAACCAAAAAGATTATTAATCAGTATGAAAAACTGTATAGGCGTACGGAGGATTTTTTTTTTGTTCGATGAAAATTAACAAAATGGTGGCCATTACAAAATTAAGTGTCAAATTGGGCCTTATTTCGACAGTTTTTCGTCAAAAAAAAAGTGAAATTTTCAATTTAGAAAAAAAAAACCTTCCGTACTTGGCTTGAAATTTGACCAATATGCACTGATGTATATTTACTTAATTGTAGACGAAAATCATTTAATTGTTAAATATTCAAGTTCGTGAAAGGCATACCTTAATCTTTCGATCAAAATCTACGGCATTCACGTTAGTGTTCAGTTGTATATTTCTAATTGGTCTGACCGGCCGATTTCAAACTTTCGACTTGTATGCCTCGTTTGCCAATACATCAGTGACCTGATCTTCGCTCCACCTTGGGGCTGGCCAAAAGTTTTTTTTTTTTTTCATCGCACAGCTAGTTGGGGCTCAATCTATCAGCGCAAGAATTCCGAAGCTACGAGATCGGTCCACCTGGATCCGACGTTCCCGGGTAAAAAAAAAAAGAACGAACAAGGGTTCGAACGTCTTTTTTTTACTGAAAAAACGGACGCGCCCGGTTAACTTGCCGAAGGAAAATAATGAATAAAGCGCAAACGGCTTCTGCGGTATATGCGATTAACAGTTTTGGAGTGCGGTTTGTTTCAAGCGAGATGTAATTAATATCGTAACGATATACAAGCGAGCTCGAAAAAATTAATTAATGTTTCCGCAGACGTGGACTTATTATTTTTTGCCTCCAACGTCGACATAGCTAAAATACTGAAACGAGTTTAAAAATATTCCAATTACAAAATATCATTTACTCATTTATAATTCTCAACCAATTTTCTTCTTTCTCGAAATGTGTATAGCAAATGTTTTTTTCGTATGTCTTTTCGGGTTTTCAAACCAATTATAAAAACGTAAAAAAAAAAAAAAGGCTCCGGAATTGTCGACAATCCGAAATTCAGAGTCCAGATGAAAATTCAAGTTGCGTACGAGAGTAAGTGAAATATGAAAAAATTGAAATTAAAGGCCGGCAGCTAATTGACACACGACAGGCACGGCAAGTACCGCATAAATTTGAAATTACGGAAAACCGCGTGTACATCAGAGCAATCGCTGGCGGTCACAGTTGTTCGGCATCCGGTGCTAGCCCGTACGATGCGATGTAATCCCGAGGGGAGCAAAACAGGATGGATGTCATTTTCAATTAACGCTCCCACCGACGACCCTCTACAAATGATTGTCATAAACCCGCAAAATGTGTTTCTTTTTTTTCTCCCACAATATCAATGGCAAACGATATCCAAAAATAACGAACAATTGCAAAATATCAACGACCTTACAAGCAAATTTCGATCGGCCTTTCGAATTGATTTCGAACCGATTGACAGTAATATCTCCGTCAGAGAATAATTCGTATTGTCAGACTGAAGAAATCTACGAGCACAAAAAAATTTCTTATCTCAATGTCAGGAATTTGTTGAGATTGGTATATTTTTTTCAGAAAATTCATTATTTTTTCATTATGTTACTTCGTTCATTATTGTTATTTTCATTATAATGAATTTTATGAAATAATGATGAATTTTCTAAAAATAATAATAACGAATGAAATTGAATAATAAAATAATAATTAATTTCTTCAAATAATAATAAAAAATGAAATGAAGTGATGAAATAATAAAAAAAAATTTAGAATAATAATAACGAATGAAAAGAAAAAGGAATTAATTTCTGAAAATAAAAATAATGCCTAAAATAAGATAATTGAATAATAAGAAATTTCTGAAAATAATCATGATTTTTTTCGAAATATTTCTTTCAGAACATTCATTATTCAGAATTCAGAAAAAAATGTAGTAGAGAAATAAATGAAGAGAAAGAGAGAAATGTTAGAGAGTAAGAAGTACAAGAATGGGAGGTGGAGTAATTAAGTGAATTAATATTTAAGCGGGAAGTTACGATTTTGTAAAAAGAAAACTTTTGCAAAAAGTTGTGCAAATAAAACTCATTTGATTGATTGAAACTTGAAGAAATAATAATGAATGAAATGAAACAATGAACTAACAATGAATCTCTGGAAATAATAATAACGAATGGAATGAAATAATGAAATAATAATAAAATAAGAAATAATCATACAATAATGAAATAATAATGAATTTCTGAAAATAATAATAATGAATTAAATAAATTCGTTATTATTTTATTTAATCGATTGTCATTATTTTCCGAACATGTATTATTATTTTTAGTAATTCACTATTATTTCATTATGCTATTTAATTAATTATTATTATTTTCCGAAAGTTCAACTCAACTCGCCACATGAAGTCTTCCAGATTTCTTCACTGCACTAAATTAGCTCGCGTCACTAAAATCTCTGCAATTACCACAAACCGCCATTAAGTATTACGAGTGTGTGTTCGCTCAATAAAGAAACGATACTGACCGCAAGGCAATTTGCCCGAAGGCAGAAAAGCTCCGTCTGTTCCTAGACACTGTACCCTACTCGGCTCCGTACAAAACGCACACACGCTGTTTATATATATTTCCCTCCTGATGTTGCGAACAGGGTGCATACAGGAAATAATGGCGTGTCGACGTTGCCACCGTTCGCATGGCCCACATCTCTCCCAGAACCAGTGTGGACCGAGGGAGAAGAGCAATGGAGACAGAGAGAGAGAGAGAGAGAGAGAGGGGGGGGGTGAAGGATAGCAAGCAAGAAAGTCGGTCAACGGGTGACCCTGTCACTGTAACGTCGGCCTACCTTCAACCTTCATATTCTCTCTCTTTCGCACCTTGCCGCACTTACCCTCTAGCATTCCCTCACTCCTTCTGTATTCCAACCCCCTGTATAATCGCTCAAAGTGGTCCATTACATTTGATCTTGGCGCCCAAGGTATCTTTAATTGCCGCATATACGAAGCCTTCTTTTATTAACTATCACGCTTATCTATATATACAAAACTGTTCCGTGACTGACTAACTGGCTGACTGACTGACTAACAGACAACGCACGGCCTAAACTACTGAAGATAAAAACATGAAATTTGGTACAAATATTCCTTAGAGGGTGTAGGGGTACACTAAGAAAGGATTTTTTTAAATTCGATCCTTAACCCCTTCGTTGGCAGAGAGAATTCGACAAAAAGTGCCCAAAAGGGCAGGAAAATTTTTTTATCCTGAAAACTTGTACTCTGGGATTTTTGAGGGTGCTAATTACGAATCTGAACTCAAAATTCAGGAATTCACCATGACGAACAAATATGGCGAATGAAAATACAAATAATACAGACTGATTTAGATGAAACTCGGTACTCATAGGTTGTTTGGGTCATTTGAATTTTCAAATTTAAAGTTCAGATTCGTAGTAAGCGATCTAAAAAATCCCGGAGTACTAATTTTCATCTAAATCGAGTAAAGTTTTTGATTTTTGTCCGTCATATTGGCGCCGCCATTTTGAATTTCCAGATTTTGACTTCAAATTCGGATTCAGCGAGCCCAAAACCCCCCGAGTGAGGCTCTTATTTCAAATCAGAGCAAGTTAAATAGGGAAATAAACGTTGACGCAGTATTGCGTCAATGCCAACGAAGGGGTTATGGAAGTGAAATGGGGTGTAAAAGTTTGTATGGGAAAAGAATTTTTTTTTGGTCGGATTTACTTCAAACTTTGCATAACCTCTCTACAATAAAATTAATGAAACATGTATTTCAGCATTTCCCAAAAATTCGACTCTTAACGTGTTGGAAGGGGATGGGAAATTTTGTATAAAAAAACATATTTGTTTGTCGGATTGACTTGAAAAATTACATAAATTCTTTACAATGCAAATAATGCAATACATATTTCAGCATTTTCCAAAATTCAACAAGGTTGAATGTGAATTTCGTTTTTTTTCTTCTTAAAATATAAAACTTTTTCTTGACTGACCGACTGGCTGACAGACAACGCACAGCCTATCATTGCTGTGCGTTAAATTTGAGGGAAGATCGTTTATGATGTTTACGTAGCTTGCTCACGCGTAAGTTTGCTCATGGGCCTGGTGATATTGGTACCGTCCAATAAAAAAAAATCAAAAAATATTGTTTATAAGGAAATACTCTGAAAAGGAATCAAATATTTACACTCCCACAGGGTCGTAAATTGCACGCAGAGAAAGTCACGCGTAATAACTAAAACTTCATATATATTTTGTCGAAAAAAAATTCATTAAAAAAAAGTCCCGCGTTAATTTAAGTTGGCGTAATCAGAAAAGTCATAGATAAACAGACCAACTCAACCTTCTCCGTTTAAAATCAAACAAAGTTTATATCCGAAATCTACGCAGACGAAGTCGCGGGTAAAAGCTAGTTGACATCATAAATTTGTTCGAAATTTCTGCCATTTTTCATTCCTTCACATAATGAAATTAAAAATAGTCAAAATGTCGAATTGATTGGTGACGTCAATGAGGGTCACCAATATATACTTATAAAGGAGTAACTAAATAATAATATTGATTGTTACTATCATCATCATCATATTTTAAAAATTATTTGGTTTCTTTATATATTATTATTATTACTTTAATTGATTGCTATTCATTGTTAAGGAATGTCATACATCCCCGAGTAGCAATTGTGCTAGCTTGTCTGACTTACGTGCTAGCGACTAGCTCGCCCAATTGAGCAAATACGAATTGACTAATGACTGCCTCGCTATGAGCTAGTAATATTCTAAATATTTTGTTATTCAGCCCTTTTCTGTTCACTGCCCAATCGATTTTCACTATAGATGTCGCTGCGTTACAATAAAAGTGCCACCTAGTAACTAGGCCTTACTGGACTAGCCAACCATGGTTACGAATAACAAAGTGAAGTTATGTGACTACACGTACTATCATCTAGCGAATGACTCATGGCTGGCGAGCCAACGTGAGTTTCAGATGGCCTTACGAATGAACAAAATTCTCAAGTAGGTATCCCGCCATGACCTAGCCAACACTAGCTAACTGCGACAATGCAACCCTTGGCTATTAACTGCCTAGCCGAACTTGATTACAGATGCCGCTGCCTTACGATAAAAATGCCATCTAATGACTAAGTCGTATCTGACTAGCCAATGATGCTCACAAATGACAAAGTGAGGTTATGTGACTGCATGTAGCTCCATCGAGCGATTAACTCATAGCTAGCTAAACAATTTGAGTTATAGATGGCGTTACGAATGAAAAAAGATCCTCAAGTGGGTATCTCGCGATGACCTAACCAACACTAGCCAACTGCGGAGATGTTCTCTTTGATTAGCCACTTCTCAGTCGATCGTGATTAGTTCATATAATGGATAGCATTCGTTGCAATAACATATCGTTCTCATTAATTCGTCACTAGCGAGAATAAATGTTTGGACAAATACAATTAGAGGTTATTTAATTCTATGCGAATGCATAGCTCTTAATGCAAAAAAAAAGTAATCAATCCGATAATGTTATTTAAATTTGTTCATCCACTCAGTTCTTAATAAAGCAACTTTTTACATATGTAAACGATGTAAAATTGATAAATTAACTAAGTAGAACTGGCTCACTGGACATCGTCGTGGATTTTCATCCAGGGGCACCAGGATCGAAACCACCTCAAACGTAAGCGTTTTTCCGATATAATTGCAAATTAATAAATTAATATAATTGCAGCGCAAATATAATCGAAATTGGCAGATGAGGAAGAAAATCGTAAAATTGCGCCGTGATATAAATAAAGTGAAAAAAAAACGTTTTTACACATTATCTAGAGAAGAAATATTATACAGCTGGGAGATTTTTTTTTATCTACTCGTGCAGAAATTTCTTAGGGATACCTAAGTTCCAATCAGATTCCGATCGGGTCATGATACGAATTCCCCAGATGGGGTATCCTCGTCGGAATCCAGATGGCGCCCACTACGTAGCACAAGGCGGAGACGTGGTTGCAAGAATTTGAAATACCTATTTCAAATACGTATTAAATACATTTTTCTTAGAAAATTGAATACATATTTTCCTAGTTCGAACGATCTCCATTTAAATTAAATATAATTACTTAGAATGAATAACCTATATCACTTTTCTCCAGGAAATATATGTCTTTCAAGGTCTATATATTGTTTTTCCGAAATTTTTTATTAAGTGTAAAGAATTTTGATCGAAATTCTGTTATTAAAATATATAAGTTTTGACAATTCTACTATAGCACGAATTTTTACCTAATTTTTTTTCAAATCCTTGAATAAATGATTTCAGACAATGTCCAGCGTCTCCAGCTGATACGGATCGGTATATCCTGATGATTTTTGCATTCATCCCTGAAATCCGATTCGATATCGAACTAGATCTTGTTCTAGAAGTACGGGGTTCTAGCCTGGATCCTATGCAATGTTTCTATTTGGATTCTGACTAGAGTCCTTAATAGTTCCGGATTAGGATCCTGGCTGGAATCCGATTTGCGAGCGTTACATTTCGCTCCCGGATCCGATCCGATGTCCGACTGGATCCCGATTGAGAAACCAGGATCCTAGTCCAAATCGGACTGTATCCATGACAATATTTCTGTACGGGTAGTCACTACCTAACTTTCTGTACCCAGCCACTAGACGACGAAAGCTTTACAAGGCTGGGCAGTTACTAGCTAGAACGGCTAGCTACTGGCGATTTGAAATATAATTTTACTAGCTCAGGGCTGGTGATAAGTGATGAGTTGTCTTTTCCACTCGGCACATTTAAAAAAAAAAACAATTCCCGCTTGGTGGTGCTTACTCGAAAAAATAACCATACATAATTGGAGCGTAAAAACAGCGTATTAGAATTGCGCACCAGTTTTTTTGAATTTCGAGTCAAGTTTGTAAACAAATCTTTGCAAAAGAAAACCGCGTCAAAGGAAAAATAATTGATAGCGTGGAAACGACGATTTTATAATACGTCAGGACGTTATAATACGTCAAACGTCATAGAAACATCAGAGGAAGGGCAAAGGCTCCAAGGAAAAACGCGTATATGTTACACTGGGCTTTTTGATGCGATGCATAACAATTTGTACGAAAGCTTTCTTTTCACGTAGAAACACGCGTACAAATCTCCGAGTAAGCTCTTCACCGTCGTCTCTCTCTCTCTCTCTCTCTCTCTCTCTCTCTCTCTCTCTCTCTCTCTCTCTCGCTCTCTTTCTCTCCACAGACGACAGTTCGTCTTTATTGCAAAACGTTTCAGGCAACGAAAAAAAAAAATCGTCGAGCAAGCGTTTTCACGCATTGTGCTCCGATATCTCGTTTCTTTTTCTTTTTTTTTACTCTTTTTTTTTAAACGCTTTCAAGAAATCCTTTTGTTCCGCACGTAAATTGGTCACGAGCCTTGGCTGTACTTTGCAAAAAGATGAGAAGCGAAAGAAAAGATTTACGGTTATGGGACGAGAAATTGTCTGAATAAAGTTTGTCTTCGCATAAACGGTCCCTTCGAATCCTCTCTTTTTTTCCAGCCCTCTCTTCCTCGGATCTTATCAAGATGTTCCTCGACATTTTTACTCTCGCGCGACATTGTATTTAAAGTTAAAAAAAAGAATAATAAAAAAAAGGAAAGATCGTAAATCCAAGGACGTTAAGCAAACGAGATCGTTTTATTGCTGCTTTTACGTTCGCTGTTGTGGCTGCTTTTATATTACTTTACGGATTTTTTTTTTGCGTCACGCGAATCGACAATGAACGTTAAGATTCTCATTTTACGGCGTCAAAATGAATTTATACAATTTTAGCGTTTAATAACTTTTTTTCGTAGCATTGAAATCACAACTTAGTGGCTTCTTCCGTCCGTACAATTAGTGTAGAGTCACTTGAGTCGTGCTCCCTTAAGGACCTTCGTTTTCAGTTGCAATACTTTTAATTGAAAGCAAAAACGATTATCGCTATTTTATGTTTTCTTGTACAACTTATTATTGCTATTTTTTTTCTTTTGTAAGATATTATTGCTATTCTTCTTCTTCTCGTATAAAATGAACTTAAAATAAATTGGTGAACCACGCGTATTGTATGGGCGGAGAAAAAAAAAATCCATCCTTACGGTTTGTCGCAAACCCAATTTACGACGTTTTCGTTGTCTCCCACACGAAGTTCATTGGCGCGAAAGAAAATTAAATTTACTCGAATTAAGACAATATTGTTGTCCAGAAGTTTGAAAAAAATAGTTTGTTTTTTAAATTTTATTTTATTATTCCACAGACCTTTCAAAATACGTGTGAGCAAACCGTTAAATGATACTCTTGAATTAGCCGAATTATACAAATTATAAGGAGTACGCTCAGGGAGCGAGGTCGAGACGCAGCAAACTATAGAGCCATCATCCACCAAATCGATGGAAGAAAAATGCTTATAATGGTGAATAAAATTGCCACGAATGTATCAGTTTGATCCTAATCAATTATGAATATCTCTGATAAAGTAAAAAAGCAAAGTAGCTTTGAACAGTTCTAAAGCTTCACTTTTCCGGACATATTAATGTTCTAGCCGGCTATAAATTACGTGAAAGTGTACTTGCTCGCAATGTATTTCAGCCAGATCGTTGCAATTTCCAAACATAGAGTATAAGCCATAAAAAACGATTTTGTGGTCTTTCTGGTCTGTTTCATGAAGGGACCTGGTCAGGTGAATCGGAAGAGACAAGCCTGGCCAGGGCCCGACGCAAAGTAGGGAATGCCAGGTCACATTTCTGCACAGGGTAGTGCCGAGACTACTGCCTTAAGGTAGTAGTCTCGCCAAGGCGCTTTTCTATAGATTTTTTTTTATTTTGAGGTCTCATTCAAGACACTATTAAATGATTACCTGCAAAATTTCAAAAGGACTCACCGTTCTGTTATCGAGATAATGGCAATCAAAGCTTTCATGGTTTTACACGTGTAAAACGTGTAAAATTTCACATTTCACGCAATAACTTCGAAACTTTTCACAGATTTATAAAAAAAAAGTCTCAATTACACAGGAACATATGACGAAGTGGGTAAAAAAAATCATGAATTTTGACCGTCTAGTATAAGAGATATAGCGATTTAAATTAAGCAATGTCTAGCGACGCTAGCGCCACAAAGCGGCTGGAGCAGACTAAAACTATATTACAGTAGTGTGTGCATATCCGTATACGCAGAGTATCTACGATTAGTAGCCGGAATGGATAGTCTGATACAAAAGTGAGGGTTAGGTAAACATTAGGCGTTTTCATCATTACTTTATAAGTTTTTATATCCCGAAAAGATGTACAACCTACGTTATAAGAATATTTCGCAATGTTTCGAAGCTTTCATCGATTGTGCGGAGAATAAACTTTTCAACGTGACTATGGCGAGACTACTACCTCAACCCCACGATTATTCACGAATCCTACTCACACGATTACAGAACAACCCTGAATAAATTTTCCGTTCGTGTACTAACAAATCATATCGTACTTTTCGATGTATTCGATCATTCAGATGTCACCGTAAGATGCGAAAAAAAATAACGAAATATGCATTCCAAACGTATATCTACGAAGCCAATATTGCATCAACTTATTTTTCTTCCACATAGTTCAGTTGGAAGCAGGGAGTGAAATTTCGGGACTTTTTTGCATCCTCCATATTTTCGAATAAGTCCGCAATAATAAAAACTGGTCGCGCTTGCTGCGAGGAATATGGAAAATGTTCACGGAGTGGGAAGCGCAACAGTTTATACGATCGTTCGTCACGGGACATGCTTTCGCGAGCACCAACGGGAAAAGAGGATATATATATATATATTTACCAAAGCTTTTGGTCCTTTTTTTCTTGCACAGACAGAAAGTTAACAGTCCGGATAAATTCGGATGAGCAACAGTTCAAGAGTTATATATTCGCGAGAGAATGATGAAAAAATAAGTTACTCCTCTCGACGTAGCGGCAATGGAGTTAGCACGAAAAGTTTCAGCATCGAAAATCCAACCGTACCAGATAACAAAATCAACGATACAGCAACAAGGTCGCCCGGAAAGTGACGTCCAACAGGAAAATCTAGATGCCTAGTATCCCTAGCCGAATCATCCCCATGTATATTCCACGATCTTGTTTAGTTTTCGAGAAAAAAGCATGTAAACATGTTTTTAGAGCTTTCATGTAGCACAGATTTTCATTTTTTTTCTCTCTTTTTTGTATGTACAGGTAAATATCCGGAAGTGTCACTCCTGTCAGAATCGAGCTGATTTTTTTTTGTGTGCTTTCTTACAGTTTAAAAATATCATATTTAATACTATTATGGCAGCGCATCAACAAAAACAATGTCGTTCTACGCACCCCACGATTCTACGCACCCATCCGAGGTGCCCTCCGCCCACCCCAGTGTTCTACAGACCCTGCGATTCAACACACCCATCCGAGGTGCCGTGCGCCCACCCCAGTGTTCTACGCACCCCACGATTCCACGATTCGTGGCCTCGATGCTAAAGTATAGAATTACCCTCTTGGTAATTGTTTTTGTTGATGCGCTGCCATAATAATATTAAATGTGATGTATTTTAACTGTAAGAAACCACACAAAAAAAAAATCAGCTCGATTCTGACTGGAGTGACACTTCCGAATATTTACCAAAAAAACAATATTTAATTGAAATAGGATCTATTTAAATCAAATAGGTTTTTTCCTTGTCTCACGGCCTACAACAACCCGATTTGTTTCAAGTATATTTTTTCATTCGTTCAAGATATTTCTTTTGAAAATTAAATATATTCAAATTAAATAAATAAAGATTAGATTGAAATTAAATAAATAAATATAAAACACGATATATCGCATGAATACGAAGAAGGAATATAAAGTGGATAAAAAAAAAGTATTTGCACACCTCGTGTTTTTCAAATTATCGTCCCAAAAAAAATAAAATGCTTTAACATTCTATTTTTGCTGGAAATTTTTTTCTAACATTTTATTTTTCTTCGAAAAAAAATGTTAAAGTATTTTTTTTTGCAGTATAATTTGCAAAACACGAGATGTGCAAATACTTTTTTACCCACTGTATAAAACTGTTCATGACATAAAAGTGCGGTGAAAAAAAGTTCAATTTTTTTCCTTTTTTTCACTAACAAGGCTGTTATTTTGAAAAAAAAAGTAAAGTATCGTCGTGCCTTTTATTAACAGACGCGACTATTTACGTATAGAAAGACTAATCATTTTCCTCAACTGCAGAATGTTACAACAGTCTTCTAATGAAAACACAGCCATGAGATTTTTGAGAGACTGAATCGTGTACCATTTTTCGATCTGTCTCTTTTGTCTTATACTACCAGATGAAACCAAATCACAGATTTATTAGGAATAAATCAAATATTTATTTATTAGACGACATTAAACAGATCTTGATTTAAATAAATAAATATATTTAAAATCAATAATTTTAATAATGGAATGCAATAGGAAAAATTTGATTTCACGAAAAATCTAGTTAATTTAAAAAAAATCAAATAGACATATCTAGTTAATATCAAAAGAATTTTTCTGTCAGTGTAGTATAAGTATTTTTTATTATCATCTGTACTTTAGTGACTGATCGTCCAAAACCTATTTTTTGAACACTTGATCAAAATCTAAGGCATTACGCTCAACAGTGCACTTTACAACGATAACACAAGTAGAAAAAGCCTCGAGGAAAGTACACATACAAAAGGGAAAATTGAAAAATGCTTTTTTCTCGAAAACTAAAAAGATCGGTCAGATTCGAATAGGTATTGATACGAGGCATCTAGATTCGCCTTTTGAATGACTTTTTTTGTATATGGAAGAGAGAGAGGGGGAGAGAGAGACATATAAAAGGTGTGTAAATTAAATAATGAGACTGGCAACGTAGCATTCGATCTAGCAACATTTGGAACGCGGGACTTGGAGAGGCGACAGGTAAAAATGTGATACACCTTCAGTACCAGTTTTTAATCTCGCTAGAGTCATTTGGTTGTCCGTAGCGATTTTTTTGTTATGAAACAGTTTTCTTTTCTAATGCGTTCTAAAAATGAGTGTCATCAATTTCGAGCAACGATGTGTGCTATCAGTTTTTGCTTCGGATTTGGGCACAACAGGCCTACGGAGACAGTGCTTTTCGAAAGTCCAGGTTTTTCAGTGGTTTAAGTCATTTTCAGAAGGAACAGAGTCGATTGAACATGAACCACGCAGCGGAAGGCCTTTATCTTCAAGAACCGATGAAAATGTCGACAGAATCCGGGATCTTGTGCATACAGATTGTCGGCTGACAATCAAAATGATCGTGGAAGAGTTGAATTTGATTCACATCACCATTCATCAGATTTTCACCAATGAATTGGGGATGAGAAAAATTGCTATCACACAGCAATTTCAATAAATGAGTTTTTGGCCAGTAAAAACATTCCTGTGGCTCCTCAGCCTCCTTATTCGCCTGACTCTTCCTTCCTCTTCCCGAGATTGAAAAATCACCTCAAGGGACGTCATTTTGGACATTCGAAAACATTCAAACGGCTGTAACCGACCAGCCGAAGGATATTCCAGTATCCAAGTTCCAGCACTGCTATGAGGATTGAAAGAACCTTCCCAAGCTTCCCAAAGAAGTTATTTTCAGGGTGATAATATTAAATTTTAATTCTATTAGCACAAAAAGAATTGAAAAAATCAGTCTCATTACTTAATTTACACACCTCCTATATATCTTGCTCCTCTCACATCATTCGGCTCTCTATATGCACGTAGATAATCATACAGCGATCTTCCATGTCAAGCAGCCTGGGCTGATACTCGGAGGGGTGACCGCTCATCCTCGCATTACACGTCATTGTCCTAGCTTGTAAAAATCCTAGCAAAAAAGGGGAGGAAAAAGAGAGGGGAGAACAACGAAAAAAAAATGTGCTATCGCGAATCCATGAATGTCACATTAAAGACATACCATGTTTATTTCTCACTGGAATTTTGGATAATCGATTAGAAAAAAAAAATATGTCGATGCTTTCGTTGTAGTTAAAAAGAACCGTACAGCCTCTGACATGAGAGGCAGGAATAAAACCGCGGGCTCGCATCGCACCGAGAACCCGATAAAATAAATGCTTTCGCTGTGCCCGCAGCCTCGAACAAAAATAGAGCGAAAATATACTTCCTCATCTCTGTATGGACCGAAAATAAAATGAGTTATCGATCCACCCAATGTTATACATGTGAACCGAATGAAAATCACGTTATCGAAGTTTTCGCTGTTACGGAATTTACCGCGATTAATTTTTAGAAATGGAATTTTCTTATTTTACAAAAATCGACTAGAAACATCATCGATATTTATTTAATTTTTGTTATCCTTATGAAACATCAACGACTCAAAATCTGCCAAAAGATATTTCGCATGATAAAAATGCAGAAACAAGTGAAATTAATTTTTCGTGACACTCTCCGAGGAGGATGTGAACGTTAACGCTACGAAAAATCGAGTAAAAAAACATGAGCTAGTTACACGATTCTTTCTTTCGTCAGAAAAAAAAAAGAAAGAAAGACCAAATGACGAGAACGACGATAACGGGAGGGCTGAAAATTATTCGGGATGAACCAACAATAAGAGTGATGAGATTATAGTCGCGAGAGAGAGAGAGAGAGAGAGAGAGAGAGAGAGAGAGAGAGAGAGAGAGAGAGAGAGAGAGAGAGAGAGAGAGAGAGAGAGAGAGAGAGAGAGAGAGAAGAGAGAGTTCCTTATGGATGGAAAAAAAAATTAAAAAGATTATAAGCGTCAGCGTGTAGGATGAGAGAGAGAGGGAGAGAGAGAGAGAGAAGTCAGGGGTCGCGTAAAATCCGGCGGGATCGAAATCACCAACCTGTTACTTGGCTCGAGGCACAAACATCGAAGAACAGACAAGACAGGATGTAGAAAGCCCGCGGAGAGGCTTGTTGGCTTACATAGCACCAGCACACAGGGCCTCCTCTCTTCCTTCTTAGCTTTAGCTCTCCTCTTTCCCGCCAATCTAGAGGTTGTTACAGCACCGAGAGGACACAATATTGCCCCGTCAATATCGCCAAAAAAACCGTACGATTTTATTTTTATTTACGTCTTTCAACTCGAGATTTAACTTTTCTTTATCGCGCAACGTTATTCTTTTTTTTCCCTCCTTTTTTTCTTTCAAAACGTCAACGCGTGGTTCGATTGAGGGGGGGGGGGGGGGAAATGTTCTCTTTCACGTTTACACCGACGCGACTTTGGAAAAAAATATCGACGACTGCGGATTTAGTGAGATTAACTTTTCGTGAAAATTCTTTTTTTTCTTTTTAATTTTCTTAAATTTGATCTGTATGTACATGAAAATAGGATGACGAAGCGCACACGGAGCGGGCCGTATCATCGGGCAGGCTGCCCGGCTTGCACTGCCCGGGTCTCCTGTTTCTCCCACCAACGGCACCTTATGTCGAGGGAGTACGCGCCGTCGCTGCTTCCATCCCCCTTGGTGCTCCTCGTCTAACCCTCTCAACCCTCTTCACCGTCACCTTACGAAAGTTCGCCGAAATAAAGAAAGAAAAAAATAAAAATAAAAAAAAAAGACCACCCCTCGCTGTCTCATTTCTCACTACGTCCATGAATATTTTGCGCCTGTGTGGATGTACGAGGAAATGATATTTTTTCGAGAAAGTTTTTATCTACGTAGAGTTTGGTATCGGCACGGTTGTCGGTTTGGAGACGTTTCGGTAATCGAATGGCTTCAAAATCACCTTTTCTCGTGTACACGGGGAGAATTAAATGTTAAAAATTACCGTGCAGTAACGGTAACCAGATGACAACCCTGAAACTTCGCTTATTATTACTGAGTAAAACACAGATTTTCACGAAAATAAAATAAAATTTCTTCTTCAGATAGAACATTTTACCAGATTTTCTAGTAAATTTTCATGTGTAACAAAATACGCAAAACTTAAATTTAAAAAATATACAATATCAGCGAAATTTTACTGTGCATTTTATTATTTTATGCTTTTCAAAAATGTCTATAAAAAAGTATCGTCTTTATAACAGTTATTTTAAGATTTATTATAAAATTTAATGAGTGTTATAGGAAAATGTATTGTGCTCTCGGTAAAAATTATCGTGCGCGCTACCCTTCTTGTATAATAAAATTTTAGCTACATATTTGAAATTTTCTGTAACGTGAGTTAAAAAAAAACTTGGCGCATACGAATTATTATGCTTTTCTCACTTGTCACCACATCGAAATATATGACGGTAATTTTTACCGTGAAATTCACGACAAAAATTACTTTTTAATTCTCTCCGTGTAGTAACTGGCTCGCCCAATTGAACTCATACGAATTGACTAATGGCTGCCTCGTTATGAGCTAGTAATATTCTAAACATATTGTTATCCAGCCATTGTCTATTCACTGCTCAATCTATTTTAATTATAGATGTCGCTGCGTTGCAATGAAAATGCCACCTACTGAGTAGGCCGTACAGGACTAGCCACGAATGGTTACGAATAACAAAGTGAGGTTACGCGACTACACGTACTATCATCAAGCGAATGACTTATGACTGGCTAGCCAACGTGAGTTTTAGATGGCCTTTCGAATGAACAAAATTCTCAAGTGGGTATCTCGCCATGACCTAGCCAAAACTAGCTAACTGCGGCTATGCACCCCTTGGCTAGTCACTGCCTAGCCGAACTTGATTACAGTTATCGCTGCCTTACGATAAAAATACCACCTAATGATTAAGCCGTACCTGGCGAGCCAATGATCTCTAAGCATGTAAAAATTCGGAAGATTCCGTAACGACAATAAAAACAGGGCACCACAGAATTTTTCAAGAAAATATTAACAATATAAGTTAGAATAACGTGACTAGCTTATTTTTATTAAACGCCACTGTAATGTACTAATGATTTAAAAGGGCCCCGGCTTATGCGCCCACAAAACTAAAAAATAGCTTTGAGAGGATCAGTCACTGAAGTTCAGATGATAAAAAAAAAGACTTATACACGGAGAGAATTAAATGTTAAAAATTACCGTGCAGTAACGGTAACCAGATGACAACCCTGAAACTTCGCTTATTATTACTGAGTAAAACACAGATTTTCATGAAAATAAAATAAAATTTCTTCTTCAGATAGAAAATTTTACCAGATTTTCTAGTAAATTTTCATGTGTAACAAAATACGCAAAACTTAAATTTAAAAAATATATAGTATCAGCGAAATTTTACTGTGCATTTTATTATTTTATGCCTTTCAAAAATATCTATAAAAAAGTATCGTCTTTATAACAGTTATTTTAAGATTTATTATAAAATTTAATGAGTGTTATAGGAAAATGTATTGTGCTCTCGGTAAAAATTATCGTGCGCGCTACCCGTCTTGTATAGTAAAATTTTAGCTACGTATTTAAAATTTTCTGTAACGTGAGTTAAAAAAAACTTGTCGCATACGAATTATTATGCTTTTCTCACTTGTCACCACATTTAAATATATCACGGTAATTTTTACCGTGAAATTCACGACAAAAATTACTTTTTAATTCTCTCCGTATATCTGTCTAAATCGCTCCGGCTTCTGAATGTTTCTAACAGCATAGTACATATACAAAAAAAGAAGAAAAAAAATAAGAAAACGGTGCTACAGGAAAACTCAATGGAAAATATTAAAAAGAAAGCTTTTTTTTCTCGAAAAGTAAAAAAGATCGTAGAAGATATACGAGGGTAATTCGAATAGATGTTGATACGAGGCAACCCGGTTTTCCTTTTGGACGCCACTTTTCAGGACAGCCTGTAAGCACGTAAGCTCTACGTGCTCAAAATAACCAAATTTTTGTGCGTTTACTTTGGGCATTGAGGAAATACATAGGAAAATGTGAGGCTCAATTTGTTCCAACGGCTGAGAACTTTCGACGTCGGACCCTTCGACTCGAGCGGTAAATCATATTTGATGGGCTCGACGTGGAAACTCTCACAGACGTTCCCCAACGAATATATTTCTACCGGTACTCATGAAATTCATTGATCGTTAATATTTCTGTGTATTATTTTTTTCCTGAGAGACAATAATAGGAGTGGAAAGCGAAATATTGATTGTTAGCTCACAATTTCGTAATCGTATTAATGTTTAAACAAGGTGTGAACCGACAGTGATGGGGACGTGGTCGGTGCACGGCTTCGATTTCCCTTGACAAGCAGGCTTGACCTAATATTTGGATGGGGGACCGCTCAGCGGTAAGCTCACGTGCTTCGACTACTCCAACTGAATGAAAATATAATCGTCTTGTATGTTCATAGAAAAAACGCCATCTGGTTGGCTAAGAAAGGCCTGTACAAGGATGGGACTAGGGAATTCGTGACCAAAAAACGATTTTCCAACGAATAAGCAGCGGTCAAATCCATTTTCGCGAAATCTGATTAATTCAAATATAAAAAAACATCAAATAGACGCATATAGTTAATATAAAAAGAATCTTTCTGTTGGTGTACCAAATCTGTGTTGCAAATTAAAGTCAAGACTCTAGGCTACAAAAGCTGCTTAATAAAAAAAAAAAATTCTTCTGAAATTTCAAACTTATGCAGACCCCTTAATACGTGGATGAAAAATTGCTCTTACACCTGTAAATTCGTCTAACTCATTTGCGTAAGCTCGGCGCAAGGACGAGACTGATAGAGCTGTCAGAGACCAAGGCAAGAAAGACGAAGATATGGTGAATATAAAAGCGTTACAGGGGAGGTTACCACCCCATTTTTCCCCTTCTCCATGCTCGTAACCTTCGCAGGTAACAGCAGGGATCGAGAAATAGGAAAACGAGACGCGAAGAAGGAGAGAGAGGAAAAGGAGAGCCTGAGAGAATGAGGGGTGGAAAGGAGAGACTTCGAGAGTAAACGAGGGGAAGCGACAAAACTGAACAGGCGAATTCCGCTCGCAATACTCTTCTACCTGCCTTTTTCCTCCACCACTTCCCCCCCCCCTCCACCTTCCCCTCTACCAGTTTCACTCACTTCCTCTCTTGAGCTTCCCTCCTTCGTTATCCTCTTAATGATGCATTTTTTTATCTCACCTCTTTTACGTAATTCTCCCGTTTGGCTTCTGGTTTTTTTTCTTCAACTTTTTTAGCTCTGACTATCAACTGGGAAGCTGATGAGAAGACGAGAACTTTACAACAGTTGTCCAGGAAATGTTTTTCCTTCTCATCCGCTAGCCTTCCACACCTTGTACTTTCAATGCCATCAACGCGTTTTTTATTCACGCTCTGATCTACGCGATCACACAATCGATTACGTCATTGAAGGTCTTCGTAATTACGGAACGGGAAATTTGTCCTCGTTATTTTTGTTGCGCAGTTCAGGCTTGAAAATGTCACTCGTGTTGTCAAGCTGACATTTTTCTTGACTTACCTACACTTTTTTTTTGAATTGGCGCGCCCAATCGTTCGCTACCTTCCGCCCCCGCCTCCCGCCAACGCTTGCACAATGAAATAATGAAGTTTCTTTGCTCGATTGGATAGCCCTTTGCGCCTCTGCGTTCCCATTTGGAAATCCTTACCACCGTTGACGTCATTTTATTTCCCAGGATGGCAATGACGACTTTGATCAAAGAGTGACGACCTAACGGTTTCTCATCGAAAGAGTACTCTGGATGGACCCATTTGAGCGAAGATATAATAATTGCCCGTTTGACCTGATCTGTTGATCCAGAACTAAGAACTAAAATTGATCCAGCTACCTGTCCAGCTACCTGGACAGGTAGCTGGATCAATTTTAGTTCTTCGGTCCAATTGTTCCATTCAATCCACTCGTCAGCACCCATCTCCATGCAAAATCGTCTACTAATCACGAATTCTCGTGGTCTGATTATGAGCTCATACTGAACCGTGCACAAGCTGGTCTTTTGTGAAAAACCGAAAAATCAGCGCTTTTAAAAAAGACCAAAAACGTATGTTTTCATAATAATCTTGGTATACAACGACTCCTTAGAAGAAACATATGAAAAAAAAACTCTTTTATCAATATATTCTCCAACTGACGTTCAAATGGTACGGTAGGGAGGGGCATATTGAGCAGTTGGGTAAGTTGGACAATCGAAATATCTGGAAAACTAAGCACGGCACGTCGGTACGTCAAATGGCAGAAAGAAAGATATGGGGGAGGGAAACACATCACGTGCTCGCCCGTTGCCATGCGGCGCACGAGACGGTAAACACGGGACGTTTCATTATTTTTTCACCCAAAAGTAAAAAAAAACGTGATTGGAAGATTTTCTTCTACCATTGTATGAGAAAAAAGATTTCAAAGTTCATTGCAATTAATGTTAATATTTCAAAACCTAACTAATTAACAAGCAACTGTTGGTTTATTACTGCATTGTACCAAATCATGTTGCATACGTCTGATTTTTTTATGCAATCCTTACTTTGCTCAACTTACCTCATACCCATGCACAACTTACCCCACTATCGAGGCAGTTTGAGCAAAAATGGCCTTAGTCATTTGAGAGCGATTATCTGTGAAACAATAAGGATGACAGGAATTTCGTCTACAGACTTTTTCCCCAGATAAATGTCCTATTGACCAAAGTAGGTTCCATTTGTTATACGGCAGACTGTTAAGAAATTACAGAGCGATAATTCCAAACTTGCTCAACATGCCCCTCCCTGCCCTACATAACTGAATTAATATCAGTTCAAATCAATCGGTGAATCGACTCATCCTTGATCGATTTATTAATAAATTAACCGCAAGGTAAAAATTGGAAGACTGATATTCGAACTCGTTCATTTCCAGAAGCAGGATAAATAACTTTCAGCTGAAGTTGAAATTCCTTCGTAAGATTTTTCAAAATTATTCGCGAGCCAGCGGCTATTTCTTTCCCCGATGGTAGACTATTCTGACGTACAATGGTATGAAAGCGTTCGTGCCATGGATACATGCATATTGATTGACATAAGCTTTCATCAGTCGACGCGCTTCATTTTACCTTCGACTATTTATTCATGACGTGTACTACCGGTCCCAAGGGCGGGTGGACCAGCTTTATATGCGCGTATTATATATATATACATATAGCACAGAAGCTACAAACATTTCGCTCTCG
Source organism: Ophion ventricosus (assembly GCA_963932345.1). Lineage (NCBI taxonomy): Eukaryota > Metazoa > Arthropoda > Insecta > Hymenoptera > Ichneumonidae > Ophion > Ophion ventricosus. The sequence continues at coordinate 6,442,924 of OZ010714.1, read as the reverse complement.
CGGGAAAAAGATCAGGTAAAAAAGAAAAAGTGAAACAAGCCCGATGCAAGGAGGACGACAGAAAGACAACCATAAAAGGGATATTCTGCGTGATCCAGGGGGAAATATGGATAAAAATGAGGCAGAGCAAACACATTTTCTACAAAAACCACGCGATGCACGGTCAGAGGAAAGGGGGGGGGGTGAATTTGGTCCCTTTTATGGACGAAAAAGTAAGAAGCCTGAATACGAGCTCATGTTTGGCTGATGTGCACATTTGGTCGATTGGAATCAGTGGACGGGCGATCTAGGGTGATCTCTGGTATTGAGCAGCCTGGGCCAATACCTAGACGGGTGACCGCTCGACGTAAAATATATGTTAAAGAGCAAAAACGCATATTGACTGTGTATGGAAGGCCTTTGCTTGGCAGAGCCTTTCGACCAACCAGAACTTTGATAGAACACCAAAAAAATAAAATCGACCAAACGTGCCAAAGGGAAGAATTCCGTAGAATGAGATCGAGTACCTTGAGTGTCAAGCTGAGCCATGAACTACTCGAGAAACAATAATAAAAAATAAATAAATAAAAAACTGTACGCCAAATGTCACAGGGCTCTTGAAGTAAGCGCGTGTTCGGACGACCGCTCGACCTTTCGGCAGAATATTTGCACACTCCGTATAACTTCTGATTTGACGTCGGACCAATCGACTCGCGTATCAGCAAACAAGACTATTTCGTCTGATCGTGATTGGATTGAATCGTTACTCGACGAATTCGATCGGTAGATGAATGTTGGACGTTAATTAATTACATTTTCAATCAGTTCATTAATTGACTAAAAAAGTAATTGCAATTAATTTAATTGCAATTAACATTAATTGCAATTCATTATCAATTGCATATTGCAATTCATTTATTTGGATTAATCTATGTTAATTGCCACTCGCAATTAAAATAATTGCAATTAACTTTTTGAATCGTTCTAAGAAACAATAAAAACTAACAATTATCCTATTTAACTTTACAGATATCAGATGCGACGTGTTTGTTTGGGTTTTGTAGGCTTACGCAGCGCCCTAAACAATAATCCCTTTTACTTGTTAGTTTTTAATCATATACACCAAAAAGATTGAAAATTGATTAGTTTCTAATTGTGGAAAGTCACGATTAACAATTGATTAATTGTTAATTGCGACTACAGCAATTAACAATTAATTAATCGTTAATCGATAGTTTTTAAAATTACAATTAATTAATTGTTAATTGTTATAGTCGTGATTAACAATTAATTAATTGTTAATCGTTATAGTCGTGATTAACAATTAATTAATTATTAATTGTTCTAGTCGTGATTAACAATTAATTAATTGTTAATTTTTAGTTACCCTAGCAATTTAATTTTGCCCAACACTGCGGTAGATGAATAAACACGCAACGAATGATTCGTTCCAAGTTCATGGGGAAATGATAACTCAATATTCGAATCAGCCATTGGATAAAAAAAAAAACATTACGAAGATGATGTTTCGAAGACTCATTCCGCCCACGATAAATTCAATTGAATCTAATAAATTATGAAGATAATGCATAGACTGCCATAAAAAAATATTAAATTTAAATTGGATCTATTCAAATTTAAAAAAGAAGAGGAAAGTTTTTTTGCATCGTATGGTGACCGGCGATGAAAAATGAATACACTACGATAACCCTAAGCGTAGAAAATCATGGGGTAAGTCCGGCCATGATAACCCTAAGCGTAGAAAATCATGGGGTAAGTCCGGCCATGCATCAACGTTGTCGGCAAAGCCGAATATCCATGATTTCAAGCTTCTGCTATGCATTTGTTAGGATCAGCTGGGTGTAGTTTATTATGAGCTGCTCGAACCGAACGAAACCATCACGAGAGATCGCTATCGACTACAATTGATGCATTTGAGCCGAGCATCGAAGGAAAAACGGTCGCTACACGAGCGAAGACAAGACAAAGTGATTTTGCAACATGACAACGCTTAGCCACATGTTGCTAATAACCGGTGAAAACGTACTTGGAAACGCTTAAATGGGAAGTCCTACCCCACCCGTCCTATTCACCAGACATTGTTCCTTCCGATTATCACTTGTTCCGATCGATGTCACATGGCCTGACTGAGCAGCACTTCCATTCTTATGAAGATGCCAAAAAATGGGTCGACTCTTAGATAGCCTCAAAAGACGTGTCGTTTTTCCGACGTGAAATTAAAATGCTGCCGGAAAGATGGAAAAAAAGTAATGGCTAGCGATGAACAATACTTTCAGTAACATGATTATATTTTTTAAAAAATAAAGCGTTAATTTTCACGAAAAAAAAACAGCGAGAACTCATTCAACATCCCAATATACGTTCATACACATTTATATAAACCAAACATAATATTTCGCCGCTCGCCATTTGATCCGCTAATTCTGTCAAGGAAATTGTAGTAATGAGTAGACGATTACAGACAGGATGCGAAGCAGTACACCTATATAGTATTGAGAGAAGTTTCCCTCTTAAGGTCGAGGCGTAGCCCAAGGAGGTTTCTCGTCGGGGTCGTTGTAGGTGCTTAGGCAAGGATTGAGCAAATTGTGCCCATACACACACACACACACACACACACACACACATACACACTATAGGACGAGCTCAATGAGAGAAAGAAACAGAGACAGAGCGAGCCGCGGATTATACACGTACGTACAGGATATCAGAATGAGCACGCGGGGGATCAGAGATTCATAGTTGGATGGATAACGTAGTCGGGGAGGATCAGACCGATGTTGCCACCCCGTAGCACTCCAGTTATACTCGTCGCTCTAAGCCTTCATTGCGCAACGGTTTCGACACCTCTCCTCCCTCTTTCCCTGCCGTTTTGTTTTCTTCGTTTCATTTCCCCTCGCTTCCTGACGCTATAACGCCATTGATTGACGCGACTTTTCGTAAATGGGGAGATCCAAAATCACGGGGAGATTTCAAGATCACGGAACCCTGGGGAAATTGGAGGAGAATCCGAGAGCAAAGATTTTCTTTTATCTTTACCGTCGATCGATGCTTCGTTCTTTTGGCTCTGGAGAGAAGAAGAGATAGAGAGAGAGAGAGAGAGAGAGAGAGAGAGAGAGAGAGAAGGTGCTGCGGATACGAATCATCCTCAAGAGCAAACTTCGCTGCTGAGGCTGCGGGAGTAAAACCGCGAATTGTAATGAGCTCTGGTAAGATAAAAAAAAGCGAGTGAGAGAGAGGGAGGGAAAGTAAATTCCGGAAACCGCTACAAGAATGCGATCTGCTGATGTTTAGCAAAGAGCAACAAGCGATTTACAGGGTCACTTATTTTTATCGCACACTCTAAACAAATCTCAAGAATAATCTGCCAAAAGCTACGCAGGAGTCTGTGCTAGGGTACGCAGCACCAAAATATAATCATACCTGTGCAGAAATTTCTTAGGGATACCTAAGTTCCGATCAGATCCCGATCGGGATATGATACGGATTCCCTAGAAGGAGTATCGTCATCGAAATCCAAATGGCGCCCACTACGTAGAACAAGACGGAGACGTGGGGGCAAGAATTTTAAATACGTATTGAATACATTTTTCTTAGAAAATTAAACACGTATTTTCTTAGATCGAACGATATCTATTTAATTTAAATATTATTACTTAGAATAAATAACCTATATCACTTTTCTCGAGGAGAAATATAAGTCTTTCAAGGTCTATATATTGTTTTTGCGAAAATATTTATTAAATGTGAAGAATTTTGTTCGAAATTCTTTTGTTAAAATATATAAGTTTTGACAGTTATACTGTGGCGACAATTTTTACCTAATCTTTTTCAGATCCTTGAATAATTGATTTCAGAAAACGTCCAGCGTCTCCAGCTGATTCGGATCGGTATCTCATGGTGATTTTTACATTTATCTCTGGGATCCGATTCGATATCGAACTAGATCTTGTTCTAGAAGCTTGGGATTCTAGCCTGGATCCTATGCAAAGGTTCTATTTGGTTTGTGACTAGAGTCCTTAATAGTTCCGGATTAGGATCTTGGCTGGAATCCGATTTGCGAGCATTACATATCGCTCCCGAATCTGATCCGATGTCCATCTGGATTCCTGTATCCATGACAATATTTCTGCATGGGTACACGTCGATTTTCAAATAACTTTCAAAATTCGAAGCCCAATTATCGCGCAGTCCAAGCTAGAGGGGTGGGTTTTTTTTTATCGTGTTCGTTTCAAACTCTGTTCGAGTCAATGCGATTTTTCTAAACAAATAAAAATTGTATGGTCCTTAAAAAAAAAAGTCAATGTCGCTATTTTTTTCACGTGTTTCTACAAAATGCACCCCCACCTCCTAAAAACGTGAAACTTTTATAAGAAACATTTTTCCTTGCGACCTCATATCAGCGATAATTTGTGCTTAACAAATCTCATGTATGAGATCGATCCATTGATAATTTTGCAACCTCCCAGCACTGCACAATTCGTACGTATGTTGTTACGTAGTTAAGGCCTTAGGCCACTCTAGAGGCAAAAAAAAGGCACATTTTGTGATTTTTTTCAGCGAAACTATAAAATAAATCGGAATTACAAAATCGGGGTTTTATTATACACGTAATTGACCATATAAAATTATTTTTTCACAGCGATACATGTCAAAATGGCGACTGTGCAGCGTTTTTCCGATGACACCTTTATTTCTGGAAGGTCAACGGCCGGACCAACAGCTCCTATAATTTTTGAATTATGTTCAAACACTAAAGTTTTTTCGATTACATATAAGAACAGCTATAGAAGTACATAGGATTTTTTTATATATTGTTTTTTGTCAAAATGGCGCATTTCTAAAACAAAAAATATAAAATGCCATGAGAAAATCGTCAGAAAATTGTTTATAGAAAAGGAACTATGCAATATAATTTAAAAAATCCTACGTAGTGCCTCAGAAAATGTAATTCTAAATATACAGTTAAAATTTCAAGTGAATCGGTTGAAATTTGTTTGAGTTATGAGTCCGGCCGACTTGAAAAATGTAGTTTTGAGATAAACGCGTTTAAAATTAGTAGAAAATAACGACATGAATCAAGAGGAGTTGTGCTAGAATTCGAAAATCGAGTACTTAGAGATTTTTCACACCCATAATCTTTTGGAATATAATTTTATAGGTACTAAGGTACATTTTTAACAACAAAAAAAAAATCAATTTTTGGAAAATCCTAGAGTAGCCTAAAGCCTTAAGAATTATTATAATTACGTATATTGGGGTGTCGAATGAGTTCTCGCTGTTTTTCGTTAAAATTAAAACTTTATTTTTGAAAATCAGTATAAAAACATGTCACTGAAAGTATTGTCTATCGCTAGCCACTACTTTTTCCCATCTTTCTGGCAGCATTTTAATTCCACGTCGGAAAAACGATATGTCTTTTGAGGCTATCCAAGAGTCGACCCATTTTTTGGCATCTTCATAAAAATGGAAGTGCTGCTAAGCCAGGCCATGTGCCATCGATCGGCACAAGTGATAATTGGACGGGGCAATGTCTGGTGAATCCGGTGGGTGGGCTAGGACTTCCCATTTAAGCGTTTCCATGTAGGTTTTTACCGGTTTTGCAACATGTGTCCGAGCGTTGTCATGCTGCAAAATCACTTTGCCTGGTCTCTGCTCGCATAGCGGCCGTTTTTCCTCCAATGCTCGGCTCTAACGCATCAATTGTAGTCGATAGCGATCTCCCATGATGCTTTCGTTCGGTTTGAGCAGCTCATAATAAACTACACCCAGCTGATCCCACCAAATGCTGAGCAGAAGCTTGGAACCATTGGATATTCGGCTATGCCGATAATGTTGATGCATGGCCGAGCTTAACCCATGATTTTCTACGCTTAGGGTTCTCGTAGTGTATCCATTTTTCATCGCCACTCACGATACGATGCAAAAAACCTTTCCTTTTCTGTCGTTGAAGCAGCTGTTCACCCGTGGAAAAACGCCGTTCGACGTTTCTCGGCTTCAACTCGTACGGCACACAATGTCCTTGCTTTTCAATAATTCCTGATGCTTTCAAACGTTTTGAAACTTTTGTGTGATAACAACTTCTAATGATTCTGCAAGTTCCACTAGCGTCTAACATGAGTCTTCATGAAGTAATGCATCCAATTCTTCGTCTTTAAACTTTTTCGGTGCGCCAGAGCGTTCTTTATCTTCAACATCAAAATCATTATTTTCGAAGCGTCTAAACCAATCTCTGCATCCTGTTTCCGACAGAGCATGGTCGCCGTAAGTCTCAACAAGAATTCTGTGTGCTTCAGCTGCAGATTCTTTTTTCAATAAAGTAGTGCAGTAAAATTGACCGCAAATACTCTCTTTTGGCACGAAATTTTTTTTTGTCTGCACTATCTTCAATTGTATCCCAATATGTTCGAAAAATTGAAAAATGAGTTTCTGTTTTTCACGAAAAATAACAAATTGAATTCTTCGACCTGATACTCGACTCAATAATTATTCAAGACGTTTGGGGGAGGGACCATTCGTTGAATTAGGGAGTCGATTGAAATGATTTTTTTCTTTGTAGTTCAGGGTGAATTGGGTCCGTGTATGATATGCGATATGTATGTGCTCAGAGCCATGGGGCGTACTTTACGTCCCCATAGTGCACGTGAGCTTCATTCCCCCTGTGATTACCACCTCTCGACCCCACCCCGCCACCCATCACGATCTCCTCGTCCGCCGCCCTTCTGCGCTCTCTTATATATGGCACAGTTCTGCCCGAGCAAACTTTGTTAACTTCGAGCAGCCGTCTATTAAGGCGGTATTAAAGAGCAAGAGAAATAGTAGCAGAGAGAGCAAGATTTATTGATAATGTTCATTATGCCCCAGTGAACTCTCGGGCATATTTTAAGGTACAAATTAAATAAGAAAAATATTCATAGAATTCGCTGAAATAAAGATTCGGTGTAAAAGAAAAATACACACAAATGAACACAAATTTAAAAAATAAACATTGTAAATAAAACAAAATTACAGAAGAATAAACAGCAGTTAAAAAAAAAATTTATATATATATTCGATCGAAAATGAAAATGCAGAAAAATAAACACAAGTTGAAAAAATTAAGATTCGACGTAAAACAAAAATACACAAAAATAGACAGAAATTAATAAATATGTATATATATATTTGATGAAAAACGAAAATGCAGAAATATAAAGAGAAATTGAAAAAATTCAGATTCGACTTAAAACAAAGAAACACAAAAATAGACAGAAATAAATAAAAAAAATAGGGAGAGAGAGAGGAATGCAGCCGAAGGGTTGACTCTACAAGTCAAATCTAAGTACTCGATCGTTCAAGTGACTCATAAGCTTTGAAGGTCCGGAGGGTGAATAGCCATTAAAAGCAAGAGTGATAATATTAGGTGTATGACTTAATTTTTACAGATTTTTTCTTTGAGCTTAAAATTATATTTAAAATAGAAATATTATCGCGGTCTTTTGAGGTTTTGAAAGGATCGGACGCAAGGTTTTAGAAACACTGAATGACAAGTCTACGTGAGTTACATAACCTCCCAGAATAGCAGAGTTTACGATGGCAACTGATAAACAGCACATTCGGCACTGCATTTTATACGAATTCCAACAAGAAAAAAATGCTTCTAAAGCACGGGAATGAATTTGTAGTGTTCTTGGTGCCGACGTTGTGTCTTATGAAACGTCTAATTATTGGTACAAACGTTTTAGAAGTGGTGATTTCGATCTTAGTGACCAGCCGCGTCCTGGACAGGATACGAAGGGTGTGCTTTATTAAGAACTCCTGGAAACTGGTCAGACGGTGACTGCGGAACGCTACAGCCGACAATTGAACAAACTGAGCGAAGAACTTGATCAGAAAAGGCTATTTACTGGGCAAGGAAGCAGGCAAGTCATACTGCTGCATGACAACGCACGACCTCACGTTGCTCGCGCGACTCAGAAGATCCTCTTGAACTTGGGATGGAAAGTTCTCCCGCACGCGGCATATTCACCAGACTTGGCCCCATCCAACTACCATTTGTTCCGGTCAATGCAGCACGCCTTAGTGGATAAACAGTTCAAAACGCTGGACGATGTGCGTAAATTCGTCGATGACTTTATCGCCTCGAAGCCTGCAAGTTTCTTTCGCGACGACATTCGTATGTTACCTGAGAGATGGCGCAAGGTCATAGAAAACGATGGACAATATTTCTAAGATTAAGTTCGTTGTTCTCAATTTTTTTGTATTAAATAAATTTTCTGAAAAATCTGTAAAAATTAAGTAATACACCTAATATCTATATAGAGTTAGAGAGAGAGTCAACAATGCACATGTATATGCGACTCGAATGTTCTTTGAGTTACTTTTTTCTGTTCGTATTTCCATTTTTATAACCTCTTTTCCCGGTAATTTCCGACACTTCTGACTCTTAGGCCTCATTCGCACGAGCGTTAAAAAAGCGTTGCGTTAAAAGCCGACGTTGGCGCTTTTAAAACATTCTCGACACGTTTGTTCATACGAACGCTTCAAAATCACTCTTGTCTCGTTTTTCGCTGCAGTAGGACGTGAAATGAATTTCGCTAAACTACTAGAAATAGCGGTTTGTGTTGCAAGAAGGCGAAAAAAAAAGCAAAAGGCATTCTTGGTACAGTCCCGAAGTCACGTTACGAAGGTTTGAGGCAGTATCCTGATAAATGTTTCAACTATTTTCAAATGTCCATAAGCAGTTTCGACAAACTGTTGGATATAGTGGGGGCCTCGAATAATACTTGAAGATACCAAACATGCGATTGGGGATACCACCTGTGCACTGGCACTTTTTTTAGATCTCGTCTGAACAGAAGCAAAAACTGCCGTATCCTACATTCGACATAACGTCCACCGCCCAGCGCTTAAAATCGACCACCGCACGATAAAAAAAAAGCGTCGCGTTTTAAAAGCGCTGTCGTGTGAATAAATACTCGGGTACCCATTTGTTTAATTTCAGCGCTTTTTTAACGGACGTTGACAAAGCGCTCGTGCGAATGAGGCCTTACGGGACTGCATAAGCTTGGGTCGCGAAATACAGGTCCTTTTGAAATATTTCTTTCCCGTCGAGACTATTGAAACGACGAGATCCGACTTTAACACACAATTAGTACATAAGCTTGCCAAGTTTAAGTATTGTCTTTTTTCTTTCATTGAAAAATGTTGGCTAATTCCCGACTTTGGGAATATTCTACGTACCTCTGAGTTTGCTCTCTGCGAGTGCAGTCCGAATTGCGCTCACAGAGTACGTCGCGTGCTTACTGCCGATCTGATTGGTCCGATGACGGTCGTAAATGCGCTTTAACCGCTCGCAACACAATTCGGAACGCATCCTGTGTCTTCAGTAGCACGATTCTGTAACGCGGTAACGGCTTTAACCGTATCGATGAATAGTAACAGCCAATCGAATGGACGATTACAAGCCGAAAGAGCACCTCTGATTGGCTGTCGCGAGCTGACAATAACGACACTGTCACTACGAATTACAGAATCGTACTACAGTCTCCATACGTATATAAGCTACATCGATGTAGTTTCGATAACATTCCGGCTGAATTGTCATTCGGTGCAACGGTATTTCGGCTCAGCCATCATTCGGATAAATGGATTTTCGGGTAACGCCATTCTATCACACGCAACCGCGTGTTCCGCCTTGCCGGCAGTCGGTAACTTGCCGACGTGATGTCGCCATCTTACTGCAGAGACAAACGTATTTTTAACCTCATCGTGTTGTTCCATGCATTCGCGTTTACGTTTGATCTACTTCGACGATCCAAGCAGAGGTTACGTTTGTGCAGTAAACATCGGCATCCGTTACAAGTTGTCGTCTGAATCAGTCTGAAATACCCAACAAGTATTGTTTCAGGATCATCGAGAGCAAACGCGATAGCCGGAGGATAAAACGAGTGTGAAAACAAATATCGGCATCATGGAGAAACCGCAAAAAATGCCCAAAGTGGCGAAGGTAAATTACTTTTTCCTTTATCAAACTTTTTCTCGTCCTTTTCCCAACATTTTTGACTTTCTGAATCAAAGAAAGCGTCTTCAACTCCTAATTAACCGAACTCTCGAAACTCGTTTGCACCGCGAAACGTCGTTGCATCTAATTTCGAGGTTATGTCGCGCAACCGAGGTAAACGTGAGGAGAAATGTTAATCTACGATCTCTTTTCGTTTGCTTCCGGCGATACAGGTGAAGAACAAAGCGCCTGCGGAGATACAAATAACGGCGGAGCAGCTGTTGCGCGAGGCGAAGGAGAGAGATTTGGAGATATTGCCGCCGCCGCCGAAGCAGAAGATCTCCGATCCTCACGAGTTAGCGGACTATCAGCACAGAAAGCGCAAGACCTTCGAGGACAATATAAGAAAGAATCGTATGGTGCTGTCGAATTGGATAAAGTACGCGCAATGGGAGGAGAGCCAAAAGCAAATAGCGCGCGCTCGTTCCATCTACGAGAGGGCGTTGGATTGCGACCATCGCAACATCGCTCTGTGGCTAAAGTATACAGAAATGGAGATGAGAAACCGTCAGATAAATCACGCGAGAAATTTGTGGGACAGAGCTGTGACGATATTGCCGAGAGCCAATCAGTTCTGGTACAAGTACACGTACATGGAGGAGATGCTGGAGAACGTGGCAGGGGCGCGCCAAGTTTTCGAGCGTTGGATGGAATGGGAACCCGCCGAGCAAGCCTGGCAAACGTACATCAATTTTGAGCTGAGATACAAGGAGATACAGCGCGCCAGGCAGATCTACGAGCGTTTCGTTATGGTTCATCCGGACGTGAAACATTGGATAAAGTACGCGCGCTTCGAGGAGGCGCACGGCTTCGTTAACGGCGCTCGGCGAGTATACGAGCGTGCCGTTGAGTTCTACGGCGATGAGAGCCTCGACGAGAAGCTATTCATAGCTTTCGCGCGTTTCGAAGAAGCCCAGAGGGAACACGATCGTGCGCGGGTGATTTACAAATACGCCCTCGATCACATACCCAAGGATCGTACTCACGAGATCTACAAGGCGTACACAATACACGAGAAGAAGTACGGTGATCGATCGGGCATCGAGGACGTTATCGTTAGCAAACGGAAACGCCAATACGAGCAAGAGATACAAGATAATCCCGCCAATTACGACGCTTGGTTCGATTATCTCAAGCTCGTCGAGTCCGAGGGCAATCTCGAGAACATAAGGGAAACTTACGAACGCGCAATTGCCAATATACCACCTACCAAGGAGAAACAATATTGGCGAAGATACATTTATCTGTGGATAAATTATGCTCTCTTCGAGGAACTCGTCACTGAGGATATCGAGAGATGCCGCGAGGTATACAGAATATGCTTACTCGAGCTCATACCTCACAAACAATTCACCTTCTCGAAAATGTGGTTGCTCTATGCCAAATTCGAGATACGACAGAAAAAACTCACGACAGCGAGGAAAATTCTCGGTATGGCACTCGGTGTTTGTCCCCGTGACAAACTCTTTCGCGGCTACATCGATCTTGAAATTCAATTGCGCGAATTCGATCGCTGTCGCATATTATACGAGAAGTTTCTCGAATTCGGGCCGGAGAATTGTACAACGTGGATGAAATTTGCTGAACTCGAAAGCCTGCTCGGCGATACCGATCGCGCTCGCGCTATTTACGAATTGGCAGTTACACAACCGCGCTTGGATATGCCCGAATTATTGTGGAAAGCGTACATTGACTTTGAGATCGCAAAGGAAGAGCCCGAGAACGCGAGAAACTTGTTCGAGAGACTCCTCGAGCGTACGCTACACGTTAAAGTGAGTTTAAGGCATCACCGATTGCACATATTTTCAAGAATTTTTTTTCATAATAAAATTTATCTCCATATTTTAATTTTTTTATACATAAAAATAGAAGTTTCAAAGTACAAGAAAAAATTTTGAGTTTTTTTTTAAATTTATCTTGGTGATCTGGCTGCCTGACGTAAACTCCTGCTTTCACCTTGTCGACAGGAAATCTTAACTTTGGAGCATCTGAAAACAAAAAGTCGAGTATTTTATTACAATGTGGAGTTGTAGTTATGACCCCTATTAAAAACTTTCACCCCAGCTTCTTCAAAGCTTCAAAAGCTTTACTTGCTTGGAATTTTTCATTTCGTATCTCTGTTCTGCGAGCTTTGGATGCTCGCCACGGCGATTGCGCGCCGAGCGCGCAGAGGCGCCTTTATCGTATCACTTTTTTTAGCCTCTTGCCGGTCACTCCGACCTAAATAACGTTTTCTACCGTATTTCTACCGGTATGTAATATACGAAACTGAAGTTTTTAGAATATCGGAAATTTCCGAAAATAGTCTGATACTGATCCCTTAACGATTGATCGTTATGCCAATTCCTTCGTTGTGTTTTCACACTTTCGCAGCCTCTTAGAACTCATTATTTATGCTGAAATTTGCAGATCGACGCTTCAAAGAGAATCAAAAGATTCATCGAGTCTTTCTTTTACTTTAATTTCGTACTTTTTTATTTAACGTCATCATTTTACGACGAGTTTTTTTTTTATTTCGCGGTAACATAGTTTTTAAACGAAACGAAGAAATCCGTAAAACTAAGTCGAAACGCTTATTGTGTCCGTTCAGGTATGGATCGCGTACCAAAAGTTCGAATTGGAGAATCCCGTTGTCGAGGAGGGAATCGACAGTGTCGTTCTTGCCAGACGAATCTTCGAGCGTGGTAACGCCGCGTTAAGGTCCAGCGGGGAGAAAGAGAGTCGAGCTATGTTGCTCGAAGCGTGGCGAGATTTCGAGAATGAGCGAGGCAACGACGAGACTCGCGCCAGGATAATGGAAAAGATGCCGCAAAGGATCAAGATACGAAAACGCGTTGTCAGCGAGGACGGGGTACGTTTTTTTCGCTCGAGGCGAGTCGAACGTTCCGCCGGTTAACGTTCAAGTGCACGGTTGTTTTTTTAGACACAAATACCTCTTGTGAAATGTCAACTTCGACGTTTCCGTATTTATCGTTACATTGCTTTGGAGAAATTCCTTAGGTCAAACTTTTTTTTCTAATAACCGAAGGAGCGTATCTTGTTGAAACTTCGAAGTTGAAATTTCATTAGACGTATTCACGTCTCCGAAAAAATTAATATCACCGAAAAAAAAAAACGTTACCGACGAAATAAAAAGACAAAGATGACATTTTCATTCACTTTGTATTTTATTGCCGTTTGCAGAGCGAGGACGGCTGGACCGAAGTATTCGATTTTATATTCCCCGAGGACGAGTCCCAGAGGCCGAATCTCAAGTTCCTCGAAATGGCCAAGGCCTGGAAGAAACAAAAAGTCACGAATGATGTGGTTGGGGAAAATACCGATGCGAACAACGACGAAAAATCGAATACAAAACTAAACGGCACCCCTCCACGTTCGGAGTGAATCGCCCCACAGAAACGTTAACATAGACTTTTTTTGACGACTGATCTTGGTGTGAGGAGGGCCGAGGGTTTCACTAGTCAATATCAAAGGATGCGGATTTTTTGTTAAACATAAACATGTCCAGGGAAAGCTTAACTTTGACATTTCCGTAAGTTCCATTACGTCGTGTGCGAGAGAAAAAGAATTAAAATCTAGTCAATTCGTCACAGTTCCTCGTAAATATTCACGAAATGGCTGAAATTTTATTGTCGATTAGTGAAGTAAATATGACAGGAAAGTACATTAATTGCCGTTGGATTCATTATTAAAAAAAAAAGACTTGCTTGGATTTTAATTTTTTTTCGTAAACAATGTCACGAACTCATACGACGTGCAAGTTGAACTTTTATCGGACGTATGTACGGCCAAAAGATCAGTGTCCCTTGACATTCATCGATGAAACACTCGATCCTTCTTGACGATCATTGACTTGGATTCGTTGAACATTTTTGTACAGTTCATTGAAAAGGCAGTGTAAATAGGACGAATACAACAATTCCAAAACGCCGACGAAAGAATCAATATTTTTACGAAGTGTACACCATTGAAAAGGATTGAGGCGCAATATCGGAATGAAAGATTCTGAATTCCATTTTACTTTTCGCGTGTGCGACAAAAAATACTTCTGTACAACATACGAGCTGTGTAAATGAAGTAATGAAATTGATAAAAAAAAATTTTTTATTCCCATAGAATTACAATTCAATATTGTCTTCTTCAAAATAACTTCCTTAGGAAGCCACACAGCGCTAGAGACATTTCTTCCAATCCTTATAGCAGTGCTGGAACTCTGATACTGGAATAGCCTTCAGCTGATCGATTACAGCCGTGTGAATGTTTTCGAATGTCCCAAAATGACATCCCGTGAGGTGATTTTTCAATCTCGGAAAGAGGAAAAAGTCACAAGGACTCAAGTCAGGCGAATAAGGAGGTTGAGAAGCCACAGGAATGTTTATACTGGCCAAAAACTTGTTTATTGAAGTTGCTGTGTGACAGCAATTTTTTCTCATCCTCAATTCATTGGTAAAAATCTCATGAATGCTGGTGTGAGTCAAATTCAACTCTTCCTCGATCATTCTGACTGTCAACTGACGATCTGAACGCACGAGATACCGGATTCTCTCGACATTTTCATCGGTTCTCGAATATGAAGATCTTCCACTGCGTGGTTCATCTTCAATCGAATCTCTTCCTCCTGAAAATACCTTAAATCACCGAAAAACCTGGGCCCTTGACAAAAGTTTTCGTTGCACTGTGCCCAAGTCTGAAGCAAAACCTGATAGCACACTGTTGCTCGAAATTGATGTCACTCATTTTTAGAATGCACAAGAAAAAACTGTTTCACGAAAAAAAAATCGCTACGGACAACCAAATGAGTTCAAACTCGTACTGAAGGCGTATCACATGTTCACCTGCCGCTCCACCAAGTCCTGCGTCCCAAGTGTTGCCAGATCGAACACTACGTTGCCAGTCTCATTACTTAATTTACACACCTCGTAAGATAGAATAATCGTCGATTTACGGGTTGTACCTAGCTTGTAGCCGGAAAAAAGAGGAATTTTCGAGATTTTTTTCTGAGAAAACGTGTGCAGGTTTCCAATTTTTTTTTTTTTTTGCATTGAAGAGTATGGTTTTAAGTATCTATTTTTGTATAGAAAAATATTTATTAATATGGTAGAGACAATGGTTTGTGCAGACACTTCAGCTCGAAAATGAATAATCCGAAATAAAAAAATCGAAAGCATTTAGTTTTAGCAAAAAATTATCTAGTGTTTGGACGAAAGTTTCAATAAAATATGGATTTAAAAAAAGCCACAGTCCAAAGTGAAAGTATTGATTTTAGGTGAAAAACTCTTTTTAATTTCATAAATCGTTAGCAAAATATCTTAAGAATACCCCCTAAAAATTTCAAAACGTTATTCGGATTCCTTCTAATGGTATATGTATGTAAATGATAAAGACTCTCCGCTCGACTCCCAAGCACGCTCAGGTGTCGTAGAAAGCGCAGTTAGGAAGTTTGTTTGGGTTTTCATAACCCAAACTCGACCGTTTGGCGATTAGCTCCAAAACATCTCCATTCTGGGTACAAAATAATCGAAGTAGCGGCATTTCTTGTTGCTATCTTATTCAATGAAGGAAATTCAGCCCTACTCATGGTTATGAATGAACTACAAATCGTAGTTGGCAGGCAGAGCTACGGATATGCCGAGCAAATGGATCAGATGCGCGTGGCTTGGCAAAATAGAAACAATTCATTAGAGACAAAAGAAGCTCGAAAAGCGCGTAAAGAGGAAATGCAAGCTTCAAATGAGTTGCATGAGGAAGAGGAAGGACTGCTGTATGGTGCTAGAATCGCTGATAAATCGGTAAGACACTTTATCATTTGATTAAACACATTTGACTTTGAGTTCTTCGTTTGTGAAACTTTAAACGTGTTTTTCTCGAAACGACATTTTTTGAATTTGCGGGAATCATAACTCAAAAACTAATTGATGGTTTATCTTCAAATTTGGAACACGTTTACATAATATAATTTATTAAAACATGAACCTAAAGTTAGAAAGATTAGATTGTTTAAAACATATTTATTATTGCAAAAAGCCGGGACAAAACGGCTAAAAATCGATCCATTTTTTTCAAACACGTTCCAACATTCAAATCTCGATATTTTTTCAAAATTTAAGTTCATGTTCTTAAAAAAAAAATTCAAGAATGTATAAAAATTTGTTGGACTATTTCAGATGCGAATTGCGAACTGCACAATTCCCGCAAATCGACAACGACGATGAGGACGCACCAAGGGACACAGCTGATTACACCTTAATTAATGAAATAACTTGAACAAATTACCGGAGATGTATGAAAATATGAATAAATTATTGTCAGAGTTGCGGAAAATTCCGTTTTTTTTTCACAATAAAAAAATCCAAAAAATCATCTAATTTTCAGTCTCCTAAAGTGGTTGCCCGCCTTAAACTTTAATATGATAACGAAAATTTCGTATGACCGGATAGTTTTTTTTTAACTGAAAATAACGAAAATAACAAGCTATGGGAAAAGAAAGAAAACCTCGATTTCCAACCAAAAAAAAACAACTTTGATCATTTTTTATTAACAAATGGCTACATCGATCAATCATCTTAATGCAAAGACCCCATAATTGAAAAACTAAAGAAATACAAATCTCTCCAACCGCGCGGGCTCCGTAGATGCAAAAATTACCAACGAAACGTGCTGCGCGCGCATCTCGCAGTGCCCCTAGCGTGGCTCTTCCCCAATTAAATTTTCGTCAAGATGTTCCACCGTATCACAGGTGAAAGTGAGTGAAGAGAGTCACGCTGGCTGCAACTTTTCATTCGCTCGAATGCGAGCGAACAAAAACATTTGTAATTTACGACCGGTGTGTTCAGAAAAAAAAAAGGCCAAATATATCGCGTCGATCTTTCTCGATTAGGCCCGCGGGGCGTTGAATATTTCGGTTACCTCGTTACAACCACGTCGTTTACATTTGAATAATTGACAAAACGCGTGAGGAGGAATTGGTAGAGAAATTAAAAAAAAAAAAAAAGAAGGAGACGAAAGGGTTTTTGGTGTGAACAGGCCGATGGCCGGGTGATGCGCGCATATATAGAGCCGCTCGGATGGGCCCAGTTTCTCGGGGGGGCGACGAAGAAATCGCAAGTAAAGAAGAGAAGAGCATCGAACAACACCGCTCCTCCCCGGATCATTGGCACTCGTTCGCTCGCCCGTCTTCACCTCAAACCGATAATAATAACAACAATAAGTTCGATAAGTTGACGAGCGCGCGGTGCGTGTAACAGAATTTTCAGTGAGAATACAACCGCAGCCCAGTGTAATAAGCCGCGGCTGCGTCCCAAACCGCGGCCCAATACTTGTTGGGGAAAACACTGTGTAACGGCTTACACGTGTGTATGTGTTATTCGTGCGCGCTTATGTTCGTCGTCGTCGTGTACGTTTAATTGTCGCGCGTGTGCCGCCGAGAGAGAAAGAGAGAGAGAAACGTGGAGTATCCCAAGAACAGTGGAAACAACATGACGGACACGGCAACTGCGGCGTCAAACACCCAAAAAAGAGCCAATTTTTCAGCTCTTACGGTCGCTAATCCAAACGGAGTTAACAAAATATCGCCGAGTTTGGCGATCGCAAAACCGGGCTCCGCCAGAAAGCTCGTCATCAAAAACTTCAAAAGTAAGCCCCAACACTTACCTACCTCTCATTCTCGCCTCGTATAACCTACAAAATCAGCTGTCCTGATTCACAATTTGTTTTGCGATCTGTTCACTTCATCTTTCTTTCTCACGCGTTATTCGCAATTCTAAAAGATTCGCCGTCTCGTACTTGTCAATTATCTTTCGCATTTTGTTCAAGAGAATTCAATTTCCTGATTTTCATTTCGCTTGGCAATTTGCCTGTCCAAATTTGTGTATTGCGAAATGATCTTGCGCCTCTGCAGTGTCGCCATGCGTGTTTTTTTTTTTTTCTTCGTCTTTCGTTGTCTTCAATCACCAAGGCCCTTGAAGTCGAAGAGCACACAGGGTTCGCTATCAAGAGACGAATTTTTTTGAAAATTGTCCAGACGGGGTTTTGTTTTTCAGAGATCAAAGCCACGAAGTTTCTTTCTGAAAGACTCGGGGCGCGTTTCGTCCGATGCGAAGCCCTGTTCTTTGCAAAGACGAATCGTAATTTATTGCCTCGATATGAGTAAAAAGTATCGCTGCACTCGGAGGTAGCGTTCGAGAAAATTCTTAACCTGCAATCTGGCTCGAGTCAATCCTGACTGTACCTTTGGAAAAAAATTTTGTAGACTCGTTTAAGAATTGAACGATAATTGTTTTTCCAACGATTAGTACGCAAACGATATCGCTCGCTGTTGCCAAAAAGTCATTGCGGTAAAATTAGATTTTCACATTGTTTGCTTTTTTACCCGACGTGCGTTTCCCAGACAAGCCAAAACTGCCAGAAAACTATCAGGAGCAGACATGGGAGAAGCTGAGAGAGGCGGTTGTGGCAATACAGACGAGCAAGAGCATACGCTACTCGCTGGAGGAGCTTTATCAAGCTGTGGAGAATATGTGCAGTCACAAGATGGCGTCTACACTTTACGCCAATCTTACGGTACTGACCGAGTCGCACGTCAAGGCGAACATAGAACAATTTTTGGCTGAATCCATGGATCGTCACATATTCCTGAAGAAAATGAACGAATGTTGGCAATCTCATTGCCGACAGATGATCATGATAAGGAGTATTTTTTTGTACCTGGATAGAACTTACGTCCTTCAGAATCCCAGTATATCGTCCATCTGGTAAGGATAGAAATACTTGCGTGATACGTCCAAATGTTTGCTATCAGCTGCGACGCTCGTTGGCTTAACTCTCTGCTCGTTTTGTATTTCCCAGGGACATGGGACTGCATCTTTTTAGACTTCATATTGTATTAAACAATTTGGTGCAAACGCGCACAGTGGAAGGACTATTGATGCTCATAGAAAAAGAGCGTCAGGGCGACACCGTCGATCGTACGCTACTCAAATCATTGCTCAGAATGCTCTCGGACTTGCAAATATACCAGGAGGCCTTTGAAAACAAGTGAGCACGATGTTCGGATACTCGAACGGGGACCGAGATTGCTTAATCGATACTCGAAACTTCGTAAATCTTGATTTTACGTTTATTGTTTTGTCTCAAAGGTTCCTGATGGCAACGGAAAGACTTTACGCGGCCGAGGGTCAACGACTGATGAACGAACACGATGTTCCCGAATATCTGGCTCACGTTGACAAACGTCTGCAGGAAGAGAACGAAAGATTACTTCACTATCTCGACATGTCGACGAAGTAAGACGCTTCTCAGATCTCACGACGAATGTTTAACTTCGACACTCGCTGCAATAGACGCATCTATGAGTTTTCTCATAGATAAAAAAACGATGCAATTAGATGTGCATGACTGCCTACTGTATTGTCAAAGATTCAATTGGGCGACAGCAACATTTTAATTTTTATACATTTTATACATACAGATCCAAAATAATTGAAGTAAAATAATCGATTAATTTTATTAAAGTTTTGCCCTAGCAAGCATAAAGAAATAACTTAATAAAACTTGAACTATTTCCTTCGTCGACATTGCGTAACTTGTATTAAAAAAATAGCTATTTTAATACGTAACTTAAATAAATATTCAAATTTCGCAATTACGTCAACTGTTGGCAAAAGCAATATATTAGATTTGCTGGCAGATACTGCAACCAGAAGAATAATGGAATATCAAGATTGACTACGAAGTAGTAGATAATATCATTGTAAATCTAAAATTAGATACGAAGAACGGAGAGGATTTCTTGAATAATTATAGAAAAATTTTAATAATTGATGTGTCAGCCTTAGAAGCTGAAGCAGTGGTCATGAAAAACAAACTTCAATTTAAAAACGATGAAATTACCGCTGGAAATTTAAGAATGCATATTGAAAAGGAATACTACCCCAACTTGCATACGTTTTTTCAATCAGCAATAGTACTCCCAGTGAGCTTCGCCGGCTGTGAGAGAAAATTTTCCGCCATGAGGCGAATAAAAATGTGGCTTAGAATCATAAAGCTTCGGGAACAATTCTCTCCCATGTCACTGCTGAATATGAAGAATGGCATGGTTAAAAAAAAATTCAGCTGAAAGAGTGTTGGGCCGATTTGCAGAAAAAAAAACTGGAAGTAAAGTTTAAAGACTGGTATCTGGATTAAAGAATGATAAAAAATTCGTTAAAATTTTTTTTTAAGGCATTGCAAGAGTTTGATATTAATAACACGAACGTGTGATTAAAGCGTTTCACATTTCATGTGTCTCATGTGATTATCGACTATTATGAAAATTTTATCATAAAACAAGATAACTGTGAACAAAACCAGTTCTCGTCAGACTGGTTCTTCCTGGGCATTCGGCAAAAAAAAAATTCTGGGTACGACAATGCTTAATGGTTTTTGTTTTATTCAGATGGTCGCTGATACACACGGTCGAGAAACAATTGTTGTCCGAGCACGTCTCGAGTATACTGCAAAAAGGGCTGAGCGGTCTGTTGGACGAGAACAGAATCAGCGACTTAACGTTACTCTACAACTTGTACAATCGAGTAAAAAACGGCCTTGTCGAATTGTGTCTAAACTTCAACAGTTACATCAAGGTATGTCAACTCGAGCTCCACGCCCCCGAAAAAAAAAATTATTTTTCGATAATCAACGGTACAATTTGTTCATTCGATTGCCTATTGGTCGTCTCGAACAATTATCACAGAAGAAAGGCAAAACGATAGTGATAGACCCGGAAAAGGATAAAACGATGGTCCAAGAATTGCTCGACTTCAAGGACAAGATGGACAACATCGTCAACACCTGTTTTTACAGAAACGAGAAGTTTGGCAACAGCTTGAAGGAGGCGTTCGAAGCGTTTATCAATCAACGAGCCAACAAACCTGCCGAATTAATTGGTAATTTTGCGATCCATGTCACTCTCCCTATACGATTCTTTTTTTTTTTTAATTTCCCTCGTATGCCCCCGCGGGTTTTCGCGATCCCAGCCTTGTCAGTGTCTTGCTTCCGGTTCCTCAGAGACGGCCCTGAAGAGTTACCTACAGCCGCCTTTTTGCAAATGCACGACCGTATCGGGATTGCACTAGGAAACAGAGAAAGTGTATCACCATCGCTTCTCCATCTTTGTGTTTTCAGCGAAGTTCGTGGACATGAAACTGCGGGCGGGAAACAAAGAAGCCACGGAGGAAGAGCTCGAGAGATTGCTCGATAAGATAATGGTACTCTTTCGTTTTATTCACGGTAAGGATGTGTTCGAGGCTTTCTACAAGAAGGACTTGGCGAAGAGATTGCTGGTGGGAAAATCGGCCTCGGTGGATGCCGAAAAATCGATGCTTTCGAAGCTCAAACAAGAGTGCGGCGGTGGATTCACGAGCAAACTCGAGGGAATGTTCAAAGACATGGAGCTCAGCAAAGACATCAACATTGCGTTCAAGCAGGTAAACTCTCGGAAATGACATTTAAGGGGGAAACACCATTTACAAGATAAAAAATTCGCGGAATTTTAAGATCCGTTTTTGAAATAAAACCGAATGTCTGACTTGTCTCCTCGAAAAGTCACATCGTTAATTGCAAAATTGTTGGTATTTTAGAATAGGCTGAAATTGTCTGAAACAGATGAACAAAACATTTTTATAAAGTTTTTACATCTATATGAGGTCTGTGAACCAAAAGAATTAAAGTGTATGACGAATTCGCAAGATAGCAACTTAAGAAATTCAATGTTGTTATTTTTTATGGAATTTCCGCTACATTTTGCAAAAAAAAACTATATTTTTTTGTTCGAATTTCACGCATTTTTTTTGGTTCATTGATAAAATAATAATGTAAGGAAATTTCATAAAAATCGGTTAAATAGTTTTTGAGAAATAATGTTAACAGTCTGGAGAAATAAACTTTTGAGAACACCGCGTTTAAAGTTGTAACAAGTGGAAACCGAATAGTTTTGACGTCTTACCGGTTAATCAGCGACCCCAGCGTCATACATTAGTTCTTCAGTTTCTTCGTAATAATCATGTTTCTGATGCTGATTTTTTGAAGCTGGTAAATGGTATCCCCCCTTCCTTAAGAGCGAGCAAAGATTTTTTTTCGTTGGAGCAGCGTGCAAGCGAGATAGAGAATCGCTCGGACTGACGAAAGCCCAAATTTCATCTTTCAAGCAGTATTCAGGAAATCTACAGAACGAATTGTTGGCGAGCAATCTCGATCTTACGGTGTCCATACTGACGATGGGCTATTGGCCTACGTATCCCGTAATGGAGGTCACATTACCCGCTGAGATGGTACAGTACCAGGAGGTCTTCAACAAATTTTATCTCGGCAAACACAGCGGTCGGAAGTTACAATGGCAACCCACCTTGGGACACTGCGTTCTGAAGGCTTGGTTCCACGCGGTAAGTACGAAAAAAATTACATTGAGATTAAGGTATTCCTTTCACCAACCCAAAAATATTCAACAATTAACTGATTTTCGTCGACAATTAAGTAAAAATCCATGCCAGTATACTGGTAAAATTTCAAGCCAAGTTACCAAACTTTTAACAAAAAATCGCGACTTTAAAAATCGTGTAATTTCACGCGACATTTCTGTCTGATAATTGATATGCTGAACTAGCTTTCGCCTGCGTGGAATTCGGTCCACTTCATTACCAATTGTAATGTAACAACCCCTTATTAGGGGTTGTTTTAAAAATCATAAAATATGCGTTTTATTATTTGTTTTGAAGAACATTTATACCGAGTTTCAAGTTAATACACGCAATGAATACAATTTACCATACAAACTTTTAGATCCCATTTCATCCTTTTACCGGTTGATTTTCGGAAAATCCTTTCTTAGTGCATCTCTACGCCTTTTAAGGAACATATCGTCCGATTTCCATTGAGATAAAAGCAGGGAATTCGATTTTCCCATACAAGGAATACAATTTTCCATTAAAACTTTCACACTTCATTTCACCCTCTTAAGAGTTGATTTTCGAAAAATTCTTTCTTAGTGCACCTCACCTGTGCACTACACCTTCTAAAGAACATATCTTCCAAACTCTATGTTTCTATCTTCATCGTGTAAAAATTCTGAAGATTCCGTAAAAACAATGAAAACAGGGGGGTTCGACGAATGTCTTTATAATCTCGCCAAGGCGTTTTTCTATAGATTTTTGTTTTATTTTGCGGACCCATTCAGGACACGATGAAGTGATTACCTGAAAAAAATTCAAAAGGATTCACCGTTGTGCATACGCGATATCGGCAATCAAAGATTGCACGGTTTTACACGTGTTCTTATGGGGAGCAGTGCAAATTTTCACATTTCACGCAATAACTTCGAAACTTTTCTACAGGTAAAAAAAAAATTCTCAGTTACAAAGGAACATATGACGAAGTGGGTAAAAAAATAATGAATTTCAACCGTCTAGTTTCAGAGATATAGCGATTTAAATTAAGCAATGTTTAGCGACGCTAGCGCCACAAAGTGACTGGAGCAGACTAGAACTAGATTACAGTAGTGTGTGCATATCCGTATACGCAGAGTATCTACAAATTAGTAGCCGGAATGGTTAGTCTGATACAAAAGTGAGGCTTAGGTAAACATATGAGGCGTTTTCATCATTACTTTATAAATTTTTACATCCCGATAAGATGTACAACCTACATTATAAGGATATTTCGCAATATTTCTTTTCAACGTGACTGTGCCGAGACTACTACCTTAATGATAAAACTTTGAAAAATGAGAGTAGCAGAAGAATTTTCGTCACCACGACTTCTCAAAGAACATGTAAAAATGTCTAAATCTACAAAATGTATGCGAAATTTTTTTTATTCCATTTCATCGTTGGGTATAATAATTGGCGTCACTTATTTTTATTAAGGGTTTACGTGGGTTTCAAAGCCAAAAAAGCATACTTTCTCTATTTTTTTAAATATAATATATAAATTATTTTATTGAAAATGTTAAGCACATAAAAGAGCAACATTCCAAAAATATTTTTTAAAAATTTCATCCAAAAATTTGGGAAGTTCAGCCGGTGGGACCTGGTTTCCGGAGACACCTAAAAAAAGTGTCCTCGTGGTGGTCAGAATAACTCATGATAGCTTTATCTGAAATTAAAAAACCAATTTTTTTCTGTTAGTAAAAAGTATAGCTCGTGATTGAACGAAGGATTTTTTTAAAAATTGAAATTTGCATTTTTGGCAGAGTTGTATGCAAAATAGTTCAATTTTTGGTACAATTTGCACTACGTATAGCCTTATAAAATTAGTTGTAATCGAAAAAAAAAACCTTCGTTTAATCACTAGTCAGTGCTATTTTGAAGAAATGTGCAAAATTTCAATAAGATCGGTGCATTAGTTTTTGAGAAATCGTGTCCACCGACTTCAAAAATAATGTTTTAAGAAAAATGCGTATACTTGCGTCGCTCCCGGCCGGTCTTTCCCAACGGAGGGAAATTCCCAAAGGCTCTCTCTCTCTCTCTCTCTTAGACGTTTACTCCGATTGACTTAAAACTTTGGGAGAATATTCTAGACATATTGTACTACTAGATAATAAAATTTGAAAAAAAATGGATTTTTTGAAATTTTCAAACCCACGTAACCCCTTAAGCGCCACTGTAATCTACTAATGATTCAAAAGCGCACTGGCTTATGCGCCCACAAAATACGGCCCTCGGCGAAAGGAATACCTTAAAAATAATCACACATTGCTTCCTTGTTCTAATTCTTCGCTCGCAACGTTTCCCCATGAGCAAATCGTTTCCGCAGTGGTGGCCTCCTCGCCGAGGAAGCTTCGCCAGCGACGTAAAATAATTAAAAATCAATGTGTCCAATATACACGGTTTTTTTTTCTTCGCCGTCTCTGCGTGATATTTCATTCGTGTAAGGAATAATCGCACGATATCTCAACGTTGGAAACTGGCGAAGCGTTCACTGCATTTCCCGCGAAAAAATCCCTGAATGACGAAGCAAAACTGTTAACGACTTAACTTTTGATTGCAAACAGGGCAACAAAGAGTTGCAAGTATCGCTTTTCCAAGCATTGGTACTGATCCTGTTCAACGATACGGACGATTTATCGCTCGAGGATATAAAAGCAACGACGAACATCGAGGACGGCGAGCTACGAAGAACTCTGCAGTCTTTGGCGTGTGGCAAAGCCCGCGTTCTTCAAAAAAATCCACGTGGACGCGACGTTGCTGACAACGACAGATTCGTATTCAATTCGGAATTCACGAATAAATTGTTCAGAATAAAAATAAATCAGATACAAATGAAGGAAACGGTAGGTTTGATACTCAATTTCTCGTCGCTCGAAAATTCCATGGGATAGTGGTTTATTTCGTTTTCCATTGGTTTTCAGAACGAGGAGCAAAAAGCAACGGAGGAGAGGGTATACCAAGACCGGCAATACCAAATAGACGCAGCCATAGTGAGGATCATGAAAATGAGAAAGACCCTCACGCACAATCTCTTGATAAGCGAGCTCTACAACCAGCTCAAATTTCCTGTAAAGGTGAGAATTTCTCCCGGGGTTTACCCATTCATGTTTTTATCTCTATCGGATGGTTGGAAAAAAGTTTTTAATCCTTATCGTTTCGTATTCAGTGTGAACGAAAACGCATGCCAATTTTGAGCTTCAATCAAAGTCCGATAGCGTTTGATTGTTGGTTTCAAACTTAAATAACTTAACAATGAACTCGTTGAATTCGGTCGGGGATTCTAAAAGCTGACCTGTACAGCTTCAAAAAACTTTTTTTATCTCAATATAATTATTTCGACCCTGATTACACCGTTTGAAAAATAAATGTGTTTCTGTCGGAAATCAGAAAGGTATTTCCCAAATGCCTCTAATTTATGGAAAAACAACGATATCATGATTTTGGAAAATTCTTTCCAACGCTGTAGAGACCAGCTTCATGAATCTTCAACCGGATATGACAAATATTCATTACTTGTTGAATTATTTTAATGTAAACGTAACATCAAATTTTTCCCGCGAGTTAAATTCGCACGAGTGCACTTTTTCAACTCTTACCTCTTCGAACGATGTATTACATATGAACAGTAGTTCGTGTAAAATTCGAACTTCAACTAAAATTCGTAGCGTTCAATTGTGGTTTTCAAACTTGAATAACTTAACAATAAATTGATACTCATTGGGTTCGGTCGGAGATTCTTAAAGCCGACCTGTACAGCTTCATAAAACTCTCTTTTTTATCTCACATAATTGTTTCGACCCTGATTACACCTGTTTGAAAAATAAATGTGTTTCTGTCGGAAATCAGAAAGGTATTTCTCAAATGCCCCTAATTTATGGAAAAACAACGATATCATGATTTTGGAAAATTCTTTTCAATGCTGTAGAGACCAGTTTCAAGAATCTTCATTCGAATATAACAAATATTCATTAGTTCTTGAGTTTTTCAAGTGTGAACGTAAAAGCAAATTTTTCATGCGCGTTGAATTGAAAGAAGAAATAACAAGCGCTACCATTCGCTCCGGAGGACTGAAAATTAGCATTAATTTTTTGTATACCTAATATTATCGTTTGAAGAGTTAAGCTCTGAAGCTTTGAAGAGTTAAAACAAAACATAAACTATCATAACTCTTGATGTCGATTGCACAGCCGGCTGATCTGAAGAAACGTATCGAGTCGTTGATAGACAGAGACTACATGGAGCGCGACAAGGACAATGCGAATCAGTACAACTACGTTGCGTAACCTCAACCAATTGCCAAAGTAACGTGCCGAGAACCGGGTGAAAACTTGATTTTTACGGGCCAAGGAGGAGAAGGAACGACGAAAGAAGCCGAAGGAAACGCTTTGGGTCTCGAAGCCTTGAAGGCAAGTCGTTTCTCGCCCACTGTCAACAGTGAAAAAAAAACAAGACGAGAATTTTTGGTACAATATTTCATTTGCGAATTTCGTCGTATGCTTAGGAGCCGTTAGGACACGATATTTTCTCCTTGTTTTACGAGAAATCGGGGTGAGCGTAAAGAAAAAAAAACAACAAATGGACAGAGAGAACGTATGAAGATTGATTGAACGACGAGCGAATCCAAGTGGACGATAAAATCGACGATCGAATTCGCGAGAACAGTGTGTGCGATCAGTGCTTTGCCCATTTACTTCTTTTATCCATTTATTATGCCTTCGTTCTATTTCTATTTTCTTCTCTTTCCCTCCCTTTATCTGCATTCTCGCGAGGACCATATTGTCAGGCATCCTATCGTGAAAGCAAAACAAAAAAGGAATTTAAACAATAATAATGTCGTTCGTAAGTATACAAACAGTGGAACATTTTTTAATGCCAGTTTTTCACAGCGTGTACGAACAGACGGGGCGAGAGAAAGAGAAAAAGAGAGAGACGTATATATGCTTGCGTAGCTGAACGTAGCGAAGAGAATATATATATATAATTTGTGGAACGGGGTAAAAGGGAAACGAGAAGACGACTACCTCGGAGCGAGAGTTAAACCTACGCGTATCCAAAAAGGGTCGTCGTCCGATCGTGTCGGCGTTGGAATTGTGACGTTGCTTTTTTTTTGCCTGTGAATAAAAGTAAGGGAAGCGTAAAACGAAGAATAGTGCGAGTATTTCGTGATAATAAAACGTTGATGATGGGCGTGGAAAAAAAAATAACGTTTGGAAGAGAAGAGCGTCGAGGAAGGACTGCGTAATATAGGAAGCAAAAAACGAATTGTATAAAAAAAAATAATAAATACTTGAATAGAAGATTATATCCATTGATGAGCATTGATTGGAACAGCGACACTGCATATGGCTCGTTTCGTGAAACTTATTTTGCGTCCTATAATTATCCGTGACTGTACAGGATTTTCCATCGGCACGAGGTCACTTCTCGAGGGAAAAAAAAACACTGCACTATGAAATTGCATCTTTCTGTAATATTTCGCCCAACTTCCGGCAACAATGTAAATAGGCTACGTACTTTTTATAAACGAAGCAAAAAACGTTTGAAAAAAATATAATTATCAAGTAAATAACAAACAAACAAAACGAAATATCTGTTTTAATTGCATTTACAAGTTTTGTACATGGCGAAGAAGAAAAAAAATCGTTTAGGCTACGCCGCTGATCTCTTGATCGACTGTACGTGCTCGTTCTTGGTGTCGATTTCCGTAATGAGGGATTTCGCTAAGTTGATCGCACTGGCTTCTTTATTGAGAAAATCGGAGACCAATTTCGAGGGTGGCTTTCCACCACCGTGAGCGAGACAATCGCGCCGATATCGCTCGCCGGAAGTACGACTGAGAGGATCCAATTGAAAATACGTTTGCCAAATCCATGAGGCTATCGCGCGCGATATCAAGTACGAATAATACTTCGCTCCGTAACCGACCAGATGAGAGAAACGCAACTGCCATGCCTGTACGGAAGGAAAAAAACAGGAGATCAACGGTCAGAAGGTAAAGTTTCGTAATGTGCGTTAAGTAGGCGCGTAATTTTAACCCTACGGAGTAGAAACCGACTCCAGTCGACTTTCAAAGTGCGCTCCTAAGCTACAAATTGACATTATCAACTGGGGACCGTAATTACAATTCAGTTTCACTACCCGGCTGTAAGGACATGCCGACAGTGGCATCAGTTGCTCGCTGCTTGTCAAGCAAATCAGTTCTCAAGAGCGTCCGGGGTAGGTATCTACCCCAATCTAAAGTTGCCGTTGGTGTTTTGTGGCGGTAAGTGAATTTTTCTTTTCTTTTTTACCAGAATCAATATATTTTACGTATTATGGCGTAATTTAATCGCAAATGAACACATACACTATCTTAAATCACATATTTTATAATTCATTTGAAAGAAAAAATTAACGTGCTGATCCTCCACAATTTGAACGCGGATCTTGAAAATATGAATTGGAGGACCATTATAAAAAGTCTCATTGAGTCGCATTTGCCAACAAGGCTACTAATTCCGAATCTCCGGCAGGGCTTGCAAAGTTTCCATTAGTACCATCTTGCAAGAAGAAAAACCAAAAGCACCAAGGGTTGGGCCAAAAAAAACGGCGAGATGTGCATTGTGTCCAAGAGCAAAGGCTCGCAAGGTTCAGATTTTTTGCCAACGATGCATTGTTGCATTTGTGCGACAGTAAAATGAATTTACTGTACGATGATTTATTTATATTCTTGATATTTTCATTTTTATCATTATTATTAATTATAGACTATTTTCTCACTGAACGACGTGAGAAATATACGAAAAACCCCTGCAAAAATGTTTTGTTATGTTTTCATTGACTTTTCCCGTATTTACGAATTCCGGATTTTTACCATTCTCATGTCCCAAAATAAATATACTTTTCGACCGGAATATAGTTCAACTTATTTTTAAAGCTCAATGTCTCTTATTTAAAACGCCGTGCGACATTTGAGGATCTGTTACGTGAAACAAAAAAAATCGAATTTTTTCTCTCAAAAAAAAGCTATTTTCGGCCTATATGGGCGTTTAAACGAGGTTTTTACTAAACAAATGTTAATAAAATCGAATTTGCCTTACACCATTCTCTTCCTCATCGAAAAACGACGAGATTCGTGTATTGATGTTTCTCTTTAGTGCTCAATGGAGCGATTGTGCCTATAAGAAACCCATAGGGTGGGTAGGGTAGGGAGGGGCATGTTGAGCAAGTTTGGAATTATCGCCCTGTAATTCCTTAACAGTCTGCCGTATAAAAATGAAACCTACTTTGGTCAATAGGAAATTTATCTGGGAAAAAAGTCTGTAGACGAAATTCCTGTTATCCTTATTGTTTCACAGATAATCGCTCTCAAATAACTAAGGCCATATTTGCTCAAGCTGCCCCGATTGCGGGGTAAGTTGAGCATGCGTATGAGGTAAGTTGGGCAAAGGAAAAATTGTATTTTAAAAAATCAGATGTACGCAACATGCTTTCATACAATGCAGTAATAAACCAACAGTTGCTTGTTGATTAGTTAGGTTTTGAAACATTAACATTAATTGCAATGAACTTTGAAATATTTTTTCTCATACAATGGTAGAAGAAAATCTTTTAATCACGTTTTTTTTTACTTTTACGTGCAAAAATAATGAAACGTCCCGTGTTACCGTCTCGTGCATCGCATGGCAACGGGCAATGACTTAATGTGTTCCCCTCCCCCATACCTCTCTTTCCGCCATTTGATGCACCCGCGTGCTGTGCTTAGTTTTCCAGATATTTCGATTGCCCAACTTACTCGACTGCTCAACATGCCCCTCCCTATCCTATCTGCCCCAGTCATAAGTTGGAAGTTCGTACAAATGATATACGAGTTCTAGAATTAATATCGAATTGAATCGCATATGTTTTTAAAAAGATTACAAACTCATGTATTGTCTATGAAGTATTTGAGAAAACAATAATTATCAATATTTGACAAGCGACAGTAGTGGAGGCATGCGGTCTGCCTGCGACTCTGGCTGTCTTCCGTATCAAGCATTATATTTATATCTCAGTCGATACTTGGATGGGTGACCGGTTGACCGCGCAACTTAATTTAGCCGCCTGTATCGACACAGGTTATCCACAGTTTGCCTGTGTCCTCGTGCAAATGCGATGCTGCATCAGGAAACGATTGGCTTTCCTAGTGCAGATTATATTAGGAAAGATTCCCATAAGTTTTCATTATCAGTAATTACTTTTAATGCGACGACGGCTCGCACGTCTCGTTGCGAGCTCTCGATACTCACCGTGTTCTCCACATAAGGAAGCCCGTAGAATCTCGACTGTATATCCTTCAGAATTTCCGTGCTCGAGCCCCTCAATTCCCTCGAGTGATAAACCTGATCGAGCATGCTGTAAAAAACTTGAATCTGAAGCTCCGAAGCAGGAAACATGTTTTTCGACAAACATAACTTTTGCAACATTTTCTCCGGCATTGGTTCGCGAGTCTGAAAGTGTTTGGCGAACATTCGCACGACCTGAAAACGCGAACGACAATTACTTTTCATTCGGCGTCATTGGGGGTTGATACTTCGCAAGCAAAATCCGGATACTCACTCTGGGGTCGCTGGCAAAATATTCCATCAGTACACTCGGAACTTCGGCAAAGTCGGCGCTGCAACGAGTACCCGTTACATGCTGATATTGCGTCCTACCGAGCATCGAATGAAGCGCGTGGCCCATCTCGTGAAACAAATTGTCCACTGACGATGGACTGAGCAAACACGGATTTGACCATTTCGGCGAGGATAAGGATAGCATCAGAACGACGATGGGATTCTGAAATTTTCAACACATCTCGTATCACGCGATACTTTGTAGATTTTTTTTGTGATCCCGTTCAATTTATTGAGAGCAAAGCTCCCGATTTCTTTTTTCATTTATTGCGAACAGGATGAGATGGAAATATACCTGGTAACTTCCATCCTGCAATTGTCGGCCTCCTCTTATCGTGAAGTGACAGTCCTGATTCGGCTTGTTTTCTCTCTCGTAAAAGTCGCAATAAATGTGGCCCAAAACGTCCTCGTTCTCGTCAACGACGGCCAATTTGTAAACATCCGGAGACCACACTTCACCCGGCAAAACCTCCTCGGACTTCAAAGTAACGCCGTAGAGCGACTGCGTTAAAATATTCAAGCCGTCCATACAAGCGCCGAGAGAAAAGTACGGCGTGAATTCGTTGTTGCACGTGTTCAGCCAGGCTTTTTTAGCCTTCGACGTGAAATACGCGGTGTCCCATGCCATGAGATCTTGCTCCATTGACATATCGGCACTCTTCATCGTTCTCATCGCGTCGAAGTCTTTGCGAGCTCTCTCGTCGAGTTCTCGGTTCAAAATATTGAGAAAGTCGCACACGACTTCGGGACTTTCCACGGTACTTCCTTTTATTGCACTGTCGAAATTTCGATCGCAATATTCGACTATTCTTGGCACTTCGAGTTACAAATGAAAGTGAAAAACGGAAATCTTACCGATGTGCGTACGTGGGAAAGTCACAAATTCGAGCCAATTGATGTCGCGAATTCAATAATTCCTTCAACAAGTGTTCTTGCTTCTCGTCCGGATAGAGAAATATTTTGTAAGCTGCTTCGCGCGCCAATCCATTCGAGGAATCCGTGTAGAGACCGTGAACCAATATCTGTCCGTCATCCTTCACGAAACTGTCGACATATTTGACAAATGAAACAAGAATTTAACAGACACGAGATTTCTCACCGAAAGCATTTTTTTTTTAATTCCTGATATTTACTATTGTCTTATGTTTTCCGGCAGAGCTTCGCTTCTCACAGATCGCGGCGTCACCGCACCGGACATAAATTTCTGTCCTACCTGCAAGTAGACAGTCCCATCGTATTCTCCAACACGCCCCAATCGTTAAAACTGACTACCACTATTTGTATCAAGGCTACCCTCCCATCGAAACTTGTCAAAAAACTCGACGGGCTTTTACCGAAACTACTTCTTTCAAAATGATTAATGCGATAACTTCTGCCATTGGGAATCAATTTCACGATGAAATACGTGTGAATCGTGCCCAACAGGTTTTCACACGATATTTGGCATAGTTTTCGCGCAATAAATCCGAAAGAACGCTTTTTTTCGAACGTTTTGCTGAGAGGGTACTGACAATCATGATGACTCACGGGGTATGTATAAGCTTGACAATATTTTTCGATTAAAGAAAAACTCAAACTCGGAAAAACGACGTATCAAATGTGTGTAACATCCCGACCTCATCGTCGCGATACTCGCATCAGAAAAAAAAATATTGAAAATCGACCTGTTTCTTGGGCCCCAAGCATATGCAGACCCATTTAAAAAATCCAGATACAATTGCCGAGTACAAACAGCAATTTTTCGCTCACTTGTAATATGTAATCGTTAAGTTCCACGACTCTTTGTCTCTGTTCTTCGGGCAAGTGAATGCCGCATTGTTCAAAGTCGAACAAAAATAGCGTCGACACGTGATCATCCACGTCTGTGGTTTCGACTATATCGCCCGATTTGACGACCCTCGACAACGCATTGTACAGCTCCCTGTGGGTGTTCAATCTGCAGAACAAACGATCGATCGGTAATTGACGTACTTTTGTCGCAAAGCTTTTGTTCGCTCTCATTTGCAAAGTTATACGCAAAATAATAACTTTTCCACAATTCCGCTGACCGCCAGACAAGTATCCTCCGCTGCTTGCGCAAAGTCTTCGTGAGGATGACCTATCCTGACGAATTCGGCCATGTCCGCAACTTTACACAGCGTGTCGGACAGTTCGTCGAAGACTTGTACCATTTTACGTTTTCTCGTTCCTCCTGTAGCTTCCTCGATGAGTCTGTTGGATTCGGAAATCGCCATATCCCGCAGCTCCCTGAAACCTTCGGCATTCTTGAGCTCCGGAATTCCAAAGAGTCCCTAAGGTAAGTCACTTTCGTATAATGTTTTCCGATTATACCCTACCAAAAACTCGGTAATATCGATGAATTCCATGTAACTCATATTACGTAAGGGTTGCACGATTTCTCGGTGAAATTTGATGAATAAATACGCGTGATTGACTTACAATTTTCTTGTCATAGAAATTAAAACCCAGATCGACAGAAGCTTTTGAATTGAAGGCTGTCGCCAGGGGAGACCAGGTATTCAAATCTCTGCCGCGCATTTTTCGCGTTCGCTTTCCAAGTGATCCTCCGAGTATGCGTAACATAATTGAACAATCGAATTATCCCGCGATCGTTATGATTTTATGAATAAAGTTCTCAGTCATCAAATGATCATGTGTTGTTCGACGATTATCGAGCGCGTAGCTTCAAAATTGTTGAGGTTATGTCATCGTGGTGCACAGAGCGGAGTCGTAGATCTCGCGATACGAATAAATAAAGCATGACGATTGAGAAACTCTAATTCTGAATTGTTTTTCTTTTATAAAAAGGGCCTTTCCAATTACTGTACATGGACCCGGGGGTAATATTACAGGACGATCTTCGCTCCACCATCCACGCGCGTAGTTCAATCGTTAGACGCATAGATGGCGCGTCGCTGGTTTTTTTCCCCGACGCTTTTGACAGCTGCTCGTTGTGCGCGTATATACACATCAGTGCCTCTGTACTTTTCACGGGAAATGGCATTCCGTACTTTTTCAACTTTTCCGTTAATCGAATGAAATATAAATCCTGAAAAAATTCGCGTATCCCACAGAGAGAAAAAGATGTCCAAAATAAAGACAAACATCCGTCGGTTTACGAGATCGTTCATTCTATAACTCTGTCGCGAATTTTCTCGTATCGTAGAAAAAAGCAAAAAGTTTCGCTGAAAAATTTGGGGTTATAAACACAAAGAGATAACGTGATATGGTGAGAGAAATAAAACGACGCCAAGTGTTTTGTTAGTGTGTGAGAGCGCTAACGTTACTCGTTTACACGTTCAACTCGTCAGTGAAGTAGCGAGGAATCCAGGTTATACATAATTGCGTGTATATGAAAGAAAAAAAAACTTTACGAACGTGCGAGGTGCTCTGTGATCTTGCACAATGTCTGTCTATAAAAGGACTGCTTTAGGCTTCTAAATCGCCCACGTATTCAAATTAGGCGTATCGAGCGGAAAACCTCAATATCGATGACACATTCACTGCACTGTTAAAAAAAAACAAATCGAGTTCCATCCAACGACAAGTTTATCGTTTTTTTTTTCTCTCAGTTTTTACTCTTCCAATCGGTATCCCATACGATGCACAATTCATACGTTTTTCAATAACTTTTAGCCACGAAGTTTCGTGCGATTCTCCAACATTGTTTTCTTCTGCCATCAGACGGATTCTGGCACGAGGGACAATTTTTTCAATGCCGCTAAGAGACTGATCGACAGCGAGATCGAGCTTGTAAAAATCATTGAGGGCTCGAGACGCACGAGCCAGAGACCTATAGAGGGGGAGCAAACGATGTCGAGAGCTGGGAGGAACAACAAGCAGGCGGATAAGCCGGTGACAAAGAATTCCAAAGTAAATGGGACATGAAATTCGAATGGCACGATTTTTTAAGCTACATTCATTATTGCTTGTTAACAGCGTCGTCTCTGGATCATGTTAAGTCGGATAGAGCACTTCACAGAGGAATGATAAAGAATATTGATTTTTTTTCTTGGATTTAGATACGTCCAATGGAAATTTAACTTTGAAGTTTTCATGTGTTCCTTTATACTAGTTTGCAGTAAAAAATATTGAACTACTTGCGATTGAGCACATCTCGTTATGAAAAATCGTGAACTTAGTTGCATGTATATCCCTTGTTGATGTATCAGTTGCACTCATTGACAATAAAGTTTCAACTCCATTTGCAACTTGCCGTGAGAAATGTTATTGATGGGTCCAAAAAAGAAGTCTATTTTCAATATTATATTCTGATGAGAGTATTGGAATGGCCAGATTGGGATTTTACACACAATACATACTTTTGTTTATTGAAAAATATCGATAAACAATGAAGTTATTATTTTTTTATTCTTTATTTTAATGTTTGTCCTAAGGTACACGCTGTTCGCGTTTGTTACCTTATTTTTTCCTCCACTGTGAACTGTTTCTTTCCTCCTTTTCCCCCCTCCTTGTGGCCGCAGCCGACTTCCCCCTCTGTATCATATTTATTATGACATTTCTGTCATGGGTATAGGGAAACTGTGGAAAACCTATACCAATACAGCCGGTCATCGAGTTTGCCCCCCAGTCGCGGAACTAGTCTTATTTCGCCGCGAAATGCCGAAGAAAAACATTTCACAACGAAACGTACGCAACTGGGATTCGAACCCGGGAACTCCCGGTCCGCAGGTTTAGTGGCAAGCACGCTAACCACAAGACCATTGCACCGGTCAATAAAGTTATTATTATTTGAACAAACTGTCAATCGGTATAGGTGCTTCTAGCAATTAGGATGGTCTGAATTTAAAAATAAAAAAATGTACTTTCATTATCATAATAAAACTTTCGTACGACCAGATAGTTTTTTGAAATGTTGAAATTTACAAAACTGGCAAGCTATAGTATGTTAATCATTTCTTGTCAACAAATGTATAAAGATATGAAAAAGTCGTCCGGCCATATGATAGAAAATATTATAAACTATGCTCTGTACAATTTCGAAGTGAATCGGACGAATGGATTTTGAGATAAGACTTGCACAATTTCATAAAAAATAGCAATAGAAGAAAAGGTAAATTGCTGAATAACTTGATCAATTTTTAGCACTTTTACACAATCGTCGTCGCAAATTAAAATTAACATCGTATCTTGGAAAACTAAGCAATAGAAAGAATCGTATTTTTGAAATTTCAGTCATGCAGACCCTTAACTTCCATAGATTTTTATATTTTTTGCTCAAAAAAGACTTCTCGGAACTTGGAGAAACTTTGACATTGAACTTTCATTGGATCCATCTATACATAGGAAAGTTGACCCTAGACACAGTTTCATTTTGTCCCAACAGCTTCTCAATATCTAAAATGGAAATGCACGATGTTATCCAACAGAAATAAGCTTTCCGATTTAATAAAGATAATCGATATAAACGTAATCCAACAGTTACGAAGGAATTTAATTCACTAGTGACGTCCTGCACCCAATTTGCGATGTTCGATGACGTACGATCTTCCTAGCCGGGAGCCTTCCCCACGATAAAGAAAGAAAAAAAAAACAATATCGATATCTAAACTGCATGTCTTTACGCTTATCTCTGCAGAGCTAACGAAGTTTTATCAGTGTCAACAGAGCGCAAAGCGAGCAGTCATGCATGCATATAATTGAGCAGAACTCTCAGCATGGAAATTTCTCACGCACGACTATACTCTCGAAGCTTGATTTTAATTGAAGGCAGATACTAGTGAAATATAAAACTTGTAATTCTGTAGTGAAAGCTGGACACGGTAATAGTACTATATTCCATTTACCAATGCAGCGTTTCTGTAAATTTTCCAGGCATACATTTTCGTGTAATATCGCGATGCAAAATTCACAACTTTCTCTGCTGCTTGAACGCGATTCACTTGGCTTAGCTATGATCGTTTGATAATAAACAACAGTAAAAATTATTTCGTTTCCACGGTATTAATACAAAAGCAATTTTTTTCCATCAAAGGTAAAACCATCAGCGGCATTGGTGGCTGCAAAGCGTGAAGCTGCACAGAAGAAACAGTCACAGTCGAAGAAGCTGGACAATTTTTTCATCTGTGACATCTACCAGAACGCGATAGAGGCGAGAAAAATGCTTCGTGGACAAACGGGACTCACCTACGATCGTTCCATGGCGGAACATCGCTGTGCCTGGGACAAACATCATCCCGAGTGCCCCGAGAGATTTACGAGAATTCTAGAACGTTGCGAGGAATTGGGTCTCGTCGAGAGATGCAAGTTCATCGAGCCCAGGATCGCGAGAAACGAGGAAATCCTTATGAAACACACGCAGAGCCAGATAGACGTGCTCGCAGCGACCGACGGCTGCGAGGATAACGAATCGTTGGAAAAATTGTCGTCGCGGTACGACGCCATTTACATACATCCGGTAAGGGATAAGTACATGGAGGATTTTTTATTTTCAATTTCAAACTTCGAAATTTTCAATCGGTGGCAATTGTTATTCAATTCTTCATAATTTTTCACCAAGTTGTAATCACGGGCGGCAAGAAATGCGAAGCCCTCAGCAGATTTTTGCCAACTTTTGTACGCTCCTCGACGTTCCTCTATTCAACGAAGCTAAATCTGTCTTTTTTTTCAGTCGACTTACAAACTTTCTCTCCTGGCGACCGGATCAACGATAAATCTGTTGGAAAAAATATGTCGCGGCGAGGTACAAAATGGAATGGCGATTATAAGGCCGCCGGGTCATCACGCCATGAAATCCGAATACTGCGGCTATTGTTTCTTCAACAACGTAGCGATAGGCGCCGAAAAGATGCTGCGAAGTAATCTCGCGAGAAAGATTCTCATCGTCGATTGGGACGTTCATCACGGTCAAGCTACGCAACAAATGTTCTACGACGATCCGAGGTAGAGAAAAGAGAGCAAGCTTCCCTCATGGCTAGAGATAGAGAGAGAGAGAAAGAGAGAGAGAGCGCAAGTTGGTTGAATCTGGAAAGAAAACGTCACGTGTGCTTTCAGAGTCGTGTATTTCTCGATCCATCGCTACGAGAACGGTGAATTTTGGCCAAACTTGAGGGAATCCGATTATCACTACGTAGGGGCAAATGACGGGGAAGGCTACAACTTTAACGTACCGTTGAACAAGAACGGGATGACGAATGGCGATTATATGGCGATATTTCAACAAGTTCTTCTCCCAATGGCCTATGAGGTGAAATTTTTTATGAACACTATTTTCAATATCGTAAAACAAAATGGCAATAGTGGACGTGCACGCGGTGTGCAGCTTCGACGATCTCGCATGTTAAGCTGCGTTGGCTTGGGTAAATACTCAAATGGATGACTGCTTAGCCGTGCAAAAGTTTCCTATGGTGAACACTATTGAAACTCAAAGAAAATATAGCCGCTTGTATCGGCAAAAGTTTTCCACAGTTTTCTTGGGCTCTCGTGTAAATGCGACAAAGTAGCGCATTCAGAAACGCGTCGCCAGCTCTCTTGTGGGGGTCTCTATGGAACTAAAAATAAGGGAATAACAAGTGTGGGGTAAAAGTAAAAGGGATGAGATCGTAAAAAGCGGCAAGGGCAGACAAAGGAACATTATAATAATGAAATCTTCGAATATTCGAAATAATTTATATACCAGAAAGGAAAGTGGAAAGTTAACGAAAACAAGGTATTCTCCAAGCGGAAGCAGAAACAAAATATGATTTATTGGACGTGAGAAAAAATGTTTTTATTTGTTTAGTTTCAGCCGGATCTCGTTATCGTCTCAGCTGGTTTCGATTGCGCGATTGGCTGCCCTGAGGTAAACAAACCCAAGCAAACTAATAAATACATATATTTTTTTTAATTGCATAGTTCTCACCCGATCTTGTCCTCGATTCGGTTCTCGGTGACGAAAAGGTTCGGACCTTGAGAAACGATCTTCGCTCGGGAGATCGTTCACCTGCGTCATTATAATCAATTGTCTAGTGAAGATTCCGAGAATTACAAGGATTATGACGTTTTCAGGGTGAAATGGAAGTAACGCCAGGATTCTTTCCCCACCTGTTGTCACCGCTGATGGCCCTGGCGAATGGCAGAGTCGCTGTTGTATTAGAGGTAAGTCAGGGATTCGTGGATATATTTTTTTTATCCGGTACGATGAACAGACTGAAAGAACTTTCGTAATCACGGCTTTTTGTAGACTTCCCTTGTTACTGGGAATCCTCACAATTCCGTCATCTCTCTGTGTTACGTCAACGCGTATAGAAATTTTTACGATATAAAATGTCGATTTTAGGGCGGTTATTGCTTGGACTCGTTGTCGGAAGCTGCAGCGCTCACACTGCGAACTCTACTGGGCGATCCGTGCCCTCTGTACCAGAATCTCCAATCACCTTCCGAAGTTATGAGGGACACAATTTTAAACGTCATTTACGCACACAGAGCGTATTGGAAATGTTTCCAGTACCAGGAGGCCTACATCATCAATTCCAAGTCGGACAATCACGAGGAGAACAACAATAGACACTTGCCCGTCGTTCTTTACAAGTATTTTCCTTTTTCTTTATCCTTAAAACTCGTGTATGATTTTTTTCTACCTGTGCATGATTTTTTTCTATCTATGAGATCTAACTCATGACTGGGGCAGATATCCACCCCACGCGTTTCTCGTAAGCACAATCGCTCTATTGAGCAGTAAAAAAGAAACATCAGTACATGGATTTCTTCGTTTTTCAATGAGGAAGAGAATAGTGTACGGCAAATTCGATTTTATTCAAATTTATTTAGTAAAAATCCCATTTCAACCTCGACACCAGCCGAAAATAAGGAAAAATCACAATTTTCAAACAAAGAAATTATTTATTTTCTTCTACTTAACAGATCCTCAAATGTATGTCGCATGAGAACTGTATAAATATGGCAAAATACGAATGAAACTAGCATTTTTTTCGGAAATGTACTCGAAAATCGAATAATCAAGAGAGTTTGGAAAATACAGTAACGTTTTTTTTTCCCAGTGATTTTGAATAATGAGTGTGGAAAAATGTTATATCATAGGGGCGACGAGACGAAGCCAAGTCACTACGAAACTCGCGATTGCTATCCCGTGCAGAGCGAGACTGTCCTCAGACATTTGAAGAATCGCCTGAACGCTTTGAAAAAAGGTACGCATTTTTGTCAATAATAATGGAATAATCGTGACATATTACCACGACTCTTTGAATGGAAAGTTTTTAAATTTACCTTCGTAACCTCCAACTTCAAAACGCCTAACTTATAAATTACAATTTACATACAATCTTGCCAATTTTCGTCCCAATGTACGAAGATTAATTTTTCCAATTCTTTTTCCAACTAATTAAGCCCACATTCCAAAAATACGCTTTTCGTTCGCAGTCACGAATTTGAGCAGAGCACCGAGCCGCGTCTCGTTAGTCTATGACGAGCGAATGTTGAAGCACCGTGACACAACAGACGCGTCTCATCCGGAAAAACCGGATCGAATTTCCGGTATATTCGCGAAGCACGAGGAGTACCAGTTGCTGAATCGTTGTCACGTGTTGAAGGGACGCGAGGCGACGGAGGAAGAATTGCTGCTGGCTCACACAGCCAGTCACGTGAACGACATGAGGCAAACTTGCTCAGCCAAGCCGGGCGAATTGAGGAAAAAAGGTGGCAAAATG
Organism: Ophion ventricosus; assembly: GCA_963932345.1. Lineage (NCBI taxonomy): Eukaryota > Metazoa > Arthropoda > Insecta > Hymenoptera > Ichneumonidae > Ophion > Ophion ventricosus. Next base: position 6,402,126 of record OZ010714.1, on the reverse strand, counting down.
AATTCGGTGTTTCTTCACGCTGACACGTGGAGCAGTGCCTGCGTCGCCGTCGGCTCGGTATTACGAGTAGTCGACGACGTTTTGAACGGCGAGAGTCAGTCCGGGGTAGCGATCGTAAGGCCACCCGGTCATCACGCCGACGACGAGACTGCATGCGGCTTTTGCATTTTCAACAACATAGCTATCGCTGCCAGATACGCGACGCAATTTCATCATCTGAAGAGGCAAGCCTTTTTCACCGACTATACAACATTCTTTTATTATTTCTAATGTTCCTTCGTACATCCTTGCGGGCATTTGCGATCCTTTTGATTTTCACTTCTATCCATTCTTGTCTCATCACTATTTCCCGTTCTTCAGAGATTCCCCAGAGTGTTGAACTCTCGTCCTCTATTGCACCGCTCCTCCATTAGAGCCATCATTCATCAAAGGGGAGATGAGCAGGTGCTGGGAAAATGCAACCGTTCAACCGCTTAATTTATGTCCATCGAATCTGAGCGAGGCGATTTTATTGGCTGTGTTTCCCTCGCTCCACTCATCTTCGCTTTGGTGGATGTTACGCTTTACTGTAATATTCCAGAAATGATGGCCCGTCATTAAATTTAGAGACTTATACGGTTCTTCCAATCAAGGTAGTAGTCTCGCCACAGTCACGTTAAAAAGTTTATTCTCTGTAAAAAGAGAATAAACTGATGTAAAAACTTATAAAGTAATGATGAAAACGCCTAATATAATGTTTACCTAAGCCTCACTTTTGTATCAGAGTATCTATTCCGGCTACTAATACGTAGATACTCTGCGTATACGGATATGTACACACTACTGTAATCTAGTTCTAGTCTGCTCCAGTCGCTTCGTGGCGCTAGCGTCGCTAGATATTGCTTAATTTAAATCGCTATATCTCTGATACTAGACGGTCAAAATTCATGATTTTTTTTACCCACTTTGTCATATGTTCCTCTGTAATTGAGATTTTTTTTATCTGTAGAATAATTTCGAAGTTATTGCGTGAAATGTGAAATTTTCCACTGCTCCCAATAAGAACACGTGTAAAACCATGAAATCTTTGATTGCCAATATTTCGAAAACGGAACGGTGAATCCTTTTGAAATTTTGCAGATTATCATTTGATAGTGTCCTGAATGAGTCCTCAAAATAAATTTAAAAATCGCCTTGGCGAGACTACTACCTTAAAATCGCAAAACGCCTTGGCGAGACTACTACCTTAAAAGAAAGAAAAAAAAAACCCACAAAGACGTCAGCGATACTCCGTTCGTAGTATTATCCCGTATTGCAGTATATTTTTTTTTCAATTGTGCCCATCACTTCACAACGCTATCTTGGCATTTTCACGCACCAGAGTCTTGATCGTCGATTGGGACATCCATCACGGTAACGGAACCCAGACGATTCTCGCGGACGATCCCAAAATTCTGTACGTCTCGATTCATCGATACGACAACGCTGGCTTCTTTCCAAATTCCAAAGAAGCGAATTACACGTTTGTCGGCACGGGCCCCGGCGAAGGTTACACCGTCAATATACCTTGGAACCGGGTATAACAATTCGTACACTTATAAAATGTTCCACCAAAACGTTCCAAAATCTAGAATTAAATTCCAATTGTTAGCGTTATGTCGAAGCTATGGATCTCTGCCCTTTTGTGTTTCAGAAACGAATGGGGGACGCGGAATACATCGCGGCTTTTCAGCAAATCGTCATGCCGATCGCTTATCAATTCAATCCCGAATTAGTGCTAATATCAGCGGGCTTCGATGCCTGCGTTGGCGATCCGCTCGGTGGTAAGCTCAATCGTTTTCGAAGAAATCTTCATGGAGACTAGAGAGAGGGAGAGAGAGAGAAAGAGAAAGAGAGTCTAAACTTGGCGTTATACTGCCGTCATATAGAACAAAGAGGCATCTACAAAAAAAATCGAAAATGCATTTTTGATACCGTTGCAATCAGAACAAAATTTCCCATCGTTCTGTATATTAAACAAGGCGATAATTACACTCGAACTATGATTTCGGGATGGGAAAATAGCGACTTCTGCAAACATTTCGCACTCGATTAAAAAAAAAGTAAAAAGGTGGCGTCTGTAGGAACAGTGCAAAAAAGCAGCATCTACGTGTAGATGCCGCCATTTTCTCTGTTTTTTGTAGTTGCCGCCTTTTCACACTTTAACGCCTCCGCCATAATTGCAGATCCGGCATTTCTCATGTCAGTTTTTTTTCTCATCTCATTTTGATTCATCTTCCCTAAAGCTCAAGCACCCATATCTTCCGCATCTCGCAAAAATTGTGTGCTTAAAGGCTATTGCGGGGCGAATTCATACTTAAATACAAGTTGAAGTATGACGACGATGAGGAACATAAGGATTTAAACTTTCTGAAAACCGCCAATATGAGAAAGGACACTACACCATTACCAGATGGGCAAAATGGTCCAGTCGGCTTTCCAAAAGCAAAAAAAAAAAGAAAACATCCTCCACAGTTTATGAAAAACCTTCCTGAAAACCGAAAGGGGTTCTTGGAAGAATTTGCCAGAAACTTCGCTTAACTCTATAATAAACCGCGCCAGCGACGCTGCGATATTGATGAAGAAAAAATTATGATTAGGTGATCTCAATGAACCTACATTTCAATTCTTAATCTTGTTTTATCGAAATTAATGCTGTAATTAGCTTATCTATGTTATAAACTAATTAAATTCGAAATTTCTACGTAGATGCCGCCTTTTAGATAGTATTGATGTAGTGTTAGTTTATTAAAATGCAAATTCTAATAGCGGCAACTACGTTTTATCATCATAACTTCTTCAATTTCTATAAAATGAATATTGTTATTTTTTTACAGTAAAACAAGAGTTAGCCCATCCTACCAGTACAAAAAGTTATAGGTATTTGCATCCCAGAGCTATGAAATATCAAAAAGTTACGTTTTGCTATTGATCTCAAAACAACATCATCTGTAGATGCCGTCGTCTATCGTATCTAGTCTCCAAGGAAATCTCAATCGCACCGATAATGTTTTGTTTTACTTTTAACTCGGATGGTCAGTTGTCTTGATTTTTTGTTTTTTATTTCGTTGCGTCAAAAGGTTACACCGTATCGCCGCAAACTTACGGCCACATGACGCACTGGTTGTCGTCATTGGCGAACGGACGTGTCGTAATAGCGCTCGAGGGTGGTTACAACGTGAATTCGATCTCATACGCAATGGCGATGTGTACGAAGGCACTCCTTGGCGATCCGATACCGTCCCTTGGACCTTATCAACCACCGTGCCCGAGTGCGGTCACGACCATACAAAATGTCCTCAAAGTTCACAAGCAATACTGGCCAAATTTGTCGTTTCAAGTGGCACTGCCCAGAGAAAATGTTTTACCCGAGGCGCGAATCACGAGCGTCGATAAATGCGCCGATCTCGCGAGTCCACTGCCCGAGACAAAAATCGCCTTCGACGAAATTGAGAATGAAAAAATTGACATAAGCATGCGAGAACGGCAACGCTTGGAGACCATTACGGCCGAAGAGATGGCCGAGTTGCAACGAGAGATCGAGAGAATGGCGATAGTCAAGGCCACTAAGGAATGCGTTAATCCAACTCAGAAGGATTTAACCGGCGGAAAACACGGTGGGAGCGCCGGTCCGAGTGGTAGCGGACAAAATCAGGAAGACGGCGAAGCCACCGGAGGCGCAACGAACACGAATTTGATCGATTATCTTTCCGACAATATTCAGGTAATTTTCCGCAGTCACTAGGAACCCCGGTCGTCTTCTTCATGACTGTCTAGTGCAGCAGCGTCCCCAACTTCCCGCTCTTTATTCTTGCAACCCCTTTGGCTCATAAATCCCGAATAACTCATACTGTAAAATAATTACATATGGAAACAAAAAGAAAAAAACGCTTTTGCATTTGACATTATTCTGCCATACTTTCGACACTGAAGAATTTCACATGTTGAGGTATTCCTTTCGCGGAGGGCCGTATTTTGTGGGCGCATAACCCACGGCCCTTTTAATCATTAGTAGATTACAGTGGCGCTGAATAAAAAGAAGTTTCGATCAATTATTATACCCAACGATAAACTGGAATGAAACATTTCGCATACATTTTGTAGGTTTAGACATTTTCACATGTTCTCTGAAAAGTCGCGGTCACGAAAATTCTTCTGCTAGTCACATTTTTCTAAATTTTATCATTAATATTTTCTATATACTCGGTGACCCCCTTGCTTGCCGTTACGAAACTTCAGAATTTTTACATGCTTAGAGCAGTTTCTATCAAACATCTAGAGTTATCTATTATATAAATTATCAAATAGTAAGGTGTAATGTAATTTCCATAAAGTGCTGCATAACTTAGACGAATTTTAAAGTCGTATTTTTTTTTGTTCAAAGTTCGGTAACTTGACTTTAAATTTTACCAGTATACTGGGATATATTGTTACTTGATTGTAGACGAAAATCGGTTAGTTTTTTAATATTTGGGTTTGTAAAAGAAATACTTTACTCCAGAGGCCCGAAAACAGATATAACTTGAAGAATTTTTTATGCTTAAAGAAAGTAAATTAAAAATATATTCAAAGATTATTATTGTATGTGTCTGAAAATGTATAAAGCCATTGAAAAATAGTTTCCCTACAAATTGGCGACGCTGGAGCCTTTCAAGCGTGAATATTTTTGCGCCGGTATTGCCCTCGAACACAAAACCATATTTTTTCATAATCTGCGTGGGAATAGCTACTGAATTACCCAGAGTACTTTTCAAACTCTATTTCAATTCTATTTCGATGCATTGGATATGCAATTATGACGTTGAAGTTTACATCGTTGAAATGCAACGAAGATGAATTCTTTTTAATTACTCAAATACGCTCCGAGTTTTTCGTTTTGAATCTTACAAGTATTTTCATAGCTATTAAAAATTCACAATCACAAATTTTTAGGACAATCTTGTATGGGGTTAGGAATCTGTATAGGGTTATAAATCTGTATGGGGCTAGGTGAAATTATTTTATACTTTTGAGTCCGTTTTAAAAACGTGGTAAACTAAAAAAAAAATGTTTAATCGTTATTTGCTGCTTTTGTCTTGTTTTTTAAATTTATATTCATCTTGTCTGTCTGTTTGTTTGTTTGTCATCCAGTTCTGAACTACGTTTAAAGTTTCAAGTCTCTAGCTCATCCGGAAGTTAGTTTAAAATCGATTGCAAAATTTGTACCGAACAAACAGACAGACAAGGAAGCGAGTTAATAAAAACGTGGTAAAATAATAATAATAATAATAAAATATTATTTGGATAATAATATTTTATCATTAATTTTAAATATTTTTATCATTATAATGATAAGTAATGAAATGAAACAAAAGAAATCGTTGCATGCCAACGAGGCAAATTTCAACGTTATCATGCAATTGACCCTTTTTTCCTCCTAATTCTAAATTCTCTATTTATCATACTGAATTCTTTTCCATGAAGTCATTCTAATTTACTATTAGTACATAAGTAAATTAACATTAAACGCCAGATTTCGAAGGTTCGAAGCCCGAGATGTCTTCGTTCAAGAAGATTTAATTCGCCATTACAATCGTGTGCATTGCTCGTTTCCATCTATCCTCCAGGCGCTAGTCCAAGGTGACATGTTCGCCGTCGTACCGCTGAGGGACTGTCCTCACCTCGATAGCGTCGCGGAGGTGCCACGAAACGGTATAAATGTGCACGACCCTTGCCAAGAGTGTGGCAGCACAGCTGAGAATTGGATATGTCTAGGATGTTACACAGTTCATTGTGCCCGAAGTGTCAATCAACACGCGATCACCCACGGACAAATGGCCGAACATCCGTTAACTTTGAGTTTCAGCGATCTCTCAGTCTGGTGTTACGGTTGCGAGGCTTACATCGATAATCCGGTGAGTAAAATACGTATGAATATCCGAAATTATTTTGTACACAAATTTTGGAGGAGAGGGACGCATTCCCTCTCCTCCGCCTACACTTCTTTGTTCAAAAACATAAAATAATATTTGAATATCCCGCTTGCATGATTTTCTTTCGGTTTGTCTTTGTCAATTGCCCCCTTTCAACCCGCGTCCGATATTTTTTTGGCGCCACAACAACCCTTTTTATCCTATTTATCCGAATGTCTGTGAAATTATTATCATTTTATTATTTTTATTTCAGCGTCTCTTCGCTGCAAGAAACGCGGCACACTTGAGTAAATTTAATCACGAGCTTCCCTGGACGTACGACGAAGATTTGGCAAGTGCGAGAGAGTAAACGAATAATTCGCTGTCTAAAAAAATATTTGTAAACGTAATATACATACATACATTTATAAATATACATATATACACACATACACACACACAAACCCACATACCAGAGTTTCATATTCTTTTTACAATGTACAGCCGAATATGCTACTATAGTTGAAGATATTGATAAATATTTATTTTATCGGAGCTTTGATAGCTTGTAGACACTATTTTCTTTCTCTCTCTCTCTCTCTATCTCTCTCTTATGGGCATAGTGCATGTGTAAAGAACGAGGAAAAAATAAAATTGTCCGACGACTTTCGTTCGGTTTATTTGATTTGTTAGATTTGCTCCCGTGCGTTTTCCGGGTCGGTAGAGTTTTCAGTCTTATTTTACATAAATATGTATTCACGCAAAAAGTAATGCAAGATGTACTTCTAGTTATTAACTAATTACACATGTATGATACGATTAATATTCATAATAAATCGTTTTTTTTGTGTATATATATATGAATAATCGCTGAAGCAGTTTATCGAAATAACCGCAAAGTGGACGGCCAAAAAATGTATCACCAGAAGCGCAGGCGTTTACTTTCTTCGTTTTGCGTGAAATATTACTGTCGGCGATCAGGCAAGAAATTTATTCTCCAAAGGCTAAACTCGGCCGCTTTGTGATCCGTATACTTTTCGTTTCTTTTTTTTCCCTTATCTCTTCGATTCCGCTACGTGAGTAGATTTCCCGGTTGAACGATCTCTATCCTCAGTAGTACGAGACCAAAATTGTGAAAAAATTTGTAGACGTTGCTGGAGAGATTTTCGACGAAATTTACAAACGACGCTTCGGTATCCTCGTTACCGAGGGCGTCGTAAAATTTGTCGATGTACGGTAACTTTTCCGTGCTCACGTGGGGATAAAAGGCTTCGATTCGCCGATAATCGAAGTGGCTCGAATCATTCAACAAAGCGTATACCTCGAATTCATTAATAAAACTAACGGGCAAAGCGTAATAGAGTCTGTACGGTATTTTCTTGGCGATCCATTTGCGCTCGCACTCCTCCAACTTGCGTGCAATATCGTCGTAAACTTGTGCAACGTCACGGTTACCCTCCTCGTACAAATAAAAGTCTTGATTCAAACGATACCTGTGGCCGTCGCTGCTCACGTAAGTTCTCCTAGTGTTGCGCAATTGCAACAGTGCCGTCGGCAAGGAATAAGTGTACGAGGTGAACAAGTGTAAATGCGTGAGATGCGGTTTCGCTCTCAATTCACGAGCAACGTGCGAAACCAGGGGCAACACGCCACCTTGATGCGCAAAACCGTAGAATATCGCGAGCAACGAATTCAAGATTATCCAGAGACACTGGAGCTTGGTAAATTTGTCCTTGTCCCGTGGATACGCGTAATCGGCCGAATTATTGCTCCTTTTCGAGTAAACGACCGCGGTCTTCTTCGCGGGTTGTCCAATTGCGTGAGCGTGCAAAAATACTAATGGCAGCAATGCCGGAATTATGAATCTTGGCTCTTGATGCGGTATCACCGAGAGCGCCGCTATCGGAACTATAAACGCGGCTGTCATTAGACCCTCGATACTCTGTATACGCGGAAGATCCAACCAGCGAGCGCGGAACCCACTGCAAGAAAAATAAAAATTTGTGTGAATTTAATTGCAAGGAAAAGAAAAATATTTCATTTTTCGTGAGAAAATAAACTAATAGACGATCAGATTCAAGAAAACTTTGGAAAAATTGAATTCAATGCTTGATCTACGTTGATTTGCAATTGGATTTCATGTTACTAAGTTTCCAGATGATTACCAATACATTATTGGATTTTGAATATATAACATTAGGTAAAATTCTGAAAAAAAAAGAATATTTTACAAATAATCCGGTTGAAGATCCTCTAAAGACAGTTTTGAAAAGTTTTTTTTCATCCTCAATAATATTTTTACACAAATTGAGATTACTTGAAAAAAAAAATGCCTTTTAAATGAGATTTTTTTAATGTTTACAATCTGGGGAGTCTTTCAGAAACTGAAAAAAGGTAAATGATAGGGGTGAGGAAAAAGCGAACGAAATGGGAACGTAAAATGCCGAAGGGCATACGGAGGAAGATCAACAATAATGTACATGTACATAAATAATTCTGCGTACATATACATATAATGTAAATAAAATAAATCTTCGACACTAGTACGATGGAGAAATAACTTGACATTTTGAATTGAATAATGCTTCTAATTTTTATAAATCGTTAGCATTTTTATCGAATTTTCTATTAAATTACGTGGCTCAAGTATCGAATTACCTGTAAATCATTTTTCCGACAGCGAAGAGCCCGATAATTCCCAAAATGTTGAATAGCAGCGGTACGTTTATCGCGAGATGAACGAATCTCGGATGCAAGCCGTGGCTCTCGAGATTTTTATTGTTCAAATTGTATTTAAGAAAATTGAGAGGCGTCAAGACGAAATTGTCCATGCCAATTTTCATGTTCCATATTTCGCCGAGCGTCAAATAGCCGAAGTAGAAGCTATCGGTCAGAATGAGAAAGATAACGGTGGGTAAGGCGCACAAGACGAAGCAAAAGATTCGTATGTGAAAGTCGAGAAAACCGACGCTCCTGGAGCCAAGACCGCGTTGAAGCCAAAAAAATATTGGCGCGAAAGCGAAGGCGATAAATGTCGGACGATTGAATATGCCCAGAACCGTTAGCGTAGCTAAAATCAAGCAATGATTGAGGGAATGGGAAGGTAACGATGCCCGCAGCTTGTAGTATTTGACGCGTTCGCCGATCGTTCCTGCCGTGTCGTAGCGTCGTGCAAAGTGATCGCTCTGTAGAACAACCTGTGATGAACAAATATTCAAGTCCATTAGCATGACGACAATCGTGTTACATTGAAGATTGACAGAGAAATAACGTTTCGATTAATATCAAAATATACTCTTCCACAAAAAACGACCGAAAAATACCTGTTCGTCCGGACTTTTTTACTCGTAATCTATGCCCAAATAATACCCAAAATGAGTTTCTTTTTTGTAATATCGCGTTGATAAAGTGGACCTAGGACTACGTATCTTCGAAATCTAAGCTATTCGGAATTGGAATTTGGACCCAATATTCTTAAAGTGTAAAATAAAAAAACGAAAAAAGTTTTTTTTTCATCTACAACGAGAGGGTACATGAAAGTAAAAAAACCGAGCAAGAAACTTGCACGTTTATAGGTAAGTTCCGCGAATCAGCCAAATTTCAACACGTTTTTCTCAAAATGACGTTTTCAAGTTCGGTGACCACGATATTTAAAAAATCACTGCACCGGCCAACGTCAAATTTTACAAGCAACTTTTACATATCAAAAAGCAGCGCTTGAACGAAGCTAAAACTTTTTTTTCAATGCATTGTTGTTTTTTTGTTAATAAATAAAGAGCCGATTTTTCACAGAAATTCGATACACTTTTGACTGCCATCATTTTTAATGCTTCAACCACTTTAGATGCTTCAAAAAATCAATTTTTTTTGTTTCATAAATCGTTAGCAAAATATCTTAAGAATACCCTGAAAATTTCAAAACGATATTCGGATTCCGTCTAACGGTATGTATACAAATGATAAAGACTCTCCACTCGATTCCCAAGCGTGCTCAGGTATCCACGAGTGCTCAGTTAGATAGTAAGGTTGTTTGTTTGGGTTTGTTTGGGTTTTCATAACCCAAACAAACCCAAACTCGACCGTTTGGCGATTAGCTCCAAAACATTTCCATTCTGGGTACAAAATAATCGAAGTAGCGGCATTTCTTGCTGCTATTTTATTCAATGAAGAAAATTCAGCCCTACTCATGGTTATGAATGAACTACAAATCGTAGTTGGCAAGCAGAGCTACGGATATACCGAGCAAATGGATCAGACGCGCATGGCTCGGCAAAATAGAAACAGTTTATTAGAGACAAAAGAAGCTCGAAAAGCTCGTAAAGAGGAAATGCAAGCTTCAAATGAGTTGCATGAGGAAGAGGAAGGACTGCTGTATGGTGCTGGAATCACTGATTAATCGGTAAGACACTTTATCATTTGATTAAACACATTTGACTTTGAGTTTTTCGTTTGTGAAACTTTAAACGTGTTTTTCTCGAAACGACATTTTTTTCAATTTGCGGGAATCATAACTCAAAAACTAATTGATGGATCATCTTCAAATTTGGAACACCTTTATATAATATAATTTATTAAAACATGAACCTAAAGTTGGAAAGATTAGATTGTTTAAAACATATTTATTATTGCAAAAAGCCGGGAAAAAGAATGCTAAAAATCAATCATTTTTTTTCAAACATGTTCCAACATTCAATTCCCGATTTTTTTTTTTTAATTTTGGTTCATGTTCTTAAAAAACATCTCAAGAATGTATAAAAATTTGTTGGACTATTTCAGATGCGAATTGCGAGCTGCACAATTCGCGCAAATCGACAACGACGATGAGGACACGTCAAGGGACACAGCGAATTACACCTTAATTAATGCATGAAATATCCAAAAAATCATCCAATTTTCGACCTCCTAAAGTGGTTGCCCGCCTTAAATCCTTCATCTAAGCACTAGATAATTTCATGCAAAACCTAAATGTGTTGAATTTTTTAAATTTAGGATGATTTGTTCCCCATCAGCAGTGGGCGAAGTACGTTTTCCACAAACTATTTATGAATATTTTTCAATACAAATATTGTAAAAGCTACTTAAAACCGTACTCTTGAATAAAAAAAAAATTTGAAAACCTGCACACGTTTTCCCAGCAAAAATTCACTAAAATTCTTTTTTTTTTCAAGCCTCAAGCTAAGTGTGACCCGTTAAAATCATGATCGAAAATTGCTTTCCCATGTCCTCGCTAGGAGGCAAAAGTTGCGTCTCCGACGAATGATCTCACCTTTTCCGAGTAAGCCATGCATCTGGACACGTAATAGAGTAAAAGAGAAGTCAGTGCCAATTCCACGGCATTGGAAAGTGTCCTGGTGGCGTAAATCAGTATGACATAGGAGCTGGCGTAGGTGATCAAACGGATCCTGTAATTCTGACTGTATATGCAGCATATCTTGTAGAGACAATAGTCCGAGACGAAACTGAGGCAGCACATGACTAGGCGCGGAAGTAAAACGAGAACGTAGGGCGTTCTCAGAAATTTGCCAAAGAGGTAAGTGCAATGAGGCGATATGATATTGACGATGGAGTATGGAACGCCGACCGTCAATTGTGGTACAAGAGCGGTGCGCAGCGGAAAACTGACGTTGAATTCCCACGGTTTGTGGACGTCTATGTCGAAGTGATCGCCTGTGTAGGAGAAAAATTATTTAATTATTTGTACGCGCAGACTTCGATCGTTTCGTGGCTCCACTCACCGGCGATCACTTCTATGGACTGAAAATACTCATCAGGATGAATGTATCCGGTCTGAGGTAGAATCGTCAGGATCACCCGGAGGGCCGCGAATATCCAGTACGGAATAATTTTCTTTCTGAGGGCATTCGTATCTTTGGCTTCGCCGTTTGCTCTCTGAGCGTTCGTCTTGCTCCGCAACTTCATCGTCGAGGCAAATTTCAACTCGGGATACTTAAGAGTTAAAACTTTCCACGGATATCAGATGCTCCGGGAAATTCGAAGAGCAGGTTTCTCGTTTTGGCTAGATCATCGTTGACTCTGCGAACGCACATTTCGTAGTGTCTACGTGCGGGAGAGTGTTATCGCGCGTAATAAGAGAAGCCCCGTGTGTCTCTTATCTCCTAGGCCCTCGTTAATATCTCGTTACGGTAAACATCACCCTGCTTTTCTTGCGAATCTTGTCTTTCAACATTCTCAACGAAATGAATCGTTTTCCGATTTAAAAAAAAATAAAAAACATAAAACACTGCGACCTGCGCCGAATTGAAAACATGCGAAAAACGCACGCAAACTTTTCCAAACGTCAAAATGCAAGCTTTATTTGTTCATCAGCTCGTACAGCTGATCCGCCTTACCGTGAAGGTGTGTGCACACAAAATCGTGCACGCAAGTAACGTAGAACAGGATTATTCGGAGGAGAAATTGGGTCATTAAATGATTTTTTTTTTCATTGTATCGATCATGTGTGGTTTTTAAAGCAAAGTATTTCACTTTTTTTTTTAACAATTAACAATGATATAGAACTTTGAAATTGTTGTTCTGTTCGGCTCGGCAAAAACGCGCCGAGAGCATCCGAAGTCACCCGAGCGCTCTGTGACGTCACCGCTCGAACGCCACTATACGAACTACTCGAGTGATACGAGTATTCTGTAAACGATGGCAACGACAAAATCGTATAAGCCTTGTTTCGTTCCTTTTTGTATAAATACGACGAAAAGTGCTCCTAATAGGTATTGCTAAATGTGCCACAAGACACAAAACGTCGAAATCTGTGGTTCGATGCAACACGACGTGTCAACCCGAAATCATCGTCCACTTATTTTTGCTATGAATACCACTTTGATGTCAATGTAAACGTGTTATAACATAAACTGTATTAATTTTTTTTTTAAATACGTCTATTTCAAAATGCTTATCATACGTAGTGGCAATAACTGACACAATTTATCAAGCCTCTCCTAACCTAAAAATGTTCAGTTATCCACGGTCGGTAAATTACTCGAATTTGCTTTCACGATCCACTTTTACACATCGTTGCACGAAAATTAAACTATATTTCGACGTTTTCAGAATGCTCGAGATTTTTAGATGTAAAAATACACAAAATCTTTTGTGTACACTCGCGTGTAAAGCGTATACATAGCCTATTCGGTTGCGGGTCGCGTTCGAGCGATGACGTCGCAAGCGCCAGCGCCAATAGCGTGACATTTCGCGCCAACATCTACAATTCGAAATATCGTGATATAAAAACAATTAATAATTATGTTTAGAATTATTTCAAAGAAAAACCCTTTTGACATTTGGTTTTAAAATCACGAAAGATAAATTCTAAAAAAAATCGAACATTTTTTTTAACAACTCAATTGAAACGAGAATCAAACATAACCTCTATAAATTCTGCTTGGTTTTTAAACCTCCATTGCCATACACGAAAAAGTATGCGACTGTCCCGGCTAAATGCAAAAACTGTTAATGATCAACGTAATTTAACGTGACGCGAACAAATACGGGCGCGAGAGAGATAGCAACAACGGCGCGGACGGCAGAGTGAGAGAGACGGAAAATTTGTTTCACCCTGAATTAGACTGCGTTTAAGGGAGACAAAATAATTATTGTTTTTTTTAGGCCCGGTTCTAAAATTCTCGGTTAACCGACTTAACCTGAGTTTAGTGCGCTAAACGTGGTTCTGATTAATCCATTCGCCCTTAAACGTCAAAATTTGAGGGTGAATGGATCAATCATGACCACGCTTAGCGCACTAAACTCGGGTTAAGTCGGTTAATCGAGAGTTGTAAAACCCAGGCCATAATGCTTTAGAATTTCCTGACTTTCTTTGTGCATACACCTTTAGAGCACTTTTTCAGGCGATCACTTGACTCGTGTATTCAAGCCGGCGGATCTATGGAGGGGGTAAAACAGGTCGCGCTCTGTAGATGGCGCGACGAACGTCTATAAAACCGACGCGCCGCCTCATTCTTCGAACAGTTTTTCTCCCATCGTCCGTCGTCGCGTAACTCAAGTCCGTATTCGTGATATTTTTTTTTGTTCATTCTTCGCGCGTCGCGTCTTCCGGGACCAATTCCGGTTTTGTATCTTTCTTTTGGTCGCGTCCGCGAGTCGGATAAGATTAAAAGATTCGACGTGGTGCGCATTACGAAGAAAAATCGAGCTATCGTAGGATCGAGAATAAATAAAAAATGGCCGAGATTGACGCTAAAGTGAACATGTCTCTTGGTAAGTGGCAAGAGTCTCGAAAACTTACATCCTCTCGTGATTATCCTCCATGAAATTGTACACACGGCTGTATGGAATAAACCCCCGAGAAAATACCCGCATTCTCGTATTACATATTTGCCATGTGTATACGCAAATACGGGGAATTTGCAGTGCACACTAAACGTTGGTCGCGCGTGCTTCCTCGGCCCAACATAAAATGGCGCCCGGGCAAAGCAGAAAGATTGAAACGAAGAGTGAGGGACCGAAGTTAAACGAAAAAACCTCGCTCGAGCTCTGTCGTTGCATTATTTGACGTTGTTTAACGTCCACGACGAAAAAAAACGAGGAATAATCGGCGTAAAAAAAATCTCTTTTATGATCGATATTTTTTCATCTCGAGACGGAATTTTTATCATCTGTACACTCAAATATATATCTATATATATATATATCCATAAACATACGCGCACGTACGCGTCTGTGAGTATAAAAGTGGGGAGTGGAGCCAGGAGCTGGCAAGCGACTACCAAAAACGACTTCTATCACGGCTACATGACTCATGCAATAAGAAAATGGGAACGAGAGAGCGCGTGAAACTTTCGAAGCGCGTGGGCGAAAGACTCACTTTTGAAGGACCCAAATACCATGCCATATAAAAAAAAACAATAATGATAATAAAAGTAACTAAAATGCACCCAAGTAGTTCGAGAAATATGCAGGGCCGATGAACGAATCTACGAGAGCGTCTGCAGCGTGGGAAAACGTGTTTGCGTAGCCTGGAAATGTATTGTTTAAGACGCATAACATATACGAGGGTACCAACGTCCTCATTATTTTTCCGTAAGGGAAAAAAATATCGTATACTCCTCCCTACGATATTTCCAATGCAGTGACTAAAAAACAAAAAGATACAGGACAGAAAATATTCCGAATGGTTTCTTTTTTACCGTGTGTGACGCGACCCGGGAAATTCTTTGTTGCGAGGACGCAACGTCAATAAATCAGCAAGATAAAACACGCTACCGATGACGCCATCTTGGACACGGATTACCGACCAATTTGCACGAAAGTGAAAAAATAAAAAACAATCCGATAATCCCATTAATTGTTGATTGAGATATCAAGATTTTGAACATTAACGTGACACTAAAATCCCTGAAAAAAAAATCACGGGGCCGTTTGTGTGTCCTATTTTCAGCAAGCCCCGGTCTTTTTGCTTCCTAAAGCCAAACTTCACGTACTAGAAGTACGCGTATTTGACCTTGTGCTCCGATAAATCAATGTAATTATGCGAAATCGTCAAAAATCTCTTTGTAAAAATGTTAATTGTAGATATTTTCAATGTATAAAGAAATTCCGAAAAATTGTAGAGAATTGAATGAAAATAAATTAAACGTAATGAGAATTTTTGGCAAATCGGTGACGAATGAAAAAAAAAAAAACTATCGAAATCATCTTTTTTCCCTTTGAAAAATTGATATCGCTTTCATTCTCTCACTTTTTTTTCAATTTTTTTTTTTTTTACTCCATCCATCGTCCGTACGGGGAGTACTTTGGCCAGGACACGAATTATTCTCGCAGAGCGTCTTGCGATCAGAGATTATAGGATCGAGCTGAGAAAATGCTGTGGAAGGGGAAAAAATGCCAGCCAGGACGTGTTCTATTTTTGTTTTGTCCGAGCGCATGAGTCGTGCGAGAAGGGTACAATAATTGCCGTGTCGAAAATTGTGAATCCTCTTTTGGGGCGCGTTTAATGAAACGGCTACACGATGCACAAATACGGTTCAACGTCGGCTCGGGAGTTTCGTTCTTTTCGTCCTCGAGGCCTGCACGAATTTGCGGAAAAGAAAATAAAAAAAAAGCACCATGAATTCGTCACTCGAGGATGTGCTAGAAGCGAAAAATGAAAACAAAATCCAAAACAATTCGAAAAATTTTCTTTTCAAGATGACATCATAAAGATGGAGAAAAAGGACAAAAAGAAAAAGGCCGTAGCAGCGAAAGGAAAGATCGGCGGCAAAGGCGGCGCCCAACGCAATCGCAATGGGAACGGAGCTCGCGCCAACGCGAATAATCCGCGAAGAGGCGGTTTGCAAACTCGAGGAGGCCTCAAAACTACCAAGGCCGGTGCGGCGAAGAAACGACGCGTACAACAGCAACAGTCGCAGAATCTAGTAGTCGCGGGCTTTGTTACCAAGCGCTACAACAAAAAGAAGAACAAAGCTAAAGTGAATAATTTGCCGATGGTCGGCGGCGGACTGGTCAGATCGCGCAGCAACACCACCCTCAATCGCCTCGGCACTAACGTCGCGAACAACGGTATCGTCAATGCGAGAGGCTTCGGTGCTAACAGACGCGGCATGGCTGCAAAATTTGGACTAACCAGAAGCAAAAGCCGCACCAATCTCGTATCGCCTACCACCAAACGTTACTTCGCCAATAACAAGGGCGCCCTCAAGAGAACCAACAGTATGCCCAATCTACGTGATCCAACATCAGTTCACAATCGACTCGGCTATCAAAGCCCGGCGCAAGTCGCTTACAGAAACCGCGTCAAGAGGGCCAAACAACTTCTCCTACAACGACAGAATCAACGAATGCAAATGCCTAATGAATACAGGGTAAATATATACTTTGTTGACTACTTTGTTGAATGTTGAAGATACAGAGGGTTTTGTTAGATGTATATTTGTCCAACCATTTTGAAGTTTCCATAAGATCGAATGCATCATTCTCGAGAATAAAACATTTTGATTGCACAGGCATAGTCATGTCATCAATTTCCGTAGAAGATATTGACTGAATTCACGTTTTTCCACAATTGCGCTCCAATATATCTATCAATATCAATTTCTCATTGATAGCACAATTGTGCTAACAATGAGAAATTGGGCTTTGACGGAAAATCTCCTTCAAACATTCGTGGGAAAAACGGTCAGAACTTTCACACATACAGGCCTGAAATCCTCCCAAACTCTTACTGAACCGAAAATATTCCTCGCCGATTTCACCCATATTTTAACCCTCCAAATGCATTTATGGTAATTTCAAACTCTACAGCCTTAAAGTCGGACAAATTTGCCAATCGAACGCCCGTTTTTTTTTTAAAGACATTTTTCGAGATATTAAAAATCGAAAAACACTTCAACTTCAAGTATAACTTGACCCCACATGTTCCCAAAGGGTATATTTAGACATATTGCAACAATAATTTTTTTTTCAAACTACTATAGAAAAAAATTATAGATAATAATGAAATAAAGAAATAGAAAGACAATGTGAAAACAAGAATTTTTTGGTACATTCCAACGGGACTTCACCACGAAATTAAAATTACACGGACTTAAGAGGGAACCAAATTTACATGACGATAAGGTTTGACTTCTGTTCTATTTTGTACAGCTTTCTTGTCTGAAGCAGATTTTGGCAATTTATATTGTCTATAGGACCTGAGTTGGAAGTAGCCTTGTAAATATTGAAATTGTTTTGGGGACAATTTTCCGATTTTATTTGCTCATTTATCTTTTTTATCAGGTACCTCACAATGGCAAAAGTCTCACACTACTTCAGCAGCGTGCTCTGGCCGAACGACGTCAACAGATCCTCACTCCTCAGAGAAACTTCGGCAGTGTTGGACTTCGCTCGGATCAAATTTTACGAGCTCAGAGACGCGCTCAGTACGCCCAAAAACTTATGAGAATAAAGTAGGTTTATACATTAATTTATCTGCTTCAAAATTACGTCCACATAGGAAAAAAAAAGTGTTTTCGAAAGTTTGTTTTCACGACGTATTCACGTCAGAATGCTAAGGGTGATCCGAAACCTAAAAATACCATCGATTTCTTTATTTTCCTCTGTTTTATGATGGGTATTTGTAAATCTTAATTATTTGTAAAGTAACGAGCATAATCACTTTTCTATGCAAAAATAATTAATTGAAATTATTAACAAGATTTTCGATCGTATTAGAAAAATGGAGAAATGAAACGAATTGTTGCGGTGTAAAGTTCAACGCGACATGTATGGCGAAGTAATCGTTTCTGCAATTGTTTACGATCGATAGAGATCTCCCTGGATTGATAATTGAGCACACAAGACAATCGATCGGCTTTAATTTCTACTTACTCCAAAGAGAAATACAAATTGCCACGTTGCTCTAAAGAAATTAATTTCCCCAGAGAAACGGTGGCAGACTTACGAGCGGATTTGAAGCTTCAACTTTTAAGAGTACGAAAGTGCCAAAAAAAAAAACAATGATTATCATGTCGGATAGAGAAAGAAAAAGAAAATTCGATTTTTCAGCGCTCTCAGAATGAATCCGAATCCCAACGTGAATTTCATGTGTACGCTCGGTGAGGATTACGCACCCGCTGGTATACGTCAACGATCCCTGAGTCTCGCGCAAACACAGAACCGTGGTGCGGTGAGCAACGCTCCGCGCCAACTGGCGAGAGGTCGCTCGCCCTTCCGACCGAACCCTCAGCATTTGGCGGTAAGCTATTTCATTGTATTATTGATGTTTACGCACAATATCTGCCAGCCAGAAAACCCGAAAAATTTCGATAATCTAAATTTTAGCTGAACCCCCCCCCCCTACAGAAAGAAAAGGTTCCGATTCGACGAATCTCTTCGTTCGGTCAACGAGAAACGATATTTCAAGCGTTAATTTTTTTGTGAATTACAGCTCGCCCGACCACCAATGTTTACGCGGCAACCACGCTCACGATCGAGGTCACGCTCGCGTTCTCGTTCGCGCAACGTGCCGATCGTACAACCGGGCGCCTCCGTCGACGATCGCACATTCAGCGAGATGATGTACAGCCTTACCGGAAACTTGGGCGTCACCAAACGGACCCTCAACGACAGATTTAGCTTCTAATTACACGCGACACAATAAAAAAAACACAAAAAGTTCACAACGAACGGATAAGAAATAATTACGTGAATCGAAAGAAGCATACCATAAATACGAAACTCAAAGACTGCTGTGAAGAGGCGGCGAGAGGCGTGGTTATTTTTATTTTTGGGGGAAGCGCGAGGGACGAGAAGCAAACGGATGAAGCTCACCTCCGCACCGCATGTACGGATGTACAGAATATTAAATATTGAACACTTGAGTTTACGTACTTTTATTTTCGTTTTTTAGTTATAACTTTTCCAGGACTGAACGACCTCTATTATTCTTTTTTTTTCTCCTTGAAGAGCCAACATCTAAAAATACGTTTTGTGTCCTATGGACATGCTTTTTTTCTCTCTTTAATCGTCCGGCGCTCTGTTAACATTCTTTTTAAATTCTGCGTACTCTTGTATCGATGGTACGATTTCACGTTTTTTTTTCTTCGAATAGTTTTGCGATTTCGCCCGTAAATTCGATGGGAAATTGAGCCGCTCCCTCTCTATCTTTTAGAAAAATTTAAAAAAACATTGTTAGAAGAAAAACTGTCCTTGTGTACAATTAAAAATTGTTCGTAGTTCACATACGTTCATCTTCGAAGCTCATTTGACACTAGCAATAATCACGATAGTACTACGAACACGTTCGACGAAGAAAACAAAAATGTAAGAGATCAGGCGAAAAGATTATTGTCACAATCCAAAGCGAAGTTTCACGAGAAATGATAAAGATTTTATCGTTAGAAACTTCTTTTTTTTTTTTTACTCGGATGTTGTCACACGCAGTGAGAACTCGAGGAAAAGAGCGAACGAAAAAAACACAAATTAAACAATTTAACGACAAAGATGTAATATAAAAAAAAGTGTATTAACGACTATATTGTCATTAGGATATACATCGTTGAATGATACTCCGAGCGAAGTACTTTGCTCTTGAATAAAGCACGATGATCTCTATTATTAAGTAATGTACAGAAAATACGTAAGTGTGCGTTCTTTTTTTTTTTACTCGCGCAACGCCTTTTCCCTCGCTATCGTTCATTTTTAGAATGGATAAAAGCGAATGTCCATAATTACAAACGAGGAAGATAGTGCAACATCCGGAAGAAAGAAAAAAAAGCACGTATCTCAGTCTGATTTCCAACGTCATATCGCGCATACAGTTTTCTCATTTGAAAAGCAAGGTCACTTTTCTTATCGACAATTTGTTTTGGAAGAATACGTAGCACATTATCAAGTTTCTTCGCCAAGTGAGATTTTCTCTTTTGCATACGAGCAGCTCCGTCTTTTCACTGCTCACAGTCCAACCGTGCACACTTCCTTTGTTTCGTCGTCGACACAAGAACAAATAAGAATTTTGACAAGTCCGTGACATTTTTAAATTCGTAGTTAATCTTTACCATTTACACATTTTGATCCTGTGAGCGGAAGGTGTGGAGGCGTTTTTTTAAATCTTCTACGTCGACAACGCGTAGAGTGAGTGAGAGCGATGATGAGCGAAGATTAGAGAAGTGACGAGAACGTTGTCGAGGATGTCATCGCGTTTGATTGCCGCGTTGAAATATCGCGTAACGAGTATTGGAAAACAGGTGAGATAAAATATTAATGTACGATTCATATGTTTTTCCGTATTGATAACGTTCCGTACACGAAGAAGCGTTTTTTTTTCTTCTCAATGGACAATACATTTTATCCTACAGCTTTTAGTACTACAAGCGCCACAGCAACAGAGACGGCATTTGAACGTGCACGAGCACGTGGCTTACACGCTTCTGAAAGGAGCTGGAATTCCGACACCACCGTTCGGCGTAGCCAGCACACCGGAAGAGGCTGCCAAATTGGCGGAAGAGCTTCACTCGAGGGATATCGTTCTGAAGGCTCAAGTACTCGCTGGTGGACGTGGCAAGGGACACTTCGAAGGTAGCAATGTCAGCGGTGTCGTTCTCTGCGATACGTGAGTGTGCTAAATTACCACGGTAATTTCTCATCGAAGATACTTAACATTTTTTCAACGAACATACAGACCTCAAGAGGCCGAGAACAATGCGAGAAAAATGCTGGGCAAATCACTCGTTACAAAGCAAACTGGCAGGGAGGGTAAAATTTGCAATCAAGTGATGATAACGAGCCGAAAGTTTCCCAGGAAAGAATATTATCTCGCGGTGATGCTTGAACGAAGTTTTGGGGTAAGAAAAATTTCAATCGACGAATTGAAAGAAATTTCATACACACTAGAGTGGCTCGGACGAAAGTCATCTCTTACGCTTTCGTATAAGAGTATTTTCTGATCTTCAAACCAAATCTAAGTGGAAGTACTACATAATTATTTTGCACGTTGCTGAATAACTTTTTTTAAATTTCCGACAAGACTAAATGTACTTTCAGATAGCTGCAATTTGTGTAAAAATAATGATATCGCGATAAAACAGTTCAAAAATGAAAATCTTTCACCTTAACAATTGTCTATGTGTCGAGGAAAGGTGTACGAGTTGATCCCTTGGAGTAAGATGATCATTTTCAATTGTGACGAAACTATTAATGCTATCCAGTGATATTCTTGGCAAAGCATAATGCGCAGCATCCCCCCGCGTTAGGCAATTAATGATGGCGGTGTGAGCAATGCCCTTGTTTTGGCGGAAAAAAAATAAAATTGTGAGCTGTTGATCTAAGGTAACGTTGACTTTAAGCTTAGGGAACCTTTATTGTATACTGCCAGTTGCAATTATTGTTGTGTTTATGGCTTTATAATATGCTCAATTTGGCTTTTTTGGGTGGCGTGGTAACTGTGGAACACTTATAGTTTATGTTACCGAGCAATGAATGAAAAAGTTGAGTTTGGGGCACGATGATTCCCTTCGAGTTGTACAAAATGATCCGTAGGGATCATCTTGTACACAAATAACAGGCCTACTTTATTTTTGTTAAATATTATGTCGTTTCATATTAAGTATTATTATATTATGAAATCATTATTATATTATTATTTATTTTATTATAATTTTATTATTATTATTAATTTTTATTTATTTATTATTATTACTATTATTAATTTGATTTATTTATTCATTATCTATTTATTTATTTTTATTATATTATATATTATTAAATATTAACTATTAATGTACGGTTCATCTTACAAATAATAATTGATATACCTAAGTGATTTAAGGCTGGCTGTAGAAGACTATTTTAGTTTAAGGGGTTACGTGGCTTTCGAAGCCAAAAAAAGCATATTTTCTCTATTTTTTTAAAATATAATATATAAATTATTTTATTCAAAATGTTAAGCACATAAAAGAGTAACATTTCATCAATATTTTTTAAACAATTAATCCAGAAATTTGGGAAATTCAGCTGGTGGGACCTGGTTTCCGGAGACCCCTAAAAAAAAAGTGTCCTCGTGATGGTTCAGATAACTCATGATAGCTTTATCTGAAATTAAAAAACCATATTTTTTTGTTAGTAGATAAGTATAGCTCGTGATTGAACGAAGGATTTTAAAAAAAATTGAAATTTGAATTTTTGACAGAGTTGTAATCGAGAAAAAAAACTTCGTTCAATACTAGTCAATGCTATTTTGAAGAAGTGTGTAAAATTTCAATAAGATCGGTGCAGTAGTTTTTGAGAAATCGTGTCCACCCACTTCAAAAATAGTGTTTTGAGATTTTTCCCCACGGGGGGAATTCCCAAAGGGTTTCTCCGATTGACTTAAAACTCTGGGAAAATATTCTAGACATATTGTACTATTAGATAATAAAATTTATAAAAATGGATTTTTTGACATTTTCAAACCCACGTAACCCCTTAATTCTAGTTAGGTGAGATAAAACTTATAGCATACCTAAAGGTTATTTAACTTGTAAGTTGAGTTTATGTTGTATACCAATGATTAATATATATAAAAGTGGAAACTCGATCAATATTTATCTATATTGACCTAATTTCTCCAAAATAAAAAAAATCTCAAAATAGCAGCAAGATGATCCGGGGGATCCGGGGCCTGGTGTCCAAGATAATCCTTATGTAACGTTTGCAAAAAGGATTTTTTTAAATTGAAACCCTAATAAATTGAATATTTCGAATATGCTAATCGTAAGATAGATAAATATGTCAGTAGCAAACGCTCTTAGATCTTAATTATGTTGAATATCTTTGAAATTATGAGCATTTTCCCTTAAAAGGATCATCTCGTATACCTTTCCCTTAACAGATAGAGCACAACATTATTGGCTACTCTGAGACTTGAATTAGAGAGTTCAAATCGAATTATTTTTTCCGACACACTTGACTGTATATGCTCGATACGATTGATTAAGCCCCCCCCCCCCCCCCCCCCCCAGGGACCAGTCATCATCGTCTCGACCGAAGGAGGTGTGAATATCGAAGACACAGCTGCCAGCAATCCTGAAGCAATCGGATATTTTCCAATCGACATAGCAAGAGGAATAACCGACGAACAAATTGGGAGGATAGTCTGTAAGCTCGGCTTTGACGAGACAAATGCCGACTCGGTTGTCCAAGTCGTTTGCAACCTCTACAATCTGTTCATCGCCAAGGACGCTCTTCTCCTGGAAATCAATCCCTTCGTCGAAGACATATGTGGGGACTGTGAGCTTGTTAATCTGGATAACAGAATCCATAATCTACACTCACATTTCTTTTGCTATTATGAAAAACAATCGCTATTCGGCTGTAACGCAAAATTCAGTTAAAAAAAAACTATACCGACCTGAGAACTCATGAAAAGTCTTAAATGCCATGAAATTACACTCGACCCTGGAAAAGGCATGAAATGTCATGAAAAATTACCAGTCTACCTGATTTTTTTTAAGATCTCTGCAGCGCTCATTGTCATGGCCGATTTTTGTATTAATTTATCCAAAATTTCAAATTTTTGCGGGTTTGCGACAATCTACGGTATTAGAAAAAAAAGGTAGTAGAAAAAAAAATGATTCGTTGTCTCAACATATTAGTTTTGCCTATTCCTTGCCTCAAATGTCATGAAGTTTGAGTTTTTGTCAAAATTAGACACCCTGCATTGTATCTTACGAAGTTTTTTTTTGTCCCCACGATTGCAGATTACGCTCTCGATTGCAAATGCAATTTCGACGACAGCGCGGAATTTCGCCAGAAGGATCTGTTCGCTCTTCGCGACTGGTCGCAGAAGGATCCAAGCGAGGTGCAAGCTGAGAAGTACAATTTAAATTACATCGCCCTCGACGGGAATATCGGGTGTATGGTTAACGGCGCCGGTCTCGCTATGGCCACAATGGACATTATAAAATTGTACGGTGGTTCACCGGCGAATTTTCTCGATGTGGGTGGCGGTGCGAGCGCGGATACGGTGATGGAAGCTTTCAAGATTTTGTCCGCTGATCCAAAGGTACGGGGAAAGAAAATTTCAGTGCATTGGAGAATATGATCGTAGTCACCTTAAAATGTTATGCAAAAAAATTGACAATTGCAAGAGTTATGATTTTTTTTTAGTAAAAAAGGGCTTTTTTACGCATTGACCGCTTGCTGATTTGTTTCCGCCATTTCAGAATTCGATAAAAATATAATACCGAGAATGCCACATTCTCGAATGTTCAAACTAATATCCTGAATTTTTATGAGTCATTCGAAACGATACGGTCAACGCGGCAATCTTTTAAACATGGCTGGGGTCACTGCGATCCCCCTGTGACCAGCGTGTTATAGCCAGAACGTGTGGCCGCGAAGCGTTCGCCGCAAAATAGATACACATATCAGAAAATCATGCGGGCATACGATGAAAAATGTTACAAACTATACTCGTTTCGAATTGGAAGTGAATCGGAGGAATAGATCTTGAGATGCGACAATTATAGATATCGTCTCAAACATCGTTACTCTAATCCTGCCGGCTCATTTCCAGTTGAAAGCAACGAATGTACAGAACCTATAATTTTCCAATATTAATAATATATAATAACAAAGCCTGAAAGAGTAAAAACGAATAAGGTTGTCGTATCCATCAGGTGGAAGCCATACTCGTCAATATATTCGGTGGCATAATTAGATGTGACATAATAGCCGCGGGCATAATTCAGGCGTCCAAAAGTCTAGATCTCAAGATTCCCGTCATAGCTCGATTGCAGGTAACTCATAATCCCACAATCTAAAACCGTAATTTCCCATCTAAAAGCTCAAATTGTATCTGTTGATCGACTCTCTTCGCCATATTCGCCCTTCGCCCATTTACTTTTGATATTTTTTTTTACAGGGCACGAAGGTGGAGGAGGCGCGAACGCTCCTAGCAAATGCACAATTAAAAATAATTCCTATCGACGATATGAGCGAAGCTGCCGACGCTTCCGTCAAATTAGCTAAAATGGTGAACTTGGCAAAGTCCATGAATCTCGAAGTCAACATTTCGTTAAGGAATGATCAGCGTCGCGATAAGCGACACTCAAAGTATTCACCCGAATGTCATTAGTCGTCAACATAATTCGTAGACATATTCGCATTATTTCCTATACGTTTGTACGAGATAAAAGTAATTTTTGCAGTCGGCGATAAATCCTTTTTTTTTTTGCAATTTCAAAAAGCTCGATCCAAACATCGCTACAATCTTTTCATCGCATCGGTTATACCAATAAACAAAAGCGTTGTGAAATTAGTATTGTCATTTTTAAATTCCTCGAAACGTTCTCGTTGCCGCGCTATGCGAGAGAGAGAGAGAGAAGAAAAATATTCGCTCTTTGGACTGTGCGCTAATGTCAACGAGGTTGCCAACTTGTGCAATGCTACGTAACAATGAAAAAAAAAAAATACGTTACAGTACAATATCATCATACGCACAATTGCGGATGTGCATATAGGGCGATTAAAAATTGAAGCAACTTATACGTTCAAGCGAATTTGTGAAAAAATTGTGCATTACATTTTTTAGACACATTTTCTTTATTTTCGAAATATTTTTTATATATTTAATTTTATATTAAAAGTATGCGTATCTTTATCCCCCGCTCCAATTCGTTTGATATTATTATGACATGCTGTGATTTTAATTAACCGAATTTGTCATCTGTATGAAATTCTACGAAGCTTATTGAACAATAAATCTCTTTACAGTTCATGAACAATAAATGTACGTCTGTACTGCCTATTTTACAAGCTTTTATATAACTTCACTTGTGAGATGCAAAACGGAAAATCGATATTTCACCCACTTCACGACTACTTTTGCATTTAAGAGGTGACAATGCATGACTCAACTTAAAAAAAAAAAAAAATAACAATAACGACTTTCTGTGAGATGCAAAACTGAAAATCGATATTTCACCCACTTCACGACTACTTCGAGCGCTGAAATTTTGCAAACATGCATCTAAGAGGTGACAATGCATGATTCGACTTAAAATTTTTTTTTTAAATAACAATAACGACTTTCTGTGAGATGCAAAATCGAAAATCGATACTTCACAACTACTTAGAGCTCCGAAATTTTGCAAACATGCATGTAAGAGGTGACAATACATGACTCAACTATAATAAATAAATAACGACTTTCTGCGAGAGGCAAAATGAAAAATCGATATTTCACAAACTTCCCGACTACTTAGAGACCAGAAACTTTGCAAACATGCATCTAAGAAGTGCATGTAAAAAAGGGTTCAATAGATAAAATAGGTTAAAAGGTAAGGTACAATAGGTGGTGAGCCAACATCTATGATAGATGCCACCTATCACAGTTCTCCAGGATTTCTCCTGACAATCAGGTAATAATAACATCGGTTCGTTTGGAAAAATGAATGCCTCTTTGCAAAAATTTCAGAGCTCTAGTAACATCAAAGAGTAAAAAGTAGAAAATAATTTATATCTAAAAAAAATTGTTTTTCTACTTTTATTTACAGTACTAAAACGTAGGAAATAATTTGTTTTAAGTCTTTTTAACAAGTTTTAACAATATGTGACTATAAATAAAAGCTTGGGGCGATCAAAATTTAGACGTATAATCTTTCATTTACATAAGTCGATTAACATATAAACTCTATTTAATTTACTGTAAAACAAACTTGGATTTCTTAAATAACAATCGGGAAACTGAGTATATACGTGTGATAATAATTTTTCTAATTACGATTGTGCCAAATTCAATTTCAAATTTCAAATAAAATGTATTAAACTTTTAAAAGGTTGAGCGCCCCAAGCTTTCATTTATACATTTTACATTAAATGAAAGCTTGTTTAAATTTTTTTTTAATTTAATTCCTAAACGTATTAAAAAAATTGTATTCTACTTGGTGTTCGTCGTTTGAATTTAGCTTATTCAACGTGGTACTCAATTCGCTCACGCGAATCCGCGGCGCTGCATATCGCGTGCTGTGCATAAAAGCGATTCACCTTGTACTCAAAATGGACGACACTTTGGAAAAAGTGCCGTACTTAATCGCTTCTTGCTGAAATTCTGCATTGGTTGGGGAATATTTCATCCGAAACGCTTGCCTCGTTTCGAAGATCCTAGAAAACGCATTTTCGAAGCGAGCGACAAGACGCCATATTGCTCGCCGAGTTAAAGTATTAGGGTATAATTCTTGAATTATAATTTTTGAAAACGTTACGCCATTGCTGAAATAATCCGTTGTTATATTACACGATAATACTTGGGAGGACGATCGAGAAAAAAAACATACATGGTCGACATTTTTTTTGGCAACGCGCAGTCGCGATCGCGTAGTTTCTGCACTTCTGAATCATCCTCTATACATCGACCGTCTGTATAATGCATGTAGGAGGATAGTAAAGTGGGGGAAGAAGCGCGAGACAGACCCGTCGGATTGACACTCAACACTAGTAGTTCACTGCCGCCGCAGTCGAAGAAAGATGGCTACTATGTTGTCTCGGACGATATCTTTGGCGGAGAATCTCACCCGTCTCAACGGGGCCAAGGTACGTTCGAACGATTTTATTTAACCGAGAAAAGAAATGTAAAAACAAAACACACTGTCAAGTGTCTCGCATATTCCGCGTTCGAAAACAAAATTTGATAAGCTCGTAAACAAGAGCGAGCGGTAAATTGTCGAATCATTGAACAAAAAATGTCAGGTTCGCCCTGCGCGCGAGTGGGGCGATCACCATATTAGATTTGCCTTGTGTGTAGTCTGCTAAATTGAGCGCCAGGGTCAAAGCGTTTCGAAGCCAAGAATTTTTCCTACGTTTATACGTACGCTACATTTCAAATTTCATTATAATTTTCCTTTTTTTTTTCGTTTCGAGCCGAAATTAGAATTGTGCGAAATCGAATTTCAAATACATTCGATTCGAACGCACCAATGAATTATGCGAGCATGTTGTTTTTTTTTTTTTTTGCGGTTTTAAACACACGCAACAGCCAATATTTTTATCCACACGTAATCGTCGCGAGACTTCCGTCTCTTTGAGTCTCCCGTTGCCTATATCTGCACTCTGGAACGTCGTTTATGATTCATCCCCGCTTCCCCCCTTCCGCCATCGCGTCTTATTGACAGCTGTTTGTCTTTCTTTTTTTTACGATGTACAGTGACGTTTGTAGCTCACGAGGAGATGACGGAGGAAATTATCACATTTACACGATATTACAGAGATATGAATGTACATGTGTATGCAGGTATCCATGTCGGGTTTACGTGTGCTCTCTGGATTATTCCAATGTTACTTGACATTCGGAAAAATATTATGTACATCGAAAAAAAAGCGCTTTTTTTCCACCAAAGATGTTTGAAAAAGATTATTTCGTGAATTCATTCGAATTTCTCACACAATGGTACAGTCTTTTGCAGTAAAAAATAATTGTCACTTGTTCAAAGTGAAAATTTGAAAGATAAGCGAACGCATCGAGATTGAAAATTTCCGGGAAGAATTTTGACAATTTATTATCGTCTTTTTGCGCTCCTGCGGAAATTTTATTTGTACGAATAATGGTAGCATTTTTTTGGCAGTCGATTACAACACTTGCCTTGTACTCGACTCGTGTGTACGTATTTTTATCTCTGTGAGTTTCTTTTTATATGTCGCGTGTCGATATCTCAATGATGAATGTACGTGTGTACATCGAGCGGTCGCAGAGATGTATTCTTATACGAATTTGTCACAAAAATAGACTCGATACTCTCAAGAGTAATCTTGATCGGCGCTTCAATGTCAGGGTCGTGACGGCTCAAGGTGTCGGAGCAACGTTCCAAATAGAGCGAGGCTTTTTTTTCCTCTACATCTTTTGCGAATTCTCGAGCGATACGGTGCAAAGAAATTGGACAATACGTTCAATGAGACGTACCAATTTTCAGCAAATTAAATTAAAAATAAATTCCATTTGGCTCACTGTTGCTTAACGTTGGAATATTGTAAAGCCATGACGCAGGGCAAGAGAAAAAACGAATGGCGACAAAGGTTATATCAGTATTTCGATTATTGATTAATGTAGTATTTTCTTTATTGATTTACAATATGTATTACGTTTGAAAAAAACTTTTAAGGACTGTCGCCGCAAGAGCCAGATGTCCGGACAACCGACATTACGGTGATATAGCGTTTTCGAATAATCGTTTCTATGTTTTTCGAAATCGTAGATTCTCAACTGCAAGAATGGGCTTGTCAAGCAGTCTGTGCGAAAGCTCAACGTTCACGAGCACATAAGCTACAGTTTGTTGAATGAGGCGGGCATACCGACGCCAAAATTCGGCGTCGCCAGGACGCCTGATGAGGCGGCGAAGTTCGCAGCCGATCTCAACACCAAGGACATCGTATTGAAGGCTCAGGTACTTGCGGGCGGGCGAGGTAAGGGACACTTCAAGGACAGCAGCGTCAGTGGTGTCAAAATGTGTGAAACGTAAGTTCACGGCTCTAGAAAAAAGTTTTTCTTCGATCAAAAAAGAAAAGCGGCGCACACGGGAACGATAATACGTTTTTTTTCTGCTGCCGGCGTTAAGGCCTGAAGAAGCCAAAGCTCTGGCCAGTCAGATGTTGGGGAAATTGCTAATTACGAAACAGACGGGCGAGGCGGGTAGGATATGCAACGCCGTGATGGTAGCGCAGAGAATGTTCCCCCGCAAGGAATATTATCTCGCAGTAATGATGGAACGCGCGTTTGGCGTAAGTTTGACCAACTAATTTTTTATTTGCCGGCGCTGCTTGACATCGGAAATGTTTTGCACTATTTTTCTTTTCAATTCAGGGACCTGTGATAATTGCTTCGAGCCAAGGTGGCGTCAATATAGAAGAGGTCGCGGCGACAAATCCCACGGCCATAATGTACGAGCCAATTGACATTACGAAAGGGATAACGAAAGATCAGGCGGAACGTATCGCCGTGAAATTGGGCTTGGAAAACGTCAAGGATTACATATCCCAGATTATTTTGAGCCTGTACGCTATGTTCCTCAAGAAAGACGCTCTACTGCTGGAAGTCAATCCTCTGGCCGAGGATATCAAAGGGAATTGTGAGTTTTTGGTTTATGCAATACTGCGCTGTATCGTTTTTTTTTTTTAATCACAACCTTGTTATGAATTTATAGCCACCCTTTGTTTTATTGTGAACAAATGTATGGGCTGAAAGAGGCCTCTTCCGAAATATTATTCATAAGCACAAGCATTTTTCTTATTATTATTACTGAAATATACGTATGGTTGTCGATAAGGAATTTTTCGGTAAAAAGTCTTTCTTAATTCTAAATTGCCGCATTTTTAATAGACTTCGCCCTCGACTGCAAGTGCCGATTCGACGACAACGCCGAATTTCGACAAAAGGATTTGTTTGCGCTTCGCGACTGGACGCAGGAAGATCCGAAGGAGGTCGAGGCCGCAAAGTTCGATCTTAATTACATCGCACTTGACGGTAACATCGGATGTATGGTGAACGGCGCTGGCCTCGCGATGGCCACAATGGACATTATCAAATTGCACGGTGGTGAACCCGCGAATTTCCTTGACGTTGGTGGCGGCGCTACCAAGGACGCTGTCAAAGAGGCGTTCAAGATCATCACATCGGATCCCCGGGTAAGGAGGAAAAGTGTTTGGGTTGAACGGTGACGCATTATCAGCGAGCTGGGGAAATGTCCCGAAGAGACTTGAGTTTTTGTCGAGGTGCAATCACGTTTCACGTTTATTGTTTCACAGGTGCACGCTCTCCTCGTAAATATATTCGGCGGGATAATGCGATGCGACGTTATCGCGGAGGGAATAATTGCCGCGACCAAGGAACTCGACCTCAAGATACCCGTTGTTGTTAGATTACAGGTAATTATCTCGTAACAGATCCAAGCAATTACGGCTTTTCACAATGACAATCCTTTCATCTTTATCCCACACTGCCTCGCTACTTCCGGTTTCCAAGAGTCGCATTTTTTTTCGAACGAATCCAAGTTTCACGGAGCAACTGACACATTGCTTCTTTCGTTTATTCTCCAGGGAACCAACGTGGACGAGGCGAAAGCGCTCGTCGCGAACGCCGGCTTAAAAATCGTACCGGTCGACGATCTCGACGAGGCAGCACGAGTCGCCGTGAAACTCTCGACTATCGTGAAACTAGCGCAATCCGCCAACCTTAGCGTCAACTTCGAAATACCACCGATCTCATAGACACACTTAGACACCAAAAGTATAACGAGAAAAACACTTTAACGATAGAGAAAGGAAAAAGGATTTCGGGATCGCGCGTATAAATGTTAGATGGTCAACGAGCGACGAAGAAACGCGCATAAGAAAAGGATCTCAATTGCGACAAAGAGAAAAAAAACATCGCACGGTTTTTGACCGGAGAGGTAAAAAGAAGAAACCAATTTGCCGAATCGTTGACTGGTATCGATTCAGCCTCGGGTCTTTTTTGTTTTTGTGCTTCTTCTAAAGTGTCCCCGTAGTAGCGCTTTCGAATCAATCTCTCTTTCTCACACTCTCTATCCTATTCTCGTAAATTCATGTTGCTCTTCGCTCCCCGAATAATCTTCGCATATTCGTAGGACGATGAAAGAGAACGATAAGAAATGAAGGAAGAAAGTATAAAGTTTGCAATCTCAGGCTGGTTATATAATTATATTAATTATATATAGTTATATAATTATATAAATACATTTTAGCGGAATGTTTTCTCGCGGGTTAAACTCGCGAGAGACATTTAAAAAAAAACAACAACAACAACATATACACGTCATTGTTGAGGTATAAGAAGTATATTGCATTGCGAATCGAAAACCGACACAAAGGCTCCGAAAAACGAGAAGAAAAATAATGTAATCGTCTACAGATTTATTTTTATCCCGCTCCGTAAAACATGTTAAAATTGTTCTCGATGAGGCCATCGTGATTCAGTATTAAAGGAAATTAATTTATAAATATTTAAGTATTTCTCTTCGGCCGTTGAACGTTGGCGAGCGCGCGAATTTTGTCGCTGTGTCCGCATGTCACTCATCACGAGAAGAAAAAAAAGAATCCTACGAGAATACTCGCCTCCGTCGTCTACGCGATAGCCCGAATTTTTGTTCTTCGATTCATTTTTCCGTTGACGATTATTCGCCAAAATACGAAGAGAAAAAAAAATAGGCCAACGAAGAAGAACGAAGATGAGCGACAAAGTTCATTTCAATGTATTATTAACATACAGTAAAGATATCCGGTCACAGAAAATAACGCCTGTCCAATGTAACAAATACTTATATACAAATGTGTATACATAAATTATTTTACATAATTTCAGTTCTTTTATTTTCAACTCGAGCTTCATTACAATATGTTTCATATTTATTTTTTTCCTTTCTTTCCCTTTTTTCGGTCAAGAAAGACCGAGGGCTTCATCGTTCAATGTCCAAGGATACTTTTCTTTTTTTAGTCGTACACTCGACAGATTTCGTCTGATTCGTTTAACTTAGAAAAGTTCCCGAATTCCGCTACATCTTTATCGAGAAAAAATTACTTGAATTATGAAAATTGAATACAGTTTCTTATGAAAAATCGCGGTTTGGGCTGAAATTTTATCGTCGACTAGCTTTCACCCGCGTGAAATTTGGCTTCAAGATATTAGATGTTTGGCTTGAGCACTTCAACACTCCGTTACACCGCTAATTTGGAGTTATAAAAAATTCTAAAAAATGCGTTTTATTATTTTTTTAAAAGAATATACCGAGTTTCATGTTGATACAGGCAAAGAATACAATTTTCCAAACAAACTTTAACACCCCATTTCACATAAATATAATTTGGAACAAATGTTCCAAATTTCATTTTTCTATCTTCAGCGATTTAGACTGTGCTTTGTCTATACGTCATTCAGTCACGGAACTGTTTGATATGTATAGATAAATGCCGTTCATACGCAAGAGATGTTGCGGTTAAATTCACTTTTCATTTTGAAAACTGATATCTTGGAACTTATCAAAACTTCGAAGTTGAATTGTCATCGGAAGTACCTGTAAAAAGAAAGTCCGTAGCTTTTAACAATCATCGGTTAGATGGATGTAGTAGGGGAAGGTGGGACACAGTGTGTCTTTTTTTTTCTATCGAATTTGTACTCTTACCAAAGTAGTCTGATTAGAAAAAAAGGTCATAACCGATTTCATAGACCTTTGGGCGTACAATAAAGCTACCATATTTTTTGCAAAAAGATTAAAAATCCTAAAATAATGGGTGCGAAAAAAATTTGCAGATTAACTCATTGTGCTCCACGGGTGGGTTACAATGTGTCAGATAGGTGGGTACATTGTGTCAAGTGCTGCGAAACGTAGGGCACAACGAGCCGGTTGAAACTCTTATATTTTCCTAACATAGATAACAGGTTTTCATACATACCGATTATTTCACAACGGATATTATTTGCCAATAACATTTAGAGTCGATTCATTTTGCCCCACGACTCGGTGACACATTGTACCCCGCTAGTAAAATATTTGATTATTGATGAAAATAAGTATTAATTAAACTTCGAATGGAAAAACACAAGTCACTGAGTGCATCATAAATAATAAAACTATCGATTAGAATCGAAAACCGGAGCCGTTGCAGAAAGTGTTGTTATATTTTACGTTTTCCAGGCGAGAAAAATATTTTTTTTTCCAAGCATCAAAACAATTTTTAATTTTCAATAAGCCTTTGTGAGCTGCTATCGACTTTCTTTTAAGCTTGACGAAACGTAATACAAATTGCGGTCCAACACATAAAATTTCTGAATTTACGAGCTAAAAACCTCCGGGAAACCGCATGTGGCTCACTGTGCCCCGTGACACATTGCGCCCCACTCTCCCCCTATATACGTTCGAGATAAAGCCAACAAGCTGTACGTTCTTACGTCTTCAATCAGCTCAACAGAAATGTCTCGCACATTTCCATATGGAAAGAGATCACGTTATGTTCGTATACTCGTGTATTTTCGATCTGAAAATAAACCTCGATATATGTTTCTTACGTCACACGTAATTAAAAATGCAACAATCCAGTATTTCGTGACAACTAGTTTTATCAAGTTTTCACGAATATTCGTGGTGCTTTCATTCGCACGCATTATTCCTAACAATTGTCATGAATTTTTTCCGAATATCGAAGGCATTTGAATTAGTTTGCATCGTTTCTAAATTAACGCGAATAACGAGGATGTTTTCCGCGATTTGTTTGATGCATTATTCCAAATATTTCCGTGCCGGCGGGTACGTGGCGCCTTTCGCGGCCGGCGCGTCAACTGCAACCGCCCCAAGCGCAAGAAGGCGAGCGAGCGAGAGGGAAGCAGAGCGCAGCAGTGGTTTCCGAAATGCTACCGGTCGTGTAGTTTTTCAATGAAAAAAATAATACATAATATTGTCCGGCGGAATCCTACGCGACTAAAGAGAGGCCGTAGCGAGGAAATATAATCGTATTCGAAAATATTATCGTGACTCGATCGGAGACGCATGGTGCGGTGAAGTTTTTTTTTTTCCGTTCACTGTGTCTGCTCAAACGAGATATATACTCGGCTCTTTTTTTTTTTTTGCTTTTTCTTCTCCCCCTTTACCATCAGTCTCGCGTATACGCGCTGTGCACAAAAGTTGGTAATTTGGCCGGCCGCGTGAAAAAAACACACATCACCAATCATGGCCAGTGTTTCGTATCAAATAGCAAATCTCCTGGAGAAGGTGAGTATCCTCGTGAGAAATAGACATTTTTTTTTCTTCCCCCTCAACATCGATGATTCCCTTGGTTGCAACGTTCTCTGTCACGTACCAATAGATCGTATGCGTTTCTCCATCAGACTTTTTCATTCTCCGTTTCTTCTCGTCCCACCTAACCTCATTTCCACAATACCCTTATGTTTTTCCCCCATTGCCCTCGGATGATCTGTCATTCGAACGTGTCCTCTTCGCAGATGACCTCCAGCGACAAAGACTTTAGATTCATGGCGACTAACGATCTCATGAGCGAATTACAAAAAGACAGCATCAAGCTTGATGACGATTCCGAGAGGAAAGTCGTCAGGATGCTCCTTCGCCTGCTGGAAGACAAGAACGGAGAAGTACAGAATCTCGCTGTTAAATGGTAAACCAAATTTTGTTTTAGCTCAAAACAATACAGACTTTCCTTTGCGAAAGGTAGCCGTTCGTTTTGAGTATGGCCTACAAAACGGCTCTCTTGAACTCCTTTATTTGCAGTCTGGGTCCGCTAGTCAATAAAGTAAAGGAGTATCAGGTAGAGATCATAGTGGACGCCCTCTGTACCAATATGGTTTCTGACAAGGAGCAGCTCAGAGATATATCGAGTATAGGCCTAAAAACAGTCATTTCGGAGCTACCTCTCGGCTCGAGCGATCTCGTCGAAAACGTTTGCAAAAGAATCACCGGACGACTGAGCAGTGCCATCGAGAAGGTAACGTCCACTAAAGGGCACGCAGATGAATACGTTACTTTTATGATAAATAATCTCTAAAGATTGCAATCATAGGTCATAATCATCAAGATTAATAATGCAAGATGAATGAGACATATATCTTGATTGTTAATAGATTATTATTTCCTAAAAATCAGTCGCAGTCATTCAACGCCCTTAGAGACTTTTCTGATAGTAAAAATCTAGCTATATCGCAAAACCCATTTCGTACAAATTCTTAGCCTCATTTGCAAGATAAACGTCACGAATAAACATTCAACTGTTGCACATTCAAGGGATGTCGAGTTTCACAAATAAATATTAAATGATAGTGATTTTTTTGGACACAGACACATCATACAAAAGTTTATCTATGGAGCTTCAGCATGTTCGTCTACATCATTTTTGAAAAAAAAAAAGCAAAATATGAAGATTTGAGCAATTTAACACAATATCTTATGAAAACATTGTGGGGTAACTGTAGTTGAGGTATTCCGTTCGTGGAGGGTCGTATTTTACAGGGGCATAAGCACGGCCCTCTTGAATTATTAGTAGATTATAGTGACGCTTAATAAAAATAAGTCACAATTAATTATTATACCCAAACGATGAACCGTAATTGAAAATTTCCTATAAATTGGATAGATTTAGACATTTTTACATATCTGAAAAGTCGAGGTTACGAAAAATTTTCTGCTCGTCACATTTTTTTAAGTTTTATAATTAATATTTTCTCCAAACATCCGATAAATCCCTGGTTTTATTGTCATTACGGAATATTCAAAACTTTTTACATGCTCGGAGCACTTTATATCAGACATTTACAGTTATTTAGTATATAAATTATTAGTTAGAAACGATGCCAGCGTGTCATCTCCATAGAGTTCTGCATAAATTAGACGATTTTTAAAGTCGTAACGATCGGTAAAAGTTCGGCAACTTTGCTTCAAATTTTACACGGTATACTAGGATGTATTGACTGAATTGTTGACGAAAATCAGGTAATTGTTAAATATTCGGGTTCGTGAAAGGAATACCTTAATATCATTTGTTCGTAATAAAATTTCAGCTCACTTAGCGATACTTCGTGAAAGGCTTACAGCAGCTTCAATGTTCAATTGAAATCTTTGCAAAATCGGCACACGGGGCTAAAATATTGCGACCGTTTATGCTTCGCAGCAAGAAGACGTGTCGGTGCAGTTGGAGGCTCTGGACATCGTGGCCGATTTGCTCTCGAGATTCGGTTCTCTCCTGGTGACCTTTCATCCGATAATATTGACCGCACTGTTGCCGCAGTTGTCGTCACCGCGACAGGCGGTTCGTAAGCGTACGATCGTCGCGCTCAGTCATCTCTTGACGTCGAGCAACAATTATCTGTACAAGAAGCTGTTGGATCATTTGTTGGAGGGTCTAACGACGCAAAAAGTGAAAAACGTGATACGCACTTATATCCAGTGTATAGCGTCGATATGCCGACAAGCGGGTCATCGTTTCGGCGAACAGATAGAGCGTGTTATGCCCCTGATAGTTAAGTACAGCAACGAGGACGACGACGAGCTGCGGGAATATTGTTTGCAGGCGTTCGAGGCGTTTGTTCATCGATGTCCCAAGGAGATAACGCCCCACATCAACAAGATCATCGAGATTTGTCTCGCGTACATAACGTACGACCCAAATTACAATTACGACGACGACATAAACGACGCGTTGGAAAACGACGGTATAGTGATGGAGACGGAGGAGGACGGTGACGAGGACGCCGAGGACGAGTATTCGGACGACGACGATATGAGCTGGAAAGTACGCCGGGCGGCTGCCAAGTGTCTCGAGGCTGTAGTCTCAAGCAGACGGGAATTACTCTCGGAACTCTACAAAGTCGTGTCGCCGGCACTGATAGCGCGATTCAAGGAACGCGAGGAGAACGTAAAATCCGACATATTTCACGCTTACATAGCGCTTTTGAGACAGACGAGAACGTCCTCGGGGGTCGTCCTCGATCCTGACTCGATGGAGGACGAGGAGGGACCGATATCGTTGCTGCAACAACAAGTGCCAATGATCGTCAAAGCTATTCATCGTCAAATGAAGGAGAAGAGTATAAAAACGCGACAGGACTGTTTCTCATTGTTGAAGGAACTCGTGACGGTGTTGCCGGGTCCGCTCACCAATCACATACCGGCATTGATACCCGGTATACAGTACAGTCTAGGTGACAAGAATTCCTCGTCCAACATGAAAATCGATACGCTGGCATTCATTCACACACTCCTCGTGACGCATCCCCACGAAGCTTTTCATCCTCACATGTCGGTGATAGCTCCTCCAATAATAGCCGCGGTCGGTGATCCGTTCTACAAAATAACTGCCGAAGCCTTGCTGGTGCTTCAACAGCTCGTACAAGTCATAAGACCTCACAACGGTCCTATCGATCCGAACTTTGCCTCATTACCAGCTGAAATTTATCAGTGCACTCTGTTGCGATTGAAAACTGCCGATATCGATCAGGAGGTTAAGGAACGCGCGATTGCTTGCATGGGACAGATATTGGCGCATCTCGGCGACAGCCTTTACGAGGAATTTCCCGTTTGTCTTCCGATCTTTCTCGATCGATTGCGCAACGAGATCACAAGATTAACGACCGTAAAGGCACTTACGTGCATCGCCGCTTCACCCCTCGTCGTTGATCTCGAGCCGATAATGGAGGAAGCGATACCGATACTCGGCTCATTCCTGCGCAAGAATCAACGCGCCCTCAAGCTTTGCTCTTTGACACTACTCGATACTCTCGTACGTTCCTTCAGCTCGGCTCTTCATCCCGATATGCTTGACAAAGTTACGGAGGAATTGCCCGCTCTTCTCAACGAGTCGGATCTTCACATCGCTCAATTGACGCTTACCCTATTGACGACAATTGCAACGCTTCATCCCGCAGCATTGACCAATATATCGGACAACATACTGCCGGAGATACTGGTCCTCGTGAAATCGTCGCTGCTGCAAGGTGCCGCGTTAAATTCGATGCTCGAATTCTTTCAGGCCCTCGTACAAGCGGGTATTCCAGATCTTGGCTATCGGGAATTGCTCTCGATGCTCATTGCACCGGTCACCCAACAGGCCGTCCTTCACAAGCAGGCCTATCACTCGCTCGCCAAATGCGCGGCCGCGCTCACGATCACTTGGCATCAGGAAGCCTACATCGTGGTCGAGCAATTCATCAAGGACGTTCAGAATCCCCAGAGCGATGCCCAACACATATTCGCCCTACTGGTTATCGGTGAAATCGGCCGGCACGTCGATCTCAGCGGTATAGCATCCCTCAAACACGTCATACTCAATTCGTTCTCGTCACATTCGGAGGAAGTCAAATCGGCCGCTAGTTATACCCTCGGCAATATTGCTGTTGGCAATTTGCCAGAATATCTGCCGTTTATACTTAAGGAAATTGAGGCACAGCCGAAACGACAATATCTCGTTTTGCACTCGCTCAAAGAGATCATAACTTGCCAATCGAGCAGTCCCTCGGGCGTCTCTCATCTGCAAAATTTCGTCCCTTCGATCTGGATGCTGTTGTACAGGCACGCCGAGTGTACCGAGGAGGGAACACGCAACGTCGTCGCCGAATGCCTCGGAAAATTAACACTCATCGATCCCGCCACACTTTTGCCCAGACTTCAGGAATCCCTCAAATCACCCTCGCCTCTCATGAGAACGACCACCGTTACCGCTGTCAAATTTACCATATCCGATCAGGTGAGCCACGTTCGAAGTCTTCATACCCTGAGGGTACCCATCTGGACGATCGACAAATGAATCTTCATTTTTTCAAATTTCGGGGAAAAAAATTGGTCGCGATTCACGCGTGCAACTAATTAGACAACGTGATTTGAGAAAAAAAGGTCAAGCCTTCAATTAAAGAATATGCGTCTTCAGAACGCCGCACGAAATTCACGGGCCCACGCTCACAACGCAACTCCCCATAGTGCGCTCTCGAAAATCGAAGATTATTTCAATATATGAGTGTACTCAATTATTTTTCTTAATTATACTTTTATCATACAGTAATACCCCGAAGTTAAGCGATAGGTGGGACCGCAGAGATCGTTTAAGTCGTACAACTTTTGAGTTGTACAGTTTAAGGCATCAGTCTTCATCTATTGCACATATTTTCAAGAATTTTTTTTTCATAACAAAATTTATCTTCATATTTTAATTGTTTTATACGTAAAAATAGAAGTTTCAAAGTACAAGAAAAAAAAATTTCATTAAAAAAAATTTATCTTGCTGATCTGGCTGCCTGAAGTTAACCCCTGTTTTCACCTTGTCGACACGAAATCTTAACTTTCGGGAATTTGAAAACAAAAAGTCGAGTATTTTATTTTACAGTGGAGTTGTAGCTATGACCCCTACTAAAAACTTTCACCCCCGATAAAAAGAAAACAAAATGGCGCATTTTCGAATTTTTCGACTGTTTCTTACAACTTAAATTCTTTAAAAATAGGATTAAATATTAATGAATATTTATACCATTAGTAGGGGATCGAAGAGATACATGCATAGAATAATCCCTGTAAATTTGAGCCTAATCGGTGCAATATTTTTTCCAAAATCATGTCGAAAAGATCGAAAGACGTTGTTTTGAGAAAAACGCGTTCAAAGTTTCTCTTGTGAAAATGTACATCAAATTTAAAAAACAGCCTCTTACCCTCAATCAGCAATGCCTGGTCCATACATTATTCCTTCAGCTTCTTCAAAAGCTTCACTTTCTTGGAATTTTTGGTTTCGGATCTCTATTCTGCGAGCTTTGGACGCCCGACACGGCGGTTGCGCGCTGAGCGCGCAGAGACGCTTCTACTGTATAACTCTTTTTAGTCCCTTATCGGTCACTCCGACTTAAATAACGTTCTCTACCGTATTTCTACTGGTATCTAGTATACGAAACTGATGTTTTTAGAAAAACGCAAATTTCCGAAAATACACTGATACTCATCCCTTAAGGGGTACAACTTTGCCTATAGATACATATATATTTTGTCGAATTGAGACTAACGATTAACAAAAACTGATTTTGCGAAATTTCCAATTTTCGGGTATCCCCAATTGGGTGTAGAATCAATTCGCTCAGTGTTGATGGATAATTATTGGGAATAAAACGATTGTCCTCTGGTGCTTGCAGCCTCAGCCGATCGACGCCATGTTGAAGCAATGCATGGGAAGTTTCCTCGCGGCACTCGAAGATCCCGATCTAAACGTGAGGAGGGTAGCTCTCGTGGCATTTAATTCGGCGGCTCACAATAAACCGATGTTGATCAGGGATCTTCTGGAATCTGTACTGCCACAACTCTACACGGAGACGCGAACAAAGGTGAGCCACCCACAATCTGTGACCGTAAAGTCGAAGCCTCGTGTTCTCTTGCTCCATCCTTGGATAAAAATCGACGATAATCGTAATACTTGCATTACCTTTGTTTATCTGATGATCCGTAATCAATGATCCGATTGAATGACAGAGAGAGTTGATCAGAGAAGTGGAAATGGGACCCTTCAAGCACACGGTTGACGACGGTCTCGATTTACGAAAAGCAGCTTTCGAATGTATGTACACGCTTCTCGACTCGTGTCTGGACAGGCTCGACGTCTTCGAGTTCTTGAATCACGTTGAGAACGGTCTCCGGGATCATTACGACATTAAAATGCTCACGTATCTCATGACCGCCCGACTCGCTCAGCTATGCCCCGCGGCTGTTCTGCAAAGTAAGAGATTCTCCTTGCATCGATCGAATGAATCATTTGATATTGAGGTCCATCGAATCTCGTGAAAACGGAGCTCGACGAAGAGACTTCCAACGTCAGATTGATCATGCATAAAATTAATGATCGAGCGCTCAATTGCGATCTTACTTGCAGGGCTGGAGAGATTGGTCGAACCGCTTAAAAACACGTGCACGATGAAGGTTAAGGCGAATTCGGTGAAGCAGGAGTACGAGAAGCAAGACGAGCTCAAACGTTCCGCACTCAGAGCCGTGGCCGCTTTGTTGACGATACCCGAAGCCGGTGAGAAACTTGAAATTCACGAGAAATACGCGCGGATCAAGGGCTGACCGTTTTAAGCCCTAAACTGAAGATGATTTTTCAAAGTTAATTAACTCTATGGAAACACCAAAGATGAAGCAAAAACTTTGTTGAAGATTCTTTTCACTGCGAAATGGCGGCACTTCAGTCTGAAACGATCTTCCTCGTTGAAGCTCTCGGTGGTGGATTTTTTTTTACAAATTCTTAGGTTTCAAACTAGAGCCGAATACCAAAACGTTTCTTAATGTCGACACTAACGACCAGACAAGTGACAAAATTTTATGGATATATTGATTTTCAAAGTATCGACGTATTGAAAAAAAACATTAATAAAAATTTCTATTGCAAAATGATTTCGCAAACTTCTTTGGTAATACTTGACACAAGGTCCCAAATATTGTTTCGTAATAATGTCAACTTAATGGGATAAAAATTAGGGATTTCGACACCCCCTCTTTGAAAAAACACCCTCGAAGTCGCTTTTTTTCAGTCGCTCATTTATCGTTCATAAAAACATAAAATCGTAATCTTACTGTAGTCTCTGATCTCGTACTATTTGGCTTTAAAACCAATTGGATATTATTCTTGAGCTTGCAAACCTACGTATTCAAGCACAAAAAACGGTTTTTAAAGTTATCCTTCAATTGCCGATAATCCGACGACGGTATTCTCTACGAAGTTAAGAATAAACGTGAAAAAAAATAAGGAATGCAAAAATAAAATAAGTATATTATTGCAGACAAAAACCGATCGCTGAGCGATTTCGTGGCGCAGATCAAGGCCACCCCCGAACTGCAGCCGCTCTTTGAGGTTATTCAAAAAGACTGTCCAGGCAGCAACATGAACGAGACCAACATCATGGATCAGAGCTAAGGACCGGCAGAGGAACGAGCGAACGAAGGATTACGCGTTAAAAAAAAACAAACGAGGTACGGAGATCGAAAGGGGGAGAAGAGTGACAAAAGAGAACACGGTATAGCGCGGACGCGAGGAAATAAATTACCGACAGATTCGATTTTTGTAACTT
Source organism: Ophion ventricosus (assembly GCA_963932345.1). Classification (NCBI taxonomy): domain Eukaryota; kingdom Metazoa; phylum Arthropoda; class Insecta; order Hymenoptera; family Ichneumonidae; genus Ophion; species Ophion ventricosus. Next base: position 6,359,202 of record OZ010714.1, on the reverse strand, counting down.
ATAGATTGATCGTACGAGTACGAGCACACTTGCGATCTAATTATTCATAGTTTATTTCCATACGTTATTTTTTCATTATTAATATTATTATTATTATCAAATTACACGTAGTTTCGAGTATAAATGTGATTTCCAATGTAGCGCACCGTGTATAAACCTTTAAAAAAAAAACGAAATAAATCTAGCGTACAGTAAACGGTCGGGTTCGTTTATTGGGGAAATTTCAATCACGCCTGGCGGTCGATGTTCTTATCATGTCGTTATCGTCGATTTTACAAACTCAGGCGAAACTAGCCTTTCCCCAAGCAGTAACAAACATAGGCGCACGGGCAAAAAAAAATTGCAAAACCTTTAAAATCACGATAGTTTCGACGTTCTCGTAGTTCCCAAACGAATTTCTATGGCATCATTGTTGTAGAATTTTCGACTTGTTAGTTCACGAATCGAGGGTCGATTAATAAAAAAAATACGGATATTTTTGTTATTATTTAATAATATAAATCATATTATTACATAATAATTTTGGTTAAATTAATATAAACTTATATAAAATGAAAAATATTTCTTAAACCCTTGAACAAGAAGTGAACCTTCCAAATCGTACTTTTCATCGAAACCTCAACAATTATTTGACACATTTATGTGAATATTTATGTTAAATTTTATACAGTTTTTCAAACCCGTTTAAGTCGTATCACCTCCTTTGGGTGGTACAAAAAAGAAATTTAATATATATTGATGAAAATATAATTTACCTATTTATATCAATGCGAAGCGTAAGTTGAATTGTGCTTCGTTGTTTGAAATAAACATTAAACGGCCTCAATGAAAGATTTTTGAACAACCACGAAAGTCGCTACGAACGCTCCATCAGAGCTAAAAACACCGGTCGGCATGATAAATTCGCCAAATGATTTTTTTTTCTCCGTTGCAAATGTCACATATATCTTTTTTACGCGGCCGTATCCATCCGTCGTCATAAATGTTCTTTTTGTCTGCGGTACATAACTCACGGTCCTTCTTTTAGGACGTGGATACAACAAGGAGATAATGTGAAAAAAAAATTCTTTCGTCATAACACACAAAGGAGTGAGCACAAAGAAAGCGTTCCATAACTTGCGTTCCTTCAACAGAATGTAATCTTTTTTTTATGAAGAAACATGTTCGGTAAACTTTGCCGCAATGGTCCCAAAGCGAAAAGAAGAATTTTCAGGACTGCGGGCAAAAGCTTAAGGAGGGTCGAGCGATTCGCCGATCCATATTAAGGAATATTCATTTTTATTTCTCCTAAACATAGATGCGTTTAATAAAAGTTTAACTTCGAAGTTTTAATAAGTTCTACTGCATTGTTTTCGACAAAAAAAAAATCGAATCTGACCAATTTGGTATTTCTTATTTTAAAAAATCGTAAAACGCCTGCTTTATTTACGGCTCTTCGTAGAAAAAGAACTGTATTGAATTGTCTAGTTTTTAGTTCTTGTTTTTTTCTTGAAAAAGATTAGGTGGAACTTGGTAAAACGTCGGAACTGATTTTTTATCGGATGTATCCAGAGCTAAAAACAATCGGTATTTATTGACGTTTATCGAAGAAACACTCGGTTCTCCTCAACGCGTCCATTGCTTTACCACAGCTAAGCGAAAAGGTACAGGATTTTTCCACAAAACTGTAAGAAATTCGAAAATTGAATTAATTATGTTCTGATTAATTGTGTTCTAAGAATAAAATAAATTCTATTCGGTAAAATATTTGCGCGAACAGCGAATTTAGTTGTGAAATTTGACGAATTTATAAATGCTATAACGAACCGTAGAAATTACAATAATTCCAGGCTCGCAAGGTCCACAACGATTATTCCGAAAGTAATCACGAAACGGGAGCTTGTTGCATAAATAACAAGCAGTAGTGCCGAGAGAAAGAAAAGACGAGAACGGAATCGTAATAGCTTTTAAAAAGAAACATGCGCAGTGAAATATTGCCTCTCTCTCTCTCTCTCTCTCTCTCTCTCTCTCTCTCTCTTCTCTCTCTCGTTGTCCTTTCTTTGTCTCATTCACACATATTTTCGAAAAATCAAAGACAACAGATTATAAAATGTACGTTGACGACTCCGCGAGTCCCAAGATCTTGTCTGCTCCAACATCCATTTTCTGATACAGAAATTTGAATTTAGATTACGTGATCTCGGTCTCGTACGAGTTCTCGAGGCTGTCGCGCTCGATCGCCCTTGCGTTCTTATCTTCGAAATGAGGCAGGTGATCGGTCGGTCCAATGGGTCAACGAAAAATTCGAACGTTCAACTTCCAGACACGTTCTCCCAGAGAAGGCTCCAAGGTTATTCGATATACTTTCTCCAGATTGTATTCTAGAGGGCATCTTGAAGTCTGTGTTGCCAAGGGTCTAGACTCACGGGTATGTCCCGGTGCTCACCACCGGGCACGACTAATTTTCGGATGCGCCACATGACCAGCAGAGTGATGTTATTGAAAGTTAATCTTCTCGGATGGGCCAATTTTTTTTGTACATTCAGGCTGCCGAGATCACTCAAATGGTTCTTCATGATCCTCATTGGAAAAACGTGAATGTACCAAAAGTGATTTTGGTCGATAAGAAAAATGAAGTCGTAATAGAAAAGAAGTTTCGTTGCATTTTCCAACGATGGTAGATTCGGCACCATAAATCGTGACAAGTACATCATCGATCCAAAGATAGCGAGTACGAGCGTGGACAAAGAGCCAGCAGTTTCGAATGTACGCGCACAGCCTCGAATTGTCTCACTGACGTCTCGTTACGTGACTACAAACGTATATATCGAATCTCGACGCAAGCTGCCGAGGTAGCTCTCGATAAATAAACTCGACGATTTTTTTTCTCCGGCATGAGTCTTGCAGCCCTTTCATCTGGTTGTTTGCGATTGTACATCCGTGCAAAATCCATTTTCGTCGCTGCGCACGGTAACGCGCCTCCGCTTGGTAAGGACCGTGGCGAATCGGCAAAAAAAAAGAAATACGACGATATACCGACTCGGATGGGTGACCGTTTGGCCGTTTATCCGTGAGTCGCTATACCGAGTTTTTGATGTTGAACATAACTAAATTGAACATAAAGTCGTCTCAGACAAGGTTTTTCACAGTTTCCGTGCCCTCGTGCGAGTGCGATACAAAGGCGGGGAAGACAGGCTGTGGGCAACACTCCTTTCTGAGGAATCGGCAATAGTGAAGTGACAAGTGTGGAGTAAAAGTGGATAGGGTTGTGAACAACAACGGCATACGAAGGAACATGAATAAAATAAAAGGTACGATGGGACTTGATTTTTTTTCTACTTTTTTCGCTCATCGTTTGGTTATTTTTTTATTCACTTCGTGTTTGTGTATATAGAGAACCGGTTACTGTTCGTGGAGAGGAGGAACAACGGCCGGACCGATCGGTTCGGGTTGCACGCATGACCGAAGTATTACGCCAGGAGTTCGTGAACTACAAAATCTTGGACAGGAGTGGCTGCCTTCTCTCTTTCTCTCTCTCTCTCTCTTTCTCGCACACCAGGAACCGAGGGGTTAATGCACCCCATCGTGGATTCCAGGGGCTTCTCTCAGCATAGAACTACAATGTCATTACTACAATGTCCTCGGGATTTCGAATACATCGACCGATCTCATATGCACACCTACTGTCCGCTTGCATTGCATTATTTGTTTGAGAAAAGCGTGTACGGCTACATTTTTTCCTGGAAACCGTCAGACGGTAGATTCGAACGCGAGCAGGTAGCGTGACCCTTCCACCAAGACGCTTCGTATAAAAAGCGTCAGTTGTCGCCCGACCATGGTCACAGACGAACCGCTACTGTACGAAAAACACATCGGAAGAAGACTCATTTGGGCGAAAGAAAGTTTGGGCCGCGATTGGGACAACGTAATTATTTCGGGCGAAGCTTCTTTTTCGACACGTTTTCTCATCAATCATACCTGGTCTATCCACACCAATAGACACCAAAGATCTGGAACGTCAAGCAATTATCCCGACAGATTCGACTCGTATGGAGGCCTTTGTCGCCAGAATGGGCCATGAAATTAGTGAAAAGTATGCCTCGGAGATGCCAAGCGATTAGTAAAGAGTTTCGCCACAGCTAATCTTTTGGAGGAATCAGGGGGGATTCTATTGTTCTTGAGCAGGGCGTCAACTTCGTTTAAAAACGACACGATCACTGTAATAAATTTCGAGTCTTGTATTTGAAATTATTATTTTTACACGAGCGTATTAATAATGCGTATTAAATGTTATTTAAATTCATATTTTTCGTTATTTTAGTTATATAAATTATTATTTTATATTTAAAAAAAATTTGATAAATTTGGCGATACTGCACTGCTTGTATTGCGAGTTTGCTTTTTCACGATTGGAACAATTTCATTTTGAACAATTAAAACTAGCAATTAACCTATTTAACTTTACAGATATCAGACACGACGTGTTTGTTTGGGTTTTGTAGGCGTACGCAGCGCCCTATACAATAATCAGTTTTAATTGTTAGTTTTTAATCAAATAAACCAAAAAGATTGAAAATTGATTAGTTCCTAATTGTGGAAAGCTACGATTAACAATTGATTAATTGTTAATTGCGACTACAGCAATAAAAAATTAATTATTAATCGCGATTTTTCCCAATTACAATTAATTAATTGTTAATTGTTATAGTCGTGATTAACAATGAATTAATTGTTAATCTTTAGTTAGCCTAACAATTAAAATTTGCTCAACACTGGTTCCAGCTAGACTTGTTAAATATTAAATATATTTAAATTAAATAAATCAAGATTACAATCAAGCAGATACTTTTTTTGAACGTATGGGAGATATTTGTGAATCAAAAATATTTTTGTTAGCGTGAATAAATTTCTAATTGATTCAGATATATATTTCTGCCAACCCAAACAAACCCAAACATTGGTCAATAGCTCGAATCAAATAAATAAATATTTGTTGCAATCAAGACAGACCATTAATTCACTCAAATAGAAAGATCTTTGACTCTACGAAAATTCTATTCAATTTAAGTTTCAAAAAATGACAGATACATTTGGTGGATTCGACTAAATTCTTTTTTTAACAGATGAAACCGGCTCACTGCTTTATTAGGAATCGATAAAATATTTCTTTATTTGACGATATTAAATAGATCTTGATTTGAATAAATAAATATATTCGAAATGAATCATTTCAATAATGGTACGCAGTAGGAAAAATTTCATAACACGAAAAATCTAGTTAATTCAAATTTAAAAAATCAGGTAGACCCATCTAGTTGTTATCAATAGAATTTTTCTGTCAGTGTAATTGTTGGTTCTGGAGTATTGCCGGATTTTGAATTCCTATTTCGAGGCGACCGACGATCACTGTAATTGTTGGTTTTGGAACATCGCTGGATTTTCACACTTCCATCTGGCCTTCGGTGAATTATACTTGGCTTCAAAATCGTACGAATTTATCTCTAATGAAAGATTACTCCTCTCCTAAGCTCAAAATCGTAAATTGATCGTCGAACGTGCGCCACCTGTGGCCACACATTTTGGTGCAAAATATACAATTGCTTATTTTTTTTACTTCGTCCTGGAGGATAAATTGAAAATGCGGTCGTTTTTTGCGGCGAAAACTGCATCGCGCTGGCTAAATATCACGAGAAGTTAAACTGGTTCTCATATGTATCTCTTCGTTCATACGGGATGTCTTTTTTCTTTGTGCAATATACAGTTGGCTCAAATCTATATATACATCGCTTGCACAAAGGTCCGAAACGAGTCTGCAATATGCAATTCGTCTGCCGCATCCCTAGGCCCCCAAGCGAGGGAACGGTGAAAGTCCAAAATATATACTCGTTTATCATAATCAAGGTTTTTTTTCATCGTTTTTTCGAGCTGTCGAAAAATAAATGAACGCATGCTGTTCATTTATTTGCCGACGTCCAACCAGCCTTCGCGAAGCGGGTTGGTTAGGTCCAGGTATTGGAGGTGGATGTTGGCATCGAAACGAGACCTACACTCTGCGCTTCTTGAATACGTTTTTTTTTACCCAAATGTTCTTCGTACGCCGGGGCGGGCTTTCACGATCCCTTTGATTTTAGCCCACACTTGTGACTTCACAACTTTCCGTTCTCGAAAGACCCACCCAGAGGGCATCGCCTACGGTCGCTCGCCTCCTAATGCACCCGCCGCACATAGCGTTATTTGATACTAAAATGTAGCAAAAATTTTTTTTTCAAACTTTTCTTAGCAAAATTACCATTAAAGTCAATTGGCATTAAATAGAACACAAAATTAACACTAGATTTACCAGACCAGTCATTTTGACTGGTCGTGCAATTTCAATTCAAAATTCCTACTGCATGTAAATTTGCTTTCCGAAATGATGTTATGACTTTTGTAGCTATAAGTAGAGAATACATTTTATGAACTTAATATTACTTTATATATATTCGTAACTTATATTTTTTTTGTTATTGACACTTATACCAGTACCTGGTCTGGTAAATCTAGTGTTAATATAAACTGTTACATTTATTAAAAGTTAACACAAATATCTTTATTCATCACTATCATGATCACTATATTAATCTTTTGAACTTTCCTCATCCAATGTACTTTCGTTTTCTTCTATTAAAGTCACTCCAGATCCTGAAGGACGAAGGAGTTGAATATTTTCACTACAAAACGGTTTCATCTTTTTTCGTGGCAATTTTGTTGGCGATTTTGTGACACGTCCAGTCGTTAAAAATCCTACTGTCAAGTTTTCTCCTAGACGGATCATATTTCGGGCAAAATAAGAGAAAGCCGTTGTTCGTCGTTCAACAGAGCGGAACGTGTTTCTTTTCTTTTTTCCCAAAAATCAACCGTTTCAGAAATCATTGGGAATCTGCAAATCAGCTATCTCTCTCGCACTCATGGCCGCTCGGTCGGTGTGAAAATTGGCCTTAAGGCCAAGCCTTAATCTTAAACTTTGTTACATTACTGACAATTAAGGTTAGATAGATGTGTCCTACAATCGGATCCGATAGTTTGCTTACATACGAAGTATATATAGCATATTAATATGCTATATTCGCAATTTTTGGGACAAGTTAAAATGCCGACTTTATTGGACTCCTGTATCTAGTGCCGTTGCGAACAGAGTGTCGGGCGCGTGCGGGGTGTGCTATCGACGCAGTGGCCACGGGGTTCAGACCCCAGACGCTCAGAGACGCGCCAGTTCTATTGCGACGCGGCGTACTCGGATATATGAGGCCTTAAGCTTGCAATATCAAAAGTACGATCTTTTATCGCATATTTTTATAATCCAGTGTCCTAACCTTTATTCGTAACAGAGATTTTGTAAAAATTCCAAAAAAATCAACCGACATATGACAATATTTGTGAAAGGTTATATATCGCCCATTGCGCTACGACGAACCGCCCCGCTGCGATTTATCCTTTTTAAAGTGAAACTTATTGGGCCGCGTTGAGAGCAAAATTTCAAGGTCGCGACACGCCAGAATCGTCACGCCGTGTGACGCAAAAGAGACGAAAGATATAACTTTGGAAGAGAGAAAATGAGAGAGCGTCAGAAATCGTATAGCTCGTACACAGCGTTTATTTTCTTCGTCTCTGCTTTGTGCGGTTCTTCGCTTTCCTCCTCGTAGCGCGGCAAGGATAGACATATATATTTTGGACGTCTGCTCGCTAAGAAAGAAGCGAGAGCAAGAGAGACGGATCGAGTCGACGAAATGAGAGAGAGACAAGGCTACGCGCATGCACGTTCTGTTAGAAAGTGTGATGAGCAGTGGTGAGCGTCCTATGCCCTTTGTCTCGTATCGAAATTCGTAATTAATATTAATTTAATTACAAAATGTAAAATATAATGTTAATTTAACAAGGGGACCCTACAATCCGGGATATAATGTGGAAAATTAGACTTTGTGTGGAGAGCTCTAAAGGTGCATCCAAAGAAACAATTCCGTCGAAAACAACGGTCTGCGAAAATTAATGCGAGCGTACACTTTTTTTAAAATGAATTCGCCTTTAACCTATATATTTAAAATAGTTACTTAAATAATTATTAAAATAGATCCCATCGCAACTATCATACTTAAAAGTGTCATCTACATTTAAGTGGCCCGGTAGCCGTGGGGGTAGCTGGTCAACGTAATAAGCCAAAGGGTTTCGTGTTCGAATCTCTGTTCGGGCGCTATTTTTTTTAAATCAAATCTAAAGGCTGTAGTTTCGGCTTTACATGTTAAAGCGCCATTTGCTGATCTTGAGAAAATCGAAAAATAAATTGAATATTAATATTAATATTGCATTCAGTCCTCTTATATTTTTATAAAATGTATTACGAAACTATCGAATGTGACTAAATAAATCAATCGATGCTGTGCCTGAGATTTCTTTATTCTTACAGTACAAATCCTTTCAATACTAAATGCCTTTTATAATACACTCTCTCTCTCTCTCTCTCTCTCTCTCTCTCTCTCTCTCTCTCTCTCTCTCTCTCTCTCTCCTCTCTCTCTCTCTCCCCCCCTCTCTCTCTCTCTCTCTTTCTCTCTCTCTCTCTCTCTCTCTGTCTCTGTCTGTCTCTCTGTCTTTGTCGTTGTCGTTGCCCCCCCCCCCTCCCCAACAAGACGCACAACATAACTTTGTTTTATTTATTATAAATTTGGGCGTACAAACGACCCCAAACAAGTTTTACTTTCACGTGCACTGAATTGCACTTGCCAATTTTTTTCTTTTGCGGTTTTTCTCGATGCAACGTTTTATGGAACGATGCAAGTCGTATCACAAAATCTATTCGTCCGATTCACTTCAAATTCGGACAGAGCTTAGTTTATAACATTTTCTATCGCCTGGCCGGACAACTTTTTGATATGTTCATCAATTTGTCAATAACAAATGATTAAACTTGTTTCTTTCAGTCGAAAATCATACCTTTTTACCTACAGCTTGCCATTTTGGCAATTTTCAAAATTTCAAAAAAGTGTCCGGTCATACGATAGTTTTATTATTATACAAAAAGTAAATTTTTTTATTTTTCATTCTAGATCATCATAGTTGCCAGAAGTACCTACACCGATTGGCCATGCAGCAACGGCAGTACTTTCTTCAAACGATAATCACTTTATTGTTCATTAATATTTATAAAAAAATGAAAATTGACAAGACTTATCCAATTGTGTGTAAATTCCAGACATCGTCATCCTACTAACCCGCGTCAGAAAATACCAAATCCTACGTCTTCCTAAAGTCTCTTGTAGTCTCATCGGTCCGATTCTTTTCTTGCAAAGTTAATAGGTTTTTTTCGATGCAATCGCGAAACCACGCGTGCTCAGAATCCAGAATTTTACTAGTACCCATGGAAAATCAACATGAATGATCGTACATTCCACTTTTCGTGATTCGCACTGACGCATATGTATATAGGCACCCAAAACGTAGCAACGTGTAATATCGGCGTATATTTGCGTGCAATAAAGTATTTAAGGCGGGCAACCACTTTAGATGCTTCAAAAAATTAATTTTTTTTAAATTTCATAAATCGTTAGCAAAATATCTTAAGAATACACTCTGAAAATTTCAAAACGATATTTGGATTCCTTCTAACGGTATGTATACAAATGATAAAGACTCTTCGCAAGACTCCCAAGCGCGCTCAGGTATCCACGAGCGCTTAGTTGTGAAACTTTAAACGCGCTTTCCTCGAAACGACATTTTTTTCAATTTGCGGGAATCATAACTCAAAAATTAATTGATGGATCATCTTCAAATTTGGAACACGTTTACGTAATATAATTTATTACAACACGAACCTAAAGTTAGAAGGATTAGATTGTTTAAAACATATTTATTATTGCAAAATGCCGGGGAAAAAAATGGTAAAAATCGATCATTTTTTTTCAAACACGTTTCAACATTTAATTCTCGATTTTTTTTTTCAAAATTGAGGTTCATGTTCTTAAAAAACATCTCGAGAATGTATAAAAATTTGTTGAACTATTTCAGATGCGAATTGCGAGCTGCACAATTCTCGCAAGTCGACAACGACGATGAGGACACGCCAAGGGACACAGCGGATTACACCTTAATTAATGCATGAAATAACTTGAAAAAATTACCAGAGATGTATGAAAATATGAATAAATTATTGTCAGAGTTGCGGAAATTTCCGGTTTTTTTTTCACAATAAAAAAATCCAAAAAATCATCTAATTTTCGGTCTCCTAAAGTAATTGCCCGCCTTAAATTTTTCCCGACACATGTCTGTATCACCCATACGTTTCAATGTAGATTGACAGCGCGTGAAGGTCAAGGGTAAAAGTTAATTTGACGAGCATCTACTCCCGACCGACGAAGCTACTTTAAGCGGCGCACACGGCGGTGCTGCTTCAAAGACAATCGCCAGCGAAGAGCCATTGAAATACTTGCGTAGCTTTAGACGTGTCACTTTCTTTGAATTGATTCTTGTGCGAATGCAAGCCGAACTGGTCATCCGGACATACGCACCATTTGTGTGTATTGACCCTAGAATTACACCCTTGGGTCTCACAGAACCGACCAAATTTTTTAAAGTCTGACCCCTGAATTTACACTTTCGTTCTTCGCCAACTATTTTCCGCTGGGCAGACCCGCAGTCATCGATTTGCTGCTGAATTGTGAAGGTCGAAATACAAGCACGGGTCTTCCAGACCCAAGTGTGTATAAATCGGTGGAAATCACTAAATAAGTACATCCTTTTCTTTGTTCACTAATACGATTTGAAATAAGTTATATTGAATTAATATGAACGACTTTATTATAGTCTTTCGATAGTAACCATTTTTTTTTAATTTATAAATATAATCTTGCTATGAAGGTATTACGGAAATACGTATACTCGCTGCCAGGTGCATGTAAAGTTGCAGAATTAATATATAAATAAGTAAATAAATAAATAGGTGTATAAATAAGTAACGAAAATGTGTAATTATTGATTTAATTATTAGCAGCCGCCATGCTTAATCGCAGTGATACGCGAACTATGCAAGGAATCTAAAAGCAGCTGCAAATTTTTCGCGAAGAAAAGCTTTTGGACGATGAAACCGACATAGAAAATGACGCTGTCGAAAATTTATCTAACCGCGATACCGACAAAGACGAAGAAGATGCCGAGGACCATAGTTCGGATTCCTGCCCAAAAACTTATAAATAGACGTTTCTGCTTCTATCCAATAAAATCTTATCTTATAAATACTTTTCTGTAAGAAATGTATAAAAAAGTAATTAGAAAATATTGGCTTTTTACAATGTTCAAGAATAATAAACTGTGTTAATCTTGATAGAAACTTTGATAAAATTTTTCAACATATTCTTCAAACATAATAGTGACATGGACTGAGAGCGGGCACTATTTTATTATGATAAGCGCATAATGATTAGAAAATGACATCAATGTGATCCTGAGCTTGCATCTCCTTTACAAGTTGTGTAATCCTGGGGCTAATATTATTGCTCAAAGCTACACGCACATCATCACTTACTTTCAATCGACTCCGGGACTTGTTTTCAATCATAAGCAAACCCGAAAATCCTTGTTCGCGTAAATAGATTAAGGGGAAAAGCATAAGATAGTGCATGGCGATTGGCCGAATTTTATTATATGAAATCGCCTTTTAACACCAAAACTCTTCAAGGGAATCAGATTCAAACGCATCCTTGAAGTTTATATAATTTTTCAATTCAATGAGCTCTTCCTGGACTTCCTCTGCAACCTCTCCAACATTAATACAAAAAAGGGTTCCGAATCAGCTTTTGATTAGCTTTCGATTCGGTTTGGTTAGATTCCGGAAAGTAACGATTGAATTCATCAGTCAAGATCTGCAGGTGACTTCTGATGTTTAGTTGCGTCAAATCATATTGTTTATTCCCTCGACGAGTGCTTTTAATGTCGGAAACCCCCACATAATAATTTTCTCCAACTTTATCCATCCATAGTTGGAGGTTACAAATAAAAGCTCAAAGTTTGTCTTCAAAGATGTTTGCAGCGCCTTGTAATGCTTTCTTTCCAGAACCTTGCAACTGCAAGTTTAACTTATTTAAATGTGTGAATTCGTTTGAGTTCTTGTCCGCGGACCACCGATTGGAAACTAATGGCGAGCACTTGAGTAAACCGTCTGCACACCATAAAATCAGAAGAATATGGGACCGTCTATAGCGACACGGTTTTTTCCAGTTTCCCCGTACCCTCGGCAAATACGGTATAGTGTAGCTTAAGGGGGGAGATCCCTTTAGGCAGCCGAAAATAACCGAATTTTCGAGTTTTTTTGTATCGAAATTATTTATTCTACATTATAAAAATTATATATATATATATAACGTTTTTTTAACTTTGAAAAAAAAAAACATTTTTTTATATTAAAAAACGACGGTCGTACGACATTTGCTTGAAAAACAGTTGCCGCTTGAGTTGTTCCACGGCATACAACCTGGCGTCTGGCGCATTCATCTGAAAGATTAGAGCTAAACAGTTTTCTATTTCTTACACCCACACGCTCTATGTAAATCTTAAAAATTCAAAGAAAAGTTAAAATTCGAAAATAATACGTATTTTTGAAATTTTTTTTTATATTTTTCATAATACTTTCACTATAGTATTTGTTGATGAAAAAATATCTTTTCAAAATAATCGAGCAGGTCGTTTTTGGGTTATCTTGTACAAGGTTCGTGAAAAAGTATTTTTAGAAAAACGCATTTAAAGTTTCAAAACTAAAAAATTTTACGACTTAACAACCTATCGATTAACTTGATATTAGGTGGCCATAAATTAGTTCCTCAGCTTCTTCGTAGAGTTCATTTTTGGTCATTCACGTTCATAAACACGAACTTCTTCACGTTATAAAGGGATGTACCTCCTTAAAACGGAAGTTAGGTTAGATCAGCGCAATGGGGGTAGCAGTAGTAGGAAAGCATTCAGTTGCGAAGGCTAATGCGAACAAGCCCACAAGGGTATGCGTTGGAACTCAGGAAATAAAAAAAAAACAATATACCTGTATACACACAAAGCTTTTACCACTCGGACTTTCGAGAAACATTGATCCTCACTGCAATCAGTCCATGAACAGAGTCAACTGTCAAAGTTTGATCTATGGGTTACTACGCGTGTCACCTTGACCGTTACAACGACGAACCTACCGTACGACCTTCACGCTACACACAGGTCTTTTGAATTCCAAAACGATGATTCCTCGCTTCTTAGAAAATTGGTAAACTTTCTTCGGAGTTTCGTCATAGATTTATATCTCGGGAACTCGTAACAGAAAATATGCATGGACGCCCTCTTTGAGTTCACAATGACGGTAGTACGATGGTAATAATAATAACACGAATATAAATAATAACGGCAATGATAATTATACAGTTTATCCTTTTCGGTAATAATATACCGCAGGGGTACAATCTTATATTGAGCCATTACAAAGTTCTGTAATGAAAGCGTCACAGCGAAACTATAAGGTTCACAAAAATATTTGCTGAAATGAAATTGCACAGTACGAAAGGGGCCATCCGATAGCGATAATAGTTTTTTTGCAGGTGGAGGTACTTCGGACATTTGAAGGTCAATTCCATTTTTTTAAATGGATCGGTATGTTTTTTTTCTGTATCATGAAAGAGGAGCTTAAAACGAGTTCAACGACCTATAACATAAGGTCATTGAAGGTCATAGAAAGGACAGAAAGGCGATAATACATTCAGTTTCGGTAGTAAATAAAATTACTACGTTTATAGTAAGATAAACGCCTTTCTGTACTTTCTATGACCTTCAATGACCTTATGTTATAGGTCGTTGAACTCGTTTTAAGCTCCTCTTTCATGATACAGAAAAAAAACATACCGATCCATTTTAAAAAATGGAGTTGACCTTCAAATGTCTGAAGTACCTCCACCTGCAAGAAAAACTATTATCGCTATCGGATGGCCCCTCTCGTACTGTGCAATTTCATTTCAGCAAATATTTCTGTGAACCTTATAGTTTGGAAGATATCCAAGGTGCTAATAGATATTGGACCACCCTGTATACACTACTCCAAATAATTAAATGAACAGCACATTTCTTTCCTTTTTTAAATGTTTTTTGGAGCGCTGAATCTCTGTGAAAAATGGTTGTATCGAGATGAAAAAATAGCATTTTGAAGCTTCCAGTTTCTAGTTTTGAGATCTTTTGGCAACATTTTTTTACGAGCTATAGTTATCTCGCAATCATAAGAAATAGCGCGAGACAAAAATTTTCAAAATTTTTGTTTGTTTTTTTTAAGTGTCCACGGGCTCGGGAAATTTTTTTTATTTCAATCAATATATAGGTCAGTTAGCTTGTTTATTCAGCTATAATTTCGTTTTTTGTCAGTCTCTCTACGTCAATTTTTGGCTCAGATATCGGACTTTGAATGAAAAAGGATCCCTTTGTCTTTGATCATCGATATCTCAGCAACTAATGATCGCACAGGGAATTGAGGGGCAATTTTGAAAACTTGAATACATTTCCTACAAACTTTTGTCCACCCTTAACATCAATTTGAAAAAAGTACAAAAAAATGACTTTTTCTGGTGTTTCAGTAAATCTAGCACTACTTTACAAATATTCATGGAAAGACTAACGTTGCCAGGTTTTTTTTCAGCTTAACGTAACCCCAATAGCCCTGTAAATTTTCAAATTGATCCATTGAACCGTTTTTCCGGACCGCTTGATCAAAGTTTTACAAAACAATTAAAGGAGCAAGTGTATCGTTTCTAAACATTGTGTAATCATTATCAAAATGAAAAGAATATTTTTTTTCCGACTTTTTTTTACAACTTTGCACTAGTTACTCGTTAACTTTGAGAGAAAACAAATCAAATTTCAAATTGCTGTTAAGGGTGGAAAAAAATAGTTTCTCAAAAATCAATGAAAGGGTCTTGTAGAAAATGTATTCAAGTTTTCAAAACTGCCCCTTAATTCCTTGTGCGATTATTGGTTGGAGAGATATCGATGATCCAAGACAAAAGGATCCTTTTTCATTCAAAGTCGAATATCTCAGCAAAAAATTGACGTAGAGAGACTGACAAAAAATGAAATTATAGCTGAATAAACAAGCTGACGTATACATTGGTTCGACTGAAAAAAAAACTTTCCCGAGCCCGTGGAACCTTGAAAATGAATACAAAAAAAATTGAAAATTTTTGTCTCGCGCTATTTCTTATGATTGCGAAATAACCGTAGCTCACAAAAAAATCTAGCGAAAAGATCTCAAAACCAGAGACTTGAAGCTTCAAAATGCTTTTTTTTCATCTCGATACCACCATTTTTCACACAGACGAAAATTTCGCGCTTCAAAAAACACTAAACAAAAGGGAAGAGAGGTCTGTTGCTTTAATTCTTTGGAGTAGTGCATATATATATATATATATATATATATATATATATATATATATATATATATATATATAGTTACCTATATATATATATATATATATATATATATATATATATATATATATATATATATATATATATATATATAGGTAACTATTGCCCGAAGGAAAAGAAAAGGACGGCAGTTCCCAAGCGAACGATAGGTAGGGACGGTTATACGTGCGGGTAAGCAGGACGGCATCCGGACGTGTACACGCGCGCCCGCGCGACGCAGCCACCCCGCGATTGAATAAGTTACGAATTTGTCGCTTCAGCCATCTCACCCTCTTCTTGCAAACACGCGCGCTTCTGGGCAGCGCGCGTGTTTCTAGTTGGTAAGAACGTAAAAAGAAAAGAAAAAAAAAGCGATGCGTATTTAAATAAGCCACGTGTCATGGTAGGCGACACGCATTCGCAGAGCCTCCTCGCGCCCGTATAAATTCGATTGTGATAAAAGATTCGTGTTCACGTATAATTCCTATTGGCAAATTGGTGGAGTCAAGCCGAGCCTCTCTCGGCAAATATACGAAGATATTTCATTGGATAGAATCTTTCTCTCGGCCGCTCTCCCTCGCGCTTTTAATTCTCTCTCTCTCTCTCTCTTTTTCTTACTCCCTCTCTCTCTCTCTCTCTCTCTCTCTCTCTCTCTCTCTATCTATCTCTCGCGCGCGCGCTTATTACAGTTCCTCGTCGAGAATGCGCTGAGAGCCCGTGTGGCCGGCACGTAGGTATGTATAAAAAGCGCCGTGCGCCCGTACCGAGTCGCCACTGTGCAACGCGACACAGATACGTTGAGATCTTAATTTCGTAATCGCACGTTTGAAAACGATAATTACCGGATCTTGCATTTCGATCATTTTGATTTGAGGACCTTTCGATCTTTTTTTGTTTGTTTGTTTTTCTCGTCAGCGAAACATTGTGAAACAGAGGAGAATAAAGAAGATAAGCGCACGGGGACACACTCGTTGAGAACGAAAGTCCGAGGAATTGAAAGAGATTGAGGAAGTGCCGCGCGCCAAGAGACCGCCGTGTAACAATAACGCCGGGGTGTCAAACAAACCTGTGTTGCTTTTTTTTCTTTCCCCTTCTCGTACGTGCAACTCGTTACGTTCGCGCCACCATAGGCCCGTTCTCGTACAATATAACTTTCGTCTTGTATACTACATAGCGCGTAAACAAGTGACGATTCGCAAGAAAGAGAGAAATAGAGAAAAAGAAGAGAAAATGTGCGTGTCAAACAAGACGGGCGAAACTACAACGAGACATCGGGCAATAGAGGAAGATGTGCCACCCGAGAGCAATCACAAATTCTCCAACAAACTCACGAGAGCCAAGGAAAAGTACATGAAGATATACGACGAGATTGTCGAGCGCGAACGCGCCTCGAGCGCGGGAAAACACTACGATGACAACGACAACGTGCAAAATCACGACGATGAGCTCGTTTATTCCAACATCGCTGATCAATTACTCGCCAAAAGTACCATCAAGTACGGCATTCTCGTCAATCATTTCGTACGGTATTACGAGAACTTCCGTCGTTCCGTTGCTTACAAGTGAGTCTTCAACAACGATTCCTCTACCTCTTTAACCCAAAATTCAATTTCAGTCTTTTACTATTGTCACTTTCCTGCAACTCGATGACTCCTCTCACGTCGCGTTATAGCCCTTTACCGCCACGGGAAAATTCCCAAGAAAAATATCCAATTACAGGGAAAACGTATGCAAAAATCACCCTGCAATAGAATTATGTAATCGGCGTAGCAGTTAAAACTGACATGCGTGCAAAATATTTTCAATATCCCCAAAATAATACCTTAATATACAGGTATTGATAAAAGTTTTATTTGTAACGCTATTTGTAGAAGAGTTTGTCGGATCATCGAACCCTCGACGAACTAACACCCGCATTTGCTTTTATTCGCTCGTTCGTCACGTATGCACCAGGTTTTGCACGTTACCTATACCTATACCTAGATATATACACACACCCGTGCGCTCACATACGCACACACATACACACTCGTTATATTCCTTAGAACACCATATATATATATATATATATAGTGTTCTAACGAGATCCTACTTAACTGGATTGTTCTCTCTCTCTCTCTCTCTCTCTCTCTCTCTCTCTCTCTCTCTCTCCCCCCCCCCCCCCCCTCCCTCTCTCCCTCTCTCTTTCTCTCTCTTTCTCTCTCTGTCTCTCTCTCTTTTCGTCTCTGCCTCTGTCTCTTTCACTCGTACACAATGACTACGATACGCTGATTATCGTAATACCGGCTGGTACTCATCATTCCCAGTAGTAGATTATCGGACACTACAAAGTCGTGGGTAAAATTCCGAGTCTTATCGCCGTATACCCTTCATCGTGTAACTGATGACAATTTTCGCTTCTCACTTTCGCGCTTGCAGCCCTTGTAGCAACAGCCACGGACGTATGCAGTCTCGCATGAGTTTACGAGTTTTATCATACGTGATTATGACACGCGCATATACGAGAAATTTTTTCGTATTCCGCTTTACGAAAGTGGTACGCGTGTCTGTGAGCGTGTATATTTATTTATTTATATATTTATGTGTATCAAGCTTTGTAACTTAACGTCGTGCAATTGAGCTCATTCGCCGTGCCACGCGTTTAATGAAATTCGATTTAGGTTGGGGAATCGCGACGGAGTCATAAATAATTATTTTTTTAAAGAAAATGTACGCAGATAAAAACTCAAGTTATGGGCGCGGTACGGACACCCGAGAGCTCATGCGTAAGACGTATTTCATTTCGTTTTTTTTTCTTTTCTCTTTGAATCGATGTACGACGAGTCTGATCGGTAATTAGTTTACTGATAAACATCTCTTTAGCGATATGCGGACGCTATATTCATGGATGTAATTCTCAATGAACGTACACTCGGTGATATTCGAGACGTGCCTACCGCGGGAATTCGTAATGTCATAGATCGGTGGTTCTTAATCTTTTTGCGACCAGGGACACCTTTGAGGTTTTTTATTCATAGCAGGGATCCCAAGGTTCAAGAATAATAAACGGTGGTAATCTTGAAATAAACTTTGATGAAAAAAACTTCAAACGTAATAGTGACATGGACTGAGAGTGGAAACAGAAAATTAAATTTTGTCGTCATTTAAAAAACGAATGAAATGACTTTATGACAACGATTGATGAAGTGTACATTGTCAATTCTTAACAGTAATTAACTCTGCAATGTTCAGCAGATGAGCTAAATTTTTCACTCTTCTTCGAGGTTTATCAGAAAAGAACCCATATCTCCATTCACTGGAAAGACATTAGAATACAGTACCAGTGAATAAACATGTCTAATTCTGATCTATTATTACAAATGTCTTTTAAAAATTTACAAAAAATCAAAGATTAATTCTTTATTTATTTTAAATATAAATCAGCTTTTGTTCATTCACTGTTCAATGTACCCTAATAAAACTTTCTTATGAACGAATAGTTTTTGAAATTTTGAAAATTACAGAAATGGCAAACTGTAGAAAGAAAAGTTCGATTTTCGATCGAAAAAAAAACTAGTGATTTACTATCAACTTTTATACTATGCTCTGTCCCAGTCTGAAGCGACTCGGACGAAAAGATTTCGAGATACGACTTACAGCGTTTCATAAGACCAAAATCGTTCTAACTCGACCAATTTTTGGAATCTTTACAAAATCTTTGCTGCAAAATAAAGTCAAAATCCCAGGCTATAAAAGCATACAATAAAAAAAAATCGTACTTTCGAAATTTCAATCTTACGCAGACCCCCTTATAATTTTTAGAGGATGGAGATTTTATCTGATTCAAACGTATTGAAGCCGCATATCGATGAAGCCACATGCGCCCTTTTGACGTTGAGGCTTGCGAGAGGCTTCAAATACGTCGCTAATAAAAAAAATTTCTCCGCCGCTCACGCGATCCTCTTAAGTTGGCAATCGTATATGCTCCCCGTCATCCCGGCTCTCGTCGTACCACTTTTGGTCGTATGTTTTGGTTTTTATTTCGCGTTTGACTTTGAAGCTCGCGCGGGGACATGCGTTAGGGAGGGGAGCTCGAAATCGCCAGTCATTTTAATTAACGAAATTTAAGTCGTCGATTCACGGATGACGGGAGACAAGAGACAACGCGCGGTTGAGCGAGAATTATATGCGCGTTGCACGCACCACACGCCCGTAGATCGAAGTAAAATTGTACCGCGAGAGTTGGAGCTTCGATGCGACGTAATTTAAGGTGAAATTAAGGGCGGAGCCAATTTTGCAGGAGTAAGATCGCGCGTGTTGAATTTTTTGGATTTTTCAACTCTCGAATCTTGGCCAAGGAATACGATGTTGAAGCTAGCATCATTGGAATGCAACGAAAGTTTTTTGGTTCTTCTATTGCTCACGTTTTTGTCGCCGATTTAACGTACGAAAATCATTCAAACGGTTTTTTCTCATCCCCATAGGAGGTTCATGATCTTAGGGTATGAAAAAAAAATTGATTGTAATAAAAATGAAGAAATTTAAAAAAAAACTAGAAAGAACTTTCGTTGCATTCAAACGAATCAAACTTCAACGCCATCGAGAAATATAGTTTGTGATGGCAACGAAGAAAAAAGGTACGGTAAAACCTCGTTTTTACGTTTTGCACTTGTACTTTTTTGTCATTTATACGTCACATTTCGGTGGCCCTGGCATATTCCGTCTATAAAGAATGTAATAAAGTTCCATTTCTACGTTTTTCACTTATACGTTTTTCGCGCTTTTACTTCATTTATTTTGTTCCCCAGCATTCGTTTTGAGGTCCATTTTTTTCTCAGTTATACGTTAAGGAGGTTACTCGGCTATCGTATAATGCTAAGAATTTGCTAAAATACATCGCGGATATTTGCGAACAGATGTTACGATTCCGTGCAAAATTCCAAGTCAATCGTCTGCATGATTGTTGAGCAATTAATTATTGAAGTTAGGCTCTTACACTGCCAAAAAAAAAAATTAATTTAAATAGGATTTATTTAAATCAAATTGGTTTCTTTCTTGTCCCGCGACCTACGACGACCCTATTTGCTTCAAATATTTTTAAAAATTTTGTTCAAGCTATTCTCTTTAAATTTTAAATATATTCAAATTAAATAAATAAACATGAGATTCAAATTACATAATTAAAGATAAAACACGATATATTGCATAAATACGAGAAAGTAATATAAGTTCATGACATAAAAATGCGGTGAAAAAAAGTTAATTTTTTTCTTTTTCTTTACCAACAAGGCTGTTATTTAGAGAAAAAAGGGAAGGTATAGGCTGTTATTGACAGGCGCGACTATCTATGTAGTCCTTTTCCTCAACTACAGAATATTACAACAGTCTTCTACTGAAAACAAAGCCATGAGATTTTTAAGAGACAGAATCGTGTACCATTTTTCCGTCTGTCTTTTAGTCTTATACTACCAGGTGGAACCGAATCACAAATTTATTAGAAATAAATAAAACATTTAGTTATTAGACGCTATTAAATAGATCTTGATTTGAATAAATAAATATATTTAAAATAAATAGTTTTAATAATGGCATGCAATAGGAAAAAAATTAATTCAACGAAAATTCTAGTTAATACAAATTTTAAAAAATTCATATTTATACAGTAAATTTTTTGTCATATACTGGACGCATAAAAACGGTCGATTTAACATTTGGAGGGGACCTCCAAATGTTAAATCGACCGTTTTTATCAAATTTACAATTAAAGAAACACTTTTTAACATAGAGCATTTAACATTATGACACTGATGACGAATTTGTCATAATGTACCGAGTGATTTGACAGTTTTTCATAACATTTTAAACATTTTTTTCACACTATTTCGTGCGTAGAACTGCCATTCAGCGATGAGCATAGGCGGTTAAAATATCTCCTCATGTTAAAAAGGGTTTTTTTAAATTATAAATGTTATAGAAACGGTCGATTTAACATTTGGAAGGTGCATTCAGTATATGAGAAGGAATTTACGGTATGAATTTGAATCAAATGGTAGCACTTAACCAATTGTCTCGAAACGCCTTATTCAGTCTTCTGAGACACAAAAAAACAGACTAGTATAAAACAATTTTTACAACCCGTACCTTGATTTTTTCCACTTTAAAACTCTGGGACAGTACTATGTATGCATGTACTATGATTACATATCTCTTATTAATGCGAACATGTTGAAAAACGTATAACTGAAGTTTCACTGTAGTATGTTTGGGTTGGAAAATTTTAAACGTTTTTTGCCGAATCAAGTTTGCCATTTTTTCCCTCATATTACTCTTCACTCTGTTGTTATCGGTGTGTAAAAAAAACTAGGCAGTAACTAATCGAAAATAAATTATAAAATCAATAACGACCAGATATAATAATACACTAAGTCGCGTATAATTTATTGTTGGAGTTATCATTATTATCAGTTTGTTGCTGTTTATTATGCAGTTTATTATTCATGTTATAATAATGAATAATAAAATATATAATCGACTCGATAATAAATTAACGATGATCAATTGAAATACACTATTATGTTTGAATAATCAATTGTTTGTATTCGTGCGTTTTTTAAATGTGCATTTCAATTGTGAATAATATGAACAATAAATTATAATATCCAATAAACTGATTTACAAACGATCTCTTATTTGATTAAATCCACTGAATAACGACTAATAAAGTGAACAATGAATTATAATTCAGTTTATTATTTATATGATTGTTACTCACACCAATACATAATAATATAAGTAATGAACATGTAAAATGGTTAATGTCACAGCAATTGCAAGACATATGGAATAAATAAATAATATAAGTAATGAACAAATCACTAATAAATAATGTATACAATAATCGACAAAAAAAAAGAAATAATGAACTAAAAATAAATAATGTACTTCCAATACTCGAAGGTGAAAAAGTACATCGTGGCCTACGTGAGAATTTGGTCGAGTCGATATAACGAGGCGTAAAATATTATTGTGGTTATTGTGCGGCTTTTTGCCAGCTTTTCGTTACATTCTCTTTGTTTATTCAGCTGCGCTATCATCATCGAGAGATCAAATAGTACGGTTATCCAATCTACCAGAGATCTTTTTTTCCATTGGAGATCATTAAGAGGAAAATGAAATTCGCCGCTTCGCGGCCGTCTACTTTCTTCGCAATGACGTGTACTTAGGTGCCAAGATACTACCGAGCTCTCGGCACATGGCACGTTTTTTTTTTATTTTGAGAAATATTCCATCGATAACAGATAGGACGACGATTGAGCATGAATTCACAATAATCCTTAGTGTATTTAGGTGTGAATACCTAATCAGGCAGTTCACTCTGTGACGAATTATTGTTGTGGGATCTTATCTTTTCATGGTGTTGGACTCATTGTCAGGCTGTTTGATCAGTGTCGAGTCGCTAGGGGAAAAATCGCGATATTCTTGCGTAACTGCTTCGGCTTTATGGAGCCGAAAATTAGAATTTATGAAATACGATATTTGCAATCTCATAAATAATGGAAGACGAAAAAAAGTCTCGTGAGTTACATCAAGTTCTCACGTGGCGCGATATCAATGGTTGAGGCGCGTGTGCTTGGAGCTCTCAGCCCTCGAAATGTTGTTGCCCATATGGTACGGTATCGAAGTTTGATTCTTTGGAGAGCAAGATTAAATTTCTTTTTCCTTCGATGTCGCTCGAATTTTTTCTTTGTTTCCGTTCACTTCGCTTCAATATTTTTTTATGATCAGCGTGCTGGAATTACGAGGTCGGCCTTTTATACACAATTGATAGTCTTGCCAAGTTTGAATTTTCTTTATATTAAAAATGAGTGATAAACAATTGTTATAATTATTGAAACAAGGTACAGCGGTTGCTGAAATGATCTGAAATGAAAAATAAAAAAATCCCCTTTTAGTATAATAATAATACTTTCGTATGACCAGAGACTTTTGTGAAATTTTGAAAATTACAAATACGGCAAGCTGTAGAAAGAAAAGTTAGAAGTTCGTCCGAAAAAGACAACTTTAATCGTTTGTTATCAACAAATGGATGAACATATGAAAAAATTATCACGAATTTAGGTGAACCGGACCAATAGATTTTGAGATAAAGAAAAAAAGGGTTCATTGCAGCGGGGCGGTTTTTAGCGCTTTGAGCTATCTGACTTTGTTGTACGTAAGCTTTGTTGGACGTACAAATTGAGATCCTAAATTATAAAACTATGTAATAAAAAATCGTATTTAAAAAAAATGTAAGCTTATGCAGATCCCTTGAAAGGTGGCCCTGGTTGATTTCGCTCTTTAGGCGTCAGCGCAAGCATCTCACCCGAATGAGAAACCTCTTCTCATTCAAAGTTAGCCGAAGATGGCACGGCCATTCGCCCGGTGTTCCACGGATCTATCCGGATCCAAATTCGAAAGAAATTGATTGTGTATGTCTCTCTTCTAGACATTATCGCAAAAGTCCCGCCGATAAAAAAAAAAACACACACACACACACGGTAAATTGTACATCACATCCGTCTCGCGTTGCGTCAGAAACGGACTTTTGATAGCTGCGTAAAAATCATTATCCAATGCGGTCGAAGCAGACAACGAAAATTAATCATGATCGATTCGGGCCTAAATTTCCGGTCAACGTCACCTCTTATTTTCTTCATGAAGCAGCGATAATTAATTGTGACTAATATACAATGTCGATAAGAAGGTTCATAATTTTTTCATCCTGTTAGATGAATCTCGTTCATTGACTCTAATAAATAATAATAGCAATGATAGTCCGAACGTTTGATAATAGCAACAGTAATAATAGTTATCTTATTATTATTATTATTTCATTTTATATTGTTTTATTTATTATATAAAAAAATATATTATTATATAACAATAATAAAACAAATGAAAAAATATTCTTGACACTGTACATATTATTATCATTATTGTTATAAAATAATGATAATAATATGTACTATGTATAATGAAAAAATATGTATAATAAAAAAAAAGATAGCTATACGCAACGAAAAGTCATGTCCATCATTTTTTTTTTCCTCACTTTCATCACGATGCCAAATTTTTCGGCAAATTTCCATCGCATATCGTCCAATAAATATCTTTAAAAAATGGCTGAGGAATTTTGTTAGCTAAAATCTGGCAAAATAAATTGGAGAAGGTAAAAAGAAAACGATTTCCATTGCACCCTAACGATGCAAACATATATCTTGCTACTATCAATTATTTATTATTATTCTCATTATTTTTTCTAAATTGTCTTAGTATATTATTAAGATTATTTTGCATTTTTTTATCATCAATCTTGCGCTCCCGTGTGAATTTTTGAAAAAATCTTTCACCGTCATAACTCGCATAGGCCTCCGTGACGTTTGTCATACTCGTATCACATTCATACAATGATAAGCCTCGCAATGTACCATTTACACGTATCTATTCGCGGGACGATCGACTCAAGCATTCGTATCAGTACATTGGTGAGTGCAACGCGAATGCACGAGTACCTATTGAATTCGAGAATGACAATACTTCACGACCTTCATTATATATATATATATATATATATTCATACTCATGTTCCAAGGAGACTATGCGCGTGCAATATTGCACGTTTGCCACAGTCCCGGGTCAGACCGATGAACAAGGGTACCCACAAGGGACACAGGCGTTTGACACCATTTTAAATGCTGTCAAACGATTTATTATAAGACGTTACACGTTGTCGCGAAGAGCTGCTGCCGCGGGAGCGCTTTGATTGACGGCTTATTGGAGTCCTACGTGTATTTGATTCTCGCTATTTACATTTTATTATTTTTATTATTTCGTGCACGGCGATGAATAAAAGATTATTTATCGGTTTACGAACGCAAGGCGTCGAATTGATTAGTCGTGTTCCTCGTCGTTAAGGGGCAAAGTTTATTAACGAATAATCAAGAGGGAGTAGATCCCGAATGAACGCGAAAAAATTGAGCGAAGCTGATAAACGTTCGACGACCCCGACATCATCATTGGATTCTTCGAAATTATTTTCACGATCGCTTGACACATCAGGTTCGGAAATCAAATCTCTTTTTTCAAACAATGTTACACGCGATGGAGATGTTTGACGAATACGATAGTGAAATTTCTTATGCAGGTGATCGGTCGTGACGGTTGGCAATATTCCGAGAGGGTCTCCGGAAGGAACCGGAAGTAGCGAAGTGACGACCTGGGGGGTCGGGCAAAAAAGATGCAAAAGTCATTGGAATAGAAAAAATTTATAAAATCTTCATCAAAATGAATAAAAAATATATATTCCATTAAAATTTTTTTATGGAATTGACACTCGTAGATTTTCTATTTTTTTTTTCAATTTCGAAACATTTTGTCACGACAGATTTTTCAGGCGTCGCTGAACAATCGAAATAAGAAACTTTGTCGGGAGACCTTGCACACACGTCCCTCAGACCTCTTAAGCCTTTGCTCTTATCATTTTTCTCTCGCCCCCCCCCCCCCTCCCGCCCCGCAAAAAACGCCACTATTTATCTTAGTCACTGGTTGAAACAAAAGAAAAAAAAATGTGACGGTCACCAGATTTTTCGCTGAGCGTGTTCGTGCACGAGCCACCCGACAATGTAGTCTCATTATGTTAATTAGCACAGATTTTTATTGTTATTATTATCTTTATTGCCGATAAATATGGTGAAATATTTCGCGAGTTTTTCGCGGGGCGTGCGACGACAAAAAGAGTCTCGATGACATTTCTTATCGCTTATCGGTTTACATAACTGTAAAAATTTCTGCAAAAAAAATCGTTTCTGGGAGGAAGGATTTTAAATAGAGGGTCAAACGAATGTGATGCTGTTAGCCGAGAAAAGTAGATACGAAGGCCGGAAAAAAACTGTTGTTATTATTATTGGTAATATTAATAGTATTCTGTATTATTATGATTGATTATTTTATTCATTTTTTTTAATTATTATTATTGATATCCTTAGTATACTGAAAAACGTGATAATTATAGCGACCGTGCTATAAATTCTGATTGCAAAAGTTTCGTTGAAAGATAGTTTTTAATGTACCATAAATTTGCATTTTTCTTAGATCGTTGTCATAATCCACATGAGTTTGCGAGATATTTGCCTCATTAGCTCCGCGTTTCTGACTTATCGGGCAAAAAAAAAAACTTTGATCGTCCGGTACATCTGATCATAGAAGTTTTACGATCGCGGGTTCCGTTGGCAATGCGACGAGAAGGGATGGAAATACTTTGGAATAAATGTCCTCGTACAGACGAGAATCGTAAAATTCTCATTTCTTTTTTTGATATATACTGCTCAATTTGTGTCTGCGTTTAGCGAGAGGGCGAGAGAGAGAGAGAGAGACAGAGAGAGAGAGAGAGAGAGAGAGAGAGAGAGAGAGAGAGAGAGAGAAAGAAATTACACGCACGGTATATTGCACGGTGTAATAAATCATTTTAGCCCCCCCCCCCCTCCACCCGTATCCCTTGCACACTGGTGCATCGCTTCTCCAAAGTAATAAATTCGAGGCTCCAATGTTATTCGCGCAGGCAAGCTAATTCTTTTTTTTCTTCCTCCATTTCAATTTTTTTTTGGAGCGACGTCGTTTCGACAAACGACTTGTGCAAAAAAAATTAATGTTTCACATGTATCTCCAAGAGAGAGAAGGAGGGGGAGGAGAGAGAGAGAGAGAGAGAGAGAGAGAGAGAGAGAGAGAGAGAGAGAAAGAGAGAGAGAGAGAGAGAGAGAGAGAGACCGCGAGACAGTGGGCGAGTGGAGTGACGAGGCAAAGGCGCCACTCGTTGATAATGCGGAACGCTTTCTTTTGTACAAACCTACACCGTCAACTCCAGTGAGTCGGCGCCACCGACGAATCCACACAACGAAGTTTCTCAATCTTATGAATTAAAAATCGAAAACATGACAAAAAAAATTCGTGCGTGTCCAATACTCAAGAATTGATGTTCCTCTTTAAAAAATTTAAAAAAAAACAAGATTACGTGACGTTGCCAACTAACGGAGAGAGGAAAAAATCAACAAAAAGCAAAAATAGACCGAATCGACCTGCGTCGATGAATTCCACGTTGAACCGAAAATATATGTCATTGAGTAGGGTAAAAAAGAAAAAGGATCGATCCCCGCGATGTGTATACTCATAATTCTTACCCTCTTTCTTTAACGCCCACGATACGTTGCCCTCGTTTGCCCTTGAATAGCACGTGTTAACGCCATTGCGAACAGGATACAGTATTATTCAACGTACACTCTTACCCGAGCATACGTACTTACATTTCTAAAAACAGCTTTTCCATTTGAGCTCCTTTTAGCACCCTTGGGCCTTTCTTTTTTTTTCCCCCAATGACCAGAGCCTATATTCAAAAAGTTAACAACCTCGTATTATGTTCAAAGATTCCATCCTCCCACGCCTGAATTCTCGAAAGATTTGTGTTTCCATTTCGCGCGAGAATCGTCTTCAATTATCACGTTGTCAATCAATAGTTGCCTCTTCAATTTCGTTCCAACGGGAAGCGTGACGTTTATGGACTGTCATTTCGCTAATGGCAAAGCGAAGTTTGTCAGATGTCATTTTAAGCGCGTTTACTATGTGGAGAGTGCATTGACGAGCTATAGAGTGCCATTTTTTTCTGCAAAAGAGTGTGTGAGACAGAGAGAGAGAGGGAGGGACGAGCGCAACAATGCGTGACACTTGCGAAAGATACAGCTCAAGGTTATGCGACCAGACTGATCGAAATGCTCGAGTGCAACAGTTGGTTTGACTCTGGACTCACGCTTTCGCGAAATAGCCCGCGTTGACTGCCCACAAAAATAGATTCGCGAATTTCGTAACGCTTCGGATGAATATGCGTGCGTGCAAAGATATGGCCAACACGTCCGCACCTCAGACTTATATCGTATGCACGGGGAGGCCTGAAAAGTGACGTTCAGAAGGAAAATATGGACCCCTCGTATCAATCAGCTATTCGAATCATCCCTTTGCATTGGCGTATTCGGGGGGGGGGGGGGGGGGGGTGCTGAAGTGGATACGCCTCTCCGCCCAGAAAAAAATCCATCCAAAATAATTGAAGTCAAATAATCGATAAATTTTTATTTTAGTTTTATCCAAGGAAGCATGAAGAAATAGTTTAATAAAACTCGAACTATTTTCTGCGTTGTAATTCCATGCGGTTGAAGTTTGCCATCGTTGCAATTCAAATGAATATTTTTAATTTGCTTTAATTTGTTTGTTGGCAGTTTCAGCCAATGAATACTCTCAACCATTTTTTTAAAGATATTTAGCGATCTGCAATATAAATCTATAAAAAAAAGATCTATAACAATGAAAATAAGGAAAATGAAATGTAAAAAAAGAGCTTTCGTTGCGTTCCAACGTTGCAAGCTTCAACACCACGTAATTTCCCCATTTGTATAAAAAGTAGCTATTTCATCACGTAAATTAAATAGATATTCAAATTTCGCAAATAAGTCAACTGTGGGCAAAAGCAATATATTCGATTTGCCGGCCGATACACAACCGGAAGAATACTGGAAGTTCAACATTGACCACCAAGTAGTAGATTATATCATTGGGAATCTAAAATGCTAAGTTGAGAATCTACCGTTAGGTCATATAGTTGATGCATTTTTTAAATTGGATATAAAAAACGGAGAGGATTTTATAATTATGAAATCATAATAATTAATCATAAACTTATTATGATTAATCATAATAATTAATAGAAAAGTTATTACGACATAATAATTATAGAAAAATCTTGTCAATGTATGTGTCAGCCTTAAAGGCTGAAACGTTGGTCATGGACGACATACTTCAATTTTAAAAAATGATGAAATAAATGCTAAAAATTTACGAAAGCATATTAAAAAGGAGTACAGTAAAAACTTGATTATCTGAACCTTAATCATTCAAACCCTCAATTATCCAAACCACGATTTGGTTTATCCCAACGCACAATTATCCGAACGTTGCTGTGAAATAAACATTGTAGCGCGAAATATACGCTGCTCTCATGCAAGAACAGCGCACTTCCGAGCGCTTTTTTCGTATTCCAGTCTTAGTCCGATTTCACACTGGCTTTTACCGGCAATTTTCATTTGCTCCTTGCAACTCGCAAATATAAATACGAATTGTTGCAGATTGTTTACATCCCGTTTATTTCGCGTAACTTGCATTTGTCAGGACTTCCAATCCAAGTCCTTCGATTCTTAAGGGTAACGGTAATGTTCTTACATTCGAGAAAAAACTGGAATATATCTTTCGAAGCTAGACAAAATTGAAACTAGCGCAGCTCTGGTACGCCTTTATGATGTTGAAAAAACTACGATCTCCGATGTAAGAAGATATCGAGACACTAAACGATGGACAACGTACATAACCAAAGAAATAAAATAGCCATTCGATGTTCGAAAGAGGTTGAATATATATAGGTATATAAATGTTGTCGATATAGATTGTGTATTTATTTCAATTTCCGTTGTATATTATCCCTTCAGAAAAAATTGCGTTTCGATTATCCGAACTTCTGATTATCCGAATCATTTTCAGTTCCATTTGACTCGGATAATCGAAGTTCTACTGTATTCTCTTAACTAATATAAACTTTTCCAAGGAGCGATAGTTCTCCCAGTGAGCTCCGCCAGCTGTGAGAGAAGTTTTTCTATAAGGCGGATAATAATGTGGCTTAGAAGCACAATGCTTCAGAAACGATTCTCTCATGTGTTTTTTCAGAAAAAAATAGGAAAATAAGACTTATTTAATTGAGTGCCATAGCCCATGCGACATCGCAAACTAAATTCTGGAGAAGACGATAGAAACAAAAAAAATCGACTCTCGCCAAGTTTGCGGGGAATTTTTAATCGCGAAATCTTCCGTGATGTACAGGGTTGTTAATGTTTTGGTCTATATTTTGTTGTTGTTTCAGAATTTTATTCGCGACGACGCAACCGGCTCACGTGATAACAATCGCAGCTGTTCTCTGCGTCACGTCGGCACTCGTTCCAAATTCCGAGAGAAATCAGATCGCCGGACATCCTCACTCGCACGCAATCTCGTTCATCTATCTCGCCTCGTTCGTCATGCATTTGGGCGCACAGATCTGGATGACCTTCGTTTCCGGTCTGTCGTTGTACTTTGCTCTGCCCAGACACACATTTGGCGAGGTTCAACGCGTACTCTTTCCCAGATACTTCACGATAAACGCGTGTCTTAGTCTAACGACACTACTCATATTCGTCAAGCATCATCCGGCGCATACATGGGACACGGAAATTGCTGTTCAGGTAAATATGTTTCTCGTATGTATATACAGTAAAAACTCGCTTATACGTTTCGCACTTATACTTTTTTATCATTTATACGCCAAATTCTCTGGCCCCGGCAAATGCCGCCTATAAAGAATGTAATAAAGTTTCATTTCTGCGTTTTCCACTTATACGTTATTCATTTTCTTCCCCCGCGTCCGTTTCGGGGTCTGTTTTTTCTCAATTGTACGTAAATCAGTGTTCCGTGACACAGAAAGAAAACAGACAAGAATTTTTTTAAAATTCACAACCCGTACCTTAATTTTTTCCAGTGTAAAATTCTGGGATCGTACTATGTATGCATATCAAGGGTGTCTCAAAATGACCTGACATTTTAAATTGCGCGACATTTTTTTATGGCAAACATAGAGTACTAATCTAATAAAATATTCGTACTTTTCAAATAAATAATATGTTTTATTAATAAATAAAAACGTCAAGTCATTTTGCGACACCCTTTACTTAACTGTGATTACCTATCTCTTATTTATACGAAAAAGACTGTTATTTTCTAGTCTAAAACGTCAAAGCTTTAATGTTACAAACTCGCATCAAATAAAAAGTCTGAACGAAAATAAAAAAAGACTGAGTTTGCTCATCCCGTCGTTCCTGTCAATCAAATTTTCAATTGGAAAACCACACATTAGCATCATAGAGTACTGCTATTAAAAAAATATCGCGAATTATGCACCGATCGCCATTTTCAAATGCTTAAGAGTTTCCAATATATACTGTATTTCACTTCTAAGTTATTCTCATTTATAAGTTATACTTGCTGTATCTCTTGAAAAACTTATAACTGAAGTTTCACTGTACAGAGTGGCTCGAGCAGTGAAGTCCAAAAGGAAGATCTTAATATCTATCCGAATCACCGCCATGTTCCATGCTCTACGATCTTTTTTTTATTTTTCGAGAATAATAAAACATTAAAAATTTTTTTTTCCTTTTTGTATCTACGTTCCTCGCGATTTTCTTTTCTTGCGTTATCGTCATAAAGTACACTGTTGAGCAATGAATAAATTATTAATTGAATACTAATGTAAATTCCTTAGATTTTGATCAAAAGTTGGGAAAACAGGTTTGGGAAGATCAGTCAGTAAAGTTCGGATGAAAAAAAAATATCCGCTACTAGTCTAAATGACTCAATTTTTTTTCTGGGAAAACGTGTGCATGTTTTCAAATTATTATTTTTTTACATTAAAGAGTATGTTTTTGACCGTAGAAGTCATGACTCAGTTTTTTACCTTCAAACGCATGACTGGGATTTTTATGCGTTCTGAGCTTTTCTTGATCGTAAAACCGGTCCTACGGGGACAAATGGACTTTATCGTACATAAATTTCTTCGTTTTTTCATAAGGAAGATAACGATAGGCGGGACATCGCATTTAATTAACATTTAATCAGTGAAAAATTAATGTAAAGACTGAAACACGGAAAAAAACAGCATAAACCTTACATTAAAAAATAAAAATTGGGGTCGACCAGACCCCAGCCATGAGTTCATGTCAAGTATCTTATACAATTTTTTTTTATTGAAAAATATGTATTATTGTGGTAGATACACACAACTGGACAGCAATCCAAAGTTAAAGTATCGATTTTTAGTGGAAAAAACGCTGTATTTTCGTAAAAAAAACTATGCATCGAAAAAAAATTTAAAGTAATTTCAAACTCAACTTTAAACTCATCAAAATCTCATTTTTGAACTGACTGACTTGAATTTTTTCAGAGAATATTTCAGAAATGTTATGTTTTGAAAATCCGTCGAAAGCAAAAAATAGATATTGTCAAAGATTTGAACCAGCTGTAAGACCTTAACAACTTCTAAGAGGAGAGTACATAGACAAAAGTGATAAATCGATAAAAACTTATGCTACAGAAAAAATTGAAGAGAAAAATAAAAAAAACGCTTTTCCCTCAAAAACTGATAAGACCTTAGAACATACATGTAGATCTTCTTTCTTCAGATCATTTTTCGTGCCACACACGCAAATACACATGTTTGTGTGTGTGCGTGTTGACCTTTATCGATAGCAGAGCTCTAATGGGCGACCTTGAAAATCCCACGGTAGCAAATCTCGTGAAAAAACCAAAATTTCACGCCTTTTGAGCGGCCATATTGGATTATAGTATCATCAATCCAGTTGACAAATGAGCAATGATAGTAGGAATCGATCAAGTTAGCGCGACGAATAAATCGAACGAATAATTTATTTGCAGGTCCTCGGAATGTCCGGTGCATTCTTCCTGGAGCTTCTGATCAGACTTTATTTGACGCCGCCTCTCCTCACGCTGATGGTTCAGAAGATTGCGATAGAGCGCGCCGCCGGAGTTGGAAGCGAGGTTGGCCGTCAGAATCCCGGCTCGCTCAAGCACTGTCCTCACTATTTGAAGATACACGATGCTTTTCGTCGCATACACGTTGGCATAGCGATGGGCAATGTGCTCACAATGGCGTGTACCGTTCTTCATCTTCAATACATTGCAAGTAAATTGCGTGTTTTGTAAAACACACGAGATTAGTACGAAACGTTCTCGCGTCCTCGTCCATTTACTCGGAATTAATGTCAAAGCTCCAAGTATAATATTCGAACGAACACGAGGCGCGATCCCGGCGTCGAACATTTTTTTTTGGACACTCCGTCACAGTGAAGCCTTGAATGAAATTAATAGATCATTTGGGAGATGAGAGAAAATGAAATTAAAAAGAAACATATAGTCGCTTTAATAAATTACGGATGAGCGAAAAATTAACAGGACATTTTTTTTGCAGTCCATATACTTGAGACGAGAAAAAAAAAAGAAAAAGAAGTATGACTCATTTTGGAAGTCGCACGTGAGAATCTCCCTTCGTTCATTCCGAACGTAGGCCACCCGTAATTATTTATGTAAATGTAGATCTCTCAGTGATATATCTTTGCTCATTTCTCCTCGCGAGGGAGATCGCAAGATCGATGAGATTCGTGTTATTAGGCATTCCTGCTATTACGATTATTCGCGTACACGGATAAAATTCGAAATCCAGTGATCTTTTGAGAAAAAGAAATGTCCGAGTGGCGTGTTAAACGTGTCTTGGTAGAAACTTTCGTTGACTTTTAGATAAAGAAAAACACCTTTTAAGGCTTGCTCTGTATCAGAGTAAAATTGGTATTTATTGCGCCTTTATTGCACCGAGATGCACGTCGAGTGTACTCATCGTGACGCTTCACACTGGGAGATTGACATAATTCGAATGAAAAATTATTCCAGATCCTCGTCAAATTATTTCTCGTTGTTTGTCGAAAAAAATAAAATAAAATCGTTTTCGTGTTGAGGAGAAAACTCCATGTGTTTTCGCCGATAAATTCTGTTTGCAACGTTGCAATTGATGTAATACGAAGTTCTGGAATAAAGTTTCGTTTATTTTATTTTTTTTTCGTTCGAACTATGCGCAGTCCGCATTAGACCATACGAAACAATTTGTCAGTTTCGATGGAGAATGTTATAGCAATTTAGATGAAATGTATCACGCAGACCTTATTATTTAAGACATTACGATGCAATGAAATTTTCTATATTATACAAATTGACTGACGTTTTATTTATATGCATACCGCGATTCATATCACGATTGTAAATAATACATTACGTCTCATTGATTGTACCGGCGTAAAGATTCTTCGTCGAAAATATAAACGCTGCTTGTGTTTGCTCCCGTCTCTATTCTTGTTTTTTTTCTTTCCTTAAGGAGACACACGGAATATACAATTCCACGCAAAAGTAGCCGGAAATGAAGCTTTTCAAATATATGCCCTAAATGTAAAAGATCAGTTGTTCGTACGTGGCCGAAGAATATGCCTCATATTTTCCATTAAAGTTTTTTTTAATCATTGTTTTGCCTGGATATGTTGATATTCAACTTTGTTAGACCCTTGAGAATGCCGCGGCACACGACTGCAGCAATTTTCGAGCACAACTATCTACAGCGTTGTCGCGCAGTTGGAAAACAATAAAGAGGCAAGCCGAACGGCAAAGTAGGCAGAATTTCAGCTACAATTAAATACACAATTGTGTAGTGAATAAATCTGAAATTTTGCAAAAACCTTCTTTCGTGTATAAATTAGCCACAGAAAAAATATAAAACATTTGGCATTTCTTTCTCATCGCATCCCAGAGAAAACAACGTGTCGTAAGACGAATGCAAAATTATTGCGAATTAAAGATGTTGTAATACTTCGACGAGTAACCTTTAAGCCCCTAATCCCGCAAATCAATTTCAATAGTGTATGCATTCGGAGGCCCAAGGAGTTTGGAATTATCGAGAAAAAAATGTCGTCAACGTAATATTGTCGCTATAAATATATTATAAGTGGTATTTCTTGGTCGTACAACTGTTGTCCCGATAAAACGTAACTTCTGTTACACGCGCTACAGATATAAAATTATCAAAGACTACAATGACGAGATTAATACTTCAACACATTGTTTATTGGTTATGCTTAATGGTCTTATAATTAATTGCACTAATATTCTCGCAATATCGTGGGCGATGATCACGCCTTCTTTTTTTTTCTTGTCACCCTTTTCTTTTTCGTCTAAACAGTAATTTGACAATTGTTCTCACGCCATCGATATAAACATATTTACAAATTATTCAACGAAACAGATTTATTTTTCATTCGAATTCCTGGGTTTTTTTTTCATTCGAGCCTCCGAGCAGATATTCCTTCTAGCTCGAATCCACGTTCTTGTATCTTTTTCACGCATTAATCCTAACACACATCGAACGATCACGTCACTAACACCGTGCGTACCTCGTTAAGTAATAGGGGCTCAGTGAAACCTGTGGTTGGTCTGTGCGAAAATAACGCAAACGGGAAGATTGAAAGGAGGATCGAACATTTCATCGATGAATGTTGAAGGAAACTGATTTTCTTACACGGAGATGTTTTTTTTAAAGAATTTTTTAAAATATGCATTCGCAGTCAACATCTTTCGATGACATATTTACTCGCCCCATTGGCAATGCAATTTCAGGTCAATTCGTGATACTTCATGAAAAATTGAAATATCACGAATTCAATTTTTATTTATCTCGATAACGATTAACTTCGAAGTTGAACTTTTATTAGACGTATCTCCCTGTACAAAAACCACTATCCTTCGACAATCATCGTAAAGCAATGTTCTCAAGAAGATATGAAAACGTGGAGATTCGAACAGGCTGCCAATGGTACATCAATTCATTACATTTTGGCTGGAAAACATCGAATATCCGTTTCATCGTACGGTTGATAAAGCAACGAACCTACTTGATTTTATTTCCTCTTCAAAAGCAACGTCACCGTTTCACGTTACTTTGTACAATCTTTCTTCATTTTCTCACCATCTTGGCGAAAAAGCGTCATTCATAAGCGCGCGCACACACATACACACACGCACACACGCATACTCGATTATTGGAAAGGGAAAGTTTCCCGAGATCGACCGGAAATCAGATAGCTCCCGTGGCATTTGTCAGATCCGTAACATTACACATTCTCGTATAAATAATATATATTTATCCTCTATCAGTCTGTCATAACTCGCACACCCCTGATAAAAATCACTATCTTACACGATCTTCGTACCTGGCGCGGCATTTCGAGGGTATGGCTGTGCCAGGATCTCGTTTTCTTGCATTGTCCGACGATCTGTAATGAGAGAAAAAAACGAGTGTTACTTCGTCTGCGCTTGAAATTCGTCGAGAATCGTTGCCTACCGCGATAAAGATTAAACATTGGAAATCTAATCCTTCAAGGGCACAAGGGGTCATTCTGAACCGAACCTTTTCCCGCGCAGTTTCGCCGTTAAATTGAAGCACGTTTTTCGAATGTTTTTTTTCTCACGTCCAATTGTGCAGGTTTGAAGTTGAATGAATTTCCTATAAGGGGGGTTTCCAAATTTAAAAAAAAATGAGCGGAGCTAGGAAAAAAAGCCCTTCGAATCGCGCCGTTCAGTTTCTATGGTCACTAATTCAGCGGTTGATTGATTTCTTTTTCTTAGCTCCGCTCATCTCTGCTTTGCTGGGTGATGACGGCCCTCAAGGTATTCCTTTCACGAACCCGAATTTTCAATAATTAACTGATTTTCGTCGAGAAAATAAAAAGAGGTAAAATTTCAAGCCAAGTTAACGAACTTTTAACAAAATATTACGACTTCAAAAATCGTCTGATATAAACTGCTCAAAGCATGTAAAAAATTTTGAAGATTCCGTAACGTCAATAAAAAATCGGGAGTCACCGAATGTTTAAAGAAAATATGAATGATAAAACTTAAAAAATGTGACTAACAGAAGAATTTTTGTAACCGCGACTTCTCAGAAAACATGTAAAAATGTCTAAATCTACAAAATGTATGCGAAATTTTTCATTCCATTTCATCGTTGGGTAGAATAATCGATTGTAACATATTTTTATGAAGCCCTGTAATATATTAATGATTCAAAAAAGGCCCTGGCTTATGCGCCCACAAAATACGGCGCTCTGCGAAAGGAATACCTTGAGATTCGCTACGGAGATGTTCCCTCGAACAATTAATCAGCTGAATTATCATTACAATTTTGACATGCTCGACCGTCCATCACAACGGCAATCCACCCCCTCACAATTTACAAGTTTCCCAAAAGTAATGGAATTTCAATTGAATAATTACATCGCAGATCAAATGAAACGAGGCCAATGATCGACGAAAACGTGCGGTTTTCTATTTTCTCTTGTCTCTACGTACCACGACGACAATAATTCCGGCGAAGTTCCGTTATACTCGTAAAATCTCGGCGGCCTTGTTGTAACATATCGCGATCCAGTCGGGTTGCGTGGCGCCCCATTGTATCTGATTGACTTCACCTTCGGCCGCGGTATAAGCCAAAATTGGATCCTCGATGGCGCGCGGCATCTGTTGTATGTCCCAGATTAATGCCTGATGATCATCGCCCGCGGTGCAAATATGACAGGAGGAATGAGGCGCCCAGGCTATACCGTTGACGCTCGCCCGATGATTGTTCAAACGGGCGACGGGTGTGCACGGTACACGCACGTCGAGTATTATCACTTCGCAAGCGTCCATTGCAACGGTCGCAAGATAATTGGGATCTTGTTTGTTCCACGCGAGTCTTAGAAGGGGCGTGTGCTGGGGATCCTCGTATATTATCGTCGAGTGCTCGAGATGACGAAGATCGAACATTCTCACGGAACCGTCGGCACCGACCGAGGCGAACATGTCGCGTCCTCCACCGGCACGACTGAACGCTATGTCGTAAACCTCCTTGTCGTGGGCTATCAACTGCGTTTTCACGTGGCCGGTCACCATGTTTATACGACCCAACACCTGACCCGTCTCCAATCCCCAAATCGTACAGGTCGTGTCGATGCTCGACGTACCGATCAAGTTCGGATCTACCTCGTTCCAATCGAAAGACGTTAGCGGCGCGCAAAAGTCCGAATTCTTGTTGTTGTTCAGAACACACTCGAGACGGGTCTCCGGCTCGGCCGCTCTCCAAACGCGCAGATAATCGCCCGAAGTCGCCAGTAGGTCCGGAAACAATCCTGAATTATCAAATACTTTCTTATTCGAGTCTTATCTGATAGCGAAACTTTTGGATAAAAATTGCTACAGTTTCCCTTCGCTTTGAGAGCTCCAAAGGACATAAGAATAACGTTGATGTTTGTATCGTTGGAATGCAGCGTTTCTTTTTCTACATTTTTAATTTTTTTACTTCTAACTTTCTTCAGTCTTCTTTTTTTGCAAATTAAAGTTGTCAATTTCTACTAAGAACACGTCGAAACGTTCGAGGGATTGTGAGACCCTAAATCGGCGAAAAAAATGTGAGTAATTAAAAAGAATTTTCGTTGCATTCCAACGATGCAAACTTCAACGTCATACATACGAAGTCTGTTTCATTGGATCGCAATACCAATTCATTTTGTTTATTATCCAATTTTTTGCAGACTTGTAATCCGAAAATGGAGTTAATCGCTTTTTAGGATGCTTATTGGAGAGATACACAACCTAAATCCGCAAAAAAAAGGATTTTCCATAATAAAAATCAGTGAGTAAACAAAAAAAGAAGTTCCGTTACAATTCAATGATGTAAATTTTAAGACTGCATGGCAAATAACTTTTGATGTTTATTATGCATTT
Organism: Ophion ventricosus; assembly: GCA_963932345.1. Classification (NCBI taxonomy): domain Eukaryota; kingdom Metazoa; phylum Arthropoda; class Insecta; order Hymenoptera; family Ichneumonidae; genus Ophion; species Ophion ventricosus. The sequence goes on along the minus strand of OZ010714.1, from coordinate 6,320,271 downwards.
CTATTGCTTATTTTTACTATCGTTTCCATTTTTCATGAGTCAGGCCAACACCGTTTGACCCAACTGATCGCCAAAGCAGCGCATCGAGCAAAATCAACGTCTGTTCCTACATGCTATTTGTTTGTTGGAAGAGCTCCCTACGCACCTTTACTGTCCGGAATCCACATGATTTTTGTAGTCGGATATGGGTGGTCGAATGTACTTTTGGCGCTGAATTCCGAAGTCTCCTCATCGAGAGACACTATTTGAACTTTGTTGTTGTATTCCTCGACGAAGCTGCCGAGTGCTAGGCGAAATCTCTTGTCTGGCCTCACGGACCAGTTCATACTGTACAGAGGCCACGGTGCCTCATATTTGTATATTTCTTTGCGCTTGGGCGGCACGCTGTGCAGAGCCATTTTGACGTTTAGTTGCTGTAGAACCGACTCGTCTCGCTGGAATTGAAATAGCAAGTCCCTTGTTACCTTCTTTTTTACAGTTTAGGTGAAAGTAGAAAAAAAAGTCAAATATTGATTGGATTGGAATTTTGGAATTCATATGAAAATTATGCTCTTTATAAAGTCAAGTCCAAAGTGTAACAATTACTCCTCTGTTCCTTGCTTCCGAAAACTGCTATTCAAATAAAATAACATTCAACAAAATTTACATTTTTCAGACATTCTTGCGCACGTCCGAACCATGTTATGCATTGGCAATTTGGGTGCAAAAGAAACATCAGTCCACAAAAAAAAATACATGAAATATTCCATTGTACGCCTCCCAAAGGCTGCGTAACGTCTATAAGAATAATACACTGCTGTGAATGTAAATTGCAACACGACGAAAAAAGCCATTGGTTGTCTTTGGAATAAATATAAGAAATAAATATTATCATCTTGAGATAATATTTATTCCAACAGTTGTCCATAACAAGTGTTAGAAATGATTAGTCTAGCTAAGATAACAATATTCAATATCGAGCGAAAAGCCTAAGGTTCCAAGGATAGCAGAGTGAAGTTGGACTCCTGTGACGTAGTCTAGATGACCTTGAAGTTTGCATCGTTGGAACGTGACTATATTTGTTTATCCTCTTTCTATTTCTTTATTTTTGTCACTATACAAATAATTTTTTTTTGCAAATTGAGGTCATAAATTTCTTTAAAAAAATACGTAGAAACGTTTGAGCGTTTTCCACAGCCTGAAGCAGCCAAGAAAAATTTGAGTAATTAACAAGAATTCATTTTCGTTACATTCGAAAGATGCAAACTTGAACCCCATCAAACTTCAATGTCATTAGTATGGAGTATATCAGTCCGTGCTGCTTCTATAAGCCAGAGGTTGTCTCCATTCATGAGTGGATGCGAACGACAACTGCATTGTCGGCCGACCGTAGCCCACACATGTTTGATCGGTGCCAAATATAAATACATTTCCAAGGAACTGTCTACTGAAAGGTGTTGCTTCAGCTTCGGCAATCTCTGTTCAATAGTGTTGTGAGATGGAAGTCGACACTGTTACTCCGCATTGAAGCCCATTCTAGTAAGAAACACGGCAGTGTCCTGATGTCAAGTAATGAGAAGGAAAATTTTGATGCTACCAATGAACACTCGGCTTGCTGGTTATGCGACGACTCGCTGCATTCTCGGCTTGCCACTGCCACGGTGTCACTCGGTATCGCTACACGTTACGTTAATGGCGTTATTAATGACTGCGTGACACAGCTAGCCTATCAAGGATGTCGCTACGGAAAGGGCTTGGTCGCAGTTCTCCCTCGACTTCGCCCGGCGCTCCGTAGCTGGCTGCAATTGTAATCGTTTACTACTAATCCCCTTGGCCGTTTTACCGTACAAACATCGTGTTATTATCACCCTGTTTTCTCGGTGATGCAATTTCCATTGACAGCGGTATATTGATAAGAGAATAATGATATGGTGATAACTTGCCTGTACTTACGAGATAAAACGTTCGTCCTTTTTTTCTTCTTTAATCCAATGAAAACTACGTATTTTTGACGATTCCGAAAAAGAACTTGTCTACTTTACGTACACATGAGACACCCTAACCCCATCAAGCTCGTAAAATCGTTCATGAAGACACCGCACGAACCTCGAGCGCGTGATACCGGTCAAACGTCAAACGCTCGATCGTCGCGAACCACGAAATGGAAAAAAACAAACCTTTTTCGCTCGTTAACACATTTCCGTGATAATACGACTGTCGAAATTGATGAAAGACCGACGAAATAGTTATGTAAAAAAAAAAAATGTTTTTCACACGCGTTTTTCACGGTGAGCGTCGAAACTTCGACAACCCGAAGCCGACTCCATTTTAATGAAATGGCGGCTTATGTGCACACTTGTACGATCTATATACGAACGGTATCAACACTATTCGCTTTCTGACGAGAAGCAGTTCAAAACGGAAGTAATTTTTTTCTTTTTATCATTCATCGGTTTATGAGTGGCTTTTTTTTCGATGTGTCTATCCACACAGAAGAGTGACTGTATGACAGTCATGCAAAAGACACAAGACTCACGCAAAAGACATGAAACTGGATTGATTAAACTTATGGGGTCTTCGCCATTTGAAGTGCATTTATAGTGTTTCTAAAATCGCCGTGACTTTACGCTCGTGTCTAGAATTGGAGTGTTGAAGTTCTAGACACGTCGATAATGATGAGGTCACTCCATTTTTGCGTAAACATGCTTTAAAGTTTTTTGTGCGTCTTTTGCGTAAATATGTTTAAACGGTTTTTGTGTATATTTTAACCAAGTCCAAAACCCATCTATGCCATGTACAGACACTCCGGTACTTCGCACTTTCTTAAGGCCAAGTGTCACACCGACCGAGCGGCCATGAGTGCGAGAGAGATAGCTGATTTGCAGATTCCCAATGATTTCTGAAACTGTTGATTTTTGGGAAAAAAGAAAAGAAACACGTTCCGCTCTGTTGAACGACGAACAACCGGTTTCTCTTCTTTTGCCCGAAATATGATCCGTCTAGGAGAAAACTTGGCAGTAGGATTTTTACCGACTGGACGTGTGACACATTGCCTTAAGAAAGTGCGAAGCACTAGAGTGACTGTACATGGCATCGATGCGTTTTGGACATCGTGAAAATATACACAAAAAACGTTTAACCACGTTTACGCAAAAGACGCAGAAAAAAATTTTAAGCCTATTTACGCAAAAATGGAGTGACCTCATCACTATCGACGTGTCTAGAGCTCCGACAATACAATTCTAGAAACGAGCGTAAAGTCACGGCGATTTCAGAAACACTCTATAAATCCACTCTATAAATCACTCTATAAATCTACACTCCAAATGGCGAAGACCCCATAAGTTCGGTCACTCCAGTTGCATGTCTTTTGCTTGAGTTTCGTGTTTTTTGCGTGCTGTCATACAGTCACTCTTCTGTGCGTAGACACATCGTTTTTTTTTTTATTCAGCAATGTTGACTTTGCATGCATCGTTTTTCATAATTTGTCAATCTAATGCTCAAAGGATTTCTGTATTACCGACAGAAGAGAGTTTTTTTCCGCTAGATGGCGTAGATTGCGTGTTTCTGGGTGGCGCGTGGTTGCGTTTCCAGTGAATTGACAAATTGACACTTGTATGAATTTTTATTCGCTATATATATTCTTGCGAAACGATACCTCGTCGCAACAAATACACCGCGCAATTGTTTACATTGACGCTGCTTCTCATTTTGCTGACTGGCCGATCAGGACGAAAGACTACTATAGCGTAATAAAAATCAATGAGGACACGAGGTGTGAAATAATGTATTGCAAATAAACAAAGCATTGACCGTAAAAAAAGCTTCGCTAACGTTAAAGATATTTGCGTAGAATTTCAAATATCTTTAACGTTAAAATTCGCATATCTTCGCATGGAAAATTCGAAGAATAAGGCACATCCGAAGGCTAAATGTACTCGTTGAAATTCGCGGCTTTTCGTGAGTACGTCGAAAAGCGCCGTTCGACACGAGAGCCTCACAACACCGCCGCGATTATCAAAAACGCGGGAATACATTCTCCGTTCGACAAACCGACGGATCGATAATGTGTGGAAATTTGTCAGTATAACAATGACGAAAAGTATTATTGCGATGCGAAAACAAAAATTCGCGACAAAATGTATTAGATTACGTAGCGGCCAATGTTTTTCTTCGATATGGCGGGAAACGCGTGCAATTCGATTGGCCCCAAGAGACTCGAGATGTCGCGCAATTATCCCTCGACCAATCCCATGTCTCACAAACGTTTGGATTTTGGAGCGAAATTTCAGGGCTCCCGCATCTTTCGTGACTACTCCATCACCTGACGTCTCGCGAGGCAAACGTGTTCATCGTTTTCGCGGCAAATCTACCGTTCTCAGACTAAAAGGAATCACGTAAAATGCCGCTCCAAGTTTCCAACAAAAGTAACATCACTCGGACCCTGGAGAATATCAGCTTTAAAGAGAACGTGAGTAGACGCAATTTTTTCACATAATTTCGAGAAAAACAATGAATCCTCGCGACGGTTCGTTCGCGCCCTCCGTCGATTTTCCCCTTCATCCTCTTCATCGTCAATGCCTTATTGCGATTAAAAAAAAACGTCAATCATAGCTGATCAAATTATTTCGTTCCCTAATATGCGAAACACGTTGTCCGTTTCAAATTCGAGTTTTTGCTAAGCGGGCACTTTTGTCCTCACGTTTAAATCTCGTTCGAGGTTCCCACGATTCTAATCGAGTCGAGTTAATAACGCGAGTAATTTCGCAAGATTTTTAACTGTGCGTGACGATCTTTATTTGCCCGTTATTGCGCAATTTTTGTTCTAACCGTTTCGCGGATATCAATGAACGTTCTCCCACACTCGTCAACGTTTACCCATCGAGGATGAGAATACAGAGCGAGAGTACTTGTCACTTGACTTTTTTCTCTTGTTTTAACCTCTATCCGGAGCTGTATTAGAACACATGGTTTTTCCGGCACTTTTTGAATATATGTATGTATCACCACTCTACGGATGGTTTAATCATCGCAATCTTTGTCATGTTGCCAATGATCCGTTGAAGATAGTCCGCTTTACTTGAAACTAGTGCAAGTGTAACATGTGAAAACCAGGAGGTTAGGCACTCTAGCATGTGCTTAGGTCAAAATAGAAATATGATTGAGCGAGATCCTAGACAAAATTTTGTTTACAGGTAAAAGAAAAAATGTCGCAGTTTTTGGACTCTACCTATGTGAGTAGCAATCCGCAATGACGGTGCGATAAAACCTTGGATGATACATTTTCGTAGCAAAGTTGCATATTGAAAAGCTGGCTGCAAGCTCTTTTTTTTATGCCGAGATCTTTTACGCAGCGTATTCCAACTTTGACTTTGATTTAAAGAAAAAAGCTGATAATTGCAAAATGTGCTTAGATTCAAATCTGCATCATAATAATGTTGAGTCGCAGACGCAGAGCATCCCTGTGTGGCTTTAGAAGATTGAAAGAAGAAATGCGCAACTCTTAGCTCAACGCCTCAGTATTCTTGAATAGATCCGATTACTATCAAATATTTTTAGCGCAATGAAAGAAAGAAGGCGGTAGTTCGCTGGTGCTTCTTGTACAAATGGCTTCAAATCTTTTCAGAATTTTTACAGCGATTGCTCGTGGTCTGTTAAAAATTGGCAGGGAAAATATTCGTAATCGTAGAAACATCAGCACCTTGTTGGTTCAGTCGATAAAGATTGGGAACGATTCAAATTTCCCAAATTTCATCATCTGAGAGTACATTCTTGTATGCTGCAATTATCGTGACTATAGATGAAGGCATAGAGGAAAAAATTAATCGGTATAGCAAGTAATTATGCGAGTAGGGTGACCAAGCAAAATTACCATCTCCATTGGTGCAACTCTTGTTGCGCAATAAACGGAAATGAGAAATAACGAAGAATCATTGTATTCCAGGTATCTCCGAAGAAAAAATTGTGCCTAACGCCGGAAAAGTCCCAAGAGAATGAAGCCAAGAGTGGGGTAAGAGAAATATCGAGCAGGTCGAATCACCTCTAAATAAATACCTGTTTATCAGTTCGAATAATAATCGCAACTATTCGTCAATCAGATCGACAAATCCAAAGTCGTGGGAAAATTGGATTTATCCGAGAATGGTTCCGCGCCTAAGTTCGATATTTCGTTGGAGCCGTTGTTGAAAGAGAATCCCAGGAGGTTCGTCATATTTCCGATACAATGGCCCGACATTTGGGACATGTACAAACAAGCGGAAGCATCTTTTTGGACCGTGGACGAAGTCGATCTCTCCAAGGTTAATATCGAAAACAACAAATCAAAGTAAAAAAAAAAAAAACTATGAAACTTTGGTTCAATGCGAATTTACGTTTACAAATTGATTCAGGATCACAACGATTGGAACAATCTGAACGACAACGAGAGACACTTCATTTCCCACGTGTTGGCATTTTTCGCGGCATCGGATGGCATCGTAAACGAGAATCTCGTCGAGCGTTTCAGTCAAGAAGTCCAAGTGACCGAGGCCCGTTGCTTCTACGGTTTCCAAGTGGCCATGGAGAACGTACACTCAGAGATGTACTCGTTGCTAATCGAGACTTACATAAAGAATCCCGACGAAAAGTAATGAACATTTACGCACTCGTTGGTCGATTAAACAAAATATTTTGTGTCGTTCCATTAAGATAAAACAATTTTCGGTGCCTTTGCAGAGACTTTTTGTTCAACGCCATTGAGAATCTGCCCTGCGTCGCTAAGAAAGCGAATTGGGCATTGAATTGGATCAGCAACAACGAGGCGACGTTTGCCGAGCGCGTCATTGCGTTCGCAGCGGTCGAGGGTATCTTCTTCAGCGGCAGTTTCGCGTCTATATTCTGGCTGAAGAAACGCGGCGTTATGCCCGGACTCACTTTCAGTAACGAACTTATCTCCAGGGACGAGGTAACACCAGTGCCTTTTCTTCCCGACAATTCGAAAATTACGAACATTTTTTTTTTTTTTTTTCGCTTAACGTGATATCCGTTCCACAGGGTTTGCACTGCGATTTCGCTTGTCTGATGTTCAAGCACATTGTACAAAAGCCATCGCAGCAACGCGTGATATCAATAATAAAAGACGCGGTCGCGATCGAGCAGGAATTCTTGACGGACGCGTTGCCGGTTGATCTGATCGGCATGAATTGCGATCTGATGAAAACTTATATCGAGTTCGTAGCTGACAGGCTGCTTCGCGAGCTTGGTTGTCCAAAGGTACGCCGGGGGTCATTGCCGATCTTCGATCACAATTCATCTTCGCGCATACGTTACGCATAATGTTTCGTTCGATCGTGTTCGCAGGTCTACAATTCCGAGAATCCCTTCGACTTCATGGAGCACATCTCGCTCGAGGGAAAGACGAATTTCTTCGAGAAGAAAGTCGGCGAGTATCAAAAGTGGGGTGTGATGGAGGAAACGAGTACGAATTTCGAGACGAACGCCGATTTTTAACGCGATACACCTCTCATTCGTAGTACGAAAGCAAAACACAGGATGCGCTTTCTCAGGGTATCTTTTTTTTTGTTTTATTGCTGTGTTAAAATCGACTTCTCTGTGACCGAAATCTTTTCGTGGCGGTAGCAACGATATCCGTTCGCCGTTTCGTTCCTTGATGACTTAGGACCGATTACTTATCTATGTTTAAGCGGTAGGAACGTGACTTGGGAAATTGGATTTTTTTTTCTTGTCACTGAATGTTTTGTGTGCGTGCATGTAAGTGACTGCGAGTGAATGATTTCGTATGTTTTTTTTTTTTCCTTCAATTGTCGCGAGGATAATCGACGAAGAATCTTCCAATTTCGTAATTGCGGTTTTTTTTAAATATATATATCTTGACTACAATATATAGTTATGTAAGTCGAAAACACGATGGCCATTCTTCTTCGAATTTTCTAACCCATTTGAAATCTCGCAACGGTGCTTGTTTTTTTTAGACTCATTTTTTCGGGGATCTTCAAAAAATGCCCACTTTGTAAAAAAAAAAAAAACTTCGGAGATTTGTGTCGGAGCTGGCTGAAAAAAATGTATTGTATTATTTTGGACTAGATAAATTTGTTATTGCCATCTTGTTGGAATATAACTCTCGAGATGAAACATAAAAAAAATAATGGCACGCTGGATACAATCTGGAATATCGAGGAAACGTTCGATGAACCATTTTTTTTTTAACTTTTTTTATAATAAAAACCTCCAAAAGAGGCTCATCGATTGCTTTTCATACACGGTACCTTGGCCGAAAAATAAATAATAAGGCTCTAATTGACGAAACATTGTAAAATCGTTTCGATTCTTTTGTAAAGTATCGTTTCGTGCGTTGATTACTCCTGTAATCTCGAAAGCAAGCAGTATTTGTATACATCACGAATAAATAAATTTTATAATATATCAAACACATGTGCAACTGTATTATTGTCTCTTCAATTGATGAATGTAACAATTCGTAAAGATATCATTTTGGGAAAAACCGCAAGTAGCAAGGTATTGATCAATGATGCAAAGGAGGACGCGGATTGGATGATCCCATAAGATGCACTCGCGTCGCATCAAAGATCATTTCACTTCGACTCGGAAATTGTTCTTCAAACGATCGAGATAACGTTGACGAGCTTCCATCTGATCAGCCGGTCTGTTGTACGGCAACCAAACTGGCTCACCAACAAAGTAACGCTTTGCTTTGATGTAATTCTGCGGGATAAAAAGTAAGTTAATGAAATATTTATTTAAAAAAAATGATATTTCAATTGTCACACGCGCTGGGTTATTGTGCGTAACAAAAGACGCTCGACGACATATTGGACTCACGTTTACATCAAGGGTGAATCTGTGATAGATCCCACTCGGGATAATAATCAAATCACCCGGGGTCACCTCGATACGTATCCATTCGTCATTCTTGTCCCTGACGTCGAAGTAACCGGAACCGGTCAACACCAAACGGATTTCCTCGTCCGTGTGCAAATGCTCGGTAAAGAAATTCTTCAACTGATGATAATTTCGAACCGCCGGAAAAAAAAACAATACAAAAATAATTATCGGAGACGCGACACCCCAGGTAGCAATTTCCAGATAGTTGCCGAGAAGTTGTCTAATTGGACACCAAATGTCCGCTTGGAAGTTACCTACAAGTTATCATATGTCCAACAGTTATCATTTTGGATGGTTGTTAACTTCGAGGTAACCTTCGGGCGGACATTTGGTACCCGTTTAGCTGACTATTGGACAACTTTTTGAAAATTGCTACTTGGGACGCAACGCAAATATGAATTTCGAAGTATTCGGATTTTGAATTTCGCGAGCTTGTGACATTTTACAGCGTCGAATTTATAAATTTCGAGGACATTTTCATTTCATACGTTGTTTTTTAATGTGATGAGCAATAAAGTATGCTTATTCGAATTCTCACGTACCTTTTCCTCGTAATTCGGGAGACACTCTTTCGAGCACACGATCTCATCCTCGTAAGAGTAGCCGCGCTTTTCTTTCAGCTCGCGGAGAACGTTGTCCGCTGCCCAATTACTCGCGTTGATCTGAACAAAGATAGACGCGAGAAATAAACGCGAAAAGTCGCTTTGAACGTTTTGCTTCGCGTTCGAAGCGTTGATAAACACACGATGTAGTAATGCTGATCGGTCTTTATTACTCGTAAAAATGTATCTCTTTTGTTATCGTCGTTCCTAACCTTGAAATATTCGACGCCGGAAACTGCGTATAATTCTTGCAAGGAGAGAAATTCTGGTGGTTCGCGATGATGTTCCATGCGTTGATCGGCATCGCTCGTGTCCATGTACCAAGCTCGAACCATCTTCAAACGTTTCTTCACCGCCGTCCGAATGAAGAAGATGTTCAATAGAAAAAAAAATATATTCGACGATCTTCGAGTCTTCGTGGTTAGGAACCGGAGTCTGAAAGGACCCGCACAGTTCCCGATTGCTAGTGATTGCTGTACGTTCTCGCATTACATAAATCCATTACGCGTTAATATACCGACGCGCACTTACGCAGATAACACGATTGATAAAATACTTTGTTTTTCTTTTATGAACTTGATACTACGTGAATCTTTCAGCCTTTTAGTTTTATGTCTATTGTGTGTTCTTAATCGACTGTATATTATTTTCGTTTGTTTTTTTTTCCGATTACCAATGAGATACTGAGAGGACATGTATATTGAGTTGTGCGCTGCATTAAGGAGCGTCTGAAAGAATTAATATTTCGCTGATAAGGGGTTGGAAAATGTGACAACACGCCGTAAATGATAATTGTAGATAGAAACGTTGACAGCTCCGACAGCACGTGTAACAAGAAGTAGCAAAAATAGTTACTTTCTTACTTTAAGGAGAATCGAGTGTTTTACTGATCACCGTTAAAGGATAACGATTGCTTCCTGACGTAGATTGGTCCAATAATACGTTAATTTAGAAGATAAAAAAATATAAAAACTTGTAGAACCTTTAGTATAGTTTGTTATGAGAAATTAAACATAGAGCTGGAATTGTATCGTCACTTTACATATTTACTATCCCAGTGAGAGATATCAACCGCTAAATTTACAACTCTCTTCGAGAAACCTTACCGAGCAGCCTGGATCTTAATATTTTTCTCTCGAAAATTACAAAGCAAAGCTTATGAAAACTTGGAAGTTAAACTTCTATAGAACGCATGTCCATAGAAAAAAAAACCAGTACGCTTGAACATTGATGGGTGAAACACGCTACGTGCCTTAAGGCCAGGTGTCACACCGAATGAGCGGCCATGAGTGCGAGAGAGATAGCTGATTTGGAGATTCCCAATGATTTCTGAAACGGTTAATTTTTGGGAAAAAAGAAAAGAAACACGTTCCGCTCTGTCGAACGACGAACAACCGCTTTCTTTTCTTTTTCCCGAAATATGATCCGTCTAGGAGAAAACTTGGCACTAGGATTTTTACCGCCCGAACGTGTGACGCATGGCCTTCAGGTATTCCTTTCACTAACCAGAATATTTAACAATCAACTGATTTTCGTCTACAACAAAAAAATACATCCCACTATACTGGTAAAATTTCAAGCCGAGTTGCTGAACTTTTAACAAAAAATTACACCTCTAAAAATTGGCTAATTTATGCAGTACTTTATCAAGGTGCCGTGCTCGCCAAATTTTTATGTGATAATTTATATATTAAATAATTCTAGATGTCTGATATACCCTGTCCTAAGCATGTAAAAATTCTGAAGATTCTGTCAGGATAATAAAAACAGAGTAACCGAATGTTGAAAGAAAATATTAATGATCAAATTTGGAAAAATGTGACTATCAGAGGAATTTTTGTAACCGCGACTTCTCAGAAAACATTTAAAGATGTCTAAATCTACTAAATTTATGCAAAATTTTTCATTCCAGTTCATTGTTGGGTATAAAAATTGATTGTAACTTATTTTTGTTAACCTTTCACGGTCATACGTTCTGGCTATAACACACTGGTCACAGGGGGGTCGCAATGACCCCAGCCATGTTTAAACGATTGCCATTAGAACAACCGTATCATTCCGAATGACTCATAAAAATTCAGAATATTCATTTGAACATTCTAGAATGTGGCAGTCTTAGTATTTTATTTTTATCGAATTTTAAAATGACGGAGAAAAAATCAGCAAGGGTTCAATGCATAAAAAAAGCTCTTTTACTAAAAAAAACTTAAAAAAAATCAACTCTTGCAATTTTGGATTTTTTTTCCATAAAATTATGGGGTGATACTCTTGAGATATTATTGTTTAATGGAAAAAATACCTCCATAGTGGACGTTCCAAAAATGTTCCTTTATTCTTATATCTAAAGAGCCATTTCGGAGTGAAATAAAGAACGATAATTATCCAAAATGAGCGATTTATTATAAAAAGTGGCTGCCAACAAATTATAGTAATTTTGTCTTGAAGTTGCGCCTGGGTCATTTTTACCCTGGATGACCGCGGCAGGTTAAGTGCCAGTTTAATCTACTAATGAATCAAAAGGGCCCTGGCTTATGCACCCGCAAAATATGGTCCTCCGTTAAAGGAAGTAAGAAAATGAAATTTCATTTTTTATTCTTGTTTCCGTTGAGAATGTAGAAACACGTTCACGTGTTGTAAGACTTTTCATGCGTAAAAAGAAATTCATAACAAGCATAAACTTTTCTCTCTCAAGTTGCAGTTTTCCTTATCGACTCTCGGGGCATTTTTTATCCGTGATGGAGGCAATGGACGCTTTGTACACGAAGCTTCAAGTGTACTTGATGAAAAAAGACGACGATTGCGGCAAGCTGAGGTTCCTCACTTCTCGAACGACCGACGAGAATTCCAACAACGTAGAGGAGGTTTGCGCGAGAGTCGGCGAGTTACTGCGCTCCTGTGATATACCCACGGGTGAGGACGCGTCGACGGAAGATCCGAGATGCGTCCAGGCGTTCAAGTATCTCGCGCTGAATACGAACTTCGAATCGCAGGAAAATTTAACGGAGGATCCATTGAACGGTCATCTGGTGGACATGTGTCCGCCACTGTCGCCTTATCTGCTGATCGAGATACTCTGGTCGTTGAGATACGAGGGAATCTTGGCTAAGTCGATACCCCACGTGCCTCTCGATTTGGCCGTCGAATTGATCGAAATTTCAAAGAGATGCCTTAATCTTTTAGATTTTTCGCGCGGTCTCGATTTTCTCACGTCGATGACGCTCAATTGTTACAGGAAATTGCGTCTGATCGACGCGAAGGGGGCGCTGACGATGAGACCGATCGAGAGCCTCGAGAGACTCATGATCTATTGTCAAGAGCTGATGGCGATGTACTTCGATGCGAAATTCACGAGACTGAACGAGGTTCCTGATGTCAAGAGATCCGAGAGGCACGGTTTTATTCTCAAACGGATTCTCAAGCTCACGAGGGATTGTCTCGACTGCGCGAAAAACGGTGTCTTACTGTCTGACGAGGAAGCGACAGTTTACAAAATTACGTACGGTCGCGAGCCCTACAGGCGCATGAACGAAAATTTTTCGACCCAGCTGGGTATGTTGGATCAGGAATTCGTGCACAATCTTTTGAAGAAGCTCACCGACGTTGAAGTTGGAACGTACATCGATTGGGCGAGCCTCGAGGACGCGGGCAATTCCACGTTGACTCTTCAAAAATCCCTGGGCATCGATTGTTACAATTTCATCGAATTCATCAGGGACCGCGAGGATCTGATAAAGTTGGACAAGTTAGTAGAGTGTCTGCAACAAATATCATCGAAGCCCGACACATCTGAGACTACGTGTTCGGAGCTCGATCTCGAGCAGTTGCGATGCGGTTTGCTCGAAGGCAAACAAGAATGTTTAAAGGAACTCGTGAAACACTATCGCGAATGGAACCACGAAATATTCGCGCTCGTACGTAAGAATCATTCGTACCTGGACAAGGAGGACTTTCCGAATTTGCTCGAGTACCTTACGTACGTTATGACGAAGGATGGACAGGAGGAGCACAAACGCGACGTTTACAATACCGTCACGAGAGTATTGTTGCAACTGGACGTTAAGAATGTTTACGAGACTCTCGTTAGTTACATATTGAAACACGACGCTCGCAATACCCTTGAGTCGCCGCTCACTGAGGATACATTCAAGAATTTCATGTCGCACAACAAGAATTTCAAGTCATCCACGAATCTACGACTCGTACTTTTTTATCTCGCGAAAAATCCTCGCAAAATTCTTTCGATTCTCGTTAAAATGACGATCGGCCATCCAGATTACGAGAACGTTATGATATCGCCGAGTGATTTGGCGCTTCTATCGCCGATAATGAGCATCCATGAGAAACGCGACGAGACTCTCGTGCTCGCGACACTTCGGCAAGTTTGCTTAGCGAGGGACGAATGGAACGCGAAAAAGTTTATTCATCTGGTGCGAGTTATGCTTGACGAGTGTATCATTACGCGCGACGATATCGTCAACAAGGTATTCGTACCTTGTATCAACGAGGCCGCGGCTAATCCTGCAAACGTGAGAACGGTCTTGAATTGTTTGCGTGAAATTGTGCCAAGATGCGGCAAGACGTGCCGCTTGGGCGCTCTGCTGATCGCTATAGCGCGTCGAATGTCACGCACACGTGGCGACGTCGATGTGCGAAAGTACACGATCGTTCAGGAACTCGCTCTGATGACCCGTATATTTGATATCGCGTTACCGACGCTCGAACGATCGCTGGACGAACGAGAGAGAATCGAGCTCGTCGATCAAATGGAAAGATCACTTGGACCCATAGACAGGCATCATTTTGCGAAATTATTGCTCGAAGATTCAACGGCGAAAATTGATATTCACGAGACGCTGAGAGATTACGAGAGACGTTGTCTCATTGCGTTAACGAGGATTCGTCGACCTTATCACGAATCGCACGCCTCCGACGAGGATATCGTCCTAAATTTTCAGCCCGCTCACTTTCGGAACGATTATCTTCGTCATCTCGTCTTAATGTCGACCGAGAACGAGTACCTCAAATTCGCCGTCGAAGCCACTGTACTCCAATATGACTTGCTTCATTGCCAAGACGAGTACGCGGCTTACGAAAAAATCGCCCGTTCGACGATCGAGGCGTGTTTACTTTGCTTGGATTTTCCGCAATCCTGTTCGCCCGATAGTTTCGCCGCATTGCTGAAAAGTCTGTCACGTTTCACGTCAACTCTGACGAGCCTCGAGACCGTTCGCCGTCACGATCTAATCGAGGAATCGTTGATCGAGAATTTTCGTAAATTGGACGAACCCGTCAAACGCACGTCATTCTCATCCCTCTACACGAGCGTTATGGTCGAGATCAATAATCGCGACAAACGAGAATCCATCGAGGAAAATTTGCGTGAACTCGTGCGACTAATCCAACATTTTGGCAACAAGTGCCTAGACGAGGTGGCAATGAGACACGAGGGCAAACCCTCCAACGAGGCCCAACGATACAAAATTGCGCACGAGTTCGTCACGGAAATCACGAGCCTCGATTACGTCGACGAGAATAACTCGTCGCTTTGTAGAATTTATAAGTTGCTGTGCTCCAGTGAGACAAACGACTGATTTATCGCTACGGCTTTGTTTGTTTTTTGCTTTGTTACTCGCAAACTTGAGATAACGCGCGATCAAGAAGGGCCTTTATTCGCGCTCCGATCGTCATTTTTCGCGGAGAGATTTATATGTTCGAATTTAAAAAAAAAAGATACTATTATGGAAAAGTCAATTCGCACTTTGGAATATTGGGATACTTTTTTTTGCCGTATACTCAACGAGATTTATCATTGATTGAACAGGAGAGGCGTTCAAGGGTAAATTTTGATTGATTGGTTTTTGGAGCGGAATCGTTGATGATTTGTTTACGCCTTGAAACATTCGTTCCTCCAACAAAACAAAATACGGACAATAGGCAACAACTTTTTAGAAAAACGCGCACTAGTTCTTAGACTAGTCTACGATAGATTAAAAATTACAGTACATTGCAACATTTAAAAAGTTCTTTCGAATCTCATCATTATTATTACACAAATTAGCTGTAATTTTTGTAAAAATAATAACGGGATTTTCCGAAAAAAAAGCTTTTTAAAGCTGTAAGGATCAACTTTAAGAATGTCCAACCGAATTTGACCGAACTTGAGTTTGTTTGGGTTCGAATGTAAAGCTTATTTATCCGTGTAAATCAAGCGGGGGAAAAAGTGATAGAATACTGAGGCTTGACCCCGAGTGCTCAAATTTGGTACGATATTTTTTTTCCATGGCTTACCATACTGTCCGAAGAGATATATGCGTCGATAATCTTTTCGAGACAGACCCTACTGAAGACTTCTCGACAAAGATCTCAGTTCAGTGTTGTACACTCTCGAATCCCTCTCTCATTGACACCTGACAAGTTACAACAGAAACATAATTTTCATTCGAAGGTAAAAAGCATTTTTTTTTCCTCTCTTTAATAATTTTTCTTTGTCGTCGGAAATATCGAGTAGGCATTATAAAACAGGGGTCTTTAATGTACATTTTCATTCGCTTAGGGAGTAATATACAAGAGTATTTAAGCAGTGCGCACAATCGAAGCCGTGTTTGTGTGTGTGTGTTTGAAACGCGTACGTAAAATAAAAAAGCCACAAGTTCCTGCCGCGATATCAAGAAGAGAAAAACGACATTCAAAAGGCTCGGGCTATCTTTTTTTTTCCTCTGCCTTCCTATCTCCGCCTCTTATCTTACTTTATTTCCTATACATTATGTACTTCTTTTTTTTTGTCCGGACACATCAGAAAGTTTTCTCTTTTTCGCCAGAAGAATGAACCACGCGCTGCCACAGCAAGTAGGTATGGATTATTTTATATATATTTACAGGTAGCGATGCGTTACGAGTGCATTGTTTCTCATCGTCATCTCTTGTGAGTACGTGTGGGTGTGTGGTACAAAGTTGTGTCGAGCGAACAGTCGATTGACGGAAAATAATAATAAAAAAAAAAGAAGAAAAAAGCTCCGAACCGCTGGATTTCCTCCCATTTTTTTTGTCCCCTAGAAATCGTCACCAAGTTCGATTCAACCGACAGAAACATTCGAAACCACATTTTCCTTTTTTTTTCCTTCCCTTTCGTTCACATATTCGCGCGATATTGCCAGAATTTCGTTACAATGTTCAATGGCAAAAAAAGAAACGGGGGAAAAAAGTGAATTTCACGTGCGAGAGGAGAAAAAAAATAGTCCGCGGTATAACGGGAAAATAGTCTCCAAGCGAAAAAGTATTTTTTCTCGTGCGATTGCTCGTTTTTTTTTTCCATTGAATCTTCGACATTTCGAGACAGCAAAACAATGATGTAACAGAAGTCGTTATTTCCGGTTCACCTCGCGTATCTTTTTTTTTTCTTTCCTTTTCGCTCACACGACTAAAACTACACTCGAATATTGCAATTTATTTTGCGAACATGTAACAGCGTGAGACGCGATTTTCAAGACTACAATGCTTCTTTTTCTTTTTTTCTCTCTCGTTACATGACTAGATTACTGTGTCGACGAAAGAATAAGGGCGTTTGAACGTGCCACGAAAGGTGACGGGAAAAAAAATCGAGTCGAGGATTTTTCTCGTAATTTCTTTTTCTTAGATAAAATTTAGGCTCGTGTCGTGCCGACGTTGTTTTTTTTTTTTTGTTCGAGCGCCGGAATGTCCTTTCGAAATAATTGAATCTCACGAACGGATGTAATTAATGGAACTCAGAGACAAAATAGAAGAACGCAAATATTATTGACATGTATATACTTTCACGTATAATATTTAATGCACATTTTTTTTGCAGTAAGCTGTTCACTGTGGTCTTTTTTTACGTGTGAGATAGTTATTTTTTATTATTAATATTATATACTCATATGTATATGTATATATATATATATATATATATAACTTGATGCTATAATATTTACAGATTTTTCACATTGTAAAAAATATAACATATTTCGTACTCAATACCATACGCAGGTAGTACCGAAAGGCCGATGTACAATCTAAATTGTGGTGTTTCCATTTTTATTTTATTTTTTTCAACTTTTGTTGCAGTTTTTGTTTTTTTTTTCTTCTTTCTTATGTCGATGGAAGTGACTCAGTTGCGCGAACTACGTACGTACCTACGTTAAAGTATAATATTCAAAAGCACGAATCGTTTCGCAACAAAATCGCTAGCTACGAATTTACGTGAAAAACAAAAAAAATCGATAGACCGAAGTAACGCAGAAATTGTTTTCTCCTTGGGCTTTTTTTTTCTTCTTGTGGTCCTTAAAGATGATATGCTGACACCGAGGCAGGGCGATAATGTTTCATCGTAGTTGTTACACACACACTAAAAAAAAAGCTCTCTTTCAAATACGGCGGGCAGTTTGTCTTCTGCGTTTTTCTTTGCTTCTTTTTTTTCTCTCCTGTGTAGTAATGAAATGGTGTATTCGACTTGTTACATGTTTCATTCTCATTTTATTGACTTCTTTTTTGTTGTTGCTTTCTTTTTTTTTTTTAGAAAAATATGCAATTTCGAGCTCGACAAGCAAACGACTATGAGCTAACGTGGTGTTGGTGTGTTGTCTTCTTCTTTTTTTTTTCTCTTCTTTCCTATCATCATTGCTCTCGTAGAAATATATATGTATAAATCGATTTGTTTTTTTTTTTCACTCGAATCGTTAATCGGATAAAAATGCCTGTTTATGCATATGTAGGTGTGAAATCACGGTAATTACAAAAGTGTTTTTCGCTTTGTTCGTCGCTTTTAAAATCTCTGTCGACTCTCGAAAACGTATATGTACGAAGCACAAAGAATAATCGTCGGAAAAACGGATATGACGTCGTTATCGTTATAAATCGCTTGAGGAAAAAAAAGAGGCCACCACATTTCCTCCCCTCTCACCAGTCGGTCTTATCCGTCTTTCGTCGCGAAAAAGCTTTTACATCATCTCTGAATTATTACAAAATTGGTTGTGCATTTCTTTTTTCCATTCCCTACTTTTCGCTCTAGTGGCTAAAGTTTTTTTTTTTTTTTTTAATTTACGCGTGTTTCTCGCTTTCTTCATCGCTTTTTGTTTCCCCCATTCTTTCTTTAAATACGGTTTACATCTACAGGATCACAGAAAGACTATTCGGTATATCGAAGTGAAAAGGTTGATAATCACAAAACTTATTTTCTTCTCGATCTTCGAGCTAATTTCTCCATTTATGTTCGATAAATTGAACGTTTCAAGCTGATTTAAAATTTCACATTTCTACACTCATTCGCGCCCTCCTTCGCTCTCTTTCTCTCGGATTTTTTTTTCCCATTCGAAACAATCATCCCTTTCGATAGAAAAAACGGTGAAAAGCAAGGGTTACTTAGTCGCAGCGAGACTTTTTTTTGTTGCCGTTATCATATTTGTCTCCTTTTTTTTTGCCTTCGAAATTGACTCGTAACAGTATTGCCGAAATATTTTTCCTCGCCGTACACCCGTGCGATAGCAAAACTGGGCTTTTACAGTCGGCGTTTCGTCCCTGTTGGATTGTACAAAGAATTAATCCTTAGCGCAAGAAGAGTAACAAAATCTCCGCGATACTAAAGTGAGTGCGAGAGAGAGAGAGAGAGAGAGGGGGGAAGGAGCATCGTTCGAACGAATAGACAAGTCATATCCACTGTATCCATTTTTTTCCCCTAAAATTTTACGATTATCTCGTTAAACAAATATTTTCGAATACTTTATTTCAGGAAATGATTTTTTTTAACAGCTCCCTGAAACATTGACTCCATTGGAAATACTTTTTCATGAAAATCGTGCGTTTAAAGTCTTTCGAAATAAATCATGAACATTTTTTAAATAAAAAGAACAAAAACGTGACACGATCATTTGATTAAAAAAAAATAACTTTCAATTGCTCTGCGTTGTTTTCTCTTTTTCTTTACGTATGTGCACAGAGTGTCCAATTTGAATCGACCTACTCGAATGTTTTCAAGCTACGAAAAATCATAAATTTTTGCTCGAATCGATACATTTCGTCATCCCCAACGAAAAACTATTGCGTCGATTGATGTATAAAAATAAACGATTAAAAAAAAAGAACCCGGTGCGCTTCTACGGGTCTAAGAAAAACCTTACTAGTTAATAGCCCCCCCGAAACCATTCAACCTCACTACGAAACGTTTTTTTTTTTTACTATGAATAGTTTCGAAGATGCTCAAGTGGGTCGATTCGAATGGTCTGTACACTCGTGCACGAATATTACGCCGTAAAAACATTGAAGTTCGACGTTCATTCGGACAAATGATGCTCGTCCCCGTTCAAACGAGTTCCTCAAAGATCGCACGCTGACTCGCAAAGCAAAAATCAATTTCGCACTTGATTCTTACATTAGACTATCGGCGGCTTGACGGATTTTTTTTTTCTCGCGCAACATCTGACTCGTTGATACACGAGGCGAACGTAATTCGTGTACATTGTGTGCATTTTGTCGTACGAAACGAAGACGAGAAAAAAAAGCACAAAAGCACAAACGTTGAGAGAGACAAAAAAAACGTGTACGATTTAGGTGGTCCGCGTGGGTGATCGGAGAAAGTTCTTCGTGTAAAAATCGTAACGACAAATCGCGCAAAAGTTTCGTTTGTTTTACAAAACGACGCTTTTGGAATGATCTTGAAGTTTGCATTGTGGATATGCAACGTATAATTAATGATTATTAATTGATAAGATTTTTTTTGCCAATTTAGGCTATGAAAATCACTAGAATACTTTTACGTATTCTCTTTAGAGATTTGCGAACCACAATTTTCATAAAAAAATGTTTTAATAATAAAAAATGAAGAAAAAAGAGTCGTTGCATTCAAACGATGCAAATTTCAACGTCATCTTTTGGATTGGATCGAACGGTTCGTTTTCTTTTTTCTCTCTTGTCACATTCTCAATTCTTCGCGTTAATCGTCGCAGCAATGACACATTTTTTTTTCTCTCGTACATCTATCGTGTGGAAAAAAAAAGAGAAAAACCTTTGGATATAGCATCAAACGTCGCGCAACGAATACACGTTATTTTTGCAATGAACAAAAAAAAACAAAAACAAAACACATCGTTTTCCCTTCTCTCAGAATAGTACAAAGTATAATAAATTCCTATCCGTGACTCATTGACTTCAGGTAAAATTCATCTGTACAGTTTTACAGCGTGCGGAGATGCAGACACGCGTTTTTATATGTATTTATGCGTTTTTATATATATATATATGTATGTATATATGTATATAAGAGTCACCCGCACCCAACACGCGGGTGGAAGAGAGAGAGAGAGAGCACTTGAACGAAAAGGAAATAGAGAGAGAGAGAGAACGAAACAAAGAATGCGAAATATCGAAAAATCTTAAAAGAACGGGGCAAACATCAAGCGCCAGATTTTTGTTTTGTCTCTTTCAGTGATTTAACGAACCGCGATCTCAAGGGTCCTCTTTGTCCTTCGTTCGAGAGGCGGAAGAAGAAAAAATAATCGCGACTCGGACTTTTCGTGAGTTTTGATAACGCACGTTTCCTTTCGCCACGAATATAAAAGAAAAAGAAAAACGCGGTTCGATATTGCATACGAAAAGACTTTTGACGAGAAAGTGAGTAAACTAGCATTTTGCGCTATTGGATCTAGAGCTCCGCGATCAACACTCATCACGGGCGTGTCTATTTTTTTTTGTTACGACGAGTATATGAAAGAAAAAAAATGTGAATGCGCAGCTCTCGTACGCTGAGAGAGAAAAGATAATTGCGGGTGCTATTTTCTTCACATTTTTGTCGTTCCGATAAAGAAGTCGCAATTGTCGAACTTCCGATCAGAGTATCGAAAATCACTCTGGAATTCTCGATAGTCTCTGTATTCTCTCGATCTCAAGGCATCGTGAAAACATAATCGCGGAGCTTCTTTAGGAATTTCACGCGATACAGTCACGCAAACTAGGCGGAGGACATGAAAAATTTCGATTGCACGAGTTCTCACGGAGGGAATTGACGCGAATCCCTAAGAAACAAGAACAAGACAGACTTTTTTTTTCTTCCAAGTAAAATTTACAGTTCCGTCTCGATGAGTTAATTTTTTTTGTGATTCCATGTGATTGTGATTCGATCAAGAACGATTTTTCTCTCAGCTCCGGAATTCGGATGCCAAAAGCGAGAACATTCCCCGTCGATAGTTCGCCAAATGGAATGTGGATTGTCTCATCGAGTCAGAAATGAAAATCCAAAAAAAAAAAAAATCCACTCGAAAGAGCTGTTTTCCTCTCTACTGAATAAAAAAAAAATACTCCAAATCAAGGTCTTGGTCAATTCCACGCCGGAGAATATTAAAATATAATTCTTTCAAAGCCATTCAACGCGACAGTATCACCGAAACTTCCTGATAGCAAAAAAAAAAACGGAAACGCGACAATAAATACGAAATAGCTAGTGGGAGGGATGATCCCCGACAAGTTCTGAAGGAGCCCAGCACTCTAGTATCGACAAGTAATTCTTTCGCAACGTTCGCTCTTCCGAACTCGATTCGCTCTGAGACTCGACAGCACCCGGCGAGCGACGACCGTAACTCTGCGCGCTCAACACATTTCTCCGCTGCTCCGTCGAACGTCTGTGCTGCTCCGTCAAACGTCCACGCTGCTCCGGAGATGTTGCCAAAGCTTTAGCACTTTTTATCCATCGTGCAGTTCCGTCAAATTGAGTAGTGCCCGGAAAGTTGGCTTTTCCTTCCCAATGATCGACACGCCCACTCGCCAATGCAGTACGAAAAACGCTCTTCGGGTTATTCTCAGCCTCTCGGTACATTGGTCCTTCGACGTGCACTCTCTCTCTCTCTCTCTCTCTCTCGTTTCTCTTCCTCTACATTGCTCCATAAACGAACTACGATTAATCAATGTATATATATATATATATATAACAAATATATGTGTATATATATATACATTACAATATAATGTTTACACATAATACTATTCGCGTATATTAAAATATTTGGCCGTGGCAGTATCGCAGCCACGATCTTTCCGTACAAAAAACAACAAAATCGAAAAGAATGCGCAACGCGTCACACGATTCTTCATTGTCGCGCATTGTAAATAGTCTTTTGTTTTTACCGCGCGCACTATCCCTTTATCTCTCACTCACTCTCTCTCTCTCTCTCTCACTTTCTGCCGACGGATACGTCCTAAATTATGTTTACCAAGTGTTTTTTTTGCAATATATTCACAGCTCCGAACGCTATCGGTTGGGTTCTCGTATTGCCAAAGAGTGTTGTCCCGATGGACACACGCCTCTCCGTTGTTCAGTTCGAGAGGAGGTGCGATCGGGAGCTAAATCTTAACTCGTTAACTAACGGCCTCCTGGCCTTTAAAGAAGTTTGATTAATTATTAGAGGACGCTGCAGCAGCAGTAACTCTTCTTCTCCTTCTCCGGACTGAAGTTCATTTCTCGCACGATTTCGGCGAACATTTCGTTGACGTTGGTACGATTTTTGGCTGACGCCTCGACGAAAGGACATCCCCAGAGTTGAGCGAGGGCGTTGCCCTCCGCTGTGTCGACCTCTCTCTGATGATCGAGATCCAATTTGTTAGCTACGAGGAGTACCGGCACTCTTTCGGTACCTTTAACTCGAGTAATCAGCTCCTTCATCGCCTTGATGTCCTGAAACGTCTGATGATTGGTCAGACTGTAGACCACCACGAAGCCCTGGCCGTTCTTGATGTAAAGATCGCGCATACTCGCAAATTGTTCCGTACCCGCTGTGTCGAGTATCTCCAAAACGCAAGGTGAATTATCAACCTCGATTTCCTTGCGATAAAAGTCCTCGATCGTTGGATCGTACTTTTCCATGAAACAGCCCGATACGAATTGCACCGTTAGCGCCGATTTTCCAACACCACCCGAACCCAACACAACGACCTTGAATTCTCGCATTTTCGCCGTTCGCGCGTCCGTCAAGGACTCTCACACTTTCTCTCTCTCTCTCTCTCTCTCTCGGGATTCGGCGAGCGAAGAACGGTCTCGCGACGCGGAGTACGAGAGAACGATAACGCGGCTTAACGTTTTAACAGCCGATCCTGCTAAATTTCGAGCTTTGAATTATACGGAAAATTGATCAGTCATAACTCCTGTGCACACTGCTGCGAGGGGGCATCGATGTCGTGTACACACATAGGAAGAGAGAGAGAGAGAAAAAAAAACACGACACACCACAAAGATACGCGTAGCTGCGAAACACCGGTTCTTCACGCGCAATCGAGACTCGCTTCTTCTCTCTCTTTTCTTCTTCTTCTTTTTGTTCTTCTTATTATATTTATTTCGCAGCGATGAAATACGGGCCGCCGCTACAAAGTTCTCCACCTTCGTGATCGAGGAAACACGACGACAACCGCGACGTCAAACGAGATCACTCTCCTCCTTCTTCGTCTCGATCGTTTCTTCGACGATGAGGTCTTTCGAAGATCGAAACAAGTCATTTGACGATTATGTTTAACGTTTTTTCACTGTATTTTTTTTTCTTTCTTGCGACTTGCGCGTTTCCTTCTCTATTGCCCTCTTCGTGAATTTTAACCATTGGCACAAAGGAATTTCTCGCAACTGAGCAAAGACATGACACGGGCACAGTCGTCCAAAGCCCCCGCTCTGTCTCGTCCGCGTAGTTCTCGCTGCCGCCACAGCGCCTCGCCACTCTCGATATTCGTAGTTTTTTTTCACCCCCTCCCGCTCTATCACACTCTACTCCGCGACACTTTTGTCAACGTCTCGTTGCGATCAAAGCGATCGAAGAAACTCACGGTTTTTCCCACACTTCGCGCGTCGTGATTTCTTTTTTTTTTATCCCACGAGAGAAAATTGTCCTTCTCCGTCCTTGTTCGCAGCTCTCCGCCCCCTCACTTCTCCCAAAAACTGGACGTGCTGCCGCGTGACGCCATTTTATCGTAGCTTCGGATTTTCCACCGAACGTGTCCGACCAGAAGTACAATTCCCGATGTATCTCGTATGACGACTCTTTTTATTTCCTATATACGCTCATGTACAATGATATCTATGTACGAAATGCGTTTATCCCGAGAGTAATTTTCACAGCCAGTTGGAAGTATGCCATTTCGTCGTACACGTCAGGCGAAACACGCGAAATCCCTGTCAAAAACGCTTGTGATTTTCTTCGTAATTCCACGAGCGAGAGAGTGCACAATTCACTGCGGAGGGAGGACGGGGGGAGAGGGGGCAGTGGGAGGGCGAGCAAACGAACTCGAATTATAAACTTGGGCATTGAGCAATAATTACGGACATGTTCTGTACACTTGAAACGATCAGACGGACAGACACACAGTGACGGGACCTTTTACGTATACATACACGTAAAATATATCTATATATATATATATACGATGGGGACAGGATTTTATCGAGACACCCACGACGCGTGCTCGGTGACTGCACGGAGCGCACTGTCTCACTGTGCGACTGTGCCAGTCGACGGAACTTAAAGGCTGCGTTTTGTTAAAGCGTATGAAGAAAATGGCTCTTTCTTCTTTCTCTCTCTCGGTCTTTGCTTGCGCTCTAGGCCTTTTCCGATGAACCTCATTGGTCGCAGTACCGCGAGTAGCTGTCTCACGTTGTACCTTCGGAAATCAACGCTAATGAATACGATCTCTGAGTTACAGTGAGGAAATTTTCCCCGTAGAACAATGAGACTTAATAACGGCGATGACACATTGGTACGCTAAATGGACCACGTGAGTGGTCTCTGCGTTTATTGGTTCTTGGCCGAGCGTTCGAGTTACGAGACTCCAGCGCAATTTGCAGGTTATGTCGTTCGTACTAATAACGCTGCATACTGTTGCTTCCTAAATCCTCCCCCCCTTGGCTAAGTTCCGGTATCTTAGCTCCCTCAGAATCGCGCCGGATCCCCGAGACAATCTGGGCACGATTACAGTTTTCGTCACTTTATCTTATCCGCTCTCGGACAGTATCGTAAGATTTAATCTCGCGGCTGCTTCGCGTGTGACGACCCTGTGTGTTTTTTCAGTCTTGATCCGTCATCCCACGAGACTCATAGCTTTTCGTTCTCTTCCTCGTATCACTTGTGTGTGTGTGTGTGTGTTGTTTTTTTTTCTTTCTTTGCGCCGTTATCAACCGTGTTTCGAAAACGTCTCGTACGAGTTCGTAATCGCGAAAGGTACGTAGCAGCCCGTTCCATTGAGAAAAAGCAAACACGCGGGTCGGAGATCAAATCAAGATGGAATACATTAAGACACACGGACACTCGGTGGCCATGTGTGGCCGGAACGACTCATCGACCGAAAATAATAATAGAAAGTTTTTTTTTTTTTTTTTCGTCTCCTTTTCATGCTATTTGGAGAATAAGACTGGTGATTTTCGAAATGGCCGTTTAGAAATCGTTAAAAATTGTACGTCATTTGTGGGATTAATGGGGAAAAGCGGCAATTATGTTATAAATGACTGAGAATTGATATATTTATAGACGAGCGCAGATAACGTTACTAATGGTGATAGCGATATTGCGAGTTTGAGGAAACATCAGCCTCATGACTCATTCAACGTGTTCACGTGGACGAAACTTTCGCAAAAATCAACGATCGATCACTCGCGAAGAGTTTACGAGAATTCGAGAGCGTTTTGGCCGCCTGATTTGGCCGTACACGAAGTTTATCGTGATACGAAATTACTATAACGTTTTATCGTGATCTAATGTGCTGAAAGTTGTTCTCACGTACGTGGGAAGACGAGATTAAAACCTGCTTCTATTCGATTGATGTTTACACAAATGACGACTCGTTCGCTGTTTTTTTTTGCCACTGCTGTTGCTTATTTACAGCGCCATGTTCTTTTTTCTTTTTGGTCTCGTACGAATTCACCTTCGCGAAGCAATCACCATTGGCGCAATAATAAATTTCGACAGTTTAGCTTTTTTCTTTTTCTACAATATTTATTTCGGAATAGCTTCGGGATGTTGGTCAAGGTCTCCTAACAGCGTTGACGTTTTTTTTCTTCTTTTCCTTGCGCAACTGCAGACGCACGAGAAGATTCTAGTCGCCGATGGCGCCAAAAAAATGCGAATGTTTTTTTTTCGAGACGGTAAGGCCTGGAGAAAATAGTTATTGATTCGGGACAAATGGATCATCGGGAATTTTCGTTTTGACAAGAAAGAGAGAGAGAGAGAGAGAGAGAAATTCGTTCAGCCGACTCGTATAGCCGACATTCGGCTTTTTAACATTGCGATATATTTATATCGTGGTTTTAACTCAACAAACGTGCTGTTACGACGGTACAGCGCCACGTATATGTCGTCTGCTGGTAAACGCGCCAATTTCAAGCCCGCGAAGTTTCTTTTACAAGACTAACGGCTGAAATTTCTCTCGTCGATATTCAATATTTTCATTATTAGCTTCGTCATAGACGCAAGAGAGTTTGGTAAAAATTGACAATTGTTTTTTTCACCATCCTCGTTACTTCCGGAAATGATAACGGCGGTCATTCGACTCCGTGAAACGTCTCGTTCTCAGACCGTGCTAAGTGGATGAGTCAAAATTCTACGAGAATCGTCGCGACGGGTTTTTTCTTTTTGCAAAATCTACCCGAAAGAAAAATAGTGAATCAGAAGTCAGAATATATGTTTATGTCTTCGTTTCTTCCGTTACGAACGAGGTGTTTGGGAGGTGCGCGCACGCGCGTTTCTGCATTTACGACAAATAGAAAGCGCTCATCGTTGTGCGGATGAAGCGCGCGGACGTGGCATCTTTGCCAATCAGTGCCAATCGCAACGAGCCTCTAAATTGCAATAACCTCTTATTGTTGCAACGTTTTTTCACCGAGGCTAGCGGGATATTTCGCCTTTTATCTGACTATCAAATACGAACGGTGTACACATAAGGATGTACATAGGGGCATGAAACGTGTTTGAAACACGTTATATGCATGTACCGTTGGCTATCGACATATCGGGCGGTATTGAGAACAATTACTTAATAATAATAATAAAACGGAGATTTTGGGGCCAGGAAATGGAATATCTACTAAATGACTTTTCCACTTTTTATGAGTGCAACGGCCGTTGGACAATTGTAGAGATAGACGGAAATTCAAAGTTTTCGCAATAGAACGCTAGCTTGTGGTTTCTAATTACCGAACGGAAAACTACGTCGGTTCAATGCTTCTTGAAATTGCACAGAGATGAATTTGGAGCGACGTTCACGATAAGTCAAATAAAATTGCCATCAATTTATAACTTCACGGAAAATTAAGCAAAATTTTGCAATTTTATGAAGTTCAAGTAAAATTGAAAATTTCATGTAAGTTCAAGCAGAGTTTTCAATTTTCACGAAGATTCAAGTAAAATTGACAATATCGCGAAAATTCAAGCAGAGTTTGCAATTTCGCGAAGATTCAAGTAAAATTGATCATTCCACGAAAAGTCATGTTAAATTGACTATTTCACGAAAAGTCAAGTAAAATTTAAAATTTCACGGAGATTTAAGTAAAATTGACAATGTCACGAAAATTCAAGTAAAATTGACTATTTCACGAGAATTCAAGTAAAATTTACAACGTCACGAAAATTCAGGTAGAATTCACGATTTTATAAAAATTTAAGTAAAATTGACTATTTTACGAAAAGTCAAGTAAAATTTACAATTTTACGAAGATTGAAGTGAAATTTACAATTTCACGGAAATTCAAGTAAAACTTACAATTTCACGAAGATTCAAGTAAAATTTACAACGTCACGAAAATTCAAGTAAAGTTGACAATTTCACGAAGATTCAAGTAAAATTTACAATTCTACGAAAATTCAAAGAAAATTTACAATTTCGCGAAAGTACAATATAAAATATACAATTTCGCGAAAGTACAATGGAAATTTACAATTTCGCGAAAGTAAAATGTACAATTACAGGAAAATTCAATTAAAATGTACAATTTCACGAAAATCCAATAAAAATGTACAATTTCGCGAAAATTCAAGTAAAACTTACAATTTCATAAAAATTTCAGTGTAACTGTTACAAATTTATAATTCGTACAATTGTTGCATGTTTTTAAAATCATTCTTTGACTTTGTTTTTCCGATAAATTCCACACATGCTTCGACCCGTTCGCGCACGATTGCCGGCGTATTTGTTCCAACTCAAGCTTGTAAACTACTTCATTCCGATTTGCAATGTGAAGCATCGCGCGTTTGAATCGACGTGGGGAGCCCGAAAATAGTGATCGTATTGTTGTCATAATCATGGTCGCTTGTTGCTACAGTTATAACATATAGTTATGTTCAATGACCGCACAGGCTAGTGCCAGTGGCACTTGCGAATTTTCCGTGCTCATAGCCAGCTGACGAAGCTTCCGTCTCAAATTCACTCTCGAACTCGACGCCTCGATGTCCTTCTCCCGCTCGCCTCGTCGGCCGCCGCCGCTCCAGTCGCCACGCGGGGTCACACCGGAAGTCGGGGCGGAGAAGAGAGTCGCGCGACGTGAGATCTTACATGAGGAGAGCGCGCATCGGCAATGTAGAAAAATAGTTGAAAATAATAAATTCCGAATGTACACAGATACACGTTCAATATACTTTGAGAATAGAAAAAAGAATAAAATAAGTTTGGCTGCCCGAGTCGAGCGAAAAAGTTGCTGCACCAATGCGTGACTCCACGTGCGGCAGCATATTTTTTCCCCTCTCTCTCTCTCTCTCTCTCTCTCTCTCTCTTTCTTCTTTTCTTTCCTCCGAACACCCCCTCCGCCAGCCGCCCGCGTTCGCACTATGAATGTGTGCTTGTACGCACCAGATGCTTACAGGGTGATTCAGACTCGAGACATTCCAACGTAAACGGACGCACATATATTCAGATTGGAAGAAAACGGGTTTTTTTTTCTTCGAGTAATTCGAAGATAAATTTGTGTGTGTTCGTCGTTATTCAAACGTCAATTGCGTCACTGTTGTCAGAAGGGGGGGGGGGGGGGGGGGGGGGGATTAGAAATTAGAAAAAGAAAGGAAAAAAATTGTATTACTTAAAAAACGAAGTGCGATTTCGAGTCGTTCCGTTCCCGATGTGCAGCATCATTTTTCTTGTTGGCAGTCGTAGCAATCACATTTTACAAATACGAGAGTAAGAGTCAAACTGCAATTATTGCTTTTGCGGAAAGTTAATTGCGAATTAATGTACGTGGAATGTTGCCTTTGGAGATGGTGTTGAAGTTTACATCGTTGGAACGCAACGAAAGTTCCTTTTTATATTTTATTTTCTATATTCGTATTCTTATAAATTTTTTTAAATTAATTTATATTGTAAATCGGTAAATAAATATATTTAAAAAAATGTTGAAGGCTTTTTGTAGGCAAAATCTGCCAAAAAGAAATTAAAGGAATTTAAAAATATGAATTTTCATTACATATCAACGATGCAAACAAATTGTGCCCATACTTGAAGCGAAATAAAAGCTGTACAAGGTGACGCGCGAGAGAAACAGCTGAAATTTTCGAACAGAGTTTTCTCGAAGAAAAATAATATTTCGAGCAAAAGAAAATCGACAAGCTCTGCTTCGGTGAACTCTACAGAGGCTGATGGTTTGTTTTTTCTGATAAAACTCAAGCTTTTATGAGAAAACGCTGTTCGAAAATTTGTGAGGTCAGTTGACCTTGCACCTGTCCTTGGCATTATGTAAACGTCAATTACTATAAAAAAATCACCAAGGACACATGCAAGCATTTTTTTTATAAAGAGGCCATTTTAAAGACCGTTCATTGGTCAAAATGCACGATTGGTGCGAAAAAAAATGTTAAGAATCGTTCTCAGAACGAAGCCACATGTGCTGGCAGTCAATATTACCTTGATATAACGTGTACGAAATATTTCATCCGCAGTCAAACTTCAGTTATACGTTTTTCAAGGGGTACAGCAAGTATGACGTATGAATGAGAATAACGTAGAAGTGAAATACAGTATATATGTGAAACTCATTAGCATTTGAAAATGACGATTGGTGCATAATTCGCGATGTTTTTAAATAGCAGTACCTCTATTATAGGAAGATTACCGTCGAGAGGCATGAAAAATGCTTGAACTTCGGGACTGTTTTTTATTTATGTAGAATAAATACTTTTGGAAATGGGTTTCAACGTATTTTATTCTTCTATGAATGGAGAGTAAATTCCAAATTTATTTTGGAATTTACTCTCGCGCGGGGCACTCCATAGTCGTGCCAGTTCATCTGAAACGAAAACGTGCTAAAAGTGATTAAACTAGACTAAATTTGGGGAGCCTCATCGTTTTTTGTTTTCTGAAATATCCCTGGCTAACAAAATGGCAGCCGTTTGGAAAAAAACCCATTTTTTTTTGCTTCAGCGGATGAAAAAAAGTTTCACTGTATATAGACTAAATTTTATTTTATTTACTGAATTCCAACGTACACCCTTGCGGGTTTTTACGTATCATCCTTTCGAATTGAACCCTTTCCCATCACTCCCTACGCACACTTCGTTAATCTATCCTAACTTCCGTTGCGTCCAAAGTCGCCTTAAGCCCTTAGGCCACTCTAGAGGCCAAAAAACGTATATATTTTGTGATTTTTTTTTTCAGCGAAACCATAAAATAGATCGGAATTACAAAATAGGAGTTTTATTATACACGTAATTGACTATACAAAATTATTTTTTCACAGCGATACATGTAAAAATGGCGACGGCGCAGCATTTTTCCGATGACGTCTTTATTTCTGGAAGGTCAAGGGCCGGACCAACAGCTCGTATAATGTTTGAGTTATGATGAGGCACTAAAGTTTTTTGATTATATATAAGAATATCTATAGAAGTACGTAGGATTTTTTTGATATATTGTTTTTTGTCAAAATGGTGCATTTCTAAAACAAAAAGTATAAAATGCCATGAGAAAATCGTCAGAAAATTGTTTATAAAAAAGGAACTATGCAATATAATTTTAAAAATCCTTACGTAGTGCCTCAGAAAATGTAATTCTAAATATACAGTTAAAATTTCAAGTGAATCGGTTGAAATTTGTTTGAGTTATGAGTCCGGCTGACTTGAAAAATGTAGTTTTGAGATGAACGCGTTTAAAGTTAGTAGAATGTCACGACATGAATCAAGAGGGGTTGCGATAGAATTGGAAAATCGAGTACTTAGAGATTTTTCACACCCATAACCTTTTGGAACATAATTTTATAGGTACTAAGGTACATTTTTAACAAAAAAAAATGGATTTTTGGAAAATCATAGAGTGGCCTAAGGCCTTAAGCTATACTATACCCATTTGCCTTGGGTACAGGGAAACTCTGAAAAACCCGTGCCGGTATAGACGGCCTCGTATTCTTCTGATTCTTCCTTGGAATAACTTCCATGGAAAGCCACACAGCGCTGGAGACGGTTCGTCCAATCCTCATAGCAGTTTTCGAGTGTCCCAAAATGACGTCCCTTGCGATGATTTTTCAATCTCGGGAAGAGGAAAAAGTCACAAGGAAAAATCAGACAAATAGAGCACTTTTCGATATCACGCAAAAGACGCCTAAAGGAATACCTTATGACGCCGCCATTTTGTTTTGTTTAAAGAAAAAAAATTTAACACTTGAAAGTTGTAATAAGTTGTCAAAATTTAAAAATGAAGCGATTATTTTATCACCTTTAAAAAAATCATGAAAAATGACTCATTTTCAGGTGTCTAAAGGGTTTTCCCCCCTTATGTAATGAGACTGACTTTTTTTCAATTTTTTTATTCGAATAGATTTACAATTTAATGTCGTCTAACTCAAAATAACTTTTTTGGAAAGCCATACAGCGCTGGATACGGTTCTTTCAATTCTCATAGCAGTGCTGGAACGCGAATACTGGAATAGCTTTCAGCTGGTTGATTACAGCCGTTTGAATGTTTTCGAGTGTCCCAAAATGATGTCCCTTGGAGTGATTTTTTAATCTATGGAAGAGGAAAAAGTCACAAGGACTCAAGTCAGGCGAATAAGGAGGCTGACGAGGCACAGGAATGTTTTAACTGGCCAAAAACTCGTTTATTGACAATTGCTGTGTGACAGACATTTTTCTCATCCCCAATTCATTGGTAAAAATCTGATGAACGGTGGTGTGAGTCAAATTCAACTCTTCCCCGATCATTCTGCCTGACAACCGACGATCTGAACGCACAAGATCCCGAATTCTGTTGACATTTTCATCCATTCTCGAAGATGAAAGCATTCCACTGCATGGTTCATCTTCAATCGACTCTCTTCCTTCCGAAAATGCCTTAGACCACCGAAAAACCTGGGCCCTTGACAAAACACTGTCTCCGTAGGCCTGCTGAAGTTTTGCAAAATTTTCCGTTCCACTGTGCCCAAGTCTGAAGCAAAACCTGGATAGCACACCGTTGCCCGAAATTGATGACCCTCATTTTTAGAACGCACTAGAAAACTGCTTCGCGAAAAAAATCGCTACGAACAACCAAATGACTCTAGCGAGTTTAAACTCGTACTGAAGTAGGGATAGGCAAAAAATATCTATATATCAAAATATTGATGTTTTTTCAGAAAAATATCGATACTTTAAACGTCGATATATCGAATATCGATATTTAATTTTGTGTATCAAAAGCGATATTTTTTCTTTAAAACACATTCCCGTATCCACTGCCACATACACATCACGTTGAAAATGTTTTTTTTTCTATCTATAGTTCGATTTAACGTGTCTGATGCTGTGTTACCAACTTAATTGTTGTATCGCTAAACCTACTGGTACACTTCCCTGTAAGCCGGTGAATATCGCGTCTGATGGTCGCTGGTTTTTTCGTGGCGAATAATTCGAAGACGATTATATGTTGATTTTTTTATTAAGTTATTTTGTATTTTTGTTGATATTACTACCTATTATTAAAAGTGACTAAATAATAAATAGTATTATCCTTATTATTTCAAACCAAATTGTTACAATTTCAAACCAAAGTATATGATATGCCAAGCATTTTCTGTATCTTCCGAAACAGTAGCTTCCACAATCAACTTACGGGTACCGGATAACCGAAGCAGGCTGGCAGGGGAACATATGTGAAGCAAAGAATTTTCTTCATCTCTATTTCCGACGAATATTGGACTGAATAATTTCGTACTTTGACTTTCACTTTTTCAAATAAATGTCGTTTCTATAAGTTGTGCGTGTTTTATTAATTTTTGCTTGTAATTATAACTTGTAAATATTAGTTGATATTTTTGTATTGTTTATCAATATTTTTGTAATAACTACCGATATTGGAAATATCGACCGATATATCAATATATCGATATTTTCGTCTCGATAATATCGATACATTTTGTCAATATCGATAATTTTTAACGCATTGCCCATCCCTATACTGAAGGCGTATCACATGTTCACCTGCCGCCCTTCCAAGTCTTGCGGCCCAAGTCTTGCCAGATCGAACGCTATGGTGCCAGTCTCATTACTTAATTTACACATCTCGTATGCACTAGTAGAACTAATTCTGGACACTTAAATGTTTTTTTAATACGTACTTTGTAATTTTTTTTTTTTTAAATAAAAACATTAAAGCATCATTTTGGCGCAGCAGAATCTACATTTTCTCTGTAAATATAAAAAAATGCTAATTTCTGTTAAAAGTGTTCGGAATTAATTCCACTAGTGTATGTGGACAAGTGTGAAATATGTATCATAGATATGTGAGAACTAACGACCTTCGACTCGGGGGATGCATCATCGGAACATTGTTCAGCAAACTTGGAAAGTCGAATATCCCGTTATCGCTTGTAAGAGTCGTCAGTAACATCCTCTCAGATATGCTAGAGAGAGAGAGAGAGAGAGAGAGAGAGAGAGAGAGAGAGAAGGAAGGAGGGGTCGAGGCAGAGAGAAAGAGAAAAATGTTGCAGGCATAATTACGAGGATCCCTCATTTAATTCGATCTACGTCCGACTGTCGTTATCCCAGATTTGGTCAATAATATTTAATTATTACTAATATTAAAACTATACAATGTTTAATTATTTTTATTGACGTTTAATTTTTTATATAATGTTTAATTACTGCTAATATTATAACTATCGTAATAATTAATTTGATCATTATCATCCAATTGATCATCAATTTCAGCATTATTATTATTATCATCGTTAGAACACTTTGTTCATAAAATATTATTATTACCACTCTTATTATAACTTATATTGAAGTTGATTCATATTATTCGAAGATATTTCTAATTGTGAACACATCATTGTCAGCCTACCCAACACATATTAGGCCCACCCGTCACTGACCTTTTTTTTCTTCTTTTCTCTTAGAAGCTCTCTAGATACAACGAAAAAAAAAATTTGGCTCGTCTCTCTTTGGACGATCCCTCGACGAACACATTTTTGAAATACAAATTAATTCACGAAGCATATTCCTCTCGAGACTTCTTGAGAAACGCGATGTTGGAGAAGAAAAAAAAAATGATAGACTAGGAGATCGAAGAGGATGAATGTCAAACAATGTCGAAGACACATTTGTGTTCGTACAGAAAAGGGACACGCATAGAATAGGAGGGAGAGAGCGACGGAGATGGAGAGAGAGAGAGAGAGAGTGAGTGAGTGAGTGAGTGAGAGTGAGAGAGAGAGAGAGAGAGAGATAGAGAGCGAGAGAGAGAGAGGGAGTGACAGAGTGAGAGAGGCAGAGGGAGAAAGAGAGCTAGCGATAGAGAGCCTGCACACTCACAGGGCACGCACTCGAATTGCTTCCTCCACTTCATTATTCGTCCAGACATCGCGCGAGCTCGATGGGAGAGTACTTTGAGGTTTTACATATAATCCAGAGACACGTATATACACGGACTTATATACACACAAACGAATTTTTTTTTTGTGTGCAGCATCGCTCGAGCCGAGAATAAAAATGCCCAAGCGAGAAGAGTCCCGAAGCCGATGATATCATCCGATGAAAGTACATACGCGTATACACACACACACACACACACACGTGTGTGTATGTGTGTGTGTGTGTACAGCGATGTGATGTCTCATTTGACAGAGCTCTCGGGGTGTCACTGATGACGTAAAAAATCTCCAATGATCGAGCAAACAGTTCAAACGTATTTTCGTCACACTAAAGGATTTTCCGCACAGGCGTTTTCATATTCATATACATTGGGTTGGCAAATAAGTTCGTTCCGTTTTGTCCATACCGTTCATGGTTTCAAAACACCGAACGAACTTATTTGCCAAGCAAATATAAGCGACACTGATGGTTGAGCGATCGGGGTCCGGCTGCGGGCGGTCCCTTCGAGTTAAGCAGCGTTGTGCATGGCCGATACTCGGGGCGGTGACCGCTCAGCCGTGCGCCCTGGTGCATCAACAACCAGTCTAAGGGAGGCCAACACTTCTGAGACCTTGCTGTAAGATACTTTGAGTTAAACGTCTGTGCATCAGAGAATCGGAAGAATATAGGGCCGTCTACGAAGTGTGTAAATTAAGGGGGGAAAACCTTTTGCAATGTTCAAAGAAGCGATTTTTTTTCTTCACATATTTCGATAGTATAATATATTGAGAGTATACTGGAAAATCAACAAATCAAAACATAACATATTAATGAAGTTATAGCACATTATTGTATTGAAACTTTGAACGCAATTATCTCGAAACTGCTTTTTCAAAAACTGTTCATGTTATAGATCGAAAAGTTATTGATCGATCTGGCTGAAGCTTTGCAAAGTTTTAGGGTTATCGCGTAAATAAATTACTTTTTTGGGGTAAGAATTGTCGATAAAATGGTGAGAAATATGAAAATTTGATTAAAAAGTCTACTTAATTTTTTATTTTATACTTTTTTATATTTTTATGGGTATGTCCTTCCCCTAGACATGTCAATAATCGAAAAATATTCTCGATTTCTGTTTCAGATCAATAGAAAAAAATCAGACAAATAGAGCACTTTTCGATATCACGCAAAAGACGCCTAAAGGAATATCTTATGACACCGCTATTTTGTTTTGTTTAAAGAAAAAAAAAATTAACACTTGAAAGTTGTAATAAGATGTCAAAATTTAAAAATGAAGCGATTATTTTATCACCTTTATAAAAATCATGAAAAATGACTCATTTTCAGGTGTCTAAACGGTTTTCCCCCCTTATGTAATGAGACTGACTTTTTTTCAATTTTTTTATTCGAATAGACTTACAATTTAATGTCGTCTACCTCAAAATAACTTTTTTGGAAAGCCATACAGCGCTGGAGACGGTTCTTCCAATTCTCATAGCAGTGCTGGAACGCGAACACTGGAATGGAATAGCTGGAATGGAATAGCTTTCAGCTGGTCGGTTACAGACGTTTGAATGTTTTCGAGTGTCCCAAAATGACGTCCCTTGGAGTAATTTTTTAATCTTCGGAAGAGGAAAAAGTCACAAGGACTCAAGTCAGGCGAATAAGGAGGCTGAGGAGCCACAGGAATGTTTTTACTGGCCAAAAACTCGTTTATTGAAATTGCTGTGTGACAGTAATTTTTCACATTCCCAATTCGTTGGTCAAAATCTGATGAACGGTGGTGTGAGTCAAATTCAACTCTTCCCCGATCATTCTGCCTGACAACCGACGATCTGAACGCACAAGATCCTGGATTCTATCGACATGTTCATCGGTTCTCGAAGATGAAGGCTTTTCGCTGCGTGGTTCATGTTCAATCGATACTCTTTCTTTTGAAAATGCCTTAAACCACCGAAAAACCTGGGCCCTTGACAAAACACGGTTTCCGTAGGCCTGTTGAAGTTTTGCAAAAGTTTCCATTGCACTGTGCTCAGGTCTGAAGCAAAACCTGATAGCACACCGTCGCTTGAAATTGATGTCGCTCATTTTTAGAACGCACTAGAAAAAAACTGTTCACAAAAAAAATGGCTACGGACAACCGAATGAATCTAGCGAGTTGCAACTCCTACTGAAGGCGTATCACGTGTTTACCTGCCGCCCCTTCAAGTCCCGCATTTCAAGTGTTGCCAGATCGAACGCTACGTTGCCAGTCTCGTTACTTAATTTACACACCTCGTATACTGGTACGGCCTGTCCACAGTTTTCCCATACTCTCGACAAATGCTCTACAGCGTAGTTTAAAGAGGCAAGATGACTACGGATATTCTCGAACGCGGATGCTTGTAACAGCTGCCAACTCTGAATAATCAAATTTTCGGTTACGTAAAATAAAATAATGTTTTTCCTGATAAAAATC
Source organism: Ophion ventricosus (assembly GCA_963932345.1). Taxonomy (NCBI): domain Eukaryota; kingdom Metazoa; phylum Arthropoda; class Insecta; order Hymenoptera; family Ichneumonidae; genus Ophion; species Ophion ventricosus. The sequence goes on along the minus strand of OZ010714.1, from coordinate 6,282,565 downwards.
AAGCTTCTATGAGAAAACTGCTTCAACTGAGATAGAAAATTTGTGCGATATGTTGACCTTGCACGTATTGAACCGAGAGAGAAAATTTGTGCGATATGTTGACCTTGCACGTATTCAACCGAGAAAGAAAATTTGTGCGACATGTTGACCTTGCACGTATTGAACCGAGAGAGAAAATTTGTGCGATATGTTGACCTTGCACGTATTCAACCGAGAAAGAAAATTTGTGCGACATGTTGACCTTGCACGTATTCAACTGAGAAAGAAAATTTGTGCGATATGTTGACCTTGCACATGCCCTTGGCATTATGGAAACCTCAATTACTACAAAATCACCAAGAACAAATTCAAGCGTTTTTATAAAGAGTTCATTTCACGAAAGTCCATTGGCTAAAACGCACAATTAGTGCAACAAAAAAAATGTTATAAATCGTTCTCGGAACAGTCACATGAGCTGGCAGTCAACATTACGTTGATATAACGTGTACGAAATATTTTATCTGCATACACAGTGTAACTTCAGTTATACGTTTTTCCAGGGGTACAGCAATTATGACGTATAAATGAGAATAACGTAGAAGTGAAATGCAGTATGTATCTGAAACTCTTTGGCATGTGAAAATGGCGATTGGTGCATTATTTAATAATAATAAAAATGTGGACTTCCCAAGTGCGCAACGTCCCTATCAAATCTCTATAGGGATGTGGTGACTGGTGACTCCTCAACAAATTTCTGCACGGGATGCCCTTTCTCGTATAAATTTCACAACAAAGGAATAATACTCTGTGACAGTATCGCAGCAATTGGAAAACGTGCATTGTCGGCATTCATTACTCTTTTTTTTATGCATATCGATATCTATTTTATTGGCTGGCCATATGCATATAGATGTAAATCATTCACAACGGGTGGTTGTATCAGTCGTTTGTGTAGGAAACGCGATCGACTATAAAACAATGTGTGCGTAATGTCCGAGTAAATGCATTATATATACACTACCGGCGAAAAGTTTTCGGACAAAAATTCAAAAAAGTTCCCGAACGATTTTTTATGCCATTTCGCCGATAGTTGACGTAAGTGAATTTAATAAACGGCATTTTGAACGGGAGGAATTAACCTGCATTGCGTTTTTTTTTGGGAAATTTTTTACTATTTTTTTTAACGATCAGTACCCTTTTTCGAAAACGACAATTTTTCGCCTTTTTTTTGCTCCTTTTCTCATGGACCCCGTTTACAGACAAACATTTTTTAATGCATTTCTTCGACCGGAATCATAAAGGGGGAAGCTCAAGCTTCAATTTTGTTTTTTTTTTAAGTTTCGTACGATTTTTTTTTAAAGATATTTTGATTTTGTTGAAAAAAGAGACAATTTGAAAAATAACGCGTAACGCGAAAACGCCAAGGATTCAAGGAAAACCTCAAGACAGTAAAAAGTTGAATCGGTTTTCGTTGAGTTCGCGAGAATTTTTTCAGATTTTTTTTCACCTATTTTCGGTAGAAAATCAGATGATTTAATTACCGTAACTGGAGAAAAAAATGTCGAAAGAAAATCTGATATAATTCTATTGCGTTGAAAATAGAAAAATAACATTTTTTCCTCTCTTGAAATATTACCACAAACCCCATAGTTCTCGAGTTTACGGTAATTAAATCATCTGATTTTTTACCGAAAATAAGTGAAAAAAGAATTCGAAAAAATCCGAAAAAAATCCCGCGAACTCAACGAAAACCGATTCAACTTTTTACTATCTTGAGGTTTTCCTTGAATCCTTGTTTTTGCGTTACACGTTATTTTTCAAAATGTCTCTTTTTTTTTAATCAAAATACCTTTAGAAAAAAAATCGTTCGACGCTTTAAAAAAAAAATTGAAGCATGAACTTCCCCCTTTATGATTCCGGTCGAAGAAATGCATAAAAAAAATTTGTCTGCAAACGGGGGCCACCAGAAAAGGAACAAAAAAAGGCGAAAAATGGTCGTTTTCGAAAAAGGGTACCAGTCGTAAAAAAATAGTCAAAAATTAAAAAAAAAACAGAATGAAGGTGAATTCCTCCTCTTAAAAATGCCGTCTATTAAATTGATTTATGTCAACTGTCGGCGAATTGGCATAAAAAATCGTGCCGGAACTTTTTTGAATTTTTGTCCGGAAACTTTTCGCCGGTAGTGTGTGTATATATATACATATATATATATATATGCATTAAAATGTACTCTCGGGGTCGCGTATATATGAATAACGAGAGTCGAGTACAAAAGGGTAATGCAGTGTGCTAATGTCCATATAACGTACGTGTTACATTTGTGATCACGCGGTTTTTTTTGTCTCTTCCGCGCTCTTTCTCTCTTCGTCACTCTCTCCCGTTCTTTTCCTTTCTCTCTCTCACTCTCTCTCTCTCTCTCTCTCTCTCTCTCTCTCTCTCTCTCTCTCTCTCTCTCTCTCTCTCGCTCTATCTCTTTCTCTCTTGATACATCTATATCTCTTTGGTCGGTTGTACTCCCACTGTTCGCTTGATTCAAGTCTAACGACCTCTAAAATCAATGGTGATACGAGGGAGGACGGTACGACGACCTGTGCAATTTTCATAATAATAATAAGAAAAAAAAAATACACTGACCACAGAGAGTGACGCGATGTGTTTGTGTGTTGCCTCGCATACGCAAAACTTCGCAATAGCATCGTTATAAAATACGGTACATGAATATTCTCACGACTTAATTCAACATAGTCGCGCCACACTGGCCACAACCTTCGGGATTCTTTTGTACTGGAAACGTCAGCGTATCGACCGTCGATAATGCAGATCTCGTCATAAATTGATAGCTTATTTATATGGGATGATTAACATGCGAGATTCATCATCGTACCGTCCTCTTTAAGCGTTTCAATCTCAAATACCACGTGCATGAAAGCTCATCGAGGCACGATCTTTTCGTAAACAAATCGTTGATTCGTGCACCACGATTTGGGCTCTTATCGCGCTTGTTACTTCTGCAGATTTGACGTTTCCCTGCGGAAAAGTAATGACGCAACGGCCGGACGCTGGTCCCGAAACGTCGAAATGGCCACATACGCGACAAGATCGACCGATAACGACGCCACCCGCGCCTGGAATTTATACCGCCAGCCCGTCCGCACCACCCAGTGAGTCAAATGAATCGTTCAATTCGAATGTTTCGACATTCGATCGCCGTTTGCTCTGTTTGTTTTATATACCTCGCACGCGCCTCGAAGTTATTGCATTATGGCGAGAAAAAATATTGAGAACTGTTGACATTTTTCGTCGAGATTTGTTGACGCCTTTTTATTCATTTTTGTTGAAATCAAATTCAAAATGACGAGGCTAAAAATAGTCCCAAGATAAAAACGTAATAAAATGTACATTACTTAAGGGACTATTGTACCGTGGTGGCTAAAAAAATTAGCTATTTTTTAATATATTTTTTTTTGAAAACTGTTGCATCGGTACACACTTTTTTCGTTTAAAGGTACTCTTATAGAATAGAAAACAATTTTTTTGTTGCACATAAATGCATAATTATTTAACAGTTTATAATCGTGTAAAGGCATGAAAAAAGTACGTCGCTGACGTTGGTTATTTGCGCTCTCCAGTTGAATGTGAAACAAATTTTTTTCAAAGATTCTTAAGGCGGGCCACCACTTTAGATGCTTCAAAAAAATCAATTTTTTTTTTATTTCATAAATCGGTAGCAAAATATCTTAAGAGTACACCCTGAAAATCTCAAAACGATATTCGGATTCCTTCTAACGGTATGTATTTGAATGATAAAGACTCTCCGCTCGACTCCCAAGCGCGCTCAGGTATCCACGAGCGCTCAGTTAGGTAGTTTGTTTGGGTTTTTTTTTTTGGGTTTTCATAACCGAAATTTGGATTTTCATAATCCAAACAAACCTCGACTCGACCGTTTGGCGATTAGCTCCAAAACATCTCCATTCTGGGTACAAAATAATCGAGGAAGCAGCATTTATTGCTGCTATTTTATTCAGCGAAGGAAATTCAGCCCTACTCATGGTTATAAATGAACTACAAATCGTAGTTTGCAGGCAGAGCTACGGATATGCCGAACAAATGGATCAGATGCGCGTGGCTCGGCAAAATAGAAAAAGTTTAGTAGAGACAACAGAAGCTTGAAAAGCTCGTAAAGAGGAAATGCAAGCTTTGAATGAGTTGCATGAGGAAGAGGAAGGACTGCTGTATGGTGCTGAAATCGCTGATTAATCGGTAAGACATTTTATCATTTGATTGAACACATTTGACTTTGAGTTTTTCGTTTGTGAAACTTTAAACGTGTTTTTCTCGAAACGACATTTTTTCAATTTGCGGGAATCATAGTTCAAAAACAAATTAATGGATCATCTTCAAATTTGGTACACGTTTACATAATATAATTTATTAAAACATAAACCTAAAGGTGGAGAGATTAGATTGCTTAAAACATATTTATTATTGCAAAATGCCGGGAAAAAATGCTAAAAATCGATGATTTTTTTTTCAACACGTTCCAACATTCAATTCTCGATTTTTTTTTTCAAAATTGAGGTTCATGTTCTTAAAAAAACATGAACCTAAATTTATAAAAATTTGTTGGACTATTTCAGTTGCGAATTGCGAGCTGCACAATTCCCGCAAATCGACAACGAAGATGAGGACACTTCAAGGGGCACAGCGGATTATGCCTTAATTAATGCATGAAATAACATGAAAAAATTACCAGAGATGTATGAAAATATGAATAAATGATTGTCAGAGTTGCGGAAATTTCCGATTTTTTTTCACAATAAAAAAAATCCAAAAAATCATCTAATTTTCGGTCTCGTAAAGTAGTTGCCCGCCTCAATCTGTACGAGTGTCGCGATCGCCCGAACTAGAAATATCAAAAAATATAAATTTTCACTTATACTTTCGTTCAAATTTGCAAAAAACGACGCCATTTTGTTCATTTACAGTATAAAATAATAATTCTAGTTCGAGCGATAGCGACACTCATACAGATTAAGAATCTTTTTGAATTTTTTGCTTCAGATTACCTGGAGAGCGCAAATCACCAATACCAGCGACATACTTTTTTCATGTCTTTACACGATTATTAATTGTTAAATAAATGTACATTTGTATGCAAGAAAAAAATTGTATTCTATTTTGTAAGACTGCACCTTTAAGCGAAAAAAAAGTTTATCTCGAGACATTAAACAGTTTTCAAAAAAAATTATTAAGAATAGCTTATTTTTTGAGCCATTACAGTAGAATAGCCCCTTAACCTATTTTCTCACTGTAATTTCCCATCGTGAAACTATAATTATTAAGGGATGTTCTACTTTGTTGTGCCAAAAAATGTTCGATTTTTCACTATTTTTTAATGCGAAAAGTATTAAGTATAGAATGTTGAAATTTGGTATGTTTACTAAGCGGACTTTAACGAACATGACAATATTGTTTAAAGTTGGAAAAAACACGATACTGGGAGTGGGAGGAGTTAAGTATGTCGGTGCGCCGGCGATGATCCCTTCTCTTGCATTATTATAATTATGTTGATAATGGCAATAATAGCAATAATAATAAAAAATGGCAATGCACATATTGAAAAGTTCACATCGCACAAGATCTGGCACTGTTAGACACGTATTGCCACAAAAAAACACGTGGCTTCGTTTAATTTATGTATTCGCGAAGGCTTCTCCGTTGGGCCTTATCACACTGCTGTTCAAACACGAGATACTAGGAGAGACGAAAAGCCACATAGGCTCGTACGGTTCACTCGCACGAGAAAGTTTCATGCGTTATTCGTCTCATTAGTACACGCGATAAGATCGATGCACGATCGTACACCGTATCGCTTATGCTCATACGCCACAATTTATTTCGAGCCGCGGCATGAAATAATAATCCACGGTTCCCAGTTATGACCAGTGGAGGAAGGAGGGATAGACGAAACAAAAAGTGTGACAATATCTTCATCGTCGAATGATTATAGGGAGATTTCCGAGTCCGTTAGCGGGTTGGAGAGTTCGATAATTCGATAAGAAAAAATTTTCTACGATATAGCCGATAACGAGAAAAAAACATCGAAAAAATCGTGATCGTTGAGAAACGATTGAAAATTGTTTCCTCGTGGCAACCTTAGGTATTTTTTGTTCGCGTGGAAATACAAAGAGGCATTCGGAAAAAAAAAATACTCTAGAAACGCAACGAAGCTGCTGTTATTGAGGTCCAAAAAAAAGCTCACGTACGCCCCCGCGTTTATTTGTGGCTTCGCAATGTCACGCCCTAATGCGTTGTTTACCTTGAATTGAAAGATTCCTCTCTTATCGAACGAAAGAAAAATCCAACGCACTAATAATGCGGTAGATATCGGCAGTTTATCCGGGTCAATAAGCTTGAAGCGAATACTTGCTACTTCGCGAATTGCGACGAATAACGGATAGTGAAGTGCGTATGGAAATTGCACCAGAGCCCGTGGTGAGACCTTTCTTCGGGAACGCGTGTGTAATATCGAGAAGAAATTTTTAGAACGATCGTGCCAAACAGTGCAATAAATTCATTGTATCGTACTCTATGTAGAGACCGAAAGATATCGTTACGGGTAATTCCATTTAATTGCGATTTAGCGAGCAATAGACGTACGACGAAATTCACGAACTGCCGCTGTTGTCGAATAAAAACGAATGATACGATTAATCAAGGTACACTCGCGTATTGCTAACCAAATTGTGGATAGGTTGAATATGTCGAGATTGAAGATTAGTAAATGTATGATTGACGAGGTTGCGTTCGAACAGCCGCATCAGCATTATGTATATGGACAGGGTGGCCCGGAGAGTGACGTCCAAAAGGAATATATGGATGCCTCGTATCTGTACCTATCATTTCACTCTAGTATAAGTGCACTTGATAACAATTGCGATCTGTCATATGGGCGCAATTTCTGTCATAACGTCGCAAACTCTATGTTTGCAAGAGTGACGCGAAGCCGATCTCGCCACTGTGTCGATTGGAGAGGTTGCACTGTACATATGAGTATTATATTTGTTCCCGCACGTTGAAATTTCGATAGAGTTCGATTCGGGAGGCTTTTAGGTTGCCTGACTGCCCTGTTAGGGCACTTCCCACACGGTAATAAAATATGAGGTGTATGACTTAATTTTTATAGATTATACATAAAATATATTTTAAATGTCTTAAAAACTATATCTAAAATGTATACGAAATATATTCATACTACGTTTCAAATATACTCCAAATATATTCATACTAGATTTTAAATATTATTGAAATATATTCAAAGTATATTTAAAATATACTTGTAGTATATTGTATCTGAAGTGTACATGGAATACATTCAAAACAAGTACTTTTTGGGCTATCGGGTTCCTTTGTAATTACAAAGGAACCCGACCGCGCTCTGATAGAAAGTGTAACTTTCTGTCACATATGGCTGTCTTATCTGGCTGCCTGATCAGGCCGTTTTCCGGTTACCAAATCAGGCGTTTATAATGCTACCTGATCAGGTCCTTATAATACTCCCTTACGTAGCCAGTACACATATCCATGCTCGTACACATACACACTCTACAATATATTTATACAAGGCCTAGAATGTATTTGTCAATAAAATTTTTATTACGGAAAATTACAAATAAAGCTTATAATCGGATTACTTAAAGACAGTATAGAGATCATTATGAATAATGTTCCGTTTATGTTTTATGTTGAAGTGTTTTTATTCCGAACCGCCCGGTTCCCTCCCAATCCTTGGAATTATCAATTACTTTTCTGACGGCTTGCTCAAAATCTTTTGACGGAAAATAGAGAAAAATATACCCTTTTTTTTCGTCATAGTTCACAACACTTTTCAAAAACGTAAAAACTTCAAAGATACTATGCTGCTGAATGAAAATTTCGATGTAGGATATAGGAGGTTATGTGCGTTGATGGAATGCTGAGGCAGTTGTAAGGCAAGCCCCAATAGGGCCTTATTAGGTAGGAACATATCCGTATTGCCTGATTGACGGGAGTAAAAAGGCACCCTGATCAGGCCGCAGTAAGGTAGCTTTCTTACTTCCGTACTACGGTTTCACCAATCCGGTCGGCATCCGGCACCGATCAGGCATGCCTCATTACGGCATTCCAGACCGCAGCATGATAGCGGCCTGATCAGTGTTCAGGCGGAATAATCACTTTCCTTTGAAAGTGATTATTCCGATATTTTTCGATTTTTCGACTATTTTCATACTTTGAGTGGGTAGAATGACCTTGTGTCATGAATTCGTGTTAAAATCGGTAATAATGTCATCGAAAAAAAAAATACATGGTTCCATTTAAGAAAGTGGAGTTGACCTTGACGTAGCTTCAGCGCCTCCACCGATAAAAAAATAGGGTGGTCCAGTATGACGGCCTTCTCGAACATTGAAACTTTTGTCTGAAACATTTTTGGATATGATCAATAGTTTGAGTGCTATTGCTCTGTAACACTTTATGCGCCTCACCTTGTATATATATATATATTTATATATGGGTGTGATTTTTTCGGGTCAAAGTGTGAACAAACCCGAGATTGACGAGTTGTCAACCGCAAGGAGATAGGAATAAAGAAAGTCCACAAGAGTGTTATCAAGTAAGTAGGAGGAGAGGCCCGCAATATCACGACGTTATGACAACGAGAGTTGAGAAGAACGGAGGAATGGTACTCGTGTCACCGTGGTCACGAATCCTCCTCGATTATGTATCCGAGTGTGGCGATATAGAGAACCAACCGATCGCAGTTAAGCGACGTGTGCGAGAGCGAGTGCAGCTACGAGTACGAGGAGTTGGCGAGGCGAACGTTAAAGATAAAAGGAAATAATTCTCGGCTATGGCCGAGAAGATTTCGTGCCCTCGCGTACGTTAGAACCGTCCGCAGGAGCATCCGAATTAACGTTAATTCGTTTCAATTCGTGCGAAGAAGTGCTCGCGCCGAGAAGATAGAACGGAAACGAGTGGGTGATCGTAAATTCGAACCGGTGTGTGTGTGAGTGCTCGCGCGCACTTTGGAGTGCATATATAGTTTGTGACGTTTTGCAGTGACGTCACCATGAACTCGCCGTCTTAAAAGTTATTTTTATCGATTTTTATTATTGGGTTGTCGCTCTCTCTCTCTCTCTCTTGTTTTTAAATATTCGACCATCAATCTGTCGATCTTCTCGATCGTCGAGCGATTTTTCGTTTTTTTTTTTCGGACCAAAGAAACGAACCGCTCTACCGACTGAGCAAAAGGGAACGAGAATGCACAAATAACGGCAAGAAGATGGAAATAAATGGCGTGAGATCGTGATCGAAGATCCAGAGAATGCGAGAATTTTTTTCGCCTGTGTATGATCGAGAGTCGTTGCTGCTGAGATCTCTAGGAGAGAGAGAGAGAGAGAGAGAGAGAGAGGGAGGGGGGACAAATTATATATAAACTCTCTTTGAATTGATCGCTTCCGGTGGACAGTATCGAAGTCTGCTGCTCGGTCGATTGGTACAATTGTTACATATGCGACTGACCGCCAGTGGCCATCGTTGTTATGACGTACACATACACGTGTGGATAAAAAAATGCCGTTCGAAGGACGCAAAGTAACGTTGGGCTGCAAAAATGGTGTCAATGATTTTTTGATCGAGAGAACGAGACCGTTTTTCTCGAAATACATCGAAAAGTGCCGATAACTCTTATTTAAAAAAATTAATACTCTTCGTATCCTTTTCGATAAGAAACCTTAAAATAGAACGATAATCTTGGGATCGAAATATCCCAAGTATTCCAAGTTATAAATATTAAAAGAGAAAAATCGAAGAAATCCATTATCTGCGCGACGATCGAATCGATCCGATATGGAATCATTGAGATCCGCCTCCGAACACACCGCATTGATAAATCGTTACGAACGAATCTTGGAGTCCGAGTACTTCGAGACATCTTGGAGACTACGCTTCGAATCGCTACGCAGACGTGTTATGAATTTCATTCGCGAAGCCATGAAGAAGTACAGAAAGAAAAAGGAATACACGAGATTTCTCACTGCCGAGGAAAGAAGGTTCAGAATTTTGTTGTTTTCATTCGCTTTGATCGATAAATTTATAAGTATACCTGTATATTCATGTGAGATAGAAATGTGGCCAGTATCTCATCTCCATAAAGTGCCGCATAAATTAGACGATTTTTAAAGTCGTAATTTTTCGTTAAAAGTTCGGTAATTTGTCATGAAATTTTACCAGTATACTGGGATGTATTTTGACTTATATTTTTTCATCTACAAGTAATTGTAAATGAAAGTGAGTTAATTGTTAAATATTAGAGTTCGTGAAAGGAATACCTTAAAAATATTTCATCGATGGGATACAATTTTTTTCAAGTAATTTAAAGCAATTTAAAAAAGTAATAAGTAGGTAGTGATAATAAAAATTAAGTAATAATAAGTATAAAGTAATTAAGTATTTAAGGCAGTATTGTTGTCTAGAAATTTGAAAAAATCGTTCTTTTTTTAAATTCGGCTCTATTATTGTACAGACGTTTCTGAATACGTTTAATGATACTCATAAAATTAGCCGAGTTATAGAAATTATAAGGAGTACACTCGTTAAACGCGGTTTTTATCGAAACCATGTTTTTCAAATCGGCAGCCGCAATATCTCGATAACTAATTGGCCGATTGAGCCCGGATTTGGCATACACCTTCAGCAGACTTTCTTTTGAACGTTGGTAGCAGAATTGAGTCGAAATAATGTTCTTTTTTATATATAACTCGTAGAATGTTTAATAACATTGAAAAAATTGATAATCAAAGTTTAGCGTGTCGTCATTTCTTTACTGAATCCGGTACCAAACATCTCAACACTCACATAGATTAAGAATATGTTTGGTTGTTTTTTTTTACATTCATAAAACGTCCACAACTCCTGTCGCCAATTGGGGGTGTTTTTTGTGCACGATTGTGAACAAACGCACTAAATTACATGATAATAATTTTTATTTATTTTTAATTTGTACATATTTTTGAAGGAGCAATAAGCAGCGCTCTAGACAAGAATACTGCCTTAAAAGTAATTTCAAAAAGGTGCCGATTTCCGATCGGAAAATAGGAAAATTCACTTTGTATTAAGTTTATTTATTTGTTTTGTATCGTCAAATTATTTCCATGCTTCAAACTTGTTTTTTTTTCCTTTTTTTTTCGGATTTTATAAAATATCCGTGCCTCATAGTTTTGTCTTCGTTTTGAACGCGGTGAAGGAATTGTGTCCGCATCGAAAAAAATTAATACGCGGATAAAATTTCGTACAAGGTGGTTGATCGAGGTATTGAGTTTTTCAAAATAATTTTAAATCTCTGTTATCATCCAGGCGTGCGAATTATTATTATCATTATTATGACATATTGTATAATATTATAACAATTATTATATACGTATTAATAATATCATACCATAATATTTTATCCAAGCTTTCGTATTAAAATAAGCATCGTGTCACGATGGAAATGTACGTAAGGACAACGTACGATATGATCTCAATTTGAATAAAATTAATTGGCGCAGCTTGCGAATTATCGAACGAATAATTCCATCGCGTTGATAACCTCGCGCGTCCAGACCTTCGGAGCGATTTATTTTCGTTATATTGCCACTAGTTTATCACCAAATGTAGTTACCAAAACACCGGGTTTCGAAGGATACTCGAGAGCCTAACAATCAAATTGAATGTTAGCTTTGGTTCATACTTCCGAGGAGAGAGAAGTCCGCGAAATTAATTTAATAAGCTTGTGCGTAACGTTTCTCAATGTTGTTTTTTTTTATTATTATTTTTACTCGATAGGTGGCTGGCTAACGCCGAATACGACATTTCCACCAGGGTTGGCATCCCTTACGCACCTTGATTCGATATACATCGATCCAGACACCGGGCCGTTCGAAGGTCAGTGAAGCAAACGTTACAAAACAATCGTGTTGAAGTTTGCATCGTTGTAATGCGACGAAAAGTCTTCTTTATTTTTTCATTTTCTTACCATTTCAACTCTCTTTTTACAAGCTTTTATTTAACTTCACTTGTTTTGAGATGCAAAACGGAAAATCGATATTTCAACCACTTCACGACTACTTAGAGCTCTGAAATTTTGGAAACATGCATCTAAAAGGTGACAATGCATAATTCAACTTAAAAAAACATAAAAAAAAATAACGACTTTCTGTAAGATGGAAAACGGAAAATAAATATTTCACCCACTTCCCGACTGCATCTAAGAGGTGACACTCCATGATTGGACTTAAAAAAATTAAAGACTAAAAAGTAAAAAACAATTTATGTGTAAAAAAATTATCTTTTAAGAACAAGCTTTTATTTAAGGTACTGAAAAGTAGAAAATAATTTTTCTTACCAAGTCACCTATATGTGACTATAAATAAAAGCTTGGGGCGCTTAAAATTTAGAAATATAATATTTAATTTACATAAATCCGTTAACATATAAACTGTATTTAATTTACTGTAAAACAACCTTAGATTTCTTAAATAAAAATCGGTAAACTGAGTATAAACGTGTTATAATAATTTCTCAAATTACTATTGTGCCAAATTCAATTTCAAATTTCAAATTCAAATTAAATATTATAAACATTTAAAAAGTCGCGCACCCCAAGTTTTTATTTATAGTCGCATGTAGGTATCTTGGTAAGAAAAATTATTTTCTACTTTTCAGTACATGAAATAAAAGCTTGTTCTTTAAAAATTATTTTTTTCCAGGCTCTGGTTGTGGATGCCTAATAATAATGTTCAAAAATGTTTCAGTAATTTTTGTAGCCTAAATGTGACGAAAAAAAAATTGGACATTACGAAGAGAAAATAATTTCTTTGCATGCCAACGATGCAAACTTCAATACCTAACAAAATACAATGATACTCTTCTTTCTTTTCTCTCCGTAGTAAAACCGTCCGGACGAACTCTCTCTCTTTTTCATTGATGGAAATAACACTTTCTTGCCACCGAGGATTTTGCAATGAGCGCGAATGAGCAACGATAATTTATTGATAATAATTGTTTTTCAACGTTACAGCTGTGTTCGGTCATAACAGGAAGAACAGGTACGTAGTGATGAACGATAAACGCGAATGGCTCTTCCACGTTCAGGAGGATTCGTCCATCTTCACTAGGACCTGTTGCGGTGGCGCGGGCCAACTGCAGTTGAAAGTTTACGACAGATCGCAACAAGAAGTCTTACGTTTTCTTCATCCCATGTCATATGGTTTCGGGGTGAGGATTTTTCTCTTGCTTGAGGCAGTATTCTAGTTTATCTAGAATGTTTCTAGATCACATTTTAAGATGTGATCTAGAAATCACATCTTAAAATGTATGTGCAACCAATAAAAATTGAAAACATTATGGGCCTCTAAATATGGCCGTGAAAAAATGAGTTGAGGTGATTCACATGATTCCGAAGCTTTCATTTATCTGAAACAGAAATAAAACCAATTTTTTTAATCAATAAGAATTTCATTATGGCAGGTACCAAAGAGGAAAAAAAGGTAACAGTTGAAAAAAAATGTTCGCACAATTTTTTTCAAAGTAAATTTTTTTTACTAGTAATAATAATACTGCCGCAACGCCCGAGGCAGGGACGATAGAGTGATATATACTGAAGGCCGGTAACGAATTTGAAGTCAATCGATTGAATGGAACTCGAGATCTTGTGTCAAGCAAGTTGAAAGAAGTAGTATCGAGAAAAAATACGTTTAAACTTTTAAGTAGAATTTCAGACAATTACTTACAATTACATTATACTAACGTTATATTAATCGGTCATTCCTGCCTCATAAAGTGTGCCTGCCTCGACTTCGAAATGATGATTTTCTGAAGCTCGTTCTATCCTGCGAGCAGTTCTAGCTTCCTTAGAAGCTTCTGCAGCCAATGAGGGCTTTCAAACTGGCCCTATTCAAATCGCTATAACTTTGTTAATATTGAGAATTCTGTAATTTCCCTTTGAGAACATATTCCTACGCGTATATACTTTAAGAGAATGCTAAAAAAAGTCGATTTTTCAAATTGCTAGACTAGAATACACCCTTAATTGAGTCTCGTTGGTACGTCGTAAAATATATTCGATCCAGAGCTTCGCCGCAAGAATTTCACGAATGACCAAATTGACGATAGGCATTTTTGTTGAAACAAGCGGAGCCATTTCCTTAAAATTCATCCACTCGTCACTCCCTCCGCCAAAATATTTGATTCTGTGATTCATTCGCTCAGTCATTGAATATTCGCAATTGATTTTTTATTTTTCTTTACCATACAGAAGCTCGAAGTGTACGTGGGCACCCGGCGTATCGGCAAGGTCCAATCAAAATGGGCTATGTACCCGAAAGTCGAGGTTCAAGACCACCGGGGACTGCCACTTTTCGTGTTAGAGGGAGAAGCCTGGGGATGCATTTGTCCAACAATTGACGAATGGCAGGTGAAGTTGCATTCGACGACTCGGAATCGACTAATCGCTACGAAACAATATTTGTAAACACACAGGACGAACGAACGATTTTATTCGTGTGAAGTAGCATCCAGACATTTTTTTTACAAGCAAACGTGTTCAAAATAATTTTTTTAATCCGGAGTAGAAATTCGTATTTTTTCTTTTTAGACTTTTTAAAATTTTACTTTAGTTTTTTTTTTTAAGTTTTGCTGGACGATAATCGAGAATATTTCTCGCCATGACTCACGTTCGAAATCTGGATGCTGTGTCAATATAACGAGGGAGCGTTGACATTTTATTAATAGAATGCGAGCACTCAAAGAAAATTTAAACTATATATATATATACATATATATAAATATATTCACGTATGTGTAGCGGTTTGTGAAGCGCTTTATAACACGCTATCTTCTTCACACTCGGGTTTCTGTTCTACTTTTTCTTAGCGATCGAACAACGTCAATATACGTACCCTATTTACGTATACCTAGATACCGGCACCAAGCTTCGATGAATTTTACGATGCGTAGGAGTTACGATATACCAGGGCCAAGCTTCTATTCTTAAGGGATTAGAATATCCTGTAAGGGCGCCGAAAAGTATCTAATTTTTAGACGCGATTTGTACAAAAATCTCAACATTTGATCCATTTTTTGCACTGCATTTGAGTTTACTATAATTAATAATAAACGATTACGATAACTAAAAGAAAACCATAAGTATCACTGTGAGAGGGCGGCAGGTTGGTTCGTTTTTCAACAGCGTTAAAGTCTGTATCTTTGGAATACAACGGACATTTTTGTTGTTGATTCGTTGATTTTTTCAGTTTCTTCATCATCCAAAATCTTATCCCGCAAATTTGGACTGTAAATGTCTGTTAAGAATTCTAAAGAAAAAACATTTGATTGATTTGTGCCGCTGAAATTCTTCAAAAAAACAATTTCGGGCTACTAAACTTTCGTTGCATTCCAACGATGCAAACTTCAATATCATTTTATTCAGAGGTCGGAACGTTGTGACTCGTAGCTCTTTGAATTTTCTGAAACGTTCGAGCTTCTTTTATTAAATATACTTCTATGCCTGGGCATTAGTGGAGACGTTGCCACGTATTTGACAAATCCGCGTTATAATGGACTTTTAAAAATGTGTTAGTTTTCGCTCAAAACTTATTGTTTTCAGCCGATGGATTTATCGTAATTATAATTGTTTGTTTTTACTTATGTTACACGTAGATACAGTGCAAAATCACAAATTGATCGTATTTTGATTTTTCTTATGAAACGCATCTGAAAATTAGTTTTCGGGCCGTCACAGTTTCCTGATCCCTTAACTTTCCAACGCAAACACTTCTTTACGTTACGTCCTTGGGATAATAACAGAATAATTGCTAAGACAAAAAAAACGACACTTTTTTATAGGTGTACTCGACCGACAAGTCACGTTATATCGGTCTCATAACGACCCGATGGTCGGGTAGACAAAGCCTACGGCGTTTCTTCTCTGTTGATGCTTTCCACGTTTCCTTTCCAGTCGACCTCGAGGTGGAGCTAAAAATGCTTCTGATAGTCACCGCCATTCATCTCGTAAGTAATCGATGTAACGTCGCATCCAATCGAGATTTAAGTGGAAAGAACGCGTTCGTAAAAGCCCGCGAGGCTGAGTCAACGCTTCTTGCTACGTTCGATGATCTTGTATTTTGTATCGATCGGGTGCGAAGGAACATTTCGAAAAAAAAACAAGATTTTCTATATTTATTGTAAAATTAGTACTATCGTAATCGAAAATTGCAATTATAATTTTTTTTTTTCAGTACTACGGGTATTTATCTGAGGATATTGATATATCGTAATATCGATACATTGATAAATGAAGACTCGAACATTGACGCCACAACTACGAAAGTCCAATGTGGAGGCGTACTCTCCGAAACGTCAGGCTCAATTTGTCGTTCGGTTAGTGTCATTGAGCAACGACACCTTACTATTTTTTTCGAGTCCTATTTTTTATCGCGTCGCGAAATCAATTGTCACTGTGCGTTTAGGTCCTTTAGGCTGAGCGACACTTGCGACACAGCGATATTTGCGGCCTTGGGATCTATTATCCGTATGTTTATCGTTTTGGGTGAAAAAAAAACTCGTGACTACGACATCACCACCAATGTTCATAATTATCATTGTATCAATTGTGAAGTAATCTCAGTCTGCAAAAGAAGCAGCATAGGAAAATTGAAATTCTGTGCTTTGTTTCCCGTAAAAATGCAGCTGCGTTTGCTTTTCGACCGCTTGTATACAACCAGCGAAAAATGCGCGGTGGAAAATGTTTCCAAGATCTGGAAAAAAAAATGTAACGACCAATGCACACAAAAATGACAAAATAAGTCAAAGTGAAGTAGTAAAAATGAGGCAGTCCTCACGTTTAAGGGTAATTTTATTACATTTTATTTATTTTGTGATTCTTTACGTGCCATTGAGTGAAATCTATTCGTAAACGATGAATTTTATCGTTATTGCCATTAACAGTAAATTTAAAGAGGCTCGCGACTACAACCCAAATGTTATTTTTTATAAAATGCGCCTGTATACGCGTGCCGTATTATTGTTAGAGAACTTTTAAAGAAATTAACAGAAAATTTATAGAGGGTCGCGGCTACAACCCAAATGTTATTTGTGACGAAATGCTCCTGTATACGCGTGCCGTATTATTGTTTGAGAACTTTTAGAGACATTAACAGTAAATGTATAGAGACTCGCAGCTATAACCCAAATGTTATTTGTGACGAAATGCTCCTGTATACGCGTGCCGTATTATTGTTTGAAAACTTTTATTGTTATAAAACGCTTTTATTTATGCTCTACTCAGAGTCGTTTGCCGAGTAGAAGCGGCTATAAAAAACGTATTTTTTATAGCCATTTTCGCGATAATTCTATTCATTATTATCTCGCTCGAAAATCAGCGTTCTAGTATAACAGGGCAAGTCTTGAATTTCAAGAGTACATGAAGAAATGTAATGAGAAAAATGTACGGAATGGAGATTTTTAATGATCGGTTAATTAATTTTATGCATATAGCCTTTGTCGACAGTTCAAGAATCAAGTATTGAAATGTTTGACGTTTGCACGTTCTGAAAAGATTCGAAAATGAGTTTCAAGAAACGAGCTTTGAAATTGTTGCTCGCTCCTACGTATACGTTGCTCTTTTCAAAATTCACCTCACTGCGGTGTAAAGGCAATTGCGTTAAATCTTCAAATTACTTGAATAATTAGATAAAAACAATGACCGTTCTTTTCATACACAAGTTCGCTTTGAAAAGCGGGTATTTGAAAAAATCGAAAAAGATCAATCACGTTAGTTTGCCGAATTATAACGATGAGGCAATATGATGCGGAAACAACGCGAACCAACTGATTGAGACAACAACTCGAATCAAATGATTTTTGTAACCGCATTGCGAATACTATTTTTTTAAAGAAGATACTATATTTGTTATTAAAGAGGGATTCTACATATATGTATAGATATACGTAAATAAAATAATCTTTATGGATACGAAAAGCTATGGAAATTTCATTCGAGTATTCAATTTTATTCGGCGAAAGGTTTTGGCGGTATGGTTAAGGGGGGCCGAGCGTTTTACCAATAAGTTTTAAGGGATACTGATTTTTTTAGACGTAGATACATACAACAAACGTTGAACCGGGAAGTTTCGGTTGGCCGGATCGTTTTCAAGAAATAAAAACATCAAAATCTAGATCCGTGGTTCCTAATAGACCACTCAATAAGCACAAAAGTAAGAACTTTTAGGTGCAAATACGCAAAATTGATATAATAGTAATTGGATGATGCTGAATCGAATGGTGATAATAATTTTGCAATCAACCCCTGAGAAATTGGTTAAAGAGGTTAAAAAATGTTTAAAACCCATTTAATTCGGAACCTAAAAATTATATCGTAAAATATGTCAAACAAAAGTTGTTCGGAACATAAAAATACGTAAAAAAGTATTGAACGTACATCTTCGTATCTTCAAAAATAAGGGAGAAAAAAACGAAAAACCATTTAATTTGGAGTCGAAAAGCTCGTAGTTTCAAAAAATAAAAAAAATTATCAAATTCATATATATCTCGAGTTTTTTTTTCGTTACATATTGCTTTAGTAAGAGTTAACCAAACTTTCTAGAGATTTTTTATATTTTTATTTATTGTATAAGTATTGAAAAATGACGAATGAACATTGACAAATTACTGATTGAGGATCGCTTTCAGAAAGAGACACAGTATATGGCTATGCCGTTCGCACTCATAGGCGAGGTTCTTTCTATCGTTCTGTGCATGCGTCGATAAGACATATCTTGCGTAGCTTACATTCCCAGTGGTTCTTCGGCTGCAAAGCGATTTTGTCTTGCAAATGGATTATCAATCTTCTTTTTCTCCCTTATTTTTGAAGATACAAAGATGAACATTCAATACTTTTTTACGTGTTTTTATGTCCCAAACAACTTTTGTTTGACATATTTTTCGATAAAATTGTTAGCTTTCGAATTAAACGGGTTTTAAACATTTTTTAACGTTTTTACACAATTTCTCGGGGGTTGATTGCAAAATTATTATCGCCATTCGATTTGGCGTCATCCAATTACCCTTAAATCAATTTTGCGTATTTGCACCTAAAAAGTTCTTACTTTCGAAATTTTTCCTAGCCTATAATCGTTCTATGACCAGGGACCATTTTAATGTTTTGGTCATAGCAGAGACCACGAGGTTCAAGAATAATTAACTGTGTTAATCTTAAAATAAAATATGATAAAAACTTTCAACTTATTCTTTAAACATAATAGTGACATAGACGGAGAGTGGGCACTATTTATATGCTAAGAGCATAATGATTAGAAAATGACATATCGCTTTTATCAATGTGACTTCTGAGCTTGCATCTCCTTTACAAGTTGTGTAATCCTGGGGCTAATATTATTGCTCAACGCTACACGCACATCATCACTTACTTTTAATCGACTCCGGGACTTGTTTTTAATCATAAGCAAAGCCGAAAATCCTTGTTCGCACAAATAGATTGAGGGAAAAAGCAGGGAAAAGCAGATAGCACAAGGCGATTTGACGAATTTCAGTATATGAAATCGTCTTTTTACACCAAAACTCCTCAAGGGAAACAGATTCAAACGCTACCTTGTAGTTTAAATCTTTTTGCATATACAATGAGATCTTCCTGGACTTCCTCTGCAACCTCGCCAACATTAATACCAAAAGAGTTACGAATCATCTTTCGATCAGCTTTCGGTTCGGTTTGGTTAGATTCTGGGAAGTAACGATTGAATTCATCAGTCAACATCTGCAGGTGACTTCGGATGTTCAGTTGTATAAAATCATATTGTTTATCCCCTCAACGAGCCCTGTTAATGTAGCAAACCCCAAATAATTATTTTCTTCCACTTTATCCATCCATAGTCGCAGTTTACAAATAAAGGTCGAAGTTCGTCTTCAAAGATGAATATGCAGCGCCTTGTAGTGTTTTGTTTCCAGTACCTTGCAACTGCAAGTTTAAATTATTCAAATGTGTGAATATACCTCGTCAATGAACGAAGAATTTTAAAAAAATTGAAATTAGAATTTTTGGCAGAGTTGTATGCAAAATAATTCAATTTTTGGTACAATTTACACTACATATAGCCTTGTAAAATTAGTTGTAATCGAAAAAAAAACCTTCGTTCAATCACTAGTCAATGCTATTTTGAAGAAGTGTACAAAATTTCAATAAGATCGGTGCATTAGTTTTTTGGAAAACGTGTCCACCGACTGCAAAAATAGTGTTTTGAGTAAAATGCGTATACTTGCGCCGCTCCCGGCCGGTTTTTCCCGACGGGGGAATTCCCAAAGGCTCTCTCTCCTAGACTCATGTCAAGCTCTGCGTCAGAGAATTCTTCAAAGCCTGATACTTTGTATTTCCCAAAAAAACTCAATCATCTATGTGAAAACTGGCTTGACAAATTTGTGAGGTTTGTTGACATTGTACATGCCCTTAACATTCATCGGTGAAAGGCTCGACCTTCCTAGAGGGTCCCCAAATAATTTTAATGGCGCTGACGAAGTGAGCTCTTGTTTCGTACAGCTATTTCATGTTAGGCACGTCAAAAGAATGTTCCTAGAAGTTTCTCGATGCGAAGGTGCCATATTTATTGCGACGAGTACAACCGGGTGGTTAATGGAAAGAAAAGCGTTCCCAGCATTCGGGTGTATGTCTTTAACTTTATTCGTGTTCTAAACTTGCATTCGATACAATCTGGTTGCTGACTTATGTTATTCACCGTCCTACAGTCGTATGTTTTCAACGAAGGGAGCACGTTTTTTGTTTTTCGTGGCTGCGTTTCAGTGCGTTCGTGTCTTCGATGCAGAAGCTTGCTTATCTTTTTTTTCTACCTTCGGATTCAGTAGAGAAACGAAAACTGAAGATACATTACGATACGACATAATATTGGTAACGAACAAAAAGCAATGTGCCCGACGTCTCGAAGGTTCTTTCTCGTCCGAACTAGAGAATCACTAAGGCTTTCGCAGCTTTTCCCTTCCGCTGTACCTAAGTATTTATTACACCAACATTGTTTCTTCTCATCGATACTCATTAATAATCTCGTGACAACTACTTCGTTTTCTCTTTGAATTCCTAAGTGACCAGACACCCAGTATTTTTTTCGTGTTTATGTGTATTTTCTTTATCTTCTTTTCCTCAGTTTTTTTTAATCAATTGAACAATCATCTTTCACGTAACAATTGGTGTTTTTTTTTTTGTAAATTCACCGTGAAAGAGAAGAATCACAATTTTTTCATTTCGTATTTCTTGAATGACTTTTGGTTGGAAGGGACTCGAGGGGTAGTGACGGAGGTGGCAGCACTAGAGCGGTATTCGTGAATGAACAGAGAGTGAATAAACACGTATCCGCGGTACAGAATAACAGATATTATCATCGACAAGTATTCGCGTGATGGAACAACGGATGATAAACGGATAAAAGCAAAGATTAAATATACACCAAATACGAGAGTCCGCGCTACCGGCTGGAGAATCGACAAGAAAAACAAAAAACTCTCGCGACGGCTCGAGGTGAAAAGCAAACGAAAAATAATGCAGTTTAAAAACCGACGAGAAAAAAAGAAAAACGAGTGCAGACGGTAACGGAGGAAAAAAAGAAGAAACAAACAGAGAAATACTGACGACAAACGATGCGCTTTTTTTTCAAGACAAAATAATAAACAAGCTTGAAAAGTTAAAATTTTTCTTTGGATGTTTGCTTCGCTTCTTCGATTTTCTTCTTCCCCTTCCCCCTGCGTTTCTCCTTATCTTACTTTGCCTCACATTCATTTGGTATACGCTAATAATAAAAAGGAACTTGTCAAACGTTGATGCAGGGATTAAAGTATGACTGGAGTGTTGGGATGGGGAAAAAATCACATTTCGGGGGAGCATCGTTTTTTCCTTCTGTTCTTTTTTTTTTGGTTTTGAAAGTAATCAGAGGGATTGTTTCAATGAATAATCGTGGAACGAGAAGTCGCCGAAAGTTTAGAGTTCCTTCTCGATCTTGATGAGTTCGGCGATACCGTCGTGCATCTCCTTGACCGCTTGGTACTCGGTCAAACCGAGACGCCGCTTGTTGGAAATGTCGTAAATGCCGCCCTCGGCCTCGGTGTGCTCACCGCGCGTGCCGCGGACCTGGAGATTGAACTTCGAAGCGATCTCCTCGAGTTTGGCCTTGTTGGCCGCGAGTTTCGGTACTTTGATGTGTACCGAGGCACGGACGGTCGTACCGAGATTCGTGGGGCAGAAGGTCAAAAAGCCGAAGCGATCGGTGTGCGAGAAGGGTATTCTCTTCTCGATGTCGTTCACGGCGGTTACGAGACGTCGATAAACCTGGCCGAGATCACCGCCCATTTGCATCGATATGATACGCAGATGATCCTCCTCGTTGCACCATACGAGGAAAGTTTTCGCATCGTTGTGGAAAATACCACGTCCAGTTGGCCAGAAACGACAAGCGTTCGCAGCTTGAAGGAAACGATCGCCCTCCTTGAAGAGGAAATGATCGTCGATCAACTTCTGCTGGACTTCCTTGCTCATTCCCGTAAGCGGGTAGAACGTTCCCTTCAGCTCGCCGTCGAGACCGGAAAGCGTCGCCGACACCTTGTCCTCCATCTCCTTGTACTGGGCCTCGGTCAGGCACGGATTGAACGGATAGCCCTCCATCGAACGTCCGCATCTCACACGGGTCGAGACGATGTACTCGCCCTGAAATAGTCGGACAAGCTTTTATTATATCGAGTCAACGGAACTTTGTGCAGGTGACTTCACGAAAAAACCAAAACTTTAAACGCGTTTTTCTCGAATTTTTTTTTTTTGTTTAACCTGGTTGACACAAAATCTCGAGTTCTATTCAACCGATTGGCTTCAAATATGGGATGGTCCTTCAGTATATATCCCTCAATCGACCCTACCTCGGGCATTGCGAAATTATTATAACTATTTAAAGAGATCAAAAACATTGACAAAAATTAACTTTCTTTTCAGACAGTCCCCATTAACAAAATTTATTTCTCTTTTGTATCTGCCATAATGACATTCTCTTTTAAATTCAATTTTTTTCCACAAATTTTTTTTTTTGTTATTTCTTGAAACATCACTGAAAAAACTGTAAAAAAATCAACCCCGAAAAACGCCCGGAATTTAGGTCTCTAGACTAGAATACTGCCTTCTATGATCAATGTTTAACACTGTTTTTTTAAAAGTAGATACGTCCAACGAAAGGTCAAATTTCGAAGCTTCGATAAATTTCACTATATCGTTTTCGAGAAAAAATAGGACATATAAAAGTCTAAGAAATTTTGCTTCTTCACTTTCTTTTGAAACATCGAAAATTAAGTTAATATCTCTCGCTGATATATTGCGCGCATCGACATTAAAAATCCAGCTCAATTAGCGATCCTCCATAAGAATCTGCGTTCAATTGTCTAGACTTTCATTTTTCTTTTTCAAAAAACGACGCAATGTAACTTACAGGAACACATCAATTTTTATTGGACATACCTGCGTTTAAAAAAATCCCATCGCTCGACTCTTCTTACCTTGCTTGATAGAATTTCATACACCTCAAGTGCTATTACGAATATTACGAGACCCCTTATTTCCCACAAGATAAAAAAGATCGTGAGCGAGAGGCTGTTGAGTTTGGCAACAATTTGAGTACTCACAGTCGGGTCGAGATTTCCAAGGGAGTCAACATCTCCGAAGTCCTTTGGCGGATGTTTGTCAGTCTTCTTGAATCCCTTGTGATAATCGTCGATGATCGGGTCGAAGAGATCGGCGAAAACGGTATAGGACTCGGCATCCGGAGCGTAGATACCGACACCGGAATCGTGATTTTCAAGACCGGACTGAATGACGTCGAGTAAGGTCGAGCCGAACGAGGTCTTCTTCGTTTTCAGCTGATCGAACAGTTCCCTCGTCAGATACTTCTTGAGGAGGGATTTGCTGTCGGAAGCAGCCAACTTGGTGAAGCCAGCTTCCAATTTGTCGAGGACTGCCTGGTCAACCATCTTGTTCTTGCTGCAAAAACAAAAACGTGACAATTTTTATATTGCACTGCAATTTTTATATACAGCAACCATAAAATATATATATATACACTAGTGGAATTTATTCTGGACACGTTTAGGGGGTTACACCACCTTGACGCTCGGAAAGATAGGTATACATTTTTTATTTAATTTGTCGCGAGTATTAAATATATAAAATGATTTTTATTTCTCACACATGCATTATTAGCTAGCTATAGTTTAACTAGAAATTAGCTTTTTTTTTATATTTACGAAGAAAATGTATATTCTACTACGCCGAAATAATACTGTGATGTTTTTATTTTACTGTATAATGTTTCTACTTAATATTTGCATATGATTAGTTTTGTGAATGTTTTAATTTTTTTTTTTATAAAAAATTACAAAGTACGAATTATCAAAAAAATGTCAACGTTTACAGAATTAATTCCACTAGTGTACGTACTTGTATACATTTACATATATATTTTAATATAATCCTAGCAGGGTTTACGACAATCATTTCCTGTCGGAAAATAAAGAACTCGAGGGCGCGGGCAGGGGGGTTGGCTGGTTATGCAGCTCGATGACTGTAAATAGGATGACCGCGAGGGAATATATCCGCCCGAGGAAATGCGTGATACGGATTTCGATTGAACGATTCGACGCCACATCCGTTTCGGAGTGTCACACGTGATTGGAGTTACTAAACCGCCGGTTTTACTCGTTGACTCGTCCTCCCCCGGCTCTCAGCTATACTTGTATGAATATGTACGTTCATTATGTATACGTGTGACTAGTCACGTTTATGTGTGGGACACCATGTACGGGGTGTTCTACGGCGACCCGGCTGCGTTTGTGTTCGCGTGTCAGGTATGGAAAAAAAATAATCATTTCTACTCGGATTCGCTGGACTTTGAGAATATTGCGCTAAAATCGCAAAAAGTTATAACTGACGGAACGATATTTGCAACGAGCAAGTGCACGCTGATGGAATCCACTTGAGTGACACGCCGTATCAGTCGATTAATGTGATCAAGGCTGGGCATCCCAGCTAGACACAATAATATTCCGTGGACGAGATTGTTTCTTCGAATTTCCGGTGACCTCGCCTTTTTTTTCATCGGATAACATTGGCAACGAGCAACGAGCACGCGATGTCTTTTTCTTTTTCATATTCTCAATTGTACTTCTGATCAAATAATTGACCTACAAAAATATCGATTCTTGAGGTTGAAAAAAAAAACGCTGACTCGCGAAAGAGTGAAGATTGGGTTTGTAAGTCCACTGACTTATTCGCGATAATTGCAGTACTGAAGAAAAAAAAAGTAGCGTAGGCCTACAGTGCAATTGAAAAAATACGATTTATCCTTCTCGTTTAATCGTCGGGCAATTGAAAATTTAAAAAAGGAATTATCTTGTTGAATAATGTTTCATTAGGTAGCGGCCAATTGCGAGGGAAAACAGGAGTGAAACAAGCCTCGGTTGATCGCCCGTTCGAAAAAACCTCCCACGGAGTATCTCATGGGAACATATACGAGGGAACTTATAGACCTTCACATCACATCCATATATCTTTATACATATATACATATGTGTGTTTGCATGTACATATTGGTACAAAATCGTTTTCAATTGGACGCGGTAATTTGTCTCATTTCGACTACTTACAATATTTGGGGATCGGTGGTGGCACCGCGAACGAGGGCTTGACGAACGGAAGCGGAAGGGCGTCTAGAGTGTCTCGTTAATTCGGTCGACAATTTTGAATGTATCAAAGCTTTTAGTACGATTCTCGTACCCGATATCACAATCATCGTTTTGCTCGTTTATTGCGTACGCGTCACGAAATTCCTATAGGACAAGAGATGCAAAGATCACAGGTGGGGAACGTCTCCTCGTGTAAATTCGTCTCCCTTCAGTATTGCGAATCAAGCGTACTTTTGGAACGTTTTATTAGAATTAAAGGAGTTTCGGGACAATTGACGAATTGTTACCATTTGATGCAAATTCATACAGGAGATTATTTATCATATGCTGAATGCACCCTTCAAATTTTAAATCGATCGTCTACACCGTTTTCATAAAATTTGCAATTGTAAAAACACGTTTTAACATAGGGAGTGAAAAAAAACAAACTTTCAACACAAACAGTGCGCTGTCGCCAAATGTATCAAATTTTTTAAAATATATAATAATCGTAAAATACACATTGATACAATATTGAAACACGTTATTAATTCGCTTGTGTAAAAATAATAATCGTAAATGCATGTCTCGAAATTTATTACAGCAATCGTGTCCTTTTCAAATGAAAATATTGGTGTGTAAAACTTGGCGCCTTGCTGGAGCACAACAGAATTCCGACTTAAAGATAAGTTGTCCCGAAACTCCTTAATGGTGAAAAAAATAAAAAACCTACGAGTTTTTATTAGAACATTCACTGGTCTTTTTTTTCAAATCTTCAACAATTTAAAAATCTACGATTCTTTAATTTTCAGGAGTCGAGTATTATTTTTCGGAGATATTACTCATCGGGGATAAATGCGAATTTCGTTATGACGCGAACGCCAACGATCCATTGGTAAGATCGTACGTGCTCGAAACCACGCATCGGCCGGGGGCGGGGGGGGGGGATTATTTAATGCGTTTACGCAATAGGTTAGCAAAGTTTGGAGATGAAACGTGCTCGGATCCAAAAATCATCGTACAGTCATAGTTCCCGTAATTCGATCCAAGCCATCGTTTCTTTTCGACTCGTCGCTACGACCAATTATCACAAAATGCACGATATTCTGTAATTTATTTTAAAAAATGTCAATATACGTGTGACATTTTTTCAAAACGTCGTATATTTTTTTTTCCACAAGGTTTCCACGTATTTAATTTTTACTTGCGTGCTATTCGCGTTACTTGTACGCAGAAAAGATTGTCGCGTTGGTAGGAAAAGGACATTCGATTTTGCGCGCGCGTGTTCCACGCATGCGCCAGTTCGTGGGGCGCGAGTGAGGGAAGACTCGAGAACGATGAGAATCTCCGCGAGTTACGGGAGCGTCTACTGTATCGGTGCGAGAACCACACACACATGTGTAAATTCGTACGTACAAACGTACGTACGTGTTGAGCATTATCTATATTTTTTTCAAGCGGCCGCGGTACAAGGTCTTTGAGGAATTGGTGAGTTCGACTGAATAAGGAAACAGGTCCTGGTCCCGTGTTCGGCTATGAGGCTCTCGCTCGGTCCTTAGCATGACGCATTGATTACATCATCGGCGAAAAATCATTGTTCCCCGTGGCCAAAAAAATTTATCCTCGTTCCTCACCCAGCAAAAATTTGCTTTAATATATTTCGACACTCAAGTATAAAATATTTATTCAACTGAAATAAAAAAAGTTTCAGAGAAGACGAAACGTCAGTTCCATTAAAAATGTATTCTTGTGAAATAAGTTGAAAAAAAAACGCGACAAAATAAGGAGTAGCTTTTACAATTATTTAAGTTTCATGACCAATGGGTCTTAAAAAAAAACTATCGCTTTCGAAAAACTTTATCGACGAAATCGCAGAATAATTATTACCGACTGTCATCACGATAAAAATTCACTTCGGTAACAGCGTCAGACACTTCAATGAGTGCGATAACGTGACACGAAATGTCATTTTTATTCGCACGTAGCCCATCCCTGTCGCGAAAGGCTACGATGGAATTTCTATTCGAGAACATCCAGAGTACAAGAATAAGAAAATACGTACTCGTCACCGGAAGCGGTATCCTTTGATGTACATCCGCCCATTTTGTCGTAATTAAATATGTCTATATATATGTATATATATCCTTATATATCTATATATAAATATATTTGTGTCGTCCCAAATGCTTCAAGTCCTCGCAAAAACCGAACAAACTTTTTTCACTCAAACACAAAAAAAAATATATATATTCCTTCCGCACACTCGCAAGATATATTCACAAAGTTTACAAGTTCCTTTTTTTTCGGCTCTTAGATCGACTAGTGGAAAAATGGTACAGTCTTGAAAACACTTCCCAATTTGTGCGTTTCTTTGGTAAATAAAATAAAATAAAAAAACGAGGCAAACGTTCGCGGAATGACAGTCGAGCGTTTCTCGTGCCGGCTTCACGTTGTCGCGTCTGCCGGGAGAATCGTCAGGTTGAAGAGAGAGCCGAAAGGGTTCGGCTCCGGGCTTGGGTGAAGGTCGCAGGGGCAAGCTCGTAGAGCGAGAGACAGAGAGAGAGAGAGGGGGGGGAAGGGGGAGGGAGAGAGAGACAGAGAGAGAGAGAGAGAGAGAGAGAGAGAGAGAGACTGGCAGATAGAGACCGAGAGAGAAAGAGCAAATAAGTGAGTAAGCGACGAAGGAAGGGGGAGATCCGTACTACGTTCCCGTCTGCTTATATTGCAACTACTACTGCAGTTATCCCCCCCCCCCGCCGTACGAGTACACGCAACACACACGCACGTACTCCACTCACGCGCGGGAACAAGAAAGGGTGTGTCGTGAGATGGGGTTGCTCTAGCCGCGGTCCTCGGGGGTTCCGGATACGCTTCGTCCCGGAACTCTCTCTCGCTCTACGCCGGCTTTTCTGCTCACTTTAAACACGGAATAAATCACACCTCCAAGGGTGTAAAAGGACCTACATATTATATTATATATATATATAAAGGGTGTCTCAAAATGACCTGACATTTTTGATTACGCGCCATTTTTTTTGTGGCGAACATAGAGCACTAATCTTGGACAACTGGCGTCAGGAAGTATTGTGGTTTAGTCATGGAGAATTACACGTTTGAGCAACGCATAGAAACCCAAACAAACAATGCAGTTATTGCAGACGAAGTTTCATGGTCGTGTTATGCCGCGCCGCGGCAATGTGAGATTGGCCACCAAGATCGTGCGATTTGACGCCATTGGACTTCTTTCTTTCGGTTTTTCTGTAAGGAAAAGTGTATGCCAATGATCCACAGACCATTGCGGAACTCAAGGAAGCAATTGGACGCACCATTAATGAAATTAGTCACGCATTTATGCCAAAATGTTATTCAAAATTTCGTCAAAAGGGTGAACGTTTGCAAAAAGAGACGAGGCGGCCATTTATCGGATATTGTGTTCCACACATAACCTCCATGTTTTTATCTTATATTAAAATAAAAATATTCGTACTTTTCAAATTAATAATACGTTTTATTAATAAATAAAAATGTCAGGTCATTATGAGACACCCTTTATATATATGTATATATATGTGTGTGTGTGTGTGTTTTAATTGTTTTGAGTGAAAATCCGAAAGTCGTTAAATCAATTGAAAATGATAAAAACGTAAAGTCTCTCGACGCGAAACAAAGCAAATTTAAAAAATAAATGAAACCGAGCACTCAAGAACCGCAAATAATGAAATTGCACACGCACTACAGGAACGAAGTAGATCGGAGATTAAGACGATAAGGACGAGTGATCGAGTATTGTCTCGCATCAACAACCTGTAGTGTTGCACGAATGTCTCACTTTCTCGTTCGTTCTTTCTTTGGTTTTTTTTTCCTTACAAAAATATATATGTATACGAGTAATTAATCGACGTTGCTTTAATTGTCAGCGGCGAATTATTTGTTCATCGTCCCTGTCGTACCCGACTATCGTTATTGTTTCTTATTATTATTATAATTAGTTTGCTTTTTTTTGTCTTTCGGTGAGCACTGATACGAGGGTCGAGTGGTAAAAACAATTGGATCAGGGTCTCGCGAAGTGTGAGTGTTTTTCTTTCTTGTTTTCTTGGTGGGTCTCCTTTATTAGGTGGGTTGTTGAATGAATTTTGTGATTTGTGGTGTGTGGTGATGTGAACACTACAGTCTCTACGCTATCACTAAGCGAGAGTAGGCTTTCTGCGTGCCCGTGATCTCTCTCTCTCTCTCTCTCTCTCTCTCTCTCTCTCTCTCTCTCTCTCGATCATTCCGTCTCGCTCTTTCCCTCGTTGGATCTCTGACTCACTCTGTCCTGCTCTTTAACGCATATACAGGAACTTTATTGGTAGTTCGGTTAGGTATGGAGCAGAGTCTCTCTCTCTATCTTTTTGCACTCTCTTGCCCTCCCTCTCCTCCCTCTGTCTCTCTCTCTCTCTCTCCCTCCCCCTCATCTACACACAACCCTCGCTGGCCCCTACTCTCCTGACAAGGGTGGGGCACACCGGCGGCGCTTCGTACGTCCGGCAGCAGCAGCCCAGCAGCAGCAGCCAGGCAATACGCAAAGAGAAGGAAGGATGCCTGGTTCGTGCTTCTGCCGCTGTTCGCCGGTCGATAGCGCACGCATACTCTTCCTCTTCCTCTCTCTCTCTCTCGCTCTCTCTCTTACGCTCCCTCTCTGGTTCGCGCACACACAAAAGCTATTTCGTTTCCACCCTCGCATACATGGATGCTCTTTCTCCCTCTCTCTCACTCTTTTGCTATACACCTTATACATTCTTGTTCATATTTCTCCTCTTTCTCATCTCTGAATCCACGGACAGTGACAGCATTTCGACGTTGCACCTTCCCTTTCGTTGACTTCCATTCTATCCTTCGCACCCTCTCCGTCCTTTACACACCCTTTCCTCCCTTTCTATATTTTTTATCTCTTAATTTACAATCTCGCATGTAGACACGCACGTCCGATTTTTATCCTGTTATCTTTAGTAGTCTTCCCCCGACCACAAATGGGAAATTCGTTCACACTTGCCCCTTATCTCTCATTTTCTAATTTACTCTTTCTCTTTTTTTTTCTCTCTCTCTCTCTCTCCCCCTTTTTTTCACCCTCCCTCGACGCAGCCATCTCGGTTGTGCCATTTTGCCACACACACAAGAAAGTAAAATGTGTTAAATTCGCACGCAACCGCGTGCGCGCAACTGCCCCTCGAAGCGAGGGAGCTGCGAAAGAAAGCAGCTAACGCCGCACGTGCGCAGGTCCCTCAAGGAGAGATCGAGCAGCTCGTCAACCCTCTTTTGTAAATTCTCAGAGGCGTAGAACCAAAAAAAAAAGAAGCGCAAACTAACAAGTCCCGGTATTCAAAAGGGCTCGGAGCAAAAAGAGGCGGACCGGAAGTGAATGAAAAGGCTGGAATTTCGCGAGGCCCGAATAGCGAATGCGCGTCCGTATGAGGTAATTCTGTTGAGGCGAAAGGGGAAAGATTCGAGATGCGTCCTAGGACAAATGAGGAGGCAATGTTTTTTTTTAAATCCTTCTCGCGATCTACAATCTCCGACGAACCAAAAGTAATTCATCTCCGGATCATCTCTCAGCTGGCAGTTGCGCTACGATTATGACACCGAACGAAAGAGAGAGAAAAGGGCTCCACCTTCAGCCCGAGGGGGCAAAAATGTCAAAGTTGTGAATGAGAATAATCGTCTCTTGTACGTCACTTGACTACCCTCGCAACGGTAGGTACGCCCACGCAGATTACGCACCCTTCGCGTATGCACGAGTCTTCTGGCCTTTCAGTTTACCTCTTGCCTCAATGAAGCCCTTTTTAAGGAAAGAGTGAGAGGGTTGGAACAAAAAAATATTAAGTTAAAGCTTGCATCTTGTCAAGCGTTCTCGAATCGTGCGTGACTCAAACGACGTCTATTCGCATCTTTTTCAACCTTTCTCTTCCTTTCAATCACTCGCGCAAACGCGGCACCTCCGCCATCGACGAGAGAAAAAAATACAATAAAATTCGCGAGATATCGAGCGCGCACGCTTTGACAAACAATACTCGGGAACACGCCTCATCCGCGCGCATTTCTCGCTTCGCACTCGCGCTCGATGACACAGTTTTGTTTCTTCCTTCATTATCTAAAAATCTTATCTAACCGTGCCACGTATCCATTTACACTCTTATTTTCTTTCCTCTTCTCACTCGTCGCAATCCAATCGTAATGATAACGATTGGAAAAAAAATTGCGCTAAGATCTCGGAGTGCGGTGTCCCGGATTATTTCAATTTCTTTTTTTCGCTCCTTTCTCTCTCTCTTTCTTTTTCTCAAGAGACTTATCATCGGGCGCAATCTTGCCGAGTGCAGGCACGAGGTAATGCTTTCAATTTCTTACAGTTCGACAAACAATTTTGCGAGGATCTAGACATATACACGTATGTGTGTGTGTGTGTGTGTGTGTATATGTGTATCGAGCGATACTGTGCACGAGTACGATTCGAGGTGACATTTTACACTTGTTTGAACAGTGGCTGCTCCGCAAGCTGTAAAATTGAGATCCCCGAGATGCGATAAATTTTATAGCCTGACACGCGCGCACATACACCCACGCGCCCGTAACGCACACTCCATCGGGACAAATACCCCGCGTTTGGGTTTGCTGACAGCCGAGAGAATGGCAATTTCAATTTGTATTCGTTGTGGCGATGTGACTGACAACCCGCCCCCCCCCCCCATTATATATACATCCTGATTTAAATATTATTGCAATAGCCATATAATACTGATATAGGGAACATCAAGAAAAGGGTTTGAAGGGAATTAGGAAATAACGGGGTGGATAGGGTAATAGTATGCGTTATAGGTGATGGGTAGAGCTAACTGGGCACCAAAAAAAGGGCTGTGTTAATGATTCTTTGGAACAACAACTATAGCTCATCATATATGGTTGGAACATGCTTTATCGAATGCTTTTACGCGCAACGTAGCTATAACGTATATTATTTAGTCAATGAGTTCGTTTTTCTTCAGTTTAAGTGACCATTCGAGTGTAAAATTCTTTGAAAATCGTTTTTTATGCATTATCCAAAAATATGAACTTGCATAAACATGCTGTCAAATTTTGGTCGCGAAATTTGAATCGTTACAGCCTTTCTTAGCAAAAAGGATTCGACCAGCTGCGTGAGCGCATTTTCCTCCTAACGTCGTTTTTCAAAACAGCGGAAGATTTTAAACGAAAAGTTTTCAAGCTATCCGTCTCAGATTTTGCCACGTCATTCTTCACGCCATTCCTTAATGACGGACGGAAGCTTTTTTTTATTTGAAAATTTCAGATTTTTTTTTTAACAAAGAATTGTTGAAAAGAAGACCCAATTTGACAATTTCGAAATGGCCTCCATTTTGTTAATTTTCTTCGAAAAAAGAAATCCTTCGTACGCCTCTACAGTTTTTCATATTGATTAATAATCTTTTTAGTTTTTTTCTTTCAGACAATATATTTCAAGGGGTAGGACATTTCACCGCCATGCGTTATTTTTTTTTCGATCATTCTGCAGTGGACAAAAAAATTCTATAAAAAATAAAACTAAAACAGTACAAAATATTTTTATGTACAGCCTAAGTCATTTGAATAAACGAAAAAAAAAATCGGAATATCGAATTTTATTTTAAAAATAAATAAAAAAATCATAAAAATCAGCAATTTTAAAGCCAGTCACGCTGGAATGGTCCCTTAATTTTTTTCATATTTCCTCGAGATTGGATGTAACCTTCATAATATTCTTTCGTTCATAGGTACATATGTTTCTACTGTATTTTCAATCTTACTTTCTTCTTTTTGTATGTGCACCTAAGTCATGGGATAATGTAATAAGCAACATGCTGTACAATGGAATAAAGTACTCATACTACTGATATAGGTATTGACAATAATTGTAACGAATTTCCAAGATTCTACTAGCCTTCTGTTCAAACCGAAAAGTCATCAAATTATTTTGAAAAAGGTATTTCTTTAAAATCCGATGTGTTTCGTTGATTTCTTGACTTCTGTGAATTCGGTACATTTCTCAGCTTGTACGAATTCTTCATTTTTTTTTTTTTATCGATCAGAACATCCTTAAATTATAACTGTCTTCTGTCATACGTTTTTGAGCACAACAGCGGACAATTTTGAAACGATTGCACGTTTAATCTTGAACTGCGAGCCCACTCGCGAACAAATCAATCACGAAAGCAGGGCAGAAAGGTAATAATTCATGTAATGAACAATTCGGCGAAATGTAAAACGTGTTTTGACATCGTTGCGATATGACGAGTCCGGGATATTCGCAGTGTACTTCTAGTCACAATATTGCGGGGGTCTCTGGTACCCCCCCCGCCCCCGAGAGTTACAGACCGAGAATTTAGAAACTCGCCTTTTTCCAATTTCTCTATTTTAAAAAATGATTATCCAAAATATTTTTCCGCAGACTTAGGTTGCGGCGATGTTGAAGTTTGCATCGTTGGAACGCGACGAAAATTAATTCTCTTTTTAAATGCTCACATTTTTTTTTGCCAATTTTGGCTATGAAAATTGCTCCAACGCTTTACTTATTATTTTATTACAGATTTTCAACTGCAATTGGCAAAAAAGGCTCTGGATAATAATAAAAATAGAGAAATGAAAAATGAATGAAAAAACATGGTTGCATGCGAACGATGAAAACTTCAACGTCGTAAGGTCGTCTCCAAAAAGGTTATCAAAAATATACCCAAAGAATGGTCAATATCTAAAAAAAGACCCTTTATGAAAAACAAAAATTGAACCACTATTTCGGCGTATTTTTTCATCCTTTTTACAGTAAATGTAAAGAGTACAGTAAAGTAAAAAAAAATTGTCGCTCACTACAATTATCGTGGAAACAGCGTGAAAATAGTAGAATATTAACGAAACAGTACTGAAAAGATTTTTTTGCAATGCCTGCCCCGAAAGTGCGATTTTCGATTGGTGTTTAGCGTGCGGAAAGTGGCTTATTTCTCAACGATGCTTACTTTCCCGCACTAGTGCGGGAATGCGAGACTTTCCCGCACTAGTGCGGAAAAAAATCTATTTATAGCTCACTTTACCGCATTGATTCACGAAAAAACGGTTTTTTTCACGGTTGATAGTTTTTTGTTCTACGATTTTGGACCGATCGAACAAACTTGAATATAGCGACATTCATGTGATATGAAAAGTCGACTTATCACAGTTGACGTTTGAAATGTGAAAAAAGAAGAATTGGTTATGGTTATTGGTTATTGATTTTGTTGAATCTCAAATCCCACTTTCGAGCCAGTCATTGCAAAAAATAATGTATGGGACATGTGCGAACAAAAAACGAATTACATCGCGCGTAAGTTGCCGAATTCGCCTCGACTTATGGTACATTTCTCACTCGTACTCGTGTGGTTACAGCACTCGCCTTCGGCTCGTGCTGCAAATCACACTCGTACTCGTGTGAAATGCACCATAAGCCTTCGGCTCATGCGGCAACTTCACGCGCGATGGAATTCGTTGTTTTCCGCACTTGTAGCATAAATTACTATTTCGCAATGCCTGCCCCGAAAGTGCGATTTTCGATTGGTGTTTAGCGTGCGGAAAGTGGCTTATTTCTCAACGATGCTTACTTTCCCGCACTAGTGCGGGAATGTGAGACTTTCCCGCACTAGTGCGGAAAAAAATCTATTTATAGCTCACTTTACCACATTGATTCGCGAAAAAACGGTTTTTTTCACGGTTGATAGTTTTTTGTTCTACGATTTTGGACCGATTGAAGAAACTTGAATGTAGCGAAATTCATGTGATATGAAACGTCAACTTATCAAAGTCGTATTTTCTGACAAGGAAATGATCTGAACTGATCTGATATATTTGAATATAATTGTTATTGGTTTTGTTGAATCTCAAATCCCACTTTCGAGACAGTCATTGCAAAAAATAATGTATGGGACATGTGCGAAAAAAAACGAATTACATCGCGCGTAAGTTGCCGAATTCGCCTCGACTTATGGTGCATTTCTCACTCGTACTCGTGTGGTTACAGCACTCGCCTTCGGCTCGTGCTGCAAATCACACTCGTACTCGTGTGAAATGCACCATAAGCCTTCGGCTCATGCGGCAACTTCACGCGCGATGGAATTCGTTGTTTTCCGCACTTGTAGCATAAATTACTATATCATCAGTTGAGTTCATTCCTGAAAATTTAGCAATACTATCGAAGAACGTCGATATTTAATCATTGAATGGAAAGCGACGTTTGAAAAAATATTCTGCCAACTAGCTATTCAAATGTGCCTCGCGGGTCCTATATCGTGGAATGTTCGCACGACCTTCGCACCCCGTACTCTCGATATTTAGAGTTTGTTTGGGTTGGCTTTGTTTGGTATTCTTTGCTTCGTACCGTCATTAATTCAAGGAAACGACAATTTTAAATAGCGTATTCATGATTAGGAGGTAAAAATATGCCCAAATAGGAATTCAATTTTATTTTACAGAAAGAGCTCCTTTTCTAAATATTCACCCAAAAAATTTAAGTGAAAATACAAGAAGGGAAGATTTTCATTCCATTCCAATGATGCAAACTTCAACATAGTTCGGTCCCGCCCTCGCTCTCAGTCTCCTCGTCACTTAACATCACTCAACGAGGACGACCAGCATGCTGATCATTAGTGGAGAAATAAAGTCACAAAATACCATTGTCGAGCCTGTATATATAGATCGAGGATACACGCAACTCGACGACTATTGACAAAAAAAAGTTGGAGCCCCACGTCACTTAGGTACTCAAAACGCTCGAGTTGCGCCTTTACGCTTGACAGCAGGCTGTATATACCTGAACGTACGGGTCTTTCAACGCTGAATTAACTTTGCTCCACATTTTTATCGTTTCCTGCCAATTTGCGGGCTTTTCGAGGGATACGAAAAAACGCTGCTCCATTTTTTCGATTCGTCTCGAATAGCCACGATTTCAATGTGGGCAAGATTGCTTGATCAGTGTGGTCAGATGCGGTGCCGGTTTCTCGCGTTCTATGCGGTGCATTCCAAAAGGGAAAACCACTATGACGAGATCGTAAATGTACATAGCTTGATTCGGGTCCTTGTTGGGTATACAGACTGGCAAGTGTCGCGTACTTTGCTGACAAGCTTACTCCGAAAATGTGCAGCAGCTCGGTTCTCAAAGAACTTTTTTATGGCGCTAAAAAATTTGAAATTTGAAAGAAAAAAAAACACTAGAATGAATTTGTCAGTAACGAAGATTCCATTTATTCGAGAGAGTGATAAAAATAGTGTTGAAGTTTGCACCGCTGAAATGCCGTGGAAATTCGGATTTATTTTTAATTTCTTTATTTTTATTAGCATACAAATCTGACTATAAAGAGATTACTATAAAAAGTAACTTATAAAAAAAAGTTCGAGGTATATTGCGTAGCCTGAATTTGTAGGAAAAATGTAAGGAATGAAAACAAATGTTTATTGCATTCCAATGATGCAAAGTTCAACACAATTGATAAAAACATCCTCATTCGCCCTTTTTTTCAAATGACATCAGTCAGCGCAGTTGATCTAAAGATTTTTCGAGCCTTTTTTTGCAATTAGATAATTTGTCAAGTACCCTTCGAGGAAAAAAAATCGTTGAAAATGAAATAAAAAGGGATTTCCATGTCTAGAAGTGTGCAAAACCTTCTATGCGAATCGATTTTGCTGAAAGTGCCCTGTACTTTCTGTGGTTGCGTTTATGGACACGTCTGCCAATTGAGTGGCACGGGAATAATGATTGTGAGTCATCCAGAGCAAAGTTAAACGAGCTCTGCGAGAGCGAAGACGAATTTAAGAGTGTTAAGAGCGCGAGAGAGAGGAAGAGCGAAAGAACGAGAGAGAAAAGCGCCTAGCTATCGAGTGGAACGATTCGACGCCATTCCATCGTGGTCGACAAGCTCAGGGCGTAAAAAAAATCTCACTGGCTTGCGCGTACAACGTTCAAATTTTGCATCGGTGACATTGAAAATGATCTAAATTTGCAAAAAAAAAAGAGCATTTTAGATGATAATCAAAATCAAAATATTGAAAACGGCTTACGCTATTTTCGAAATTCAGAAACAAACAAAAAAATGTTGCGCATCGATTTCAATAATAAAAAAACTGAGAAAATAAAAAGAACTTGCAACGATTCGATTGATAATAAAATTAGTCACAAAAATAAGAAAAAAGGACAATTAATGGAAAAACATGATAAGAGCCGTTTGAGAATTATGGCGTTGAAGATTTTTTTCTTCATTTTTCATCTCTTTATTTTTAGCATTGCCGAAAGCGGTTTTCTTTTGCAAATAGACCCCGCAAATTTCGAACAAGAATATAAACAAACGTTCAAGGGATTGTCACAGCCTGAATCGGCCAATTTTTTTTTTATATTCATTCAAAAGAATTAATTTTCTTTACATTCCAACGATGCAAACTTCAACGTCATTGGGAATTCCGCCCGTGAGCCACACACTGATCACTGGACTTTTGCGAGCTCAGCATATAACGCGAAGGAGGCCGCAATCATTCGGGAAAAGTCTAATTGGTCTGTATACAGATGTACGACAATGGAGGCGCGAATGTTTTTTTTTACGGGGTATTACGCGTCATCGGCTTCCACAAATTTACTCCGCATTTTGCTGGTTCTTTGCTCTGTATTGTGGTTATTTTTTACTGCGCGAAGAAATTACCGGTCGACACTCAACTTAGCGAGTAGAGCTTGGAATTTTTTTTATGTGGCTGAAGATGAGAGAGAGAGAGAGGGGGAGAAAGAGAGAGAGAGAGAGAAGCCAACTGAGAATAGCGGGAAGGAATAATTTTTTTCATATTATTTTTCACGCCACACTCTTCACCGAACCGCAGATGAAGAGTTCGAGTTACCGTAGCAGCGATATAGTACACTACGCACTGCGCACTTTCGAGTATCTCATTGCACACCGCGATGAAATTCTTCGTATCTCGTTTCACCTGCTTCGAGATCGTCGGCTTAGCGAGTCGATCTTTTATTAGATAATTTTTTTTTTTTTTCAATTAATACCGAGAGCACCCGAGGCTGTACTCGTTGGGGCGTTACAAAGAGAATTCCCGAGATACGGACGAGTGCACTTCCGGTCTACTTTGAATTTTCCACTTTTCTCGTATATGTGCTTTGTCTTATACATATACTTTTTTTTTTTCCGAAACGTCTATAGACAGCAACGTGTAGGCTCGCACTGGCACGTCTCGAAAGCTTCTCGAGAATTTACGCTTCGGTATAGGGGAGGAAAACAAATGCTCGTAGCGACTCGTGCGCGATTTCTCACGTTTCATCGATTTTAACGATTGCGAGAAAATTGTTACGCTCATGCCTGACTGACTTAAACATTTTCTTTTCACTGCGTAGAATGAAAAAAAAAAAAGCATTTGGCATCGATCCTGAGGCAAGAATAATATTGAGAAAGCTCTCTCGAATAAAATAAATTCGCTATGCTGTGCTACGAGAAAAGAATTAGTTCGATAGCGTCGCGCTCAGCGATGTCACGGTAACGAGATCAGGCCTTTGAGACAGCCAAAGACAAGATTTCAACGAGTGTTTCAATTTGGAAGAGAACATACCTACGTCTTGTCGAGATGTCTGGCGAGAAGTATGTCGTAGACAATGAGTGAGATAAAAATAATGTTACGAATGTAAATTAGGCCGATTAGGCCGTGTACATTTGTACCGAAGGATTTGCGAACTTCGTTCGCCTTATGTACATTCTTTTTATTTTATACATTTCATATATATATATATATATATATATATATATATATTCATTAGTATGCTGTGCAGTATTTATTTCGAAAACATTAATATTTTTTATAACATAATGTTATAGAGTTAAGAAAATATTATGTATGTGTATATTACATTTGATGATTTATAGACAATGTATTTTTATATTGGATTAATCAATATAAAATTTAATCAAATTAACCCTTCCACGGTCACCCGAGGTCAAAATAACCTCAAGCGCAACTTTAAACCTAAATTACTATAAGTTGTTGTAGCCACTTTTTGTAATCGCTCATTTATCATGATTATCGTTCTTTATTTCACTCCGAAATGGATCCTCTTCAAATATAAGAATAAATTACCTTTTTTAAAACACCCCGTATGGAGATATTTTTTTCCTCAAACTATCATATCTCAAGAGTATCATCCTAAAATTTTATGGAAAAAAAAATTGAAAATTGCAAGAGTTATGTTTTTTTTTATAGTAAAAAATAGCTTTTTTACGCAATGGCCGCTTGCTGATTTTTTCCGCAATTTAAAAATTCGATTAAAATATAATACCGAGAATGCCACATTCTAGAATGTTCAAACTAATATCCTGTATTCTTGAGAATCATTCGGAACGATAGCGATACATATTTACCGAAATACCACGATCTGAAAAACGTTTGGGGTTCAATCTTATTGAAATTTTGCACACTTATTCAAAATAGCATTGACTAGTGATTGAACGAAGGTTTTTTTTTCGATTACAACTAATTTTACAGGGCTATAAATAGTGTAAATTGTATCAAAAATTGAACTATTTTGCATACAACTCAGCCAAAAATTCAAATTAATTTTTTTTTTTAAATCCTTCGTTCAATCATGAGCTATATTTATCTACTAACAGAAAAAATTTGGTTTTTTAATTTCAGATAAAGCTATCATGAGTTATCCTGACCACCACGAGGACACTTTTTTTTAGGGGTCTCCGGAAACCAGGTCCCACCGCCTGAATTTCCCAAATTTTTGGATGAAATTTAAAAAAAATATTGTTGAAATGTTGCTCTTTTATGTGCTTAACATTTTGAATAAAATAATTCATATATTATATTTAAAAAAATAGAGAAAATATGCTTTTTTTTTGGCTTCGAAACCCACGTAACCCCTTAACGTCGAATAATTATTGACTGTATTTTATTGACTAATTACTCAATATAAAAATACCATGCCCATATTTTGGATGGCTTTTTATCTTATTATTACTTGATTATTAATTTTTCCTCGTGTACTGAGTATACCTCATTTCAACTTATATTTTTTATTTATTGCCAATGCCTGAGGCTCGTCGAAAAAATTGTAGCAGTACAATTCTTCCGAAGAGGCGAACAAATTTTTTGAAAAAATACCGAAAGTTTTTTCAAGTTGTTCAACAACGGTATGAAAAATTACGGATCCGAGGGACGATGTGGATTGACCCGTGAAGCGAATTGGCATACAATGTTGCGTGTATAGGGATGTGGGAAGGGGTTGGGAGGAGAGGGAGAGAAGCGCGCAAACCCGATCGATTCTAATTCCACTTGTCGTCTAATAATAAAACAATCAATTCCGTTGCAACTTTATTCTAACCTTTCGTCGACCTTGAACATTGACCCAGTGGCACGGAATGCACCACCGGGCCATGCAGTCCACTCGACTGAAAGGGAAAGTTCCCCTACGGATTCCTATATATATATATATATATATATGTGTGGGTGTGTGTGTGTGTGCGCGCGCGTATTGGATGTCTTTTTTTATTAAAAGGGCCACGAGGTAAAGGAGCCCTTGAATGTGAAATCAACTCGGGCTACGATGCTACAAGGGTTTTATTTTCCGTAATCACGATACGAACATACGTGGTAAGACATCGAGCAATTGGCGCGAGCCGATGACAGATCGAAAATTGTGATAGGAACTATAGCAGAGCTTTACTATTTTATTGATACTCATTCAATTATATTGATGTAATTGCAACTATTTTTGGTTGAAAAAGATTTGTTTTGTAGATAATTTGGTTAAAATTATTTTTTGTAACTTCTTTTTTTTTCTAATGAGAAAAAAAGTTAACCGTCTTGTTATTTTTTGAACGACCACGATCTTTGAATTTTCGAATAAAAAAAATATATCATGCAAACAATTTTGTTGTTTCTATTTTTTTTTATTATTCAACAGCCTCGATAAATTTGATATAAACAAAAAAAAACCCGTTATTCAATCACTCGTGGCATTTTTGGCAATCACTTATATTCGTGGCATTTTTTTTACTCTTTTAAGTGTTTGCTTGATTGACTTTTTATTCCGCAAATTGTGTGCCAATAATTTTTTTTCGAATCCCTGTCATCTTCTATTTATAGTAATTAGTATTTTCGATTCCTGACCGTCGCTAGCATCCAGCTCGATTTTTGTGAAATTTATATGAGACCCTTTCGTTGTTCGAATTACAGTCAAAATCGGTTATAACGACATTGAGGGGACGCCTGGAGAACCGGTGTTATAAGCGGTTTCGACTGTATTGCGAATGTTTTTTTGGTTGTCTGACGAATACTTATTTATTGTTATTATTGATTTTTCTACTGTTATTAATAAATTGTAATAACTGTTTGATTCGACAAAACATAATTGATCTTCTTGGCACATCTGAATTGAAAAAAAAGCTTATTTTCCTTTTATCGAGAGGCTTCTTTATCATTGAGATTGAGAGAGCAGTTGGCTGAAGAGACACGCCATCTATTGTCGCAGTGTTGCAGTAGGCTTGCGGAGGATTTGCGTGGGCGGTGTTCAAGGTTTGTCCGGGGAGCTTTGCCTCGAAGCTTGCGTAATTTTATTGCAAACAGCTGCTGTTGCTACGTTTGCGGGTGTCGGTAACATTGTAGTTCTTACGTTGGCGCGATTTTCCGGACGTATCGGAAGCTCTCGCTTGGCAAAAGTTCAAGTATTCGAATACCTCTCGAAAAGTTTAAAAGCTTTTTGCATAAGGAACAGGTGCTGGAGATTGACTGCGAGATTCGTTATAGGAAAACGGTCGATTCGAGAATTGAACATTTTTATTGGTCAACGATATATTTCGATAAGACGATTTTATTGGTCGGAAAAAAATTACGTAAAATATGTTTTCCCCGATTTTCATTGTTTAAAATATCCTAGCAGATTTCGTGAACATTTTTTTTTTATTACGCAACGATCAATTGGCGTCAATATAATTTTTGTCGGCCTACGCAGCTGTACTTTGTGAATTGTAATAAAAGAAATTTTTTTTTGCGCAAACTTTTCTTTACGGAATACAGTTACGACAATATCTTTTTAGATATCTTATTTTGAGGATCCTCATTTTACAAATAACACCTTTTAGGACCCCCATTTTAGAAATATTTTCAGGACCCTGGTTTTAGAAATAACATTTTTAGCACCCTTATTTTGGAGATAATATTTTGAGGTCCCTCGTTTTAGAAATAACCTTTTAGTACCCATATTTTAGAAACAATATTTTTAGGAATCTAATTTTAGAAATTGCATTTTCAGGACCCTCATTTTTGGGACTCTCATTTTAGAAATTACATTTTGAGGGCTCTCATTTTTAGAATACCATTTTGGGGGTCCTTATTTTATAAACAACATTTTCCAAAGTCTCACCAAAGTACAAGCTCAATTGGGAAAATATATCTTAGCTAATAATACAAGAGGAATAAAATAAAATAGAGAAGAATTTTCGTTGCATTCCAACGATGCAAGCTTCGACATCGTAAATAAATCAATTGTCTCGGTGCCTGGTACGCGACGTCTAATTTCGTTGAAGAGAAAGCCAGACCGAGAGATGGACAGATAAGAAGATGAGCTGAGACGAACAGCCATTTGGACCCGGCACTAACGCAACCAGCTGCGAAAATTATATTCAGGAGCTCGAACCAACATAAACGAATTTGTCGGGTTTCAAAGCACAAACTGCATGGAAATAAGAGAAGGAAAAATAACAATGTATTCATAAAACAATAATCGTAGTCTTGAATGATTTTTTTCTGGAATTTTTTGCATAGTTCCGATTATCATCTACAGTTCTCCACTAATGCAATCTCGGGTTGTAATTCTCGTCGGCAATTTTTCGGAGGAATACTTTTTGACATTGAGACGTGTTGCCATCGGATTATTCGCATATAATAAACTCACCTTTAAGTAAATAAAACAAAATAAACTCGAAATAACGAAGCGCTACATTCATTTCGACAATAAAACATCAGCATTGCAGTAGAAAGTATGTTTTTTTTTCAATCGTCCAGTTTTTCTCGGCCTGATTGGCAACGAACAATTGAATCAAACGTTTCTTTCGAATCCTTATCCGAGCTCTAAGAATAAAAAATAATACTTCGTGTCACACGTTAAGCCCATATAAAAGAATTAACGTAATTTTTTATTTACTGAGACTGGACAATGTCGCGTTCGGATATCCGTGACGGAATGGCGACCCTTTGAGTCAAATAATTCACTATCGTTTCATAACGTGACCTCTTACTGACCTTGCTCACTACATGTGTAACAAGTTAGATTTTGTGTAAACTTGTAAAAAAAATATATCAGTCGTGACGAACACGTGTGCGTGTCTTGTGCCGGGTACGAGAGGCATCTTTGCAGGGCTTCTCATTTGACATTACCGCACGGACCGAGAGCTACAAAAATAGAACGACTCTACGAGGCACGATGGCCATCATAACAACGATAATAATAATAATAATAAAACCATTCCCCTATTTCTTTATGTTTCAACGATCACGAGCAGACGACAAAGCTGTCAGAAGTCACACTTTTTTTACGTACCTGGATTAGCAATAATTTAGGGAGAAGCTATTTCCATGG
This sequence comes from Ophion ventricosus, assembly GCA_963932345.1. Taxonomy (NCBI): domain Eukaryota; kingdom Metazoa; phylum Arthropoda; class Insecta; order Hymenoptera; family Ichneumonidae; genus Ophion; species Ophion ventricosus. Next base: position 6,238,158 of record OZ010714.1, on the reverse strand, counting down.
ATTTGAGCAATTATTTGAAGAAAGAACGAACACGTGCGACAACTTCGGATTTCAAACGAATATGCGGTAGATAAAACTTACATGTGTTTTATTACTTATTAAAAATACGTGTTCGGAATAATGAAATTTAATTTGAAGGGGACAATTATAAATATATTATTCTTCGGCAGATTTGTGCGAGTATACAATTTGGTATAAATAAACAAGTAACGAAGAAAATAAATAATGAATATAAAATTTCGTCATAACTTTGTCATAAATAATAAATTTTGTCATAACTTTGTTATAAATAACAAATTTCGTGATAACTTTGTTACGAATAAAAAATTTTGTGATAAAGCTCATGATCGTTGAAACATCATTTTATAAAGAATTATATAATGTCATAAATAACAAATTTTGTTATAACTTTGTTATAAATAAATACAAATTGCAATAAATTTGTTATAAATAACAAAGCTTGTAATAACTTTGTTATAAATAACAAATTTTGCGATAACTTTTGTTGTAAATAAAAAATCTTGTGATAAATTTATTATAAACTCGTTACAAATAGCAATTCGTTATCAATAAGAAATCCATACTTAAATTTACTGTACGCAAAAAATAATTAAACAGGTGTTTATAACGTATCTAATAAGCCCAAACCTCCCGAACATGAAACTATAATAATTGAAGAGAAAGAAGATCAACAATGCTGAAGTATGCACGGAGCGCAACGAAGAATTTTAAAAATGTTGTATTATTATTAAAAAGGCTTATTTTTTTCGGAGATGTAGGCCTCTAATAAAGATCCTGAGAAAAATGGTTTGAATGATTTTCATAGCCAGAATCTGTACTGTACAGAACATGAAATTGGACGGATGAGAAAAATTTCAATTGTATTCCAACGAAACAATTAGAATTTCATGCCTATCTGTAAACTAAGTATATTTCCGTGCAAGAGGAGCAAGAACAGTGATACGAATTCACGATTCATTCATCACGGTTGTTCGTAGAATAATTGCCTTATTAATGCACCATCTGTATAGACGCGTTGAAATTTAGACGAGAACTCATCCGCTGTCTCAGTGTAATTAAAGGCAAAAGAGAAAGAGAAATAGGAAGAGAGAGAGAGAGAGAGAGAGAGAGAGAGAGAGAGAGAGAGAGAGAGAGAGAGAGAGAGAGAGAGAGAGAGAGAGAACGGGACGAATACACGTAGACGCGGGTTTGTCGACAAATTTATTTTTCCTCTCGTCTGTCGGTACGTTTATAAATAAATTTGCGCGTATATACACTCGTGGCACACCGATGGATTCTGAGAAGCTTGGGAATAGTTGAGTAAAATTTCGTCTGGGTACAGAGGAACTTGTCTACATCGTGCGCCGTCGAGAGTTCAAAGACTTTGCTGCGTGCAAGATGGGAATAGAATTGCCGGGGGGACTGTGGTGCGGGGGTAAAATAAACTTACCAACGTCTAAAACAGCCTAGTTACCAAACACCCCAGTGAGCATCGACACTTCAATGTCCTGAACTATAAATTTGCAAAATCGACCACCCCCAACAATTCGCCAATTATTATCTCGTTTAATGTACTTTTCCTCTCAATGGGTATCGAGAATTATTCATAGAGAGCGACAGAAATTCTTGAAACTTAGTAATTTTTTTCTAATGAACCTATCGATATTAATCGACATAAATAAATTTGTACACAAAATGATAATTTTTTTTCATATCTTTCGTATGTTTTTTTTGCAAGATCAAATCTACGAAAATCAATCAGACGTTTTTTGGGATCCCTATTAGGATAATAATTTATCAATAGAATTTGCGAAAAAATATTTTGGGTGATACTGAAAATAAATGTAAAGTGGATTTTTGTTTGATACGATATTCGTTGCTTCAGTAATTAATTTTTAGCTAATAAGCGAATATACTCTCGTACGCAAAATTTTTTTTTACCAGAGTTTGAAAGCTTTTCTCTACCGATCAGCCAGTGCGAATAAAATCAAGAAGATAATTAGTTAACCCTATAAAGATCTATAATTAAAAAGATAATAAATGGTCAAAGTCGTTGATTTTTCGTATAATTTTCAATTCTCATAGCATTTCGTTGAGTAGTGTAATAAAATTTCACTACTCAGCTAATTACAGTTTCAATATAAAAATAATAAAAGTAAAACAGTGAAGGTAAAAATTCGGATGAAGTTTAAACTGAACTAAACTAAAAATAGCTAAAAAAAAACAATTGTACGCAATGTGGAAGGCTTTTGCAAAGCTGTCGGCGTCCGAATACATCGTGATTAAAAAAAAAGAGCTGAAAGAGTGGGTATCATAAGGAAAGGGAGAATTCTGAACCGCCCCCACTCTCGTCCGATCCCTCCTTCTACCCCGACAATCGCGTAGATAGACGAAGATAGAAAGAGACGTGGAGGACCGTCAACTATCAATTTCCGTTTTAAATTACCGAACGCATAATGCGAGCTCATGCATTCGCTGCTCATACGAATCTCCGGTCATACTGGTCCGTTTGTCCTCAACGTACTCGGTGGCACAATTTTCAACTGTTTTTTTTTCTCCTGCTCTGTTGCTCCTTCAAATCATCTTGGCAATGATCATTCACGATTTAACGACGCTCTCGAATGATACAATAAAATCAACCCTACTGTTCCAGACCATGCCTGAGTAAAATAATAATAATAATAATAATAATTACGAGAAAATGGTGTGGTAATTATTGGCAATTGGTGTAATTAACGGACTCGAAAAATAAAATAGGACAGCCCAAAACAAAAAGGGTTGGGGTGAAAAAATATTGCCGGTTAAAGCTTCAATAATAATAATAACAACAATATGAGAAATCGATTTAATTGACATTTGACTAAATGACAGATGAAATAAAATACAATAAAACAAAAAAGGGGTTGAGGTGAAAAATATCCTCAGCTAAAGTTTGCAGCGTTGGAAAGAAATGGCATTTGTTTTTTTATCGCCCCAAAAAGTAAGATGTTACTTAAAACATGCATAAATATAACTGTGAAATACTAAAACCATAGACTTAACCCTTTCTCCAAATTTCATTCCCAAAAAATCACCTTGAAAATGATGAAATTGAAGTTTCGCATCGTTGGAGTGCAATGAAAATAATTTTCTCGCACTTTTTCAAATTTATTTTAGCAGATTTCATCGACCAAAATCCCTCAACCATTTTTTAAAATTGCTCATTGGGAGAACTGCAATTTGAAATTTGCAAATAAGATTCGGTATCATAATAAAGATAAGGGAATAAATATATGAATATGAATTTTCGTTGAATTCCAACGATGCAAACTGCAATACCATTGAAAATGGGTATTCGCACTAGAATATGTCCTTAATAAAAATGAAAAAATAATTTCGCCTGTGCAACAACGTTGCAAACGTCAACTTCGCCAAAAAAAATTTCGAGCTTGCCAAGCTCAAGCTCTCGTACGGCGACCGAATTTGATAATTTTTATATCGCGATAACCGAGTGATTTCAAATTTTGAAATTTTCTCCACAATCGATTTTCTGCCGCAAAATCATCGAATGTAACGTGACGAACGATTCATCTCTTTGAGAAAGAAAAAAAGGAATCGGCCTTTCATAATTTAAAAAAAAACCTCATAATTTTATCGCAACTGATATGGGAAATGTGAATTCGATTATCTGCGGCGATTGCGCGCCACTGCGGCGTAACAGGAAAATCCCTGGACTGCTCTGTATCGGGGTAATCTAGGTATTACGTAACCGGAGCGCTGCACCCACTCGCGATCGGGGGCGAGCCAGTGTCTCCCTTGCTATCGTAATCCATCAATACTTTTGACAGAGCTCCTCACCTCCCCCCCCCCGCGTCCTCGTCGTCGCTCGTGTGGCGAATAACTCGCCGGAAATTCGACACGATCCTTCAGCGACTGTGTCGCAGCGATGATTTGCGAATCAATCGATCCCGTTGTCGCGTAACGGAGATGACAAAGCAAACAAAAAAAAACGGGGAGGGAAACTACGCTTGTTACGCTTGGAGAGAAAAATCGAACGCTTCGCAGCGGCTGAACGAGGAAACACAAAATCAATTGTTGAAGTTTGCATAATCGAAACGCAACGAAAATATACTTCTCTCGTCATTTTTATCAATTGTGCAAAATACTTTTTTTTTCAGGCAAATTAGAATCGTAGGTAACTAATGAGAATCCGAAAATTGAATGAGTGATTTTTCTTCGCTTGGATATATCGAAAAAATATTGAGCAAGTGAAAATAAATCTTGAAGCTATTCCAAAGATGCAAACTTCAATGTAAATAGATGCTGGACAAAGTATAGACATTTTTGCTAAGATTCATTTGCATTTTTCTACATTGTAACACAATTTGTTACAATTATTTCTCGATCGTTTTGACTTTTATTTTCTACAACAAGTCATCGTAATTATTTGACAATTGTCTTCGATCAATATCGAACGAGTGAAAAGTTAAAATTATAAAAGAAAAGTTAAAATTATAAAATTATCATGCAATAATCGGATTAAAATTCTAGATAAAAGATGGTACGTAAAACATGTATGGAAGAAATTATTTTTTCTATACATGTTGTAAATCGATCTGGTAAATATTCCTGATGGAAATAAACAGTGTAGATACTTCGATGTCGTTGAATTGTGTCACAATGTAAAAAGGTAAAATAATTACTTGAAAAAAAAAAAACAGTTTTATAAAATAATGGTGTACAATTATTATTATTATTGAAAGGTTTCTTCTTTTTTGATACTTTTTTATAAAAAATATTATAATTGAAAAAAGAAAAAACCGGTGATGTAAAAATGTATATAGGAACGTATGCACACGTATAAATATTCATATATATACACACATGCACATAAAGAACGTAAATAAAATATTGTGTCGTTCTTATAATTAATATCAAGGTACGAAACATCCCCCTCCCCCTCGCCGCTGCCGTTTTCCTTCCACCCCACCGCCGTTGACCGAATGGAAAACAAAAATCAATCAATACGAAATTACGGTTTAATCTCGATTTCTTTTTATTCCCTTCGATTATCCGCTCTCACATTCTTCCTTTTGATCCGCAGGACAAAAGAGTATTTTTGACCCGCGGGTGGTAGGAAAGTCGAAAAGTTCCTCTTCGGTTTCGTTAGCTCAGACACGAATAAACGTATTGCGAACACTTGTGCATACACCGTGAAGAGTGTTAGAGAGAATATAACTCGGGTGAGAAATACGAGGCAGAAAAGATTGGAAGGGAAAACTTCGACGTGGAACGGCCGGACAGACCGACCAACCAGGTAGCGAATCGAGTCATCATTTATTTTGTATTCCTGGGCAGGGACGTATCGAATCTACTTTTTTTGTTGTTGTTGCAAAGTGTAAAATATCGACATATTGCTTTCCATAGAGGCATACGATATTTTCCCGGATATTCATCATTCATAACTGCCGCAAAATAATTTTAAAAGTGACTAAATCCGGTCAGCGATTCGTGAATTACAAAGAAAATTCAAATTCACCTTATTTTTTTTGTGTATTAATAATCCTTTGCTGCCGCAATATAATTTGATTGATCATCCCAAAAAAAAGATATAATATTGGTTTACCACAGTTGTGCAAAAGTAGCAAAAAAAACAGTGCAATTTTAATTTTCTCTTTTTAAAATATGATTACTAATGCGATGTGTATTCCGTATAAAAATACTTTACCAAAAACTCATTTGGTCATTCACTCACACAGTGTTACGTTACAAAAGTTGCGATGACGTCATTGTATTCCCTGAATGATTCTTGATCAGATTTCGTTCGAGGATGCTTTGAGCTAAAAGAAAAGCCCGACAAAACGTAATAAGGACGGTAGTATTTCTCGATTTACTCGCTTTCTCAAAAAGCACGACAACCATAGCAAAATTTGATTACAGTTTTACTGTCAGCCGGTCTATTCCGTTACCTCAAATTACATGATGAATCGACAAAGGTACACGAGGCAGGGGGAGGAGGGGCAGGGGAAGGAAAAAAGAAATACGAGCTTCGCAAAGACCTCGTTTAGAGTCGACCATCCACCCACCCTGGTGGAGTTACACAACGCTTTCTGTAACCGACTCGGTCGTTTTATCTCTCTCTCCCTCGCTCACCTTTCTCCAGTATCATTTGTCAAGATATTTCTCAGCGATTCCAAGTGTCAAGTTTCTCGATGGAATCCCGTTGGGAATTTCGTTTCGTGGCTTTAGTCAACCGTCCAATTTTGATTGACGATGAATAATACGAGGATCGATATTTTCGCTGCGATTTGGTACGCAGAATCTTAAAACCGCGAAAGATATGGACAGCTAACGAGAGAGAGAGAGAGAGAGAGAGAGGGGGGGGGGAGAAGAGACCACAAAATGGACTAGTCCAAGGCACCAAAATCTCCCAAAAATAATCGATCAAACCCAGATTTTGTATATAACTAAAAAAAAATGGACCGTCACCTTATCTAAAACAGTAAAACGTTCTCCCAAAATGAAAAATTCCATAAAAATGTTGGCATTCGTAACGGTCTTCGTTGATTCTTCATCACCGCGTCCCGCCTTTTATCACCGAACGATCGCGCGCTCGCGTGAATTCGAAAACGGCCAAGGGGATGATTCGTTCGTTGGGGATAGCGGAATAATTTCAAGGTTTGAAAATATTCGGATAAATGAGTTGGTGTTCTTTCGTAAACTGACCTTTGCAACACTGGCGAAGAAAGGGTTGACGATAGAGCTGAATGAAGAAGAGTGAGATAGTTCACGTCTCTGGTTGGGCCACACGTCGAACTGATACGTGAGTCGGGAACGAAGTGGCGCGGATTCGGTTCTCGTCTGTGCCACTCGGCTCTTTGCGACTACTACTCCCCGGTGGCGCTGTCTCCTCTATATCGCTCTTTCTCTCTCTCTCTCTCTCTGTCTGTCTCTCTCTCTCTCTCTCTCTCTCTCTCTCTCTCTCTCTCTCTCTCTCTCGCTCGCTCTGTGGCATTTCTTTCTCTACCCCCGCTCCGGGGCCACATCCCTTCTTCGTCGTGCCATCGTTGCATACACGCGAAAACATTTCTCCGAGGGAGAATACATCTGTATGTGTGTGTCTTCGTTTATACGAGTGTCTGTTCCAATCCCAACCCCTTAATCCGTACGGGCCGTTGATAATTTCGTATCCCCCTTTTTCAAGCCTAGAAATTAGTAGAGATTGATAAAAATTGGCTGAGCCTTTCTCCTTACTCGGAACTTGACTGAAAGAATAATTACTTTTCCCTACAATGTCGCAGGGAGTTCCCCACGCGGGAAAAGTAATGAGTCTTGAGCACAAAAAAAAAAACAGAAAACCACAGGCCGAAAAAAGGTTGCCATTTGAAAGCTGGCGAGGGTAAAGCTTCGTGCGGGGGAAAAATAATTTCGGCCTGGAAATTAAACTGTACTAGCGGCGGGCAAAAATATTTTTTTAATCGAGCTAAAAAGTTGGCAAACTTTGTACTGTGGAAGATAATTCCTGAGTGGAAATTAAACTGTACTAGTGGCGGATAAAAATATTTTTTTAACGAGCTGAAAAGTTGGCGAGTGTGAACTTTGAAAAGGACAAATCATAATGCCTGGGTGGACGGAAATATTCCTTTTATTCGAGGTTAAAAGCTAGGGAATGTGATTTTTTTTTGTTGGAGCCAAATTGAAGCAAAGCTCGTAAGAGCCACTCGTATTTTAGCAACACAAATTCCTACTAATTTTCCACGAGTGTTTGCCCCGTTGTCGTATATATATATATAATTGTCTATTCCATCGTACGGGTTGCTTCCCCTTTTTCCATGCCCACTTTATTCTATTTGTCCCCACCCCATTCTCGTATATGGACAATGCTAAGGAGTGTCTCAAAATGACCTGACATTTTAATTAATTAATAAAACGTATTATTTATTTGAAAAGTACGAATATTTTTATTTTAATATAAGGTACAAACATGGAGGTTATGTGTGGAAGTGCGCGCATGATCTGCTTATTGCAGTTCTTTCGTCAATTGGATCTTGTAAGCATGTATATGCAGATCTTTTGTCAAAATTCGCTGCACCGAGCATCTTGAAATGTTCAATTGCTGAGCACGATGGCGAATCAAGGTGGAAGCACTTTCGTCAACACTCGCACTCGCTGCGGCTATGTTTTCATAGGACTGACCGATACGCGGACGGCCACTGCTTTTCGCGGTCAGAATTAAACCACCAACCTCAAATTTTGTGATTAAATTCACCACAGTCTCGCGAGATTGTGCGTTATGTTGACCAAAAGACGTGCGGACTTTTCGAACCGTCTCTGCAAAATTTTCACCAATTTTGTAGTGATTTTTTACAATTTCTATGCGTTGCTCGATCGTTACTAAACCTCAATACTTCCGGACGCCAATTATCGAAGATTAATGTGTGTTTACCACAAAAAAAAAATGGCGCGCTATTCATTGACAAATTAGATATTTATGCATGGATGCAATGAAGCGATTGCATTGTTGAAAAGCAATGGAAATTTTTTTTTGCTCCGCCTCTATTTTTTGGCAGATTTAGGCTACGAGAATATACTCAAACTTTTTTGCAAACTCCTTCATCATTGATGTACGAGTCAGAAATCTGCAAGATAACATTTGGGATGATATTAAAAATGCGGCAAAAAAAAGATTTCCGTTTCGTTCCAACGATGGAAACCTCCAAAACACCATTGACTATCCTTACTCAGCTGTTCATCGGAAAAAAACAATTCTCACTTATAAAAAATTAGCAAGGATTGTTTTTTTTACGCTTAAGAATGAATAAGGATGAAAGGAATATCATCCTCACTGGTTATTAATGAATCAAAATTATTTCATACTCACTTAATAATAAGTGAGAATTATCCACTCATCATCCTCATTAATTAATAAGTGAGGATGATTGCTGGAAAACAATCCTCGCTTATTATAAATAAATAAATAATAAGTCAAGATTTTTTTATACCGATCTAATTTAATTTACTTACTAACGATAAACTAATCCTCCTCACTAATGACTCATTTATGATAAGTGAGGATTGTTTTTTTTTCCGATCACTAAAACTGAGTGCAAAGCAACCCTTATTTATTATCAATAATGGTGAAAAAAAAACAAAAAGTAAAGAAAAATCCTCGCTTATTATTTATGAATAATAAGTGCCCGAGCCCGAGAGGCAAGAATGACTAAATAAAATCTACAAATCTAATAAGTGAGGCTTATTATTATTTATTAATAAGTGAGGTTTGTTTATTACTCTTTGTTTCTTACAGTTATTAATCATAAAATAGGATTGTTTTTACTCTTCATTTTTTACATCTATTAATAATAAGTGAGGATTTTTTTTCACTCATTTATTAATAATTAATGAGGATAATAAGTGAAAAACAGTCCTCGATTATTATCAATAAGAGAAAATAAAACAATACTCATTTATTATTAAGAAGTGTAAAAAAACAATCCGCCCTTATTATCAATAACTATTTTTTTTTCACGATGCACAGCTGAAAGAGGGTAGTCGATCGTCTTTTGAAGCTTCCATCATTGGAACGAAACGAAATTCTTTATTTCTTAATAACAATTGAGCATTGTTTTTCACGATGATTCATTTTGACTTCTACAATTCGGGGCATCATCGCGCGAGGAACAAACACCAAGTGTTTGTTCCTCTCTCGAAGTGGTTGAATTAAAAAGGAAAACGTAATAAAGAAGAGCATGAGATTCCCGAGAGGCTGCGTCTCAATGAACCGCGGCGTATATCATTGAATAAATGGTGCTGAGAGTGGGGAAAAAAATAAAATGTGGAACGTTGGCGGGTCCCCGCCCGAGGGAATTGCATCGATGTTTTGGCGAATCAGCTGGTGCGCCGGTCACGGGATTCGCTTGTTGTTCTAGGTCGTGTTGGAGGTTTCTCCCAACGATTCCTCGCCCCCTCTCATGCTGCGAGCCCGATCCTTAACGATCCTTCCGCAGGCTCTCTCTTCCGTTTCCGGGTGCACTCGGGATATCGTGGGCCTGCGCTCATACACCATTCCCGCGTTCCGTGCATATCATACCGCGCAAACTTACCGTGGATTCGCGCGCGAGAGGGCGCTGCCGCGAAGCGTCGCGACGGCCAGCGCGAGGGGTGAAAATTTAAAGGTCGACTCGAACGGCTCGTCCGAGCTCCAGCAGATCAATACCGAAACTACCCACCGTCTATAACCAACGCAAACACTCACAGCGAGCAATACGAACGGTTGTTAAAAATAAATAATCATTACGTGAAAAAAAAAACGAACAAACTGTACTTAATCGGGTCAGAAAAATTGACACGGCTGAGGGACGAAAAAAACATATGCACGTTTATTCGCGTCTTTGTGAACTTGCTTGAAGCTTCAAAGGGCAAACATTTTATTGAAAATAAATAATAAATAAAATACTGCAATATCTATATGCACGTAGTGTTATATATACACTGACGGCGAAAAGTTTCCGGACAAAAATTCAAAAAAGTTTCGGAACGATTTTTTATGCCATTTCGCCGATAATTTACATAAATGAATTTAAACGGCATTTTGAAGGGGAGGAATTCATCGTCATTTTTTTTTTAAACATTTTTTACTATTTTTTTTAGGACTCGTACCCTTTTTTGAAAACGACCATTTTTTGTATTTTTTTGTTCCTTTTCTGGTGGATCCCGTTTACAGACAAAAATTTTTTTATGCATTTCTTTGACGGAGTCATAAAGGGCGAAGCTCAAGCTTCCATTTTGTTTTTTTTTTAACTTCTTACGATTTTTTTTTCTAAAGATATTTTGATTTTTTTGAAAAAAGAGACACTGAAAAATAACGTATAACGCGAAAACGACAAGGATTTAAGGAAAACCTCAAGATAGTAATAAGTTGAATCGGTTTTCGTTGAGTTCGTTGCTTGGAAATCGTTGTGAAAACGAGTCGCCACAAAACGCAAAATTTTACCTATAATATTGATTCCGCTGAGGTAATTCGGGGCTATTTAAATAAGATTCCAATAGATTTGGTGCAACGTTTTTTTAGTCCGTTTTTATGGTGAAATTGTCATTGTGAATATGACGGAGACTACTCCAGAGTCATTCAGGATCTAATTTTTTTGTTTTTATTAGTAAATATGCAATAAATAAAATATTTACCACAAATTTGTTACTTTGGGATCGACAATACGAATATTCAACATAAGTCAACATAAATCAGAATACCCGTAGGGTAACATAAATTTAGTCTCATTGTTGGCCCTGAAGAACTAGTCGTACCTCCTTAACGGGTAGCTTAAGGCTCAAAGGACAGGTCGATCTTCATGATTTTTTTTTCTGATGAGCGTGTTGGGATTACGAGGTCGGGATTATACACAGAATTAAGGGACCATCCCAGTGTGACTGGCTTGAAAATGCCGAATTTTCATGATTTTTTTTTCTAATAAAATTCGATAATCAGTCAGATTTTTTTTTCGTTTATTCAAATGATTTATATTGTACATAAAAGTATTTTATATCACTCGGCACGATAACGGGGGTTTTTACGCATGCTTCGCGTGAAATAAAATTTCGTGTAATACTCGACGAATACACTTTTTCTAACGAGTGTGAGTTTGCAGTACGAGTTGACGGCGAGTGTTGCAATCACACGAGATTCATAATAGTACTCGTATCATAATGTGCTATTTTTCATATATATATGCAACGAAACCGCTTATAACGAGATTGCTTACTACGACGAATCGGCTACAACGTCGGTACTGCGGGGTCTCTTCAATGTCGTTATAACCGGTTTTGACTATTTGTATATATATACTAGGTGGCCGGAACATTGACGTCCAAAAATAAAATTCAGGTCCCTCGTATCGTGGGGTATCCGAATCACCCCCATGTATGTTCCACGACTTTTCATAGTTTTCGAGTTATGAATTTTTTTCTGAATTTTTGAGAATTTTCGACCTGACCAATTAAAAAAAAATCTAAAAAAAAAAATAGAAGACCTTGTCGAGATTTTTTTTTGCAACTGAATCTTCATGAGTAGTATTTTATGCATAAAATAATCAGCTTCGTAACTGTGATGAAAGTTATGAAAATGTTGGTCTAAAGTGAAAAATTTACGTCCGGTAAATTATGACTTAAATTTTCAACTTTAAATTAAAAATCTAAACAAGTGACTTCATGGTTCCTAATTAGGCCTCAAGAATGCGCCAGACTCTCAGCTTTCATAATCATTTAAAAAAAGTAGTACTTAATAGGGCTACTTTGGCTAAAATTGGCCTTCAAAGACAGCGAGGTGGAAAATTCTTAAAATTAGCCATCTGATTAAAAAAAAAAAATTTGCCCATTTTATCATTCCTAAGGTTATTTAGTTTGTTAACTAACCAAAAATGATTGCAGGAAAGCTAAGATTTAAACATTTGTTGTAAACGAGGGCGCAACTCTTTTACTTGATCCACGAGAACGGATCGCGCAAAATTCATTAAACTTAAATTAAACTAAAAAAAAATAAACCTCCAAATCCACAACACTGAACGCCAATTGGGTGTGTTTTCCGTGCACCGTTATAAACAAACGTACAAACGTACATGATGATTTCTTTTTTCGATAATTTTGTTGTATAATCATGCAGACGAATGGCTTGAAATTTGCACGGAGTCGTTAGACCTGTTCGCAAATATCCGTAACAAATTTCAGCAAATTCTTCTCATTACGCGATAGTTGAGCAACTTCCTTAATTGAAACTTCTTCGGTGCTCGTTCGATACTCTGGGTGTTAGGTATACACAATACAGACGTGTAAATATACGGCGGGGTTATTAAGTACATAGAAGCTTTCTGATAAACTATTAATCTGTAGAGCAGTTGTTTGTATTTATTTATGTGGAATCTTTCACGCTTGTACGCACGTGAACTGTTTATAACGTAGGATTATTTATTTCGAGCGCCCCTTTTCTTCTGGCCCGATTTATACCAATATGATCCCTCAGCATTTCGTCTAGTGTAAGTCCCTTAGTTAATTTTTTTTTCTTTCGATTTATCCTATTTATTTGTGTCTGGCGATCTTTGTTCTTTTCCATTTTTTTCGAAATTCTTTTATGAAACGGCGTGAAATTCGCATCTCTAAATCCATTCGTCCAATTCATTTAAAATTCTAACAGAGCATAGTTTACAACATTTTCTATCGTATGGCCGGATCCGCTTTCGAAGTGTCCATTCATTTGTCAAGAAAAAATTATTGAAGTTGTGTTTTTGGGTCGAAAATCGACCTTTTTTTCTACAGCTTGGCATTTTTGTAATTTTTTAAATTGAAAAAGAAAAACGTATGCGGTTACCGAAAGTTTTATTGTTATACTGAAAAAAAAAGATTTTTTCATTTTTCATTTCAGGCCACGCTAGTTGCCAGAGCCACCTACATCGATGAGCCACGCAGCAGAGGCGGCACTTTGTTTGAATAATATTAACATCATTGTTTATCAATGATGTTAATATTGATAAACAATGCTTACCCCCCTTTATATTTCAGCATCATTAAACGTATACAGTATCATTAGACGGTTTTCACAGACTATTCAGAACGGTCTGCAGAATAATAAAATAAAATTGAAAAAAAAAACCGATTTTTTCCAGTTTCTAGATAACTGCCTTAATTCGGGTAATGGTCGATTAATCCTGTTCCTAGAGCAAGCCCCTATCTATACATATGAATGTGCAAGAACGTATACATGCCCTTGTAAAATAAACTGAAAGTTCCAATCCCAGAATTGTTGATTAATATTTCTTTGTTTAGTTTTTAATGTCGTTGCGAAAAATCCGCAAATCATCGATGAAATCTCGGGATGAAACAGGAACGCGTGGTTTTCCGTTGAAAAATCTCGTCGTTCGAGTCGGTCGAGTACGGCCAGACTATGTGTACTCGGCAATGATCGGTTTCTCCTATTTGGTTTCTCTTTTTTCATACACCTGTAAATTTCTCGGCGTGACGCAAGGTACAAGGACGCGGCATGACGGACACCTGGAGTTCTTATTGGTTATAGGTATAGGTATATATATATATATATATATATATACGTATACTAATACACGGAGAGAATTAAAAAGTAATTTTTGTCGTGAATTTCACGGTAAAAATTACCGTGATATATTTCAATGCGGTGACAAGTGAGAAAAGCATAATAATTCGTATGCGACAAGTTTTTTTTAACTCACGTTACAGAAAATTTCAAATACGTAGCTAAAATTTTACTATACAAGAAGGGTAGCGCGCACGATAATTTTTACCGAGAGCACAATACATTTTCCCATAACACTCATTAAATTTTATAATATATCTTAAAATAACTGTTATAAAGACGATACTTTTTTATAGACATTTTTGAAAGGCATAAAATAATAAAATGCACAGTAAAATTTCGCTGATATTATATATTTTTTAAATTTAAGTTTTGCGTATTTTGTTACACATCACAATTTACTAGAAAATCTGGTAAAATTTTCTATCTAAACAAGAAATTTTATTTTATTTTCGTGAAAATCTGTGTTTTACTCAGTAATAATAAGCGAAGTTTCAGGGTTGTCATCTGGTTACCGTTACTGCACGGTAATTTTTAACATTTAATTCTCTCCGTGTAAGAACTCCAGGTGTCCGTCAAGCGGCGTCACTCCATGTATATAAAAGAATAAATTTGTAAAGCGTGACTGCGGAAATTACGAAAATTGAGCGATTCATGGGACAGGCGATTTATCCTCGAAGTCGAGGCAACGTGAAATTTGCGAGAAAAAAAAAAGAACGATACTTCAGACTTTTCCACAGATCAGGTAGCATCTTTATCACTTGACTGAGACTCTATTGCTTTGACGACAATCGTTATTCCGGCTGAGGCGACAACTATTATCAGTAGAAATATTTTCTAACCTATCAGACTTAGGAAAGAATGTTTCTTACAAAAGCTGCATAGTTCGGAGAGGCCCATCGAGTGGTGGCTAAGAGGTTTATCCAGGTGGAGGCAGTTCGGAGATTTCAAGATCTCTTTCATTTTTTCCAAATGGGAAAACTATTTTTCTTTCAGAATTTTATCGAGGAACTAAAAATAAGTCCACCCATCAAATTTCAGGATGGTTGATCAAGATTTAGTATGAATAATCGAAAAAAAAAGAAAATTCAATGTTTGTAGCCTAGATTCGATTTAAAAAAACGGTGCAAATACTTCAACAATAAAAAAAAGAAAATCAGGGGCGAAGGGTAGAGAAAAGAAAGGAACGAAAAGAAATGGCACGCAATGAAATATAATGTAATATAAAATAACACGAAAAGATAATAGATATAAGTGCCGGTATTAAGGCCTTACGTCACTTTAGAGGCCAAAAAAGGGCATATTTTGTGATTTTTTTTCAGCGAAACCATAAAATAAATCGGAATTACAAAATAGAGATTTTATTGTACACGTAATTGACTATACAAAATTATTTTTTCACAGCCATACATGTCAAAATGGTGACTGTGCAGCATTTTGCCGATGAGGCCTTTATTTCTGGAAGGTCAACTGCCGGACCAACAGCTCCTATAATTTTTGAGTTATGATGAGACATTAAAGTTTTTTGGTTTATATATAAGAATAGCTATAAAAGTACGTAGAATTTTTTTGATATATTGTTTTTTGTCAAAATGGCGAATTTTTAAAACAAAAAGTATAAAATGCCATGAGAAAATCGTCAGAAAATTGTTTATAAAAAAGAAACTATGCAATATAATAAAAAAAATCCTACGTAGTTCCTCAGAAAATGTAATTCTAAATGTACAGTTAAAATTTCAAGTGAATCGGTTGAAATTTGTATGAGTTATGAGTCTGGCCGACTTGAAAAATGTAGTTTTGAGATAAACGCGTTTGAAGTTAGTAGAAAGCCACAACATGAATCAAGAGGGGTTGCGCTAGACTTCGAAAATCGAGTACTTAGAGATTTTTCACACCCATAATTTTTTGGAATATAATTTTATAGGTACTAAAGTACATTTTTAACAAAAAAAATCGCTTTTTGGAAAATCCTAGAGTGGCCTAAGGCCTTAAGGAGAAATATATAAAAAGCGGTAACGCTATACGATGGAATAAATAAATAATTAAAAAAAAAAATACTTCTACAAAAGGTGCCTAAAGTGATGGTCACCACTTTCAATGCTGCTTGCCTTGCATTTTTGTGACATTCTTCGTAAATTAATATTAAATCAACTTGCTCTTGATGAAGGAAACATTTTGCGAAAAATGTAATTCCGTACTGACAGAAGGAAATTCTGTCGTAGTAGTTTTCATTGAAGAGAATACACATGGAAATCACAAACTTCTCACTGCTTTTCAAAACAAGTTAATAAGATTCTTAGTTACGAACAATGTAAACAAAACCGTACGACTTACCTGGATTTTGCTTTAGTATTAAACTATATTGAAACCTCTATTACAGCCTGTTCGTTAATACAGACTGACGTGATTGATTAATAAGACAATACAATCAATGCGAATCAGATTGCACGCGTTGAGCATCTTTTATAGGAGTAAGTATATGCACCGTTTTATTTTTTATAAATTCCAAGCTAAAAACATTGACATTTTTTTTCTTATAGTTTTTTTTTTAATACTAAATCTTTATCGATCATCTTAAAATTTGGGGTGTAAACTTATTCTTAGTTCCTTGATAAAATTGGGCAAAAAAAAATAGTGATCCCGTTTGAAAAAATGGAGGTGACCTTGAAATTGAAGTGACCTTTGAAGAGCCTCCGCCTGGATAAACCTCGTAGCCACTACTCCGTGACCCTCTTCGAACGATGCAACGTTTGTAGGAAAAGTTTTCTCCTTAGTTCGATAGGTTGGAAAATAATTCAATTGCCAATAGTTGATGCCTCACCCTGTATATTAATATTGAGGCCATTTTGATAATTGAAAAAAAAGAATGCTGTTTTGGGACGGTGGGTAGGACGAAAAAAATAAACATTTATTTTTAGTTCAGTCTGTTTTTTTGTAAAACTATCGAGCCACATCGTGGGCTCGAATAACTTCCAGTCATTCTGAGAGCCAAATGTTATTCCTCTTCGCTCAGAAGGCGCTTAAACTACGAAGATGTTTGTCTCGCGAAGAAAAATACGTTTCTCATCGTCTCGCGTACAGTGCCAGGGCCAAAATGATTTAACCGTGGCAACACACCCGCCTCCAAATTGCTTGCACTTGATTCAACAATTTTTTAATCTTTACACGACGGGCTTAGCGTCAAAAATTCAGGGGAAGGGAAAAAAAAGTTCACGTTGCCGCGAAAGCGATCCTCGAAGTGATAGATCATGCACGAAAATTCGTCTACGTGACTTTTATCGAGTGTCGCTTGGCGGACGCGGGGTTGGAGTGTATACAAAAAATATATATATAAGTTCCGCCGTCGAGTAAATATGCACGTCATAAGCAGAGAGAGAGAGAGAGAGAGAGAGAGAGAGAGAGAGAGAAGATCGTTCATCGAATATCGCACGTTTTAGCGGGTCGAGATTAGACTCGAGGCCTTGATGATAAAGCGAGAATTTTTACTGTGACAGGCAGGAATTTTGTCGAGGATTACGTGAATTTTAGCAAGACCCACCCTCCCTCCAGAACACCCGCTCCGTCTGCTCTCGTCCAAGTCACGCGTACACGTTATTAGGTAAGACATTTAAAAAATCGATTGGTCCTATTTTGCTCTAAAGGACTCGGCAGGCCGCTTTCGTTGGGATTTTTTGTTCTTTTTTTTTCATTTTTTTCAGTGATGGATTCTCGTTCCGTCAAAAATGTCCGTACAAGTTTTCGGATCGAACGCAAAATACTCGAAAAGAAATGAAAGCGTTGTTTGTTGAGAAGTTTGAAAAAAAAAATATAGCGTATTTTTAACGAGTAGTATTTGCCAGAAAAAAATTAGCACTGTGGAAAAACATTGAAGTTTCATTTTGAATTCAACAGAACGAAGACAATTTAATTCCGAATACGAAACACTACAAAAAAGTTTTTTTTTTCCGTGGGAAGTTTGCATCGTTGGAACGCAACGAAAGCTCTTTTTTACATTTTATTTAACTCATTTTTATTCTTATACAAGATTTTTTAAAATAGATTTATATCGTAAATGGCTAAATAAAGATCTTTCGAAATATTTGAGGAATTTGCGTCGGCAAAATGTGCCAAAAAAAATTAAAGAAATTCAGAAATATAAATTTTCATTGCATTCCATAATTTATTTTTTTCCCGGTATTCAATTCAATTTGTCCGCTTCACAGTGCATCTTCGATCATTTTTTTTCTCGATAACGGGATGTATGACAAAGTTTTTTTTTTCAGGAGTGTTTCGTATTTGGAATTTAATCTTCATTCTAGTGTACTCGAAATAGAATCTTGAACTTTTTTCAGAATACTCAATTTTTTTTCTGGCAAATGACTACTCATCATAAAAAACGCTATATTTTTTTTTTCGAAGAGTACTCGAAAACCCTATTGAATATTATATTTTGCTTAGTCGCAAAATCTCCGCGCGAGAGCCTTGAAATATAATGAGGCTGAAGTTTGCATCATTGCGATGCAATGAAAATTAATTAACACTTCCAAATTCAATCGAGGTGGTCAGACTTGGGTCGATTCTACCCAGTCAGTTTTCACAAAAGTATTGTGACCAAACTATCCGTCCGAAGTGGTTCAAAAAATTACGGAATATGCTTCGAACTTTCTAGATGATGTACGAAAATTTTTTTTATAAGAAATTAAATGGAGACATATTTTAAAAAATTCATTAAGAGGTGAAAACGCAAAAAAAGACACTTTTTCGCTCCAAAAATTATAGTTCCGTGAATTTTCATAATTTTTACCTAAAATTTGGACGGGATACTCCTTGGATATGCTACTTTTGGGAAAAAATAATAGCATAGTGCGCGTTCCAAAAAAGGTACTTATTCCGACATGTGAAGAGGGTCAATTTTATGCATCAATTTACGCAAAAAATTGATCGACGGGTCGATTCTACCCAGTGTAACCACGACAGGGTTAATTTCCTTCAACAGAATTTGCCAACGAAAATCCCCCGACCATTCTTCAAGATATTTATTTAGCAATCTACAATATTAATTTATAAAAAAGGTCTTTTATAATAATGAAAAATAAGGATAATAAAATGTAAAAAAGAGCATTCGTTGTGTTCCAACGATGCAAATTTCAACACCATACAAAAACACCCGGCCACCTTATAATCGTCACCCTGTATGTGCAGTTCTCTTTTCACGCAGCAAAGATGTGTGTACGAATATACATATATATATATACGTCTACGAGCGTGAAAAGAGAACAATCTTCCTCGCGCTCTTTCGTATGTGTTACATTCGTTGCTAAGCGGAACCACTTCTCCGTTAATTCGTACGATCTTTACCTGCAAAAATTGCCCGCCTCCGAATCATTCTCTATTCTCAAAATGATGTACTTCGGTATTTGGATTAAAATTTAAAAAAAAAAGAAGACAGGCAAGAAAAATAAATACTCGCCCACGCAAACCGGAAGGAAAATATTTTTGGGATTTTTTTTTCTTCTATATTTAGAGAACCTTGCTCTTGGAAAGCTTCTCGGAGACTTGTCAAATATACCGGAGGCAAAACACACTGCCCCTGGGATTCTTACGTAATGCTATTGCTCTCTCGCTTTCTCTCTCTCTCTCTCTCTCTCTCTCCATCTCTGTTTCTCGCTCTGTCTTTATCTCGGTGTATACACGATATACAAGGTGAGAGACACATAGGTGCAAAAACATATTTTCGGTCACGATTACGTGATAGTTTGCCATATCACCTGTCGACTCGAACCACGCGTTTGCTTGAATTCAATTTTTTTCTCCCCCTAATTGCGCAATAACAAGAAACAATTCAGAGACAATCATGCGGTAGATTTGCTAGTGTATATTTTTTTTGTCGCTGGCTACGGTCGAGAGATCTTCACGTCATTCGTGGACCATGTGACGTTTGTTGAAGGTTTATTTTTATTTGATTTTTTCGAATCACGTGAAGATCGAAGAGCCGAAAAACGCTGCGATAATTTGAGAAAAAGAGTTGGTTCGGTTTCATAAATTGGAGCCGTTCTCGCAGCCGCGCGTGGAACTCGTTATTTTTTTTTTCCTTCCTTTTACGTAACATGCGGGCGGGGTTGTCACATGGTATTTCGGTTTGTATCGTTGGGACGCAATGAAAAGTAATTTTTTAGTATAATCGCCCAAATTGTTGGTTTAGCTTATCTGATATAATTAAAATTTTATTTTATTTATATTTATATTTATATTTTTTATATTTATTTATTTATATTTTTTATATTTTATTTATATTTTATTATACTAGAGAATGAATAATAATTAAAGATATATATATATATATGTTGTGAGTGTTTTCACATTCTTGATCAAAAATATTTTCAGCTCTCCCGTTTGTTTTGCTGGATCACGAATACGCGAGAAGAATGCGAGCTTCGAACGGTTGAAATTGTGCATTGGCTTAAGGGAAGCTGGAAGGCGGACGCGTCATGCTAATTAAGACGAACGGGTCTGCCAACCGCGTATATCAGGTCGTTAGAGCCACTTGACGTTAGAGCACAATCAGCCTCTCGAGCAAGCAACGTTTGCACGATCGTTTTTTTTTTTTTTTTTTTTTTCGTCTCGCATCAGTACGTACACTTTTATGTATATCCTTGTTCCGAGACATTGGCATTATTTGAACAAACGAAAAGATGAAGAACAACCGATTCCGCGTTACTTGGAGTACGAAAGAAGCAAATGTTGATTTAACAGATCGGGGGGAAACTCCATTTCGATAAATAATACAAGGAGCGAACAAAATGTAGAACACTTTTCAAGACGGAACTATGATTTTTTATTGTTAACAATTATTTGTGAAATTATGAGAAAAAAAATATGATTCTTCAGCCCAAAAGTCACCAGTGGAAAAATTATGCGTTATAAAATAGCTATGAATTATTAAAATTAGGCATTCGTTTGGGTTTGTGTTATGAATTAATTAGTTATGAATTATGAAAATTAACCTGTAAATTATTAATAACTTGTTGGCGTTTCGTTATAAATAAGTCATTAATGATTAGATTTGATATCGATAGTAAAAGCAGGAGCAATTTATGGACTAGAGATATAGGGATTGGGAGAAATAAGCTTGTTCGAAAGAATACACAGCAGTAAATACTGTAAGATGGAATTGGAAGTGGATACAACAACATCAAATTATATATGGAGAAGAGAGCTGGGAATACTACTATGGAATATTTGATAAGAGAAAGAGCGTCAAGGTGTATTCAGACCTTAGGCCACTCTAGAGACCAAAAAAGGCATATTTTGTGATTTTTTTTCAGCGAAACCATAAAATAAATCGGAATTACAAAATAAGGGTTTTATTATGAACGTACTTGAATATACAAAATTATTTTTTCACAGTGATACATGTCAAAATGGCGACTGTGCAGCATTTTTCCGATGACGCCTTTATTTCTGGAAGGTCAACGGAACAACGGTTCTTATACTTTTTGAGTTATGATGAGACACTAAAGTTTTTTCGATTATAGATAAGAATGGCTATAAAGTACGTAGGATTTTTTTGATATATTGTTTTTTGTTAAAATGGCGCATTTTTAAAACAAAAAGTATAAAATGCCATGAGAAAATCGACAGAAAATTGTTTATAGAAAAGGAACTATGCAATATAATTTTAAAAAATCCTACGTAGTGCATCAGAAAATATAATTCTAAATATACAGTTAAAATTTCAAGTGAATCGGTTGAAATTTGTTTGAGTTATGAGTCCGGCCGACTTGAAAAATGTAGTTTTGAGATAAACGCGTTTAAAGTTAATAGAAAGTCACGATATGAACGAAGAAGAGTTGCGCTAGAATTCGAAAATCGAGTACTTAGAGATTTTTCACACCCATAATCTTTTGGAATATAATTTTATAGGTAGTAATGTACATTTATAACCAAAAAAATCGATTTTTGGAACATCCTAGAGTGGCTTAAGGCCTTAAAGAGATGATAAGAATGGAGGAGACAGGATGGCCAAAAAATTGCTGATGGACGAAATAAAGAGCAATAACAAACGGAGACCCGAAAAAAATGGGGGTTTCCCCCATTTTTTTAATTTTCATATCTCTTAATAATATGAATTGAATCTCTTAATATTCAAATCTCTTCTTTATTTTCTATTTTCATATCTCTTAATACTGTCACTAAGTTTTCAACTTAGTGAAAGTATTAAGAGATATGAAAATAGAAGACATAACAACAATGATAAGCGAACGGATAGAAATGAGAAAAATAGACGATAGGATAAAAGAGAGGCTACAAAACTGAAAAGAGAAAATTTTAAGTAAGGAAGACGAAAAAATAAGAAGAAAATTAATGTATAATGAGAAATCTAAATATATTATAGAGAATGATAATATGCCATGGAAATACTGGTCGGAGGAGGAAGTAAAAAAAAAGGGACAAGGAAATGTGGGCGAGGTTAAGATGTGGCAGCACAGGAAGAGCGGGAAAGAGACGGGAAAAGGAATGGAAGTGCAGGATATGTAAAGAATAGAATGTGACTTTGGAGCACCTGATAATCGGTAAAAAAAAAGGGAGTCAGTAGCAGAAAAAAGAACAAGAAAAAAGACAGAGGAGTGGATGGAAAGAATATATGATGTGGCAATAAACGGGGAAGAGGTAAATATGTTGGGTGCAAAGATACAAAAAGGGATATGTCAATATTTTAGGCAAATAGAGGAAGTATGCAAAAAAATGAGTAAGGAGAAAAAGGGAGGAAAAAGAGATGGAGTAGAAGAATAAATGAAGAAAAAGAGAAATGCTAGATAGTACGAAGTATACAAGAATGCGGGGTGAAGTAATCAAGTAAATAAATATTTAAGCGAACAATTATGATTTTGTAACGAACTTTTGTAAAAAGTTGTGCAAATAAAACTCGTTTGATTGAATGATTGATATTAGATTTTATAACGAATCGAAACAATTAATAACTGCTTTATAAAAAAACCAGAGAAAGCCCAAAAAAAACTTCTAATAATTCATAACTAAAAATAATAACTAATTTGTAATACAAATAAATCATATTAACTTGGAATTAAATCCAGTATATACATATATAATAAATAAAAATTTCAAACAATGAATTCAATCGCGTGCAATGCAAAATACACTTGTTTGTCTACACACGATATCAAATATGACTATTACGTTTTTTTTTAAATTTATTCGCTCCCGCACAAATTATTCCGAAGAATTAATTGAAGAAAATAAAAATAATAATGTAAAGTCGTCGAATTTGACCGAATTGTTCTCTCATCCAATGATTGTTAAAACAAGTGGGCTTTGGATACGAAACTTAATCACTTTGTACCGAGTAATTGTTATTTGCAATATATCGGATCGGCCGTCTTTCGAGATAAAGATATATCTATATAGTTGTGCAGGAATTTAATTAGATTAGCATACTGAGGCGGAAGGGGCTCTTGGCAACGTTTCGAATCAGCTGAAAATCGTTTTCGCACGTTTCTTCATTGTCGTGGGCGTTTATACAACGTCACATGCGAATCGACTCACGAGACACAGAAGATTTGGCGAGCACGAGAATTCAAGGTTCGTTAGACCCGGGCTACTTCTATACATACGCTTTAATAGTTCCTCGAGCAAAGCAGCGGGCATGCTCGCGAAACGCGTTTCACCTAAGCCGCGGCGAGATAAAACACGTATATATCCATTTATTTGTGTACAAGCACAAAGTAGCCCGAGTGGCCGTTTACTCGCCGAGGCTCACCGATTTTTGTCATCCCCAATTTGTCCGAGCGGAATAACATTTCTAATAAAAATCAAGGCTGGGTGAAAAAAAAAAAATATACTGGTTTTCGATTCTCTCGCGGAGCTCGAGCGATTTCTTGCTGCAGTTTGTTTTATTGGCGTAACCAGGGTAAACGGTAGTAGCAAGGGAATTCGAATCATTCGCCATCACGATGCTGAAGTTTGTCGCGTTGCGATGCAACGAAAATTCGTTTTTTTTTTAAATTCTTAATTTGTCCTCGCCATATTTAGTCTACGAAAATAGTTTGAACTTCTTTTTTGTATTCCTATTAGAAATTTGCATCCGAAATCTGCAAAGAACGAGATTGAAAATAATAGAAAAGTGAATAGTAATGAAGAAAATAAAAAAGAAAAATAAATGGCAAAACTAGAGAAAATAGGGGAGAATAAAAAAGGAAGAACAATAAATATAATTTGTTTTCAATTAACCAGGGAATTGAATAATAGAAATAAATAATAATAAGGAAAATAAATAATAACGATAAGAAAAAGGGAAACGATTTGAAAGTTAGGAAAAAAAAGTAACGTGAATACTTAGATACAAATACATAATAGTAAGAAAATGGAAAATAATAACAAACGCAAAATTAAAAAAAAAACGAACTTATGTTGCGTTCGAACGTTTAAATCGCCAACAGCGCGTTACGTCACCGTTCGCAAAGGAAAAAAGAAAACAACAGATTGCGGACAATTTTCTTTTTCGCCATTTACGAAAACTCGTCTCGTTGGAAGATCGGTTTAGTTCGTACGCGAGAGTCTAGTACGGATTGCGTATCGAGGAGGGATTACCGAAGAGGCCGTAAATGAACAGATGTTAGTTGATGCTAGTCGTAACAGCTGGGAATTTCATCTTGGTGTATAGAAAACAAAACCCAAGATCTACAATACGCATTACTAATAGGCCGGGGATGTAAGTCGTGCCTTCGACCGCTCGAATCCGCGACTTGCGCAGGACGGGTATGCAAGTCGCGTATTCGAGTGATCGAAAAAATACGAATGCTACAATTAAAAAAATAATCTATATTAAACCTTTTGCGTATCATAATTATTTTTTTAATTATAAATTTTACAGAAAGCACTCCGACAAATCATATAATTTACGGTTCAATTTTTTTTTATTTCACTCGGTACGATAATGATGGTTTTACCCACGTTTCGCGTGCGTAGAACCCCCCATTTTCACACTTCGTAAAATAAAATTTCGTATAATACTCCACGGAAAAACTTTTTCTAATCTCGTCTGTTTTTTTCCGTTGAACCTCAAAACGTCCGGAAGTTACCAACGTTCTCAGAATAATTCAGACTCGAAAGTACAAAAATAAAGGCAAAACGTCCTACGAAAACAAGTAATACGACAAAAAGTGGGTGAGGACAAAAAAAATCCTCGTAACCAGCACTCCGGTGGTGCTCGAAACGTCCGGATGTTCCCAACGATGACGAAAAAATTCAAACTCCAAAAAAAAAAAGCAAAACGTCTATCGAAAAAAAATAATACAACGAGAAGTTAATGACGAAAAAGAACTCCCCGAAACCAGCAATCGGATAGTGCCCGAAACGTCCGGGAGTTACAAACGTTCTCATAGAAATTCAAACTCCAAAAAAAAAAAAGCGAAACGTCCATCGAAAAAAAAATACTACGACGAGAAGTGAGAGAGCAAAAAATATCTCCTCGAAACCAGCAATCGGGTGATGCCGGAAACGTCCGGAAGTTACAAAAGTTCTCAGAAAAATTCACACTGCAAAAAAAAACAAATGTCAAAAATCAAGGGAAAAAACGAAAAAATTCCGCGAGATCTCACTATAAATTTAAAGCATAAAAATATTTATGCCGTGAGAATTTACAACTCCGAGTCGTCACCGTGCAAGGTGAAAAAATTTCTATTTTTACCGACGCACATGCTCCACTCAAGCGCAACGTTTTTTTTCGCTTTCTTTTGTTTTTCTTCTTCGCGCTAAACTGCTCAAAATTATGAAGAGAACGACGAGAGGGGGGCAAAAAGAATTAATCACGTTGGTTTATTAAAATTAATCAAAAAATTAAACTCATACTCGTTAGAAAAAGTTTTTTCGTCCTCGTGCCATAATGTACTATTATTGTAGCATTAGTATTTTTCGACCGATCGAATCCACGACTTGCATAGGCAAGGTATGCAAGTCGTGCCTTCGACCGCTCGAATCCGCTTCATTATGGGTTCTAAACGGATCTTAGGATTTTTAAATAAAACCACTCGTGTATGCAGTACTATTGTGGGACTCATTAAAAAAAAATGGCAATTTTTGACCGTTTAGTTTCGGAAATAACGACTTTTAAAAAGTATTAATTTTATTCCACGCGGAACTTGGGCACAACCAGCTGCGACGAGCTGATTGGCGCATGTCTAGGAACTACGAAAACTGATTGGCGCGTGGCTGAGAACTTGAAGTCTTTTGTCACGCACGATTGCAGCGCCGCTCTGTAGGCCATACGGAGTGTACAAGCTCTGTCAAAAATTTACAACCAACAGCATCAGATAGGCATTGGATTTTACTATACGCTGCGGCCGAAACTTTTAGCTCCTACAGAACGTCCTTAATGTGTGGAAAAATCCTTTCGAAAATATATTTCGATAGGAATCAATGAAGTCAAGTAAAAAGAGTGTTTAATAATCGAGAGAAATAAACGTGTGAAATGATTCTAAAAAAAAATTGCGTGTTTAAGGGGTCTGCATACGCTTAGAATGTCAAAAGTAGGATATTTTCAATTCCTTAGTTTTTATAGCTTTAGATCTTAATTTTTATTTGCAACAAAGATTTCGTAAAAACTCGAAAAAATCGATCGAATTATGACGATTTTTGTAAATCGGTCACTGCGCTATGATGAAAATTTATTCGTCCGATTCACTTTAAATTCGGACAGAGTATAGTTTATAATATTTTCTATCGTATGACCGGATGATTTTTCAAAATGCTTATCCATTTGTTAATAACAAATGATTGAAGTTATTTTTTTGGTCGAACTAATAGAAATTTTTTTTTCTACAGCTCGTCATTGTTGTAGTTTTCAAAATTTCAAAGAAATATTTGGTCATATTAAAGTTTTATTATTATTTTAAAAGGTCATTTATTTGTTTTACATTCCTGATCAACACAGTTGCCGTAAACACGTACACTGTTTCGCCATGCAGTAACGGCGGCACATTATTTAAATAATAATAGCTTCGTTGTTTATCAATATTGTTCAATTTAAATAACACTCATATTAGGCAATACTATGCATTAATTTTGTGCAAAATCCTAACCTCGTCATCCCAATACTCTCGTCAGAAAAAAAATATTGAAAATCGTCTTGTTTTTTGCTACTCAAGTTTACACCGTTGACGGGTCACGTTCACTTGTCAAATTTTTTTCTCTAGTCAATCAACGTGAATGAAAAATGTTCCCATCCCAATAGATAGCAGATTATAAAGCACATAATCAACGCCTTTTCTGCGTATGTAAAATTATACTTCATCAAATTACGATCTTTTTGATATTTTAACCATTCTCTCTCTCTCTCTCTCTCTCTCTCTCTCTCATTCTT
Source organism: Ophion ventricosus (assembly GCA_963932345.1). NCBI lineage: Eukaryota > Metazoa > Arthropoda > Insecta > Hymenoptera > Ichneumonidae > Ophion > Ophion ventricosus. Next base: position 6,210,727 of record OZ010714.1, on the reverse strand, counting down.
CCTCTCTTCGAACCAGCTACCAGGCACGCGACGCGTCAATATTTCCACAATTCTTTCAAATCCCTCAAGATTTAATGTTCAACAAAAAATCTGCCGTGTGAAAGAAAAGATAGCAGAGAGGTTAATCCAGTTCAAATTCTGGACTTTCCTTTTGTCGTTTCGCGAATGATTAAAAAAAAAAAAAAAAAACATTCAGTGATATAAATATAGATTGAGGAGACGAAACGGATGAGTCCAAGAGCGCGCGCCTCGTTTGCCCAAGCGAGCCTCTTCTTGGCCGTGAAAAAGCGCGTCTCGTCGGGCTTCTCGTTTTGTGCCCGTCACGCATTCGAGCTTTACGAGGGATCGGCTTTGCTCCTCAAGCGGTGCACAAGTAAAAGAGAGATCTCTAGAGTTTGCCGCAACGTCTTGCCAAAAATAATTAAACCTATCTCCGTCTCTCACACTCGTTACTCGCTTTCTCCCGTGTGTGTTTTGCCACACGCGCAAATTCGTTTGCAAATTCTCCTCTTTCGTTCTTTCTTTTCTATGCGTCTTGCTCGTTTTTTTTTTTCGCAAAATGGCGTATCTCCTGTGAGAATGATGATGAGGGAACGAGGTGCCCGGTAAAACGACAAATATTTTTGCCGGTCGTGCGTGGAGGAGAGCTGTGCAGCTATTTTAGAACCCGAGGGGAACGCTGTTGTCAGGCGCGGTAGAATTTCTCAGATGTACTAATAATATGTGTACACACACATATATATGTGTGTGTGTGTGTGTGTGTGTGTACATAAGCCGTAGAGCCGTTTATGCGAATATTCATAATAAAGTGCACTTCACAAAGCATTCTAGGGGGATTTGACTGCAACAACATTCAAAGTCATTCGAATTCTTGAGCAAAATTCATTTGAATTTATATTTTTCCCAGGCTTCATTCGTCCTTTTATGCGCAGGGGAGGAGGGAGGAGGGGGGTATAAATTAATTGAATAGTCAGAATTACAAATAAATGGCCATTTAAGCAGCGAGGAAAAAATAAACGATTGGACTAGTAGAAAACAAAATGACACGTAAATTAAATAGGCAAAAATAAATTGAACAGGAGAATTTTTTGGTATACAAGCAAATTATTTTTTCCTCTCGTTCAAATAAAAAAAAAATTAATTCGTTCGTGAGAACTTCATGTCCCGAATCACTCTTGTCGCATTGCAACCGCAGCTCGATTTTCGATTCTTCCATGCTCAGCAATCCATCTACTTCTTGTAGTACTGCTGCAAAGCCACGAGACGATAAAATATTCTCCAATGTCTCTAAAGTATCGTTCTGGATCTCAATGTCCTCTTCGGCCGGCATTATATTGCGAAACGATTGTGCCATACTTTCATTTTTTTTTACTGCACTTTATGCACGAGCGACTGCATAAATTGCTTCCTTGATGTACAACGACTTCCAGAATGCCAACATACCACGGTCATCGATCAAATTGGTCATGAGATCGCTTCTACAAAGTTGACGATTTGAGTATGTATTACGTCGCGTGCGGAAATACAAGCGACGAGAGCCCAACACGGTTAATCCGTACCCGGTTAATCGAGCTCTTACTGTAGTAGTATAAAAGTTCCAACCTTCAACTCCAGTATTATACAATGTCACTGTTGTCTACAGGATTATATGGCTTCGAAATATAGTTCTATAGACAACATTGTATGATTTATGGTCTTCGGCAAGCATACGTAAGTTTTGGCCACTCGATACTCTCAAACAGCCCACTTATTGTTGACCATGCGAGAAACACGGAGTTTTTATTATTAGTTTTCTATTAAGGCCAAGTGTCACACTGACCGAGCGGCCATGAGTGCGAGAGAGAGATAGCTGATTTGCAGATTCCCAATGATTTCTGAAACGGTTAATTTTTGGGAAAAAAGAAAAGAAACACGTTCCGCTCTGTTGAACGACGAACAACCGCTTTCTCTTCTTTTACCCAAAATATGATCCGTCTAGGAGAAAACTTGGCAGTAGGATTTTTACCGACTGGACGTGTGACACATGGCCTTAAATCGGATTCTACCCGAGATCCTAATCCGGAACTATAAAGGACTCTAGTCAGAATCCAAATAGAAACTTTGCATAGGATCCAGGTTAGAATCCCGAACTTCTAGAACAAGATCTAGTTCGATATCGAATCAGATCCCAGGGATGAATGTAAAAATCACCAGGAGATACCGATCCGTATCAGGTGGAGAAGCTGAATGTTTTCTGAAATCATTTATTCAAGGATTTGAAAAAGACAAGACAAAAATTGGTGCTACAGCGTACTGTCGAAACTTATGTATTTTAATAACAGATAGCAGACAACATTGTAAAAAGAAAGAGAACTTATTGTAAAAAGAGGAACAGATGGGAGATTGTAAAAGCCCGCAAGGGTGTGCAAGTGGAAAATAAATACTACTATTTTAATAACAGAATTTCGGCCGAAATTCTTTACATTTATTTAAAAAATTCGAAAAAAAAACAATGTACAGACCTCGAAAGACTTATATTTCTTGGAGAAAAGTGATAAAGATTCTAAGTAATTATATTTAAATTAAATGGAGATAGTTTGAACTAAGAAAATATGTGTTTAATTTGCTAAGAAAAATGTATTTAATACGTATTTCAAATCCTTGCCACCGCGTCTCCGCCTTGTGCTACGTAGTAGGCGTCATCTGGTTTCCGATGAGGATACCCCTTCTAGGAAATCCGTATCCGTATCATATTTGGCATCCCTAAAAAATTTCTGCACGGGTAGGGAACTTCTTATCGGAATGAAAAGTATCCTATGTTATTCCAATTTCATCCAAATCCGTTTAGCCGTTTTTGGTATGATTGAGTAGCAAAAATCCAAACGAACAACCAAACATCCATCGCATTTATAAAATTAGAGCGATAATTATTGAATAACTCTTCATTAAAGTGTCATAATTATTTTAAAAACTCTACTTCAAGGTATTATAATTACTGGAAATGTTGAAAGATTATTAGCGCGATGCTCTCGGTATCATGAATCAACATCGGAAAGGATTGCAAGAAAAATAATTCCATAGACGCGCAAATGTTCCTTCTTTTTTAAATTAAATTTCTCGATTGCGTGATTTTCGTATCAACCGCGATGTCGTGCACCGCGTGCTCTTTTCTCCCCTGGATTTAAAATTAAAAAATTCCAACTCGGGACGCGAGGCAAATATTCAGTTGGTACGTTAGGAAGCTCTTTTCCGCATCGCGGATTTTACTACCCTCGACCGATAGGAAAACTAGAATTCGTACGGTCGGTAACACGGGAATCTCTGTTTTATCGATGAGACAAGAGAACTAAATATTTCACGACGCTTCGTCCGGTGCTGTCATCTTTTGGAAGAACAGCGCATATACAGTGGGTAAAAAAAGTATTTGTACACGGTGTGTTTTTCAAATTGTCCTACGGAAAAAAATAAAATGCTTTAGCATTTTATGTCTTCGAAAATTTTTGTCGACCATTTTGTCTTCGAAAAAAAAATGCTAAATAATTTTTTTTTTTATGAAAGGCATGACAGAGCGCCCGACCAGGCTCTTTCATGGAACAGACCAGGAAGATCACAAAATCGTTTTTTATGGCTTACACTCTATGCTTGGAACTTTAATGTTCTGGCTGAAATGCGTTGCGAGCAATTACACTTTCACGTTATGTATAGCCGGCCAGAACATTGATATTTCCTGAAAAGTAAACCTTGAATCGGGTTTTTATCAGCGCTTCTTTTACCATGGACGTTTATGGTAAATACCATGGACTTTTCTCCCTGTGTGCTAATAATTGTTGTCTCACCCTGCATATGTACAGACACTCAGGCACATATTCGATAGATTTCTTCGTTGTATATACGAGGTGTGTAAATTAAGTAATGAGGCTGACAACGTAGCGTTCGACCTGGCAACACTTGGGACGCGGAACTCGGAGAGGCGGTAGGTGAACATATGATACGCCTTCAGTACGAGTTTCAACTCGCTAGAGTCATTTGATTGTCCGTAGCGATTATATTTGTGAAACAGTTTTTTCTAGTGCATTCTAAAAATGAGTGATATAAATTTCGAGCAACGGTGTGCTATCAGGTTTTGCTTCAGACTTGGGCACAGTGCAACGGAAACTTTTGCAAAACTTCAGCAGGCCTACAGAGACAGTGTTTTGTCGAGGGCCCAGGTTTTTCGGTGGTTTAAGGCGGGCAACCACTTTAGAAGACCGAAAATTAGATGATTTTTTGAATTTTTTTTATTGTGAAAATACACGGAAAGTTCCGAAACTCTGACACTAATTTATTCATATTTTCATATATCTCTGGTAATTTTGTCAAGTTATTTCATGCATTAATTAAGGCGTAATCCGCTGTGTCCCTTGGCGTGTCCTCATCGTCGTTGTCGATTTGCGGGAATTGTGTAGCTCGCAATTCGCATCTGAAATAATCCAAAAATTTTTTGTACATTCTTGAGATATTTTTAAGAACATCAACCTAAATTTTAAAAAAATCGAGAATTGAATGTTGGAACGTGTTTGAAAAAAAATGATCGATTTTTAGCATTTTTTCCCCGGTATTTTGCAATAATAAATATGTTTTAAACGATCTGATCTTTCCAACTTTAGGTTCATGTTTTAATAAATTATATTATGTAAATGGGTTCAAAATTTGAAGATGATCCATCAATTAGTTTTTGAGTTATGATTCCCACAAATTGAAAAAATGTCGTTTCGAGAAAAACACGTTTAAAGTTTCACAAACGAAAAACTCAAAGTCAAATGTGTTTAATCAAATGATAAAGTGTCTTACCGATTGATCATCGATTCCAGCACCATACAGCAGTCCTTCCTCTTCCTCATGCAACTCATTTGAAGTTTGCATTTCCTCTTTACCAGCTCTTTGAGCTTCGTTTGTCTCTAATAAACTTTTTCTATTTTGCCGAGCCACGCGCATCTGATCCATTTGCTCGGCATATACGTAGCTCTGCCGACCAACTACGATTTGTAGTTCATTCATAACCATTCATTGAATAAAATAGCAGCAAGAAATGCCACTACCTCGATTATTTTGTACCCAGAATGGAGATGTTTTGGGTCGAGTTTGGGTTTGTTTGGGTTATGAAAACCCAAACAAACTACCTAACTGAGCGCGCGTAAATACCTGAGCGCGCTTGAGAGTCGAGCGGAGAGTATTCATCATTTATATACATACCGTTATAAGGAATCCGAATATCGTTTTGAAATGTTCAGGGTGTATTCTTAAGATATTTTGCTTACGATTTATGAATAAAAAAATTGATTTTTTTGAGCATCTAAAGTGGTTGCCCGCGTTAAGGCATTTTCAGAAGGAAGAGAGTCTATTGAAGATGAACCACGCAGCGGACGACCTTCATCTTGAAGAACCGATGAAAATGTCGACAGAATCCGGGACCTTGTGTGTTAAGATCGTCGGTTGACAGTCAGAATGATCGGGGAAGAGTTGAATTTGACTCACACCACCGTTCATCAGATTTTAACCATTGAATTGGAGATGAGAAAAATTGCTGTCACACAGCAATTTCAATAAACGAGTTTTTGGCCAGTAAAACATTCCTGTGGCTCCTCAGCCTTCTGATTCGCCTGACTTGAGTCCTTGTGACTTTTCGCTCTTTCCGCCGAGATTGTAAAATCACCGCAAGGGACGTCATTTTGGGACACTCGAAAACATTCAAATGGCTGTAACCGGCTATTCCAGTATCCGAGTTCCAGCACTACTATGAGGATTGAAAGAACCATCTCCAGCGCTGTGTGGCTTCCCAAGGAAGTTATTTTGAGTGAGACAATATTGAATTGTAATTCTATTCGAATAAAAAAAATGAAATAAAAATCAGTCTCATTACTTAATTTACACATCGCGTATAAATGTCCACTAGATTTCTGAATACACATCTTGGCAATGTAAATTGGACAATTTAAATTCCCTCGAGTACAATCACAGGAAATACACGAGGGGTTGAAACGGGGATGCGCGGGAGAAGGGGCTTGCCGCGTGTTACCCAAGGGGTTGTCTTGAGTGAACGAGTGAAATTCTACAGTCTACGAAAGGAGTGTTGGGAGGGGGGGGGGGGGCTGTCTCTCAAAGTAACGAGGTGTGAACTTGTGTGAACTATCCCATGACACTTCCGACCACAAACTCATTCATCCCTCATGGCGCGACATCCTTTCTCGCGATCTCGCGTATATGAAGCACGAATGTTTCAAGGGCGCATTGCAATTATCATCGCACGATATTGGTGACGCGGTCGTCACTTTCTCGCGTGGCACGTGTCGTGACACGTTTCACACGTCCTGTGGGCAGAGGAAAATTTTTTGATGGATAAGTTATGCCGAAAAGTTTATTGAAAAAAAACGACCGCGATGGGACGAACTACCAGAGGGTGCGATTAGAAAGTTTATTGAAAAAAAACGACCGCGATGGGACGAACTACCAGAGGGTGCGATTAGAGGGGATGATTAGAAAGGACCTATTTTGTTGCAGCCCGTTTTTTTTATCGTTCTGTTCTAGTGGCGGATCTTGTTCTTCTTTGGGCCCCATGAATTGGGAGTAAAAATTAAGGGGAGCGAGAAGGAGAGAGGGAGAGACAGAGAAAACATTTTTTTAATTTATTTCTGTTTACTATGCAATTTTTTCCATTTATTTGCGTTTATTACTGTGCAAATTAATTTTATTCATTTATTTTTCTCACTATGTAAATTTATTTTTATTACTATGCAAATTTATTTTATTCTTTTTTTTTATCAATATCCAAAATTCTCTTCGTGCAGATTGAGGTCGTAGATTTCTTACAAAGTTCCTGAGGAAAAAAAGGTTCAAGTGATTTTCGTAGCATAAATCTACCAAAGAAAATTTGAGCAACGGAAAAAAACTTAGTTTTTATTTCTTTCCGAAGATACAAGCTTCAGCATTGGCATTTCTGAAGAGCGAATTGAATTATTTAACGAACTTTTTGTAAAGACTCTGGATGCTGAATATTTTCTTTCATAATTCATAATTATTCCAAACAGTTACCTTCCTTTTATTTTGTTCAAACAAAGAGTTGCCTCTCCAAAAAGCGAATGTGCGAGAGAGGCAAGTTGGAGAGAGAGAGGGAGGAAAACGGGGATGAGTTAGTAAGGGCAAGAGATAGTATGGATTTCCTGGTGAGTATCAGGTGTTCCGGTCCCTTCGAGGCGCATCTGCGACGCCTTAATAAACGCGGAAATTTTTTTCTGTCGACCCACCCTCGCGAACTTTTTTTTTCATCTGAGCGTTTTCTTCGCGGAGTATTTAAAAAAAAATTCAAATATCTCCGGTACTCGAATGCTAAGAATAAATATGTCTATACTGTCAGCTCCGTGTGAATGGATTTTCAATTTTACTCGAAGGATCTGACAGGAATATAAAAATGTATTGTCCCGTTCGGTGCACGAATGATGAGGTAATCGCGTGATTGTTTTACGATATTTATTGACAAATTGTTGATCGAAAAATTATTTGACGATAATTACGAAAAAAACTTCAATTGATTACATTGATTAAAGTTTCTATACATTTTCATAAGAACAAAATTTATTCTAATAAATTTTATACATTTTTTCAACTGATTTGTGGTTAGGTCAACTGATAAAGCCATTTTTAATAATCCTCATAAGATATCCACAACGTAAATCGGCAACAAAAAAATTGCAAATAATAATAAAAATAAAAACAAAATAGAATTTGAAAATAGTTTTCGTTTTACTCCAACGATGCAAATAATAACGTAATTAATTCACGTCTGATAAATATTGTAGTAGAAGTAAATAAAAATTTAGTTGCACGAAACAAAAATACGTGAAGTGTACCTCGTTCAGTCAATTCAAACGGTTTAATTCTCTCTCGTTTCATTAACAATCCGGAGGTCGAAACAGCAAATTAAAATTTGGAAAACGTTAAAAAATAAGAGGATGACAAATCAAAATAAGACAATAACATAGGAAAAAATGAAATATGTAATTTTCGAAAAAAAAAAATGAAAAACCGCGCGCTAAAAATCACGGTGTTGAAGTTGAATTTAATTGTTTTAATTTTATTGGCAATGATTTTTTTTTGCAGATTCAAATTGAAAATTTCGAATGAGGATTAAAAAAAAAGTTTACGTTTTTATGCTTACCATTATTATAACAAGTGTATCTTCCGCATAGGGTAGATGATCAAAGTAATTTGTTCCTCGAAATATTTAACGCGCCTTTAAAGTTTCACCCGAACATCGATATGCCTGCAATATTGTGCTTTTTTTTTTTAACAAGCCCCAAACAATCGTGGAATAATGGCGTCGCGTCTGAGGGGCGTATCTCCACGATTCGGGAACGAAAATTTCTATTGGAGGATCCGAGGGATGCTGGAAGCGCAGAGGGCGTGGTTTTCGGCTCGGGGGTGGAAACAACCCCAAGTCGATGAAAATTCCGGATTCTGGGTTGGACCATATCGCTTACATCGAGTTCTTATCAGACACAATCTCGACCTCGGTGAGCCCGTAACGATATAGAACGTAGCTCAAAGAGCTGACGATAGAAAAAGAATACAACCTTGCGAAAGTTACATCGTTTCGATAAACAACGGAAGATTTGACAAAAAAATAAAAAATGTCACTAAAGTGACAGCAAAAATAAACGTCAAGTGTTGTTAATTTGGTTTTTGAATCATGCTAAACGACGATTCAAAAATACGCCGAAAATGACAGTGAGGCACTTCGAGGAGATTTTAATTGTGTGAATTTGCACTCTCAGATCCAGATCGTCATTCTCTCGTTTAAGGGTGAGTATTTTTGTAAACTTTCACCAGTCCAACACGACATTTAATCCTCTCCTCGTTGCACTACGTCACAGAAGCATCCTCGACGAAGTTAAGTGAAAAAAGACAGTGAGAAATGGCAGGCAGTCAAGTGAAAAAGGGCAGTGTAATAGTGACTTTGGAGAAAAAGGATAAATTTACAATCTACCCCAAGAATATTCATCTCTCGTGTGTTCCTCTTCCTTGCCACTGGTAAACGACGTTGGAACTTGCAACGTTGTATAGCAACGAATTTTTTTCTCTCATATTACAGCATATTTTTGTTCTCGGTTAAAATACAAAATACTGCAATATTTTATTTTCACATTACCTTGGTGAACCACTAAGTCGGAAAATAAATATTTGGGCGATGTTAAAAAATAAACCGATCCAAAATATAAATGAAAGAAAATGTAAAAAATATGTTTACTTGAGGAATTCCGTTCGCTGAGGGCCGTATTTTATGGACGCGTAAACCAGGGCCCTTTTGAATCATTTGTAGATTACTGTGGCGCTTAACAAAAATAAATTGCAATCAATCAGTATACCCAAAGATGAACTGGAATAAAAAATTTCGCATAAATTTGGTAGATTTTGACATTTTTACACGTTCATTGGAAAAGTCGCGGTTACGAAAATTCTTCTGCTAATCCCATTTTTCTGCGTCTTATCATTAATGTTTTCTTCAACCCTTCGCGGTCACACGTTCTGGCTATAACACGCTGGTCACAGGGGGTCGCAATGACCCCCAGCCATGTTTAAACGATTGCCGCGCTGACTGTATCGTTCTGAATGACTCATAAAAATTCGGGATATTAGTTTAAGTATTCTGGAATGTGGCATTCTCGGTATTATATTTTAATCGAATTTTACAATGGCGGAAAAAATCAGCAAGGGTTCAATGCGTAAAAAAGGCCCTTTTTTACTAAAAAAAAAATCACATCTCTTGCAATTTTCAACTTTTTAAAATAAAATTGTATGGTAAAACTCTTGAGATATTATAGATTAAGGAGAAAAACTCCATAGTGAGCGTCTCAAAAAAGGTATTTATTCTTACATCTGAAGAGCCATTTCGGTGTGAAACGAAGAACGATAATCATGATAAATAAGCGATTTATTAAAAAAAGTGGCCGCCAACAACTTATAGTAATTTTGACTCAAAGTTGCGCTAGGGGGCATTTTGACCCAGGGTGACCGCGGAGGGTTAAACATTCGGAGACCCCCCGTTTTTATTTTCGTTACGGAATCTTCTGAATTTTTTGACATGCTTAGCGCACTTTACATCAGACATCTAGAGTTATTTAGTATATAAATTATTAGATAGAAATGCGGTCAGCATGTCATCTCCATAAAATACTGTATAAATTAAACGATTTTCGGAGTCGTCATTTTTTGTTGGAAGTTTGGTAACGTGGCTTGAAATTTTACCAGTATACGGGGATGCATTTTTACTTAACTGTAGAAGAAAATCAGTTAATTGTTAAATATTCAAGTTCGTACAAAGAATACCTATAAAAAAGTCACAAGCATTCGTGAACTTTTCGTACACTGTTGCTTTTACGTCACTTTTTGATGTTAGTAAAAAATAATTCACGTTAAAGTTTCCACCGTTGGATTACGCGGCGATCATTTTTTTAAATTTTTATTTAGTTCTTTATTTTTACCGTTATCCAAAAGGTTTTTCTGCAAATTCAGGTGAGAGATTGTTGAAGAGGAAACTAAAAAAAGGTTTGTGTGGTCATAGATATATACCAATTCAATTGGGCAATTAAAACAATAATGTTTATTGCGTTGCAACGTTGCGAGCTCAAAAATCCCAAAAGTATAAAAGCAGCCGTCCAATCGAACGAGACACGTATTTCTTTCAGGGCGCTGCGTTATTCTCGACAGCAATGAGTGAATTATTGAGGAAAATTCGGGAAGGCTCGAGAAAATGTTTTCGCATCCATACAAATGGCCGGTTTACCATAAAAATCTTGTCGAAAGAGGGTGTGCGCTTTTATTTGTTTTTTTTTTGCCTCTTCGATGCTCGAAAATGACACGAATCTCGAGGTTTTCACGTTTCAATAATGTATAAGAGTGTCCCTTTGGGCGCCGAACGGATTCCGCCTTGATTTTACGTTTTCCTTTTCAGTCCCCCAACCCATTCGCTTTTTCTCGATTCTTCGCTCTTCGAATGTCTATTCTCGTTCGAGCGAATGGAACTTCCAATTCCCTAGGGAAACATTTTCCTGAATTTCACCCTCCCGTCGTGCACACTTCGTGTCCCTTTTTCTCCCTAAATACGCGTCAAGAAATATCTCACGTGCGAATCGAATGAGCACATCACACGTCCTGTTTGACCAAATATTGGCTGTACCAGTTATGAGATTAACCGCGGCAACCCTTTCGTTTTTCTCCTTAGAGGCAAATAGCCCTTATTATTGGTACATCGCTGTGACCTTTCCCTTATTCCACTGCTCGTTTTTTTTTCGCAGAAATAGATGATGGACAGAGAGGCACTGCTCTCGATATCGGCCTGTTGCAATTTGAACCTTCAACCCAGACGAAGGTTCGTAATGTTCGTGTTAAAAGGGCTTCACATCCGGTCAACTCGCCAAAATAATGATGTTGAAGTTTACATCGTTGGAATGCGAAGTTAATTTTTCTTCTATTGCTTACGTTCTTTTCACTGATTTAGGATACGGAAATCACTGAAACAATTTTCTCTTGTCCTCGTAAGAGAACCGCGATCTAAGTTTGTGAAAAAAAAAATTTTAGATTGTAATAAAAATGAATAGGGTAGGGAGGTGCATGTTGAGCAAGTTTGGAATTATCGCCCTGTCATTCTTTAACAGTTTGCCGTATGAAAATTAAACCTACTTTGGTCAATAGGAAATTTATCTGGGAAAAAAAGTGTGTAGACGAAATTCCTGTTGTCCTTATTGTTTCACAGATAATCGCTCTCAAATGACTAAAGCCATATATGCTCAACCTGCCCCGATAGTGGGGTAAGTTGAGCATGAGTACGAGGTAAGTTGCACGGAGAGAATTAAAAAGTAACTTTTGTCGTGAATTTCACGGTAAAAATTACCGTGATATATTTCAATGTAGTGACAAGTGAGAAAAGCATAATAATTCGTATGCGACAAGTTTTTTTTTAACTTACGTTACAGAAAATTTCAAATACGTAGCTAAAATTTTACAATATAAGAAGGGTAACGCGCACGATAATTTTTACCGAGAGCACAATACATTTTCCTATAACACTCATTAAATTTTATAATAAATCTTAAAATAACTGTTATAAAGACGATACTTTTTTATGGACATTTTTGAAAGGCATAAAATAATAAAATGCACAGTAAAATTTCGCTGATATTATATATTTTTTAAATTTAAGTTTTGCGTATTTTGTTACACATACAAATTTACTAGAAAATCTGGTAAAATTTTCTATCTGAAGAAGAAATTTTATTTTATTTTCGTGAAAATCTGTGTTTTACTCAGTAATAATAAGCGAAGTTTCAGGGTTGTCATCTGGTTACCGTTACTGCACGGTAATTTTTAACATTTAATTCTCTCCGTGTGGACAAAGTTAGAATTGCATAAAAAAAATCAGACGTATGCAACATGATTTGGTACAATGCAGTGATGAACCAACAGTTGCTTGTTAATTTTTTAGGTTTTGAAACATTAACATTAATTGCAATGAACTTTGAAATATTTTTTCTCATACAATGGTAAAAGAAAATCTTTCAATCACGTTTTTTTTTACTTTGGGGTGCAAAAATAATGAAACGTCCCGTGTTACCGTCTCGTCGCGCCGCATTGCAACGGGCGATGGCGTGATGTGTTCCCCTCCCCCATACATCTCTTTTCCCCTTTTGATGCACCCGCGTGCGATGCTTAGTTTTTCAGATATTTCGATTGCCAAACTTACCCGACTGCTCAATATGCCCCTCCCTACCCCAAATGAAAACAAAAAAATTCAAAAGAACTTTCGTTGCATTCCAACGATGTAAACTTCAACGCCATCCAAAATACTGGTGTCTTTGACAGTTTGCAATCACATGCTTTTTGTGTACTTGAAAATGTACTCTTATGCCTCTTTTTTTTCGATAATCGTTGCAAATGCTTTACCTGGACACGTCGATCTAGATTTTTTTTTTCAATTTGCTCTCTTGACCTCGATCAGAACCATAGAGAATCGATCTGCATCGTCGAACGAATTTTATTTTCCTCCATTTATCCGAACTGGGCGTTTTGTGAACCTGTCGATGTTTCAAAAATGTTTCATTTCATTTCACGATCAACTTCGTACATACATCCATATACCGTTACGGAACAGCAAGAACTGTGAAAGTCGAAAAAACAGATAAAAATCATTGAAATATAAATCATTTTTATAAAATAATTATTACGCAATTATTTGTGAATTGATTATACTCGGTCAAAAAAAAAAATTTTAATAGGATCTATTTAAATCAAATGGGTTGTTCCCATTTTTAAAATATTTTATTTGTACATTTGCACCCAAACAATGAATACGTGTAAAAGAATTCAGAAAGAAGACTAACAGTTTCACAGTTATTCCATCCTAAAAATTTCATCCAAAGCAGTGCGTTAATTTCCCTTCTCTCGTTCTGTTTCGATTATCTTTTTTCTGTTTTCTGATTCGAACAGTTGTTCTTGTTCGGTAGCGGTAATACGAAAACATTTGATTTTCTCAGAGATCGCGAGAACTCGTTGGCAAACGGAAATCACAATATGGCGAACGGCCCGAGCTCGGGATCGCTCTCGCGCGAAGAAAGGCGCAGGCGGAGAAGAGCTACCCAGAAATATCGTACGGCTCACGCGACTCGGTAAGTTCAATAGCACAAATTTCAACCCTAACGCATGCTCTTTCTTGAAAAAGAAAAAAAAACAAAGAAATCGTTCGAAATGAATGCGAATGTTAAATGTGAATTTTTTTTCCATACTTTACACGAAAAAAAAAAAGAAAAATGTCGCGTATCGATACTTCTGTTTTGTATTTCTTTCCAATATTTTAAATATACGTGCGTAACATCGTGGCGAAAAGAAAAGTGTTATTTCATGTTCTTGGATCGATACAGCGAACGAGTACGCGTGGAGGCTTTCAATCTCGCTTTTGCGGAGCTTCGTAAATTGTTGCCGACGTTACCACCGGAAAAGAAGCTCTCGAAGATCGAGATTCTTCGTCTTGCGATATGTTACATCGCTTATCTCAGTCACGTACTCGAGGCGTGAGGAAGAAAAACACACGAAACGCTGAAGGAACACGAGGGCCTAATCGAGTAACACGAGAGTGATAAGTTAACTATTCGTTGCTCACCTATCTCTCGACTACATATCGTTGATTCATTGTAATTATTTTGTCGGAAGCGTGTTCGCACATTTAAGAATTAATAAAAGTAAAAAAAAAATTAATAAACTTATGTATAATTAATAATTGTGAATAAATTATATGATACGATTGTAATAAACGCTCGATTATTCGTAATAAATTCGTTACGTGAATAATTGCGAAATGATGGATTTCATTGATGGTGCGTCCAATTGATACCTTGAGCTCCGGAATGGTCTGTGGATCATTGGCATACACTTTTACTTTCAGAAAACCCCAAAGAAGTCCAATGGCGTTAAATCGCACAACGCCGTGACGCGAGATAACACGACCATGAAACTTCGTCTGGAATAACTGCATTGTTTGTTTGGGTTTCTATGCGTTGCTCAAATGTGTAATTCTCCATGACTAAACCACAATACTTCCTGATGTCAGTTATCAAGGATTAGTACTCTATGTTAGCTACAACAAAAAAAATGGCGCGCAATTAAAAATGTCAGGTCTTTTCGAGACACCCTATACAACACAAAATGTTTGCCATAAAGATGACAATTAAAATTTGTTTATTACCAATCGAACAAACTTAACGGATATTTGCCAGAGTCCAAAAAAATATTAAGGCCTTAGGCCACACTAGGATTTTCCAAAAATCAATTTTTTTTTTGTTGATAAAAATGTACCTTAATACCTATAAAATTATATTCCAAAAGATTATGGGTGTGAAAAATCTCTAAGTACTCGACTTTCGAATTCTAGCGCAACCCCTCTTGGTTCGTGTACTGACTTTCTACTAACTTTTAACGCGTTTATCTTAAAACTACATTTTTCAAGTTGGCCGGACTCATAACTCAAACAAATTTCAACCGATTCACTTGAAATTTTAACTGTATATTTAGAATTACATTTTCTGAGGCATTACGCAGGATTTTTTTATTATATTCCATAGTTACTTTTTTATAAACAATTTCCTGACGATTTTCTCATGGCATTTTATACTTTTTATTTTAGAAATACGCCGTGTTGACAAAAAACAATATATCAAAAAAATCCTACGTACTTCTATAGCTATTCTTACATATAATCGAAAAAACTTTAGTTTCTCATCATAACTCAACAATTATAGGACCTGTTGGTCCGGTCGTTGACCTTCCAGAAATAAAGGCGTCATCGGAAAAATACTGCACAGTCGCCATTTTGACATGTATCCCTGTGAAAAAATAATTTTGTATAGTCAATTACGTGTATAATAAAACCCTTATTTTGTAATTGCGAATTATTTTATGTTTTCGCTGAAGACATATCACAAAATATGCTCTTTTTTTGGCCTAAGCCCTTAAGGCCAATCCGTGTTTTTCTTCATGTTTAATATTTTTTATCCATAATTCCTCTTGACAGAAGCTGCGGTGCATATGTGTTTCCATATAACCTTCAAATCAATTATGCGTCGTCCCTCGTCTGCACATTCGTTTTCCGATTCAACGACGTTTTTTTTTCTGCTTCCCTTTTTCTACTTGCTTTGAGATAGTTGTCTCGCCACAGTCACGTTGAAAAGTTTATTCTCCGCCTAATCGATGAAAGCTTCAACATATTGCAAAATATCCTTATAATGTAGGTAGTCCATCTTATCGCGATGTAAAAACTTATTAAGTAATGATGAAAACACCTAATATAATGTTTGCCTAACCCTCACTTTTGTATCAGACTATCCATTCCGGCTACTAATAAGTAGATACTCTGCCTATACGGATATGCACACACTACTGTAATCTAGTTCTAGTCTGCTCCAGTCGCTTCGTGGCGTTAGCGTCGCTAGACATTGCTTAATTTAAATCGCTATATCTCTGAAGATTAGACGGTCAAAATTCAAGATTTTTTTCCAACTTCTTCATACGTTCCTCTATAATTGAGAATAAAAAAAATCTGTAGAAAAGTTTCGAAGTTATTGCGTGAAATGTGAAATTTTCCACTGCTCCCCATAAGAACACGTGTAAAATCATGGAATCTTTGATTGCCAATATCTCGAAAACGGAACGGTAAATCCTTTTGAAATTTTGCATGTAATCATTTAATAGTGTCCTGAATGAGTCCTCAAAAGTAAAAAAAAAAAAAAAAAACATCTGTAGAAAAACGCCTTGGCGAGACTACTACCTTAACTGACGATTGTGCTGTGCTTTCACTTTGGATTTTTCCCATCCATCTTTTCATTTTCAGCAAACACAAAAACTAAATTTGCGAAGGATCTTTATCACATTTCAACTTGATTAATAACGTATTCGTGATCTAAATAAACAAAAAACGATGAATAAAATTTCTAATAAGTCAATTATATGCATTCCGTATATTTATTAGCTGAAATTTGTTTATTTTAAGTGCCCGGAATTTTGATTATTCGGAGTTGCCGCTAACCCCGCAAAGACCCTGAGCATCCCCCTTAAGGCACACAATACCGCATTTTACAAGGGTACGGATAAATTATGGAAAACCCTTATCGGTAAAGACGGCCCAATATTCTTCTGATTCTCTGGTGCGCAGACGTCTATTTCAAGTATTTACAGCAAGGTATTTTAGGCGGTCACCGCTCCGAGTATCGGCTACGCATAACGTTGCTTCATTCGAAGGGCCGCTGATGTCTAATCCTGACCAGCCATCCACCAGTGTCGGGTATACGTGTAAGGGCACCGAATAATTTCGTTTCAGGGTATTTTCACCGCGCCGAATTACACGTCGTTTTAACAAAGTTGAACGAGACGCTCGTCTCGTCGTGGCGCTTTTCTCATTCGTTTATCGCATATGCTCTCGAGAAGACTCTCAAGCCCATCTGGTAACGTGTACATATCGCCGGACTTGAGGGATCCCCTGGTCCCGAGGGATCGCTCACAATTCCCCCTGCCCCGCAAACTAAGTGAAAAAGAATAGGATTACGGGAAGCCAACTTCACGGATCGACGCCCTTTTTTTCTATCGTCTCTCATCGTGCTCGACGACTCTTTCATCAATTTATGCTTACGTATGGGTACGGTACTTTTTCCGGCTTGTTCGAAAACCGAAACAAGCAAAAAAAAAATGACCTCGAAAAGTGTTGGCGAGTGCGAATTCTTTTGAGAGATCCGGCAGCTTCCAATAAGGCGGCGAGCGTCGCATTGTTGCAACGGTAGTAGGATATTAAAGAAATTACAGCAAATGGGCGAGCGCCACCTAGACGGAATACTCATTTATCGCACTTTTTCGGAAAGATCGGCAAAAAAAAGTCCGCAAAAATGTACAATTTCACCATCAGCGACACTCCGATTAACCCAAAAAAAAAGTAAAAATTGATAAGAAGCAATGAAAGGACTAATTTATCTGTAAAAACAATTCTAAAAACGTTTTTCGTAACGTAATTGCTGCAATACAGGAAGCCGAAATGTGTAGCTGTATGAAAACCAAAGAATATAATTCAGATATAAATAATAAGCTCTGAAATTAGCACAATGGCCTGTTGGAGCCCTATCAGGAAGTGGGGATAAGTATGAGAATCCAACTGGATATCTACATCAATTTCTCCACAGGTAGGATAGGGAGGGACATGTTGAGCAGTCGGGTAAGTTAGGCAATCGAAATATCTGGAAAACTAAGCACCGCACGCGGGTGCATCAAATGGCGGATAGAGAGGTGTGAGGGGGTTGAACACATCACACCATCGCCCGTTGCCGTGCGGTGCACGAGACGGTAACACGGGACGTTTCATTATTTTTGCACCCAAAAGTAAAAAAAAAACGTGATTGAAAGATTTTCTTCCATCATTGTATGAGCAAAAATATCTCAAAGTTCATTGCAATTAATGTTAATGTTTCAAAATCTAACAAATTAACAAGCAACTGTTGGTTTATTACTGCATTGTACCAAATCATGTTGCATACGTCTAATTTTTTAATGCAATTCTTACTTTACTCAACTTACCTCAGGTCCATGCTCAACTTACCCCACTATCGGGTCAGATTGAGCAAATATAGCCTTAGTCATTTGAGAGCGATTATCTGTGAAACAATAAGGATAACAGGAATTTCGTCTGCACACTTTTTTTTCCCAGATAAATTTCCCATTGCCCCAGGTAGGTTTCATTTTTATACGGCAGACTGTTAAGGAATTACAGGGCGATAATTCCAAAATTGCTCAACATGCCCCTCCCAACCGTAATACAAATTTACATTACATAGATACGATTAGCCGTCTTCCTAAAACCATATTAATAAACTTTCATCTCCGCAAACTCTCCATACCTAACCTTACCTCCGTATTTACATTGCACATTCGATTAATATCGCAAACAAATTAACGTTTCTCTCCCGCCAACGTAACCCACGCATGTATGTAACAAATCAGACCCGCCTTCCGCTTGGCTAGAATATTCGTCTTTTACCATTTTGCGGCGGCTCGAGAGTGCGCAGACCGCACTCCTGTACTCTAACCTCCATACCTTTACTATGCCCTTCGTACGACTGGCGACACCATTTGTGTCACAAAAAAAAAACAATGCAAAATCCTCCTAAGTATGTCGAAACACGGTCGTATATACAGGTCTCAGCACTTCTGTATGCTTCGTATAGGCCCTCGTGTGACCCTTATTAAAGCAATTTAAGTTCCAAAACTGGCCGCAAAACTTGAAGCGCTGCATTCGGAGCGACCAATTTGTGCGACAGAGAGCGATATACCAGCGCATATGTATTGTCTTCACATTAATGTAGATGTAATAAGAGGTTAATACATGCTATATAATTAGTTCAACAAGAAAACTAAAAGCTTAAACCGAAAACACAAACGATAAGCCATTAGTTAATGGTACTCATCAACTTTAACATAGATAGGCTTAAGTCTTGCTCCACTAAATTATAATTTTCGTATTACAGAAGGAAAGTACTGCTTTCGAAATTAACGCATGAATAGATATGAAAAAAAAAATGTTGACACTGAGGGGAATTATAAAAATTAATAATTTAGTTTGCATTTTTGTAAGATTCGTTTGTTCCCTTAATATTTAATAATCTGAACATTTTTTTTCCTATATCTATTGTTAATAGAATTATCCATTTATTATTGGCGTTACTTATTTAGCCCGCAACACTTTATCTTTCGACACCTTCAATAATGAGACGCGCTCGGCTTTACCCGAGTATCCGCTTTTGCATCCCGAAATTATGCACATTTCAGGCATCGCAAAATTGTCACTTCTCAATCTAAAAAAAATGAAAATCTACATGAATACATTGATTTATAATATGAATTATACATAAATGATTGTTGATCTAGTGACGCAACGTGGTTATGCAGAATGTACCCGTAAACAATATAAACCACTGCTATATATAAGCAAATCGGTCGTCCCAATACTAGCGAGGTGGCAGAATTTGGAACCAAATTGGCTTCGCTAAGGGTCACAAAATCTTGGCTGGAGTGTCTAGACCTGTTTATAAGACCGTGCTCGAAAGAGATGAAAAAATCCGTAGCCTTTGCGAGTGTAACGTGCACGCAAAACAATTGAGCGGAGCAACGAAGCGCGCGGTGCGGAAGGACGAGTCGGGCAAGCGTGAAAAAAAAATCGTAAACACGTATATATAATATATATATTCAAGTCTGCCTATAATCCATCCCGGACAGCATAATCTTTATGTATGGTCTATGGGCGTACGCTGCTCGGCTTATAGCGCACCTATAGCATGCACGTATATATACGTACACACATGTTGCGAGCAGCCCCTCGATGTTTCGACACCCACGGGGACAACTGGGATTTTTAGTTACATGTGTTTTCTCCCTAGCATATATATATCTGGAGCAAGAATGAGAGAGAGAGAGAGAGAGAGCGCACTCCCTCGCGTGCAGGTTCCATGCAAATTTAATTCACGCGGTCATGCTAATAAACCACGAGGAGCCGTCCCGAAGGAAGAATAAGCTTCGAAGCAATCGTTTTGCCACTTGAAAAAATAGCATTTTTTTCACGGTCACTTATTTTCTGGTAAATAGGGCACACCGGCCAGTGAATAGACGATACCTGATTTATATTTATAATAAGCAAAGAATATGAATTGTCGATAAAAACTCGAATCACTATAATCTGGGGAAAAAATCACGGGTGTCGTTAAAATCAATTTCTTAATTTAATATCGAATTTTAACACCATACGGAATTTTTCAAGTTTGTGGTCATTGCACACCGCACAATTTACAAGGGGACATCGCCATAGCCGAGAAGCGGAATTGGACGAGGCTTTTACCTGTTATAGTACTCCATTAGAAATGTGTTATAGCAAAACCATGCAACATTCAGCCCTTTACGGGAAAAATTACAGTAACAAATTCGACGCACCTCGTGTACCATTTTACTTACTCGTTTCACACTAAGGCGGCGCGGCCGAGTGGTTAGCGCTTACGCCTGGCACGCGGAAGTTCCGTGTTCAAGTTGCGAACGAATTTTTCTTTCAAATCTTTCAATATAAAACAGAGGTAGGTTGATTTTTATCGAAAAATCGTGGTTTATATTGAAAGAACTAGTTTTTTTTTATATTGGGAATGGAAAAAAAACTTATGAAAATATCGACAGAACACACTAGATCCCGGATTTGGTCGACATTTTCATCGGTTCTTGAAGATGAAGGCCTTCCGCTGCATTGTTCATCTCCAATCGATTCTCTTCCTTCTGAAAATGCCTTAAGGTAGTAGTCTCTCCGCAGTTACGTTGAAAAGTTTATTCTCCGCTCAATCGATAAAACCTTCGAAATATTGCGAATTATCCTTATATTGTAGGTTGTACATCTTATCGGGATGTAAAAACTCACAAATTTATGATGAAAACGCTTAATATAATGTTTAGCTATAACCCTCACTTTTGTATCAGACTATCCATTGCGGCTACTAATCCGTAGATACTCTGCGTATACGGATATGAACGCTACTGTAATCAAGTTCTAATCTGCTCCAGTCGCTTCGTGGCGCTAGCGTCGGTGGGCATTGCTTCATTTAAATCTGTATATCTCTGAAACTAGACGGTCAAAGTTCATGATTTTTTTCCCCCACTTCGTCATATGTTTCTCTGTAATTGAGAATTTATAAAAAAAAGCCTGTAGAAAAGTTTCGAAGTTATTGCGTGAAATGTTAAATTTCTCACTGCTCCCCATAAGAACATGTGTAAAACCATATCTTTGATTGCCATTATCTCGAAACCGGAACGGTGAATCCTTTTGAAATTTTGCAGGTAATCATTTAATAGTGTCTTGAATGAGTATACAAAATTAAAAAAAAATCTATAGTAAAACGGTTTGGCGAGACTACTACCTTAACCCTTTTTAAGGCATAGGGAATATTTTTACCACCAATTTATTTTTAAATTATTGGCGCCAATTGTGTGGTAGGAAAATTGGCGCCAATAATTTAAAAATACATTGGTGGTAAAAATATTCCCTATGCCTTAGAAAGGGTTAACCCTTTCTAAGGCATAGGGAATAGACAAAAGAAGCTCGAAATTAAAAATAAATTGGTGGTAAAAATATTCCCTATGCCTTAGAAAGGGTTAAATGATTGTCGCAAACGTTTCTTTGTCATTGTGTGGAGAAGAGATCAGAAGTTTCCAAGATGGCTGCTGGCGACGCTTCGTGTCGCATGCAGAGATGAATATGTACTTTCTCAACATGTTTCTTTTGTCTTCTCGGAAGTCGCGATGTCATAAGCACAATAGGCTCGAAATTTTGTAACTCACTAACCGTTTCGAACTTTCGTCGAGAGTGCACACGAGTTGCTGCTGAAAGACGCGACGATCGGAATCCTCTCCTCGTTGTCGCGCTGTTAACTCGGCTGAAGTGTTAACGTTGATCGGTCTTTTGGTCAATTGTTGTGAAATTCCCGTAAAAGAAAGTGAAGACTGTACGAATAGGTGTGATCCGATCGCCAAAAATTACTCGAGAGTCGTGTGGCCCAGTGTGGCACGACGCGAAGTAACAAGTAACGTTGAGGAACGAAGAAGACTTACAAGTGCCGAGAAATAAGAGCAAGAGTGTGAACTGCACGCTTGGGAAGAAAGGGCGGCGGAAGGTGGCGCAAGAACGGCACAAAAGGGAAGTGCGAGTAAGACGTTTGTTATGATCGAAGATAGAGGACTTTCCCATCGCTTGTTTGTTCCCAAATCGCCATTTTCGTACCAAATCGGGAGATGGAGCTGTAAACGTATCGTACAGTGTTACACTACCAAAAAAAAATATTTAATTTAAATAGGATCTATTTAAATCAAATAGGTTTTTTCCTTGTCTCACGGCCTACTACGACCCTATTTGTTTCAAAGATTTTTTTTATTTGTTCATGCTATTTCTTTTAGATATTTAAGGCCTTAGGCCACTCTAGGATTTTCGAAAAATCGATTTTTTTTGTTAAAAATGTACCTTAGTACCTATAAAATTATATTCCAAAAGATTATGGGTGTGAAAAATCTCTAAGTACTCGATTTTCAATTTCGATTTCAATTTACATTTTTCAAGTCTGCCGGACTCATAACTCAAACAAATTTCAACCGTTTCACTTCAAATTTTAATTGTATATTTAGAATTACATTTTCTGAGGGACTACGTACGATTTTTTAAATTGTATTGCATAGTTCCTTTTTTTATAAACAATTTTCTGACGATTTTCTCATGGCATTTTATACTTTTTGTTTTAGAAATTCGCCATTTTGACAAAAAACAATATATAAAAAAATCCTACGTACTTCTATAGCTATTCCTAGATATAATCGAAAACACTTTAGTGTCTCATCATAACCCAAAAATTATTGGAGCTGTTGGTCCAGCCGTTGACCTTTCAGAAATAAAGGCGTCATCGGAAAAATGCTGCACAGTCGCCATTTTGACATATATCGCTGTTAAAAATTATTTTGTATAGTCAATTACGTGTATAATAGCACCCCCATTTTGTAATTTCGATTTATTTTATGCTTTCGCTGAAAAAAAATCACAAAATATGCCCTTTGTTTGGCCTCTGGAGTGGCCTAAGGCCTTAATAAATTCAAATTAAATAAATAAAGATTAGATTCAAGTTCAATAAACAAAGATAAGTGCGGTAAAAAATGTAAATTATTTTCTTTTTTTTCACTAACAAGGCGATTATTCGAAAAAAAAAGGTATCGTCGTGCCTTTTATTAACAGTTGCGACTATTTATGTATAGAAAGACTAACCATTTTCCTCAACTGCTAAATGTTACTCGAGTCATCTAATGAAAACGAAGCCATGAAATTTTTCGAGGGACTGAATCGTGTACCATTCTTCCGTCTGTCGCTTTTGTCTTATACTACCAGATGAAACCAAATCACAGATTTATTAGGAATAAATAAAATATTTAGTTATTAGACGATATTAAATAGATCGTGATTTAAATAAATACATATGTTTAAAATAAATAATTATAATAATGGAATGCAATAGGGAAATTTTGATTTCACGAAAAATCTAGTTAATTCAAATTTAAAAAAATCAAATAGACGCATCTAGTTAATATCAAAAGAAGTTTTCTGACTCTTTCCAATGCAGCAAAATCCATTTGTTTTGCCGAACGAAGTTGGGCCTTAATGATCAGACTCTCGTGCGAACGAGCACTGCACATTTCAGTAGTTCGAGTCACTTTGTAATCAGACGAACGAATACAAGTATACACGGCTCAGGTTTTCTCATTTGCAAAATGCACTTTGCAATTAAAGCATGCATTTTAATGCTTAATTTTCTCTTGCAATTTAATTATTGTCAATTCCATATCGCCTATAGCCGAAAGGCTACGAGCAAGGAAAAGTATTAAAATTTGATAAACCAGTTACGGTATGAGAAATTCTATAAATAATGAAATAAACGAAACGATCTGACGATTGAGCGAATCGGTTCAAATGCTTCAGGTGCAAAGCAGCGTCATCGAGACGAGAGGGAGAATAAAAAAAAGTTTCTTTTCCAAATCCCTACGGGTGAAGAGCGATTTTCCGGCAATTACTTGACGGGGCTATCTCTCCTCGTCAATTACAAGGACCCCCGGAGCTTTGGCTAGTTAGAGGGAGAGAGAACGAGAGCTCTACGAGTACAGATGGGAGGCGTCAGCCCGTAAAATTCGGCAATTGTGCCACTGATCCTTCCTGTAATCCAGCATGGATCAATCATACTTCCGCGGTCTTCTGGTCATTGATTTAAGAAAAAAAACACAATAATTTTTATTTTTTTACTATATTTCAATGCTCACCATTAACGGAGGTTTCTACTTTGTTGAGCCGAAAAATGTTTGATTTTTCACCAATTTTTTATGCGCAAAATATTAAATATAGAATGTTAAAATTTGGTATCTCTACTAAGCGGTCTTTATTTAACATGATGATATTTTTTTTAAGCTTGACAAAACATGGTACTGGGAGTGAGAGGGATCGCCTGTCCTAAGTCTTGGACAGGCGATCTGAAGCAAATAAATCAAACATATTTTTATCTCGTACAATATTGTGTATAAGTCGAACTAGAATCAAGAAGAAAAATTGAAAAATAAAAAAGTAGTGAGCGGTCAAGGAGGAAGTTTAGTTCTTTATCAACAATTTTTGCAACTTTTTCTTCATAAAATAAAAATGTTTGAATATTTTTGGATAATTCTGCTTCAACAAATGAAAACGTTTGTTGTTACACGTGCCTGCCAAATTTCATAACGATTGCTCATCTAGGGCGTGTAGGAACACTTCCGCAAACTTGGAAAACGTCGTTTCGAGAAAAACGCGTTTAAAGTTAAACTGAAGTTTGTGTGCGAATAAAATGAAAAGTTTCATACTTACACCTAATCTGCTATGCCAGGATCAGAGAGTACACTTTCCTCTTCTTCAAAAAGTTCCGATACAGCAAAATAAAAAATTAATAAAATTCTTTGGACCAACAAAGTAGAAACCTCCCTTAATTTTCCATTTTGACTTCGCAATTCACTATATATATATATATATATATATATATATATATATATATGCACATCCTGACAAAATTCAGACCCAATCATGAGATGTCTTTCCTATTTTTTCCGCTTAAATGCAATGGAATGAGAACGATAAAAAAGAGGAGACGACACTACTCACCGAGACAAGTGTGTTCGAGAACGAGAGAGAGAGAGAGACAGAGAGAGAGAGAGAGAAAGTGGCATTAATTGAGAATTAGAGAGGCGCGAGCGTTGGGAGGCGTTCAAGCCACCTGCTACGCTGTATACAAGAGTCCTCGGGATCTAAGGGGATTGATTTATCGCACCCGAGGGGGATCCTTTTCGCTCTTCGGGCTCGTCCCTTTGTATTCCCTGGGTGTGGAGCACATTGTCGTTATGTTGGCTTACTATCAAGCACATACACACACACACGCACACATTCCATATAGAAAAGTACGCGTATATGTGTTCAGGTACGTACATATATTGTTAAACAGAAACTTAGTGTCGACATATGTGACAATAGTAGTAATTTGTTATTTATCATTTATATTTTGTAGCCTTCATAATACACGTTACTAATTGTGGTAAATTAATTGCCAGAGTGGACCGATAAGTGACGTCAAAAAGGAAAATATAGATGCCTCGTATCACACCTCGTGTATTTAAGAACAACTGGGCGTTGCATCACAACAATGCGCCTTGTCACACAGCAATTTCAATAAACGAGTTTTTAGCCAGTAAAAACATGCCTGTGGCTCCTCAGCTTCCTTATTCGCCTGATTTGAGTCCTTGTGACTTTTGCCTCTTCCCGAGATTGAAAAATCACCTCAAGGGACGTCATTTTGGGATACTCGAAAACCCAGCACTGCTATGAGGATTGAAAGAACCGTCTCCAGCGCTGTGTGGCTTCCCGAGGAAGTTATTTTGAGGCGGACAATATTGAATTGTAATTCTATTCGAATAAAAAAAAATGGAAAAATAATCAGTCTCATTACTTAATTTATACACCTCGTCGGTTTGAGAGGATCACTAAAGTTCAGATGATAAAAAAGACGATTCCCAATTGCTTTTAAAAACTTCTAAGAGGAAAGTATACACACAAAAGAGAGAAAAAACTATCTTTTGGGGGTCATTCGGATAGTTATTGGTACGAGGCTTCCAGATTTTCCTTTTGGCCGTCACTTTTTGGGACATCCTGTATACACACATACAAACAAAAGTGTAGTTGGTCATTTGGAATTATATTAGTGATTGTTAGATTCACATATAATGAGTGATTTGTTTGGACCTCTAACAATTGTTGGAGAATCGTCTAGAAGTTCCAACAGCGGAAGTGCTCTGCCCAGATGATGGAGACAAGTGCTATGCCTAACGATGGCGGTTATATTTTTGATAATTGATTGTAATTATTTAGTTAAAAAATAAAATATAGTTTCCATAAAATCGCTCATTACTTATTTACCAATTTAATAAAATTATTTATTTAAATTGAGAATAATATCAAAATTAAAAATAATATCATAGTTTTAATCTCCTATAGACACAAGTCCACAAGGATTGTACCGATAATATTTATTACTACTAAATTTTCGAAACCGTAAATATCTTGAACAATGACAACAATAAAAAATTCAAATCTATTGCAAATGTAAACCTACATTGGCCACATGTGTGGCAAAAATCACGTGATAAATTATGACTTAATGAAATTATTGCGTATTCAAACTTAATGAAAAAATTTACGTATTGCCTACAAAACAAAAAATAATACATCCTGCAATCCAACGTTGCGGGGGCTAGAATAAAAATCTCAAATGGGAAATGAGCTCCCGTTTATTTTGACTCGTTCGTATGTTCGTATTGTCCCTGCACCCCAGCCCAGATGAGAATCGGTAATGGAAAAGGACTGGTCGCCCTTGGTCGATAGGGTGGCCGGCAAAAGTAATTTTTTCCACCCCCCCCCCCCCCCCCCCCCCCTGTATGCTGCAGGCCGAAACATACGGGATGGCTTAGGAAACGGATTGTAAGGATTGTAGAAAAGCAAACCGAGACCCGAGTGCCATTCTTAATAATCCGCAAACATCGTTTGTCATTCTGGATCATTGTGCCTTCCGATCTGATTTTTTTTTTCGGAGCTGCAGTCTCTTTCTCGTAAGGGTTGTATATCGGGAAAAGTGAATTTTTTTTGTTATCGGGAGCAGCATTTTCTGGGCTCGAGTTTCTTGGGTAGGTGATTTTTTAATTTATTGTTTACTACTTTTGGGACACTTAAAGGGATTGATATTGATAGATGACTAGATGATACCAAGTTCGACCGTAAACTTCGACCAATGCTTGTCGAAGCTTACGGTAGGCATGCTTTTGGTAGATCACAGTGCTTTGAGTGGTTTAAAAAATTCAAAAGTGGCGATTCTGACGTGAGAAACGAAGATCGTGGGAGGCCACCGAAAAAGTTTGAAGACCGCGAATTGCAACCATTGTTGGATGCTAAAACCTGGCGAAACTGTTAATACTGAACACTACCGACAACAAATGATCGATTTGAGTCAAGTTTTGCGTGAAAAACGACCAGAATATGAAAAAAGGCAACACAAAGTGATTTTGCTTCATGATAATGCACCACAACACACAGCAAAACTGATCAAAGAAACGATTGAGGCGTTTAGTTGGGAAATACTTTCGCATGCGGCTTACTCGGTCTTACATACAGGTCTTGAAAGATCGACGATTTTGCTAGTACGGATAAAGAACATTTTTCGTTTCTCGTAGCCGACACCAGTAGAGTAGTGCTGTCGAAGAGGGATGAAAACAGATTGTCGATTTCTTTCTAATAACCCAAGCGCGTTCTACAAATTAATACGATTTACCACTTTAAGGAGGTACGATCATCAAGAAGAATCCAACTTTCGGGCCTGAAATTTTGATATGATGTTGACGAATATGTTATGCACCCTTTGAAAAAAATTGAGCTGTATTGACCGTTCAGGTTTTTCGTAATAAAATTGCAAATTCGAGCACTTTGAGCTAGTGAAGCACGTCGTCTTATGGAGAAGGTCAACCGGAAGTGCGGTGATCACGGTTCTGATGCTCACGTATCCAACTAAGGTCGTTGGAAGACTGAAATTTGATCAATTAGACATAATAGATATTGTAAAATATCGAAAATTCGAACTTCACCGTGTAGTTTAAGCACTACATTATAAAACGGTTTCAACTTCCGGTTGAATATTATCAGAATGACGAAATAGCACCCATAGACTTGGCAACGTCAGGCGTAACAGCTGATTCGTTTGACGAGCATAATCTATCTCTGCTTGGAAATCGTCGTGAAGTTGAGACGCCACAAAACACAAAATTTTACCTATAATATTAATTTCGCTGAGATAATTCGAGGCTATTTAAATAACATTCCGATAGATTTGGTGCAACGTTTTTTTAGTTCGTTTTTATAGTGAAACTGTCACTGTGAATATGACGGAGACTACTCTAGAGTCGTCGAGCATCTAATTTTTCAGTTTTTATTAATTAATAAAATATTTACCACAAATTAGGCACTTTGGGATCGACATTACGAATATTCAACATAAGTTAACATAAATCAAAACACCCCTAGGGTAACATAATCTTAGTCCCTTTGTTGACGCTGTAGAACTAGTCGTACCACCTTAAAGCAATATCAAAGCACATAAGTTATATTGTTAATCCATCGTCTAATGTACACAACCTCCAATACCAGACACCAGAAGCGTAATAACTCTTAATCCCTAAGCGAGTCCTATAAAGATGTGTCAGTGTTGAAACTTCTCTACCAAAGTGCCTACGTGGGCAAAGGACACTAAAAAAAAGAGGTCATTCCGCGTAGCAAAAATATGAAACGGCGCCAGCCCCCTGGTCATACCACTGGTTTGGAGCAACGCAACGTGATAGGATCGCACGCGTTTCTATGTATACATCCCTAGCTCCTGCCTACCAGAGCGTCTAGGGCAGGGCATATAGCTGAGTCTGTCACTGTATCCGAGACGAAACGCTAACATCTTTTTCTCCTACCTTCGAACCTTACCGACCAATAGGAACCTGAACAACAACCGATGACGTCAGAGATCACTCTACCACTGGAATCTCTACAACGAAACTATCACAGGCTCCATCTACCTGAGATCAAAGAAGCGTGCACCCACTTACACACTGCGTACGTAACAATTCATTTATTTACAACAAAGGATCCTTTCTCCCATCACTTTCCATACTTCAATTTGTTTTTGAACTTTTTCGGATTGAGACCGTAAGCTTTGAGTCTCTCCGAGCTCATGAGAGCAATTTGGTCCTTCTCTTTCTCTGTTCTCTTGAACTTCTTTCCTTTAGGGACACTCGCCGATTGATTTTTCTTCTTCTTCTTCACGACTTTACCGTCCTCGGAATTTTTCGCGAATTTCGCGTTACCGGAGTTCATGTCCTGAACACCGGCTTTACTCTTCTTCTTCTTCTTATCGTTCTTCGTGCTCTTTGTTTGCGAATTTTCGGCGTGCCCGTTCGCGAAGGAATTTTCGAACTTGGACTTTTTGGCCGGAGGTTCCGTCGTTTCCGGTTCTTTCGATACCGTTGGAACTGCTCCATCTTCGGGGACTTTTCTCTTTTTGCTTTTGCCAGCCGGGCTTTTCGTTTCCTCGGCTATTCCTTTCTGCTTCTCTTGCAATTTCTTTGGCGACCTTGGAATCTTTGGCTCGGGTTTAACTTCCGGAGCTTCTGGTCCGGAAACGTTATTGCCCTTTTCTCGTGATTCCAACTCGGATTTTTCGTTATTGGTCGCGTCCGCTTTACTTTCGTCGCCCACCTTGCCCTTCTTCTTCTTCTTCTTTCGCTTCTTCTTCGTCGAATCTTCGTTTTCTTGGCTCGCGGAAGTTATTGCTGTTTCGGGGTCTTGAGGTTCTTCGTCCGGCCTGACGAGACAAAATTAAAGAGGTAAATTCTAAGCGTTGTCACGAAAATTCATGAGCAAATCGGAATTCATTGGTGGCTTTCTCGAAGCTCCGTGAATTGAAGAAAATAATAAGGATATGCAAATTTCGAAATTTCACGAATGTTCTTCCGAGCTAGTCCTTTACGATACTCGATTTATTGGGAAAAATTCATCTTTAAATATACCTATATTCGAACACAATGTTTTTTTAAAAATATATAGCAAGGCTGTACCTTTCCCAAACTTCGATACATATTTATTGTTATCCGATTATTTTATTGAATTTACACACACAAATACACACACCTATTGAATACAAATAAATGAATATTGAAATTTGGGAACGGTACAGGATTTTCTATGTATTCTGAAAATTCCAAATCTTTTGAAATTCGATCTGACCGCGTGATCGTAGACAAGTTCAATACAAAACAGTCACAAATGATACTTCATGTATATAAAAAAAAGAATGTTGCTCACGATATTTCAAAATTCGAGTAAGTCGAAGCGTGTACTAAATTGTCCCGAGTACGAAATATTAGAAAATTTCACGAAATCTAAACCCTTTCGCCATTAAATTTCACCGTAAAATTTAACACCAAGTATTAGTGGTACTGCTCGTATTTGAAAAATTCACCCGATATCTCAAAGTCTGTTGAAATTGTAGCACAATAGAAAAAAAAATGGCACATATACGTATAAACATTGACTTCCGGAGATTTTTACAGTCAATGCAATTTTTCGAGATATTCTGAACGTATTTCCATTAAAATCTCAAAACGTGCGTAATCTTGAAACTTACGTGTAGAGGCTCTTAAGAACTTTCTTCTTGAATTCTTCGTTCCTGGATTTTTGTCGATAAATTTCGACTTCCCTCATCTGAATATTTTCTGGTTTGTGCTCGAGAGCTTTCTTCAGAGAGCACCATTTGTTCAACTCTCGATCGTCTGCCACGAGGATCTAGAGGACGTAAAGGCCGTGAGTGTGTCAAAAGATGCAACGAAATGTTGAAAGAGAAAAATTCATTTGAAAAACAGGAAAAACAATGAATAATTGGTAAATTCACCTCTTCGACGCTCAAGCCGTAATCGTTCGGTACGACTTCGCGATACTTAAAGCGGCAGGGCAAGTCATCGATCATGTCCTCGTAATCGAGAGCGTAATATTGCTCGATGTAATCGCGATAAGACGCGTGCAATTTCGGATCGAATTTGGGCTTTTCTTTGGCAATGACTTCGGCGAATTTGCTCCGTCGACGTCGCTTCTTCTTTCGCGAATTATCCACGAGCTCGTCCTGCAGTGCCTTTACCGGATCGTAATCGGCGTCCATCTAAAAATAAAAACATCGAACTGAAATGCAACGCAAATATTGATCGCTATCTCGCTTCTTGATTGATGTAAAATTTGGAAGCTCGTTGGGTTCGGACGTAATTCGAATAGTCGATTAAAAATTGATATATTAAAAGTATAATAATATAATAATAAGGGGAGAAGGGCGTAAAATGCGAAATGTCGAAAAATTACATTAAAGCCGGGATCTTCGCAGTGAGTACTTCCAGCACGTGGTTCATCGTTGTCCGGAACGATTTCCTCGTGCTCGGGGTCGTAATCGTCCCAGGTTCTCTCGATGCCGAGTTCCTCGTCGATATCCGGAAACTCAGGCTTCAATTCGCCATCGGGCACCGCGTAATAATCTTCGTTGAAAATTTCCTGCATCTTCCTGTCGTGCTCGGCCGGATCGAAGTCGCCGTCGAGATCGATATTGTCAAACTGAAGATCGTCATTGCCTGCGAAATATAAGAAAATTGGAATTTTGAACACAGAGAATGAATGTAAAACACGTGTATATTTTTTTCCAGTGAAAGTAGTGGAGGCGATTTTTTTTCTCATCTTTGAAAAAGTGTTGGCCGTTAACAAATATATATAATAATAATTTATTATGCATAATATATGTATGTGTCCGTCATTGAAAAAAAAAATATTACGTTATATATTTGGCGGATGAAAGCAGAATGCCGAGGAATAAGTAGAGAAATGTGGAAGAGAGCCGCGACATACATAAACGAAGTAATGAAGATGAAAATCCATAGATGGCCAAAGGTTTTGCCTGAAGGACGAAGCTGGATACATTATGAACGGAAATTCAACAAAATGAGGGAAGTCAATGAAATTAGCCTTGAAAGAAAATAAGAAACGTGGATACGGGAGGAGTAAAGCTTGCAATAGAGCGGGCTAGCAAAATAAAAGTTGACCAGGAAATAAAGGAAGACTGGATAGAGCAAGATCAATTATTCTTCACGCTATTCCTTAACGTTGTACGGAAGCTTTTTTTTATTTGACAATTTCACATTTTCTTTTTAACGAAAAACTGTCGAAAGGAAGGCCCAATTTGACAATTAATTTGAAAATGGTCACGATTTTAATTTTTATCGAAAAAAAAAAATCCTCCGTACGCCTCTAGTTTTTCATACTGATTAATAATCTTTTTGGTTTTTTCTTTCAGACAATTTTTGGAGGAGTTGAACTTTCCACCATCAAGCGCTATTTTTTTTAGGCATTATTTTGCATTGGCCAAAAAATAATATAAGAAATAAAACTAAAACATTAAAAAATATTTTTATGCACAACATAAGTCATTTGAATAAACGAGAAAAAAAATCGAACCGATGATCGAATTTTATTTAAAAAAATATCATGAAAATCAGCTTTTTTCAAGCGTCACACTGGAATGATCCCTTAAAAATCAAGATAGAGCGCGCATTGAAGGGACAACCGGTGCAAGAATTGAAAATATGCATAGGGTGGGGCTCTGTGTAAAAACCAGCAAGGGTATACCTGGGAAATGAAACTACTATTACTACTCCGTTACCAGTTATTTCCTTGAGCTGAGCAATCTTGTCGGCGATTTCCTTTCTCTTCAAGGCTTTGAGCTGTTTCAATTCCTCCTGCTTGCGAATCTTGTCCGCCTCTTTGCGTTGCTTGATCTCAGCTCTCTTCTGCGCTCTCCTGTTGTCCTTTTTTCTAAGTGAATTCTCCAATGTTCTTGGATACCTCTTGATGAATTCCTGATCAGGCTCCTCGAACCGAAAGTTATATTTGTGCTCGAATTCTTCCTGCGTCTCGATGTTTTTCTCGTCCTCGGACAAGTCGACGTCGCTGTCGTGAGCTACGCCCCCATAATCGACGTCGTCGTCGGTCACCAAAAACTTTTTGTTCAAGATGTAATCGCGAAGAAACTTTTCTTTGGGATCGAGATTTGGATCGGTCCAAAAGTCACGAAGCGGCTTCAGATCCGCCTTGTCGCTGTTCTCCGTCTCTACCTTTTGTCCCTTCAGCCATTCGCGATAGGTCTCGTCTTCCTTCAACGTTTCGAATTTCGACTTCATCTTTGGCACCAAGAGCTCTTCGTTCTCAGCTTCGTCGTCGTCGTCGTCCAAGGCTTTGCTGATACTCTCCTTCAAGGCGAGCTGCTCCTCGACGTACGTCGGGGCTTCGGTCTTCCTTTTCATCTTACTCAAGGTATCGTCATCCTCGCTGTCGCTCAATTTGCCTCCTCTTTCCGTCACGATCTTACGCTCGTAGTCGCGAAGAAAAAGCTTCTTCTCCTTCGGTGTTTTCTTTCGCGAAGATTCCTCCGTGTCCTTGGAGCCTGCGTCGAAGAACGTCACCTTCTCGTCGTAGATTTTGGGATCTTTGTTCTTCAGACAGGCCAGAGTCTTGTAGAACTTTTTTTCCAGCTCTTCAGTGAGTTCCTGATTGGTAACGAAGAAATACTGAGTCGATTGAATCAGGTTGGGAATTCTATTGTTCTCGAGCAGGGTATAAATTTCGAGACGTGCGTTTAAGATGGTAAAGATCACATGTTAACATGCGTCACTTGTTCCAAAACTCCTTAACGGAAGAGAATGCTGATTGGGAAGTATATTTTAGCAGTTTAACATTTGAGCTGTGTCCGGATGTTTCTTCGTAGGAATTCATACACTTCGACAATTTCATTCTTGTTATTACTGTTATCGCTATCGTATTGAGTCAGTAGCAAGTGTAAAATGTAATCGACAGCAATACGTTACCGCTCCTTCTTCGTCTTCGTCCGATGAGGTCTCGGAATCCCCGGAACTCTGACCATTTTGAGTCAGAGAAGTCTCGCCGTACCTTGCTTTGACTGAAAAAATATTTACGAAACGTTTGTTACGAGCACGGTAGCAACGAATTTAACGACAACAATTATGCGAGAGAGGAATATGTCGAGGGGAGAAAACTCACACTTGTGCAGTTCTTCCTTCTGTCGCCAAGTGTCGTAATTATTGGCGTATCCACTGTTGATTTTTAACTTCGACTCGGAGTCAGAATTTTCATCGTTGAACAATGTCGCCATTTTTTGTTATTGAACAAATGCTCAGCGCGCGCGCGACCATCAACACGGAAACACGTTGAAAGCGAACATAACCTCGAACGTTCTTGGCTTTCCAAGCCTGTACGTTCTGAAATGTCCTCGTGTTTTAGCAGCGAAGTCAAACTTTTATCGAAGGCCAATGTTTGGAGGTTAGACTAACTCTGTTCTCGAAGCGGCTGTGAAATTAAATAAGGGTTCCGCTCAAGAGGCGTTGGTGTAGATTGCGTCCGATATGTTGTATGAATGCGTACATTATTTTGACGGGAACATAACCTTCATTTGTTTTCGATATCAATCAAAGGTAAGCGATATAAATACGGGTATAATATTATAGCGTATAAAAATTAAAAGTTATTAATATGATTTTAGCGAAACGGCAAATATATGCAATGTAAATATTTAATACTGTTTAAGTGTCTTTCATTATCGGCGTACGTATAATAAAAAATAATTTATAATTTTCAAAATTATCAACCTCAATCCTAATTGTTTACACCTGTAAGTTATATTCTTTGTTTTTTAAATACTTACAATTTTCGTGCTTCTGTTTCCGGGATTACAACAATTACGTTACGAAAAACATATTCAGGATTGTCTTTATAAATAAATTAGGCCTTTCATTGTTTATCAATTTTTAATTTTTTAAGGCTGAGGAGTGTTGCGGTCACTTTCACTTCGTGCTCTGGCTAATGCTACGTCAGTCGGTTTCTTGCTATCAATGCGCCCCGGATGGTGAAATTTTGTATCTAAACTTTTGACATTTTTGTGGCCGTTTCCTCTATGGGGTACATCTGTATCTCGTTGACCCGACGCACACTGCTCTGCGTGAGCCGGGTGTCGCGCGCATGCGCAGTATCTCTCAGTCAGCAGCCTAGATACAGCAGCACGGTCTCACATACAGGTTTGGAAACTCGATGAAATTTCGCTGTGGGGTGACTAGACTGTCGAAGACGAATTTTTTATGTCGCTAGTATCGCGGGGTGTTGTTTTGATATGAACACATAATCTTTGTATTGTACGATTCCACGTAGTGCAGTCAGTCGAGTCAGTTCTATAAAAAATATAATCAATAAAGGTTTCCGTGCGCTTCTATTAAATGTGATGCCGAAGTCCTGCATTGTACCAAACTGCAATACGGGCTACAAAAACCTGAAAGTCAAACGGCCAGTATTCAAAGTTCCAACGCATAGTGAACGGTTCGAAAAGTGGAAAACCGCAGTTCCCGTCGACAAATTAACGTATTCGCATTGTTTTTGTGAGAAGCATTTTGAAGAACGATACATTCTCCAAAAGTACGTCAAACATGACGCGAATGGGAATGTTATTGCAGAGGTAAGTTTCAGTTTTCGTAATTTATACAGTGGGAATAAATATTATCGTTATTATATAGGTTAGGCTATTGTTGACTCCATCGCACACAACATCTCTTGATTGCAGCGACTCTAGCGTCGAGCTTCGGCAACGGAACCATGTGAACTAACGGAATTTCCAGACCTGTATGTGAGCTGCGTCACCTCTAGGACGTGAATTTGGAATACACGAAATGAGATGTGTTAAAACAAAAGAGCCGAAGACAGTTAGGCAACATCGTCAGTCCATTCTGTCCGAACAGTCTTGTCAGAAATATTTACATTTTTCTTTATACATGGTCGCCCAAATTGAAATTTCCGTACACAAAATTTACAAACGAGGGAAAGTATGAATCTATCGTGACACTTTTCACACTTTGTAGTAGAAATCTTTACCACGGGAATCGCGAACGCCATTTAATTCGGTCATTTTTCACTCTTGCTCGACGCGACAGGTTTACAAGATTGATCCTGTCGCGATCTCCGCTTCAGACTTTTCGTACAAAAAATAAATCTGCCCTTCTCTTTGTTACGTACAAAGAAAAACAAACAATAAATACATCACGAGTTTGATTCGCTTGTGTCAGCCGTCGATGACCCACAGTACGTTGACGCCGGACATACCCAGATTAACACGGCCGAGCATTCCGTGGTCCCGTGTCTTCACGATGTACAAAAAGAGCAGAAGTGTATGAAACATGTTATTTCGACCCTGAAATGAGACATAAAGAACGATAATGATGAAAAAATGAGCTATTTATTATAAAAAGTCGCCGCCGACAATTTCTAGTATTTTTGGACAAAAATTGCGCTTGGGGTCATTTTGACCCCGGGTAACCGCGGTGGGTTGACAGGGTGTCTAATTTTGACCAGAACTGAAATTTCATGACATTTAAGGATTTTTAAGGCACGGAATAGGGATTTTTTTATGACTTTTGGTATAACTTTCTGGTATAAAAGTATACTTTATAATTATTTAGGGCGACTAATTTTCTAAATTTTTATATTTATATCCTGCTCTTTGGAACAGATGTGTGTTGTATGCCAATAAAAAGTATATGATATAAACGAAAAGTCACCAAACTGTAAAATTCCTTGTGTAGTAAAAAATGTGAGACAAGCATCATTTCGAGTTTGCTGCAAAGAAATATATTTTGGGAATTTCTGGAGAAATGTTACATACGTTTAGGAACTTTGAGTGATATCATTTAGTGGCTTGACACGAATAACAAAGAAAAACTAATATGTTGAGATAGCGAATCATTTTGTTTCTACTACCTTTTTTTTCTAATACCATAGATTGTCGCAAACTCGCGAAAATTTGAAATTATTTTGAATAAATTAAAACAAAATCTTTACAAAATCAAATAGAAAAACAAAAGATCTTTAAAAAAATCGGATAGACTGGTAATTTTTCATGACACGATTCATCACTTTTTCAGGGTCGCCTGTAATTTCATGATATTTAAGACTTTTCAGGTCGGTAGACACCCTGGTTGAAGGGCGTAGAGGTGCACTGAGAAAGGATTTTTCAAAATTCAACCCCTGAAAGAATAAAAATGGGGTGTAAAAGTTTCTATAGAAAATTGTATTCCTTGCGCGTATCAACTTGAAACTCGGTATAAATATGTGGCACTCTCTTATCCCGCACCATCAAGAATGAGCGGCCGCCGCCGAAAACAAACAATCATCGTCCCAGACGATTACGATTGAATCTCTTCGCGCTATCCTCACGCCTCAACGGTAGCAACAGCCATCTTATACGACCGATCTCCTCGAAGCAACAGGCGTCTTTTCACCTCTCAAATAAAAAAGCCTTCCTATTTTTTAAAAATTGTAATCAATATTTGTAGTGCAGTGTAAATAAACGGAGTAAATAAGCATTAAGCCTTGTGTCGCTGATGACTACACTTCATTCCACCACAAATATTCTTCAAAACAAATAATAAAACGCAATAGTCAGGTTTTTCTTTTGACAACCCCTAATAAGAGGTGAAACTGATAATTAAGTTTCTATGGGCAAAATTCCACGCGAACGAAAGCTAGTAATAAATAAATGAATAATTTATTATCTCGAAACGGAACGGTTCGAGATAATGTCAATCTTTTGAAATTTTGCAGGTAATCATTTAATAGTGTCCTGAATGAGTCCTCAAAAATAAAACATAAGACCTATAGAAAAACGCCTTGGCGAAACTACTACCTTAAAAATGCGATTTTTTTAATCGCAAACTGTTTGAACGCTTTGTGAGATAAAGAAAAAGTCTTACTCGTGGAATTTCCTCGTAATCCGAGGGTAACGAATCACCGCTCAGAGCCAAGCAGTAATGAGGAGGGTTACTCGATTGGCAAACAATTATCGGTCCTTTGTTTCTCGGCAATTCGTGTCCAGTTTTCGCCATGTATCGAGAAGTGAAGGGCCTCGCGTCTGGTTGATCGAGTGGTGCTTCCAATTGAGTGTCCATGTAAGACGACACCAGGTGCGTTATGATCTACGGATATTTTCACTCTTCGTTAAAATGGAAATTTTCGAACGGATGGTTTTGCCATGAGCGGACGTGTGATTTTGCGTTAATAGAGATACGCTTTTATTGATTACCGCAGTGTCTGTCGGCAAACTGCTGTCCCAAGCCTTTCCATTGTGGGTGCCACCGCTGTTCCATTTGAATTCGCTCATCGAGCCACCCTTCGCCAACACCTTGATCCTCTTGACAAGATAGTCCTGATTGTTGGACAATTCGAGGAAGGGCACGAGTGTGGGCAGTGTCGGAATTCCGGCAACAAGGAATTGCGATTGCGCGAGTTTACGGAGTCTCTCCAAACCCACGTGTCCCGGCTGGGAATCGCTCAAGCCGTGACGCGTCAACGAGGTGCAAACGTTGTCAATTTCCAGGGCTACCCTCTCGACCACGGTCTTGCTGATCCACTGTCGATTAACGAGAATAATCCTTAAAATTGTCAGTGCGATACAGACTCCGGTAGGTCTTTTTTTTTACCACGTGATAATGCAATTTTAAGTCGCTTTCTTGTCTGCCTGTCTGCTTGATACAAATTTTGAAATCGTTTTTAAACATCGACAGCTGATGGACATATTTCTCGCCATGTTAGTGACGCACATCATGCTTAAAACTGGATGACAAACACCCACACTGACAGACAAAATAAATATAAATATTTTTAAAAAGTGGAACCGAGAGAAAAAATTGTGAAAAAAATAAATAAAGAAATAAATATAGTTTAGTGAAAGAGAAAAATATAAAAATAATAATTAATAGTGAATAGTGCATTAGTGACAATTTCTACGATGGTCAAGGAGACAGCCACCCAACTTAAGCTATTTCTATTTCACATATGATCAGGTAAAGAAAAACTGAAGTAAACCTGAAATTTGCCACATGTCTCTGTCATGATCTCATCAGGATGGTTAAAATAGATTGCAAAATTTCACAAACACAAGACTAAAAAGCATAAAATAATTTCTCGTAGCCCCATGCAGATGTATAACCCAATACAGATTCCTAACCCAATACAGATTGTCCTGAAAATTGGTGATTGTGAATTTTTAATAGCTATGGAAATAATTGTAAGATTTAAAATGAAACATGCGGGGCGCATGCAAAAGATAATGCATGAATAGTTCACCTAAGTCTCCAACAATTTTATTGCAACTAATTGTGTTTTCTCAACGACAGCTACCCCCTACACTACTCACTATTATCTATTGCATGCGTCCCGCGTTTTTCGTTTTAAATCTTACAATTATTTTCATAGCTGTTAAAAATTCACAATCACAAGTTTTCAGGACAATGTGTATTCAGTTATACATCTTTATGGGGCTACGAGAAATTATTTTATACTTTTTAGTCCGTTTTAAAAACGTGGTTTTTTTTAAAATAAATTTTTTATTTATTTCTTCTGCTCTCACCATACGAAGGTTCGCCGTCCATTGGTTGACTTTGTTCGGATCGATTCTGTACTTTCGCCAAACGTCCGGAGCCCCGAAATATCCCCTTGGTGAACTTCCCTCCTCCGCTCCCGGGCTCGTTGATTTTGTTTTATCTGCGAGTTAAAGATGGCTACTGTACTTTATTTATTTACCCGAGGATTCAACGCCATCCTCGAAGCGAATAAAGCGAAATTCGGGTTGATTGCTCGAGTACTTTTTCTACAATTCATTTCCAAAATGGCAAAAAAATGTTTCGCAGCTTATCCTTTTAACGAAGCGTCATTGAGAAATCGTGTGATGCTAATATACGAGATGACGTCTCACCAACGGTTGGTGACAATTGATAAGCGCATCGTCTCAGCATTGGTGAGACTTCCGCGGGATTTCTGGTAGCCGGATGTGACCAGAACGAGCTCAGAAGATTCGAGGGCTGATCGATGTTCGTCGAGTGTGTAGACTTGCGCTCACGATCGACGATCTCTTTTAAATAATTCCGGAGCTCCGTTTCGTCCTGTATGAGGCCCTCGCCCGTTAAGCTGCCGTTCATCGAGGAGTTCAACGAACGACTGGTGTACGAACTGTTCGGCGGTAGAATCAAGTTACGGGGCGAAGGAGGATCGCCGTATTTACAAAAGGGGCTGGATCCGGTGTACGTTTCTGAAATATAAAACAACATGTATCGTTTTTATTTCAATGTGCAATAAAGGTTTTGTATAGAAATACAAAAAATTGACCGACTTGTGAAGATTTTTGTGAAGGATCAAATCGCTAATTTTTTCTTTTGCATTTTTCTCGAAACTATGTTTTATGAAACGGTCCGGTTCACTTCAAATTCAGGCAGAGTACAGTCAGAGTGTCTAATTTTGACCAGAACTGAAATTTCATGACATTTCATGACTTTTAGTATGACTTTCTGGTATGAAAGTATACTTTATAATGCCTTAGTGCGACTAATTTTCTAAACTTTTATATTTATATTTTTCTCTTTGAAACAGATGTGTGTTGTATGCCAATAAAAAGTATACAAAATAAACGAAAAGTCACCAAACTGTACAATTCCATGTGTAGTGAAAAAAGTGAGACAAACATCATTTCAAGTTCGCTGTAAAGAAATATATTTTGGGAATATCTCGAAAAATATCACATACATTTTGGAACTTTGAGTTCCAAATCATCTAGTCGCTTTACACGAATAACAAGGAAAAACGAATGTGTTGGAATAACGAATCATTTTATTTTCTACTAACTTTTGTTTTAATACCGTAGATTTAATATCGCAAACACACGAAAATTTAAAATTATTTTGAATCAATTAATACAAAAATCGGCCATGATAACGAACGTTGCAGAGATCTTTAAAAAATCAGGTAGCACGGTAATTTTTCATGACTTTTCAAGTCGATAGACACCCTGACAGTTTACAACATTTTCTGTCGTATGACCGTATGATTACTCGATATGTATATCCATTTGTTAATAACAAATGATTAAAGTTGTTTTTTTTTGGATTCCGAAAATCGAATTTTTGTTCTACACCTTGCCATTTTCGTAATTTGCAAAATAAAAATAAAGTATCAGGGCATACGAAAGTTCCATAATTATACGAAAGGCACCCTTTTTTATGTTTCATTTCAGTTCACCATAGATGCCGGGATCAGCAACACCAATTGGCGATGCAGCAACAGTTGCCCTTTGTTCAAACAATAACGTCATTGTATAACAATATTTTTCAATAACGAAAATTTAATCTTATCTAGACTAGGGTAAACCGACCAGTAAATGGACGAATAACGATTCAACAGGACCAAGATGGACTGTAAAATAAGAATGTTATGAAAGCAAACGTTTTAATTGCTGTAGCTAACCAAAACTATTATTCTGATAGTAGAAAAAAATATTGAAACTGAATGCAACAAATAATATTGAAGGGATTGATGGATAAGTAGCAAAATGACTAAATCGCAAGCGAATGGACGAAATTATCGGTAAATGGACACCAGACTACCAGTAAAGGGACGTGTAGTGTAGATAAACGTCGTAAGGGATAACAATTTATTATTCATCTCTAACTCTGACCTATTATTACGAATTTATTTTAAAAATTTGCAAAATATTAAAGATTGATTTTATATTAAAAAATAAAAGTAACTCTTACCCTCAAAACTCACAAAAACGTTTGTTTTCGCAAGTACAACAAACTATACAAATTTGGTGTGGTGTCAAAATTCGATATTAAGGTTCTGTAGTTTCGGTCAAATCTTAGGAGTTGCCTGAAATTTAAGTATGGTGTAGATATGACCTTCATGGACTGATGTCCAAATTTTCAATTCGATTCACCGTCTAGTTGATGAGATAATTGCAATTGAATATGGGTCTTTTTGTACGCGAACCCTATACCTAACACGTAAACGGATAGGATTTTGCTCACAATTTTCATTATGTGTTCTTAACGAATCTTAGGATTTTAAAATAAAACCACTCGTGTATGCAGTACTATTGTGGGATTCATTAAAAAAAAATGGCAATTTTTGACCATTTATTGTCGGAGATATCGACTTTTAAAAACTATTAGTTTTATTTCACACGGAACTGGGGCACAACCAGCTGTGACGACCTGATTGGCGCGTAGCTGGGAACTACTAAAACTGATTGGCTTGTGGCTGAGAACTTGAAGTCTTTTGTCACGCACGATTGCAACGCCGCTCTGTAGGACATACAGAGTGTACAGGCTCTGTCAAAAATTTACAACCAACAGTATCATATAGGCATTGGGTTTTACTATACGCTACGGCCGAAACTTTTAGCTCATACGTGTGCCCACAGAACGCCCTTAAACTAAAAATTTGTTTTTAACGACACCTGTGATTTTTTTCCTAACCTATAGTGATTAGAATTTTTATCGACAATTTAAAGATCTGCTTATTTTACGGCCACATGTCACACCAAGCGAGCGGCCATGAGGTTGATATTTCTGAAAAAAGAAAAAAAAACCTCCCGCTCTGTTGAAGGATAAACAACGTCTTTCTATTCGTATCCCCAAAGTATGGTCCGTCTAAGAGAAAACTTGGCCTTAGGATTTTTACCGACTCGACGTGCGAGCCGTGTCCTTAAATATAAAGTAACGTCGTCCATTCGTTGGTCAGTGTGCCGTATGTATGAATTATGTGTGAAACCCAACCTCGTCATCCCAATCCTCTCACCAGGAAGACCTATTGAAAATCGACCTGT
Organism: Ophion ventricosus; assembly: GCA_963932345.1. Taxonomy (NCBI): domain Eukaryota; kingdom Metazoa; phylum Arthropoda; class Insecta; order Hymenoptera; family Ichneumonidae; genus Ophion; species Ophion ventricosus. Next base: position 6,167,738 of record OZ010714.1, on the reverse strand, counting down.
TCTTTGTGGCCCAAGATTACGCACACTCGATAAATTTAAAAAAATCATAACGCGCCAACAAAATAAGAGAACGATGAGTAGCTCCTATAATCCTTGTATTCCACCTGTTTTCAATCAATCGAACTATCAGGTATCGAAACAAACGACAATTCTCAATGGCTCACTGTTTTCGTTGATGCCCGGCGATCCGAGGGCGTTGGATCTTCTACCGAAGCTCATGGAAGTCAGATTGATAGGAGTCGTGCTGTCTGCCTGTTTCGGCGGCAAAGGTGTGCCAATTTGAAACATTGGATCGTCCTCCCTTACTCCGAGTAACCTTCTCTGTCGAGGACTGAGTATCACCGGCTGCAGACTCAAAGTCGCCAAGCAGTATCTGGCTATGTGATAAAGAGCGTTCAGGCCAAATATCAGGGCCAGGCACCATTCGATCCAAAAAAATGGCTTGTAGGCTGAACCTCCGTAGAGTCTTGAGGAACGAGAAGAATAGGAAATAATAATGTTGATACCGATAGTAAGAACGGCGATTAAAATGATAAATTACACGCTACGTACATGTCGAAGATGACGAGGCTGAGGAGAGTTCCGTTAACGAAGAACCACGTAACACTGTTCCTCGCCTTAGTTTGCGTTTGCCTCAGGTCCAGCGTCTGCTCTACTTGCGGCTTCGGAGTTAAAGTTCTGCATAGACAAAAAAAAACACGATTTCGCGAATAAGACTCCGTTTAATTGTCTAGATACATGTAAATTTACAAAAATTAATTAGGGGAACAAAACGGAACGCAGCGATGAATTATTTCGACGCGTTAAATTATTTCCTAACGCGAATAACGCAAACCGTGCTCACCTGGCGTTCGGCGAAATGCATCGCATGGGAGAATGAAAGTCGCCCATTTTCTTACTTGAGAAGAAAAAAGAAAGTCCACAATTATTGGACAATTGTTGAATCTCCTTTTGTTTTTTTTTTCTTTTTTCTTTCACCGCTCAATTGTCGCGTTGTATCGCGCGGAAGTGCAAGTTTCACGAATTCGCCATAACCTTAAAATCCTTTCGACGAGATAAGGAAAACAGCGCGATGCGTGAACCGATGCCGGTTATGAATTTTAAACACCAAAGTCGCGCCAATTAAAGTCGAGCTGGCGAACCAAGCCATCTCGCGGTATTTTGGTGTATCTTACGTACTACCAGTCATGTCAAGCGAGCGTCTATCGTCTTCTCGAAACCTCAGCGTAAACTTTTGCTCCGCGTTATCACCAACCAAATGTTGATAAAACTCGTTCAATATCGTTTTTTAACACCAAACATTCTTTATACGTGACAAAAAATCTTCACATAAAATATTGGACAATTTTCGAGAGAAAACATATCGATGAACGCCAAAGGAGCAGATCGCTCAATTGACTTGCAGATTGCGGGTATCCTGAGATCTAGTTCCGCGCAGTCCAGCGAACGAGGCCGGCCCGACAGAGAAGAGACACCGTGGCGCTCTCATGCGGAGCCTTCCCGTACTCGTGAACTCCAGTCCCCGTGTAGCGTACACGCAACAGACAATCCCCCCAGTTTGTTACGGACTACGCGACAAGTCGGATTAGAGTTTCGTGCGTTTCGTTTGTACGCACCCGCGCGTGTTTTTCTTCTTTCAATTATCATTTCCCTTATCCTCATTGTAACGCGCAAATTTTTTGGCAAACGATAATATTCGCGTGGCCATTAATCGTGTGACATCGTTGCATCGTGCTCGGATAAGCCGAGTGGATACTTCATCGTGGTGGATGCGTGGTGCCGCGAGTTTGTGTGCTGTGTGTGTGTGTGTGCGGGATAAAAGTCAAATGTGCCGTTAGTGAAATCATCTCTCGGGGCACGGGAATAGGACGGCAAGAGCGAGAGAGAGAGAGAGCGATAGATCTACACGAAAAACTCTAGACACACATATATTTATTATAAGAGAGAGAGAGAGAGAGAGGGAGAGCAAGGTACAGTAAGTCGAACGAACGAGATTCCAAAATAATCGTCGTTCTTCCACCAAGTCACCGTGTTTTTCATTCGTCGAGCTTCAAAATGAGTAAAACTTGTGCGCGCTGTGAAAAAACGGTTTACCCGATCGAGGAACTCAAATGTCTCGACAAGGTGGGTTCAACACGTCTTCATTGTCACTCTCAACTTCTTGCTAGTTCTGTTTTTTATTTTTTCGTATGTTCACAAAAAAACAAGCGGGCAGATGCTCTCCGCACGATCGCGCGGTTTTCCTGCGCGATAACACTCGACGATTTTAGAGCCGTGCTCGCGTTTGGCCCTTCGGGTCCATCTGGAACGGATCTCAGGGGCCACACCAGCCGGTTCGAAAGTTTTTGCTCGCTAGAGAGCAAAATTTTTCTCTCCCACACACACATACCGCGGCGTATCAACCACCCCGTGCTCTTCGCGCATCTCCCTCATATGCGTCTCCTATAAAGCGATTTTTCTTCACTTCACCCAGTTTTCTCGCGAGTCCCGTATCCTCTTTCAGACGCGCGACACCACGGCTGCTTTTCGCAGCATCCCAAGACAGAGAGAGAGAGAGAGAATGGGAGAGAGAGAGAGAGAGAGAGCACTATACTCGTGCCCCAGAGCCGCGAATGCATAAGCTACAGATGCAACGCGATCGGGGGAATCGCTGCGGTGTTCTCTTCGATGTTCCGTTGACACGCCTGTATAGCAACGCCAGTGACATTATTTCGTGACCCGTGCACGAACCGGAAAGTGGGCTCGTCGGCGGTTACGCTGCCGCGAGGGGGGGGGGGGGGGGGGGGGGGGTTGCAATTTATATCTCTGCTGTAATTCGCCGTAAAAAACCGGAGGAAAAAATTTGGATCTGAAATAGGCAACGCTGTAACGAAATTTTTTTTTTCTTTAATTTTTGAATTTCAACTGATCTACTGGACATTTCGCTTTGCGGTGTCTATAAATAAAGATTGTACAAAACATTTTAAGGTATTACTGGATCGGGCAAAAAGTTAGTTCAAAATGGACAAATCGTGGATTTACAAGTCTAGATCATGTCGCAACGTGTTACAGCCTTACAAATAGATAATTTAATAATAAATCAACACTTAGAGAATGTTAATTTCCATTTTTAATAATAATTGAAGTGAAAGTCGACGATATTGGTGTGGGCTTGACTGAGATTTTGTCAGTGACTGTACATCTGTTGCAACTGTCCAACAAAAATGTATCAATTTTGAAATTTTATTCGTTCACATCATTTTATTATTATCAATAATTGCCCCAAAACTCAATATATATTGAGTTTTCCAATGATTGTTGTTAATTAAACGTTAAAAAAAGGCGATACTCCTCGTTACTTTAACCCTTCGTGGTGACACTTCCAAATTCAATCGCGGTGGTCACACTTGGGTCGATTCTACCCAGTCAGTTTGCAAAATAAAAAGTATTGTGACCAAACTATCGGTCCGAAGTGGTTCAAAAAATTTCGGAACATGCTTTGAACTTTTTAGATCATGTACGAAAAATTTATTTATAACAAATAAAATGGCGACCTGTTGGAAAAAAAAACCTTGACGAGGTGAAAACGCAAAAAAGACTTTTTTTGTTTGTTAAAAAAATCATAGTTCCGTGAATTTTCAATATTTTTACCTAAAATTTAGACGTGATACTCCTTAGATATGCTACTTTTGGGTAAAAAAAAATAGTATCATATTGCGCATACCAAAAGAGGTATTTATTCCGACATGTGAAGAGAGTAAATTTTATGGTATGAGGATACTTCAAAATCCAGGTAAGATGGTGAATACAGTCCCATTCGAAACCGGGAACTATTATATATTTACGCAAAAAATTGATCGATGTGGCGAATATACCCAGGGTGACCACGAACGGTTAGTTAATTTCTCGATAATTACTCGGTTGATTTATTTGAAACTTGGCATAATCAATCGCTTGATTCTAAATCTTGATGATATAATATTTTCACAATTTACGGCGATTTAGTACCATTCGTTTTGCAACCATTAAGGCCTCAGTCCACTCTAGGATTTTCCAAACATCGATTTTTTTTTTGTTTAAAATGTACCTTGATACCTATAAAATTATATTCCAAAAGATTATGGGTGTGAAAAATCTCTGAGTACTCGATTTTCGAATTCTAGCGCAATCCCTCTTGATTCATGTCGTAACTTTCTACTAACTTTAAACGCGTTTATCTCAAAATTACATTTTTCAAGTCGGCCGGACTCATAACTCAAACAAATTTCAACCGATTCACGTGAAATTTTAACTGTATAGTTAGGATTACATTTTCTGAGACACTACGTAGGATTTTTTTTACATTATATTGAATAGTTCCTTTTTTATAAACAATTTTCTGACGATTTTCTCATGGCATTTTATACTTTTTGTTTTAGAAATGCGCCATTTTGACAAAAAACAATATATAAAAAAAAATCCTACGTACTTCTATAGCTATTCTTATATATAATCGAAAAAACCTTTAGTGTCTCATCATAACTCAAAAATTATAGGAGCTGTTGGTCCGGCCGTTGACCTTCCAGAAATAAAGGCGTCATCGGAAAAATGCTGCACAGTCGCCATTTTGACATGTATCGCTGTAAAAAAATAATTTTGTATAGTCAATTACGTGTATAATAAAACCCCTATTTTGTAATCCCGATTTATTTGATGGTTTCGCTGAAAAAAAAATCACAAAATATGCTCTTTTTCTTGGCCTCTAGAGTGGCCTAAGGCCTCAAACGATCGTGTTAACTTCACATGTTTATAACTACTAAATTATTTAGTGAAAATTTTTAAAATAATTCATGTATTATTGTCCTATTAAGAACTATAATTCCTCAAATTTTCAAGAATTTTGGCGATTTTTTAATATCCATCCAGTAATACCTTAAGGGATTTCAACAAATTGAATCCACCCTAATGGAGGGGGGGGGTAGTTGGATAAATCGTATCTCCCACGTTATGGGGATAGCAAATATTTTTTATTGGCGTTATGGTCAGTTGAAAAATATCGTAACTATAGGGATGAAATTTTTTTTTTCTTGCGAAGGATATCGTTCTTTTACGAGTTGTTCCCGTTTTTCACCGCTCAGCGCTCTTGGCTGTTCATTTATCCATTCTTCATTCTCACATCGTGTACCGGAGAGCCTTACAATAATTACGCCAGATGTTATCCAATTCCGATCGTTATCATTATCTTATCTTTATCGCAGACCGACTTTCAGTAAAACTTTGCGGTCAGAATAAAAGTCTTGCCGTTTTACAAATCATTTCTGTGATATTTCATTTACGATGACGTCATCTTACACACACACACATAAACACAGCTAGCATTTTTCTTCCCCGGTAAATTATCCGCTACAATTGTTTCTATTCGTCGAGGACCCAACCGCCTACGTGTAGACAACGCGTTTTACGAGTTTCGGTCAATGGGAAGTTCGTGATGATGTTTTCGTTTGTGGCCAGCCACGAAAGGGCGTTATAACGAATTAAGAGGCACGAGGAAGAAGTTAAGAAGATTCCCGCATGCTGTAATAAGCATCAATTTGTATATATTCGTCTATGAGGCTCGAAAAAAATGTGTGTCGTGTTTTTACGTACAAGAGACCGGTTATTCTTATTCTAAAGTAAAACGATATTGAAGTTTGCGTCGTTGCATCGCAAAGAAAATTTGCCGGTCGAATTTTGGCCTAATAAAATCACTGAAACGTTTTTGAGAAATCTCATTAGAGATTCACAGATCAAATTTCCAAAAAGGCATTTTAAATGATGATGAAAATAAAGAAATAAAAAAATTAATGAAATTTTTCGTTGCATTTCGACGATACAAACTTTAAAATTGTTAATAAATTGACGGAGGGGGGGGGGACCTTTTAAAATTTAATTGCCACCGCAATTAAATTTTAAAAGGTTGCTACGGGTAGCATCGCGAGATTTTTATTATTACAATTATTTCCAAGTTTGCATCGTTGGAATGCAATGAAAATTAATATTTCTGAATTGCTTTAAGGGGGAAAAACCCTTTACAATGTTCAAAAAATCGATTTATTCTTTTCAAATATATTGAAAGTATAATATTGGGTGAAGTAAAAATTCTGAGCGTTTTCCGCTGGATGTCTCTAGTGAGCTATATCTCACGATGTATACATCGCATCGGGTCATACTAAACGGCGATTTAAAGGTGACATTACGCTTCAAAAAAAGTTCTTTGACAGTTTTGTGTTTGGTGAAGCCAGTTCTGTGTTACAGCGTTCCAAAATGGACGTAAAAAAAGAGAAAATTCGATACATTCTTCAGTACCACCACGACCAAGGTGAAAAGGCGGAGCAGGCGGCAAAAAAAAATTGTGCTGCTTATGGACCCATTACAGTATCGAATGCAACAGCAAAGTGGTGGTTTCAACGATTCCGTTCTGGTAATATGGACGTCGAAGATGAGGCACGCTCTGGTAGGCCAATCGTCGAAAATGTCGATAAAATCATGGAAATCGCCGAGTCGGACCGGCATGTGAGCACTTATTCCATTGCCCAGGAACTGAAGATTAGCCAGAAAACCGTTTGGAGCCATTTGCATAAGGCTGGTCTCAAGAAGAAGCTCGATGTATGGGTGCCACACGAATTGACGCAAAAGAACCTTTTGGACCGAATAGATGCCTGCGATTCTTTGCTGAAACGTACTGAAATCGACCCATTTTTGAAGCGGATGGTGACTGGCGATGAAAAATGGGTCACATACGAGAACAACAGCCGCAAAAGATCGTGGTCGAATCACGGTGAGCCGGCCTAAACGATCCCCAAGCCCGGATTAACGGCCAAGAAGGTTTAGCTGTGCTTGGTGGGATTGGAAGGAAATCATCCAGTATGAGCTGCTCCCATCGAGCTAAACAATCAATTCGGGCCTCTACTGTCAACAACTGACCAGATTGAAGCAGGCGATCGATCAGAAGCGGCCAGAATTGGCCAATAGGAAGGGTGTTGTGTTCCATCAAGACAACGCCAGGCCGCACACATCTTTAACGACGCGCCAGAAGCTCCGAGAGCTTGGATAGGAGGTTCCATCGCACCCGCCGTATAGTCCAGACCTGGCACCAAGCGATTATCACCTTTTCAAGCATTTGCAAAATTTTCTTGATGGTACAAAACTGGCCTCAAGAGAGGCTTGTGAAAATGAGCTGGTCAAGTTTTTTACCAATAGGGACGAGGACTTCTTCAATCACGGAATTATGAAATTGCCTTCAAAATGGACAAAAGTTATCGAACAAAACTACGCATATTTTATCTAAATCGGATAATCCTAACTATATTAATTTCATCGTCGAAATAGAGCGAAAAAACGCTCAGAACTTTTTACTTCATCTAATATATTGAGAGTATACGGGAAAATCGAAAAATCGAAATATGAAATATTTACGAATTTATAGCACATAGAGTCGAGAGCGTGACGGGACTGCGTGCTGTGAACTAGGGAAACTTTAAACGCGATTATCTCGAAACTGCATTTTCAAAAACTGCTCATGTTATAGCTCAAAAAGTTGTTGATCGATCCGGTTGAAATTTCAGAAGGTTTCTCACTATAACATTATCGGAAGGATTTACCTAAAGTTTAGAGGTTATCACGTAAATAAATTCCTTTTTCGGGGTAAAAATTGTCGAGAAAATGGTCAAAAATATGAAAATTTGATTAAAAAGCCTACTTAATTTTTAATTTTATACTTTTTAATATTTTTGTAGGTATATCCTTCCCCTACACATGTCAATAATCGAAAAAATATTTTCGATTTTTGTTTCAGATCAATAGAAAAACATCAGACAAATAGAGCACTTTTCGATATCACGCAAAATACTCCTAAAGAAATACCTTATAACGTCATGGACTTGAAGTTTGCATCGTTGGAATGCAACGAGTTTTTTTTACATTTTCATTTTTATTAGTATCGAAAATCGTCTTTTGCCGATTTGTGGTTGTAGATTGTTAAATAAGGAGCCTAAAAAATGATCGCGGCATTTTTATAGCTTAAATGTTTCGAAGAAAATTTGGGAAATTCAGTAAAATAAAATACTTCAACATCGTATAACGCCGTCATTTTGCTCTGTTGGAAAATAAAATTTAACACGTGAAAGTTGTTATAAGATAATGCCATAATTTTCAAATGATGCGATTATTTTATCACCTTTAAAAAATTCATGAAAAATGAGTCATTTTTGAACGTCTAAAGGGTTTCCCCCCCCTAATTTCTTTTGACAGTTTCAGCCAACGAAAACACTCAACCATTTTTTTAACGATATTTATTTAGCGATCTATAATATAAATCTATAAAAAAAAATATCTATAACAATAAAAATAAGGAAAATAAAATGTAAGAAATCTTTTTGTTCCGTTCCAACATTGCAAGTTTCAACCCCATTGTATTCTTCCCTTTGATCGCAGACACTTCAAAGAATACCTTTTTTTTTCCAATCCTATTCAAACGACGTAGTGAGTTTGCGCAATTTCAAGATATACTCATTTAAATTATAGTCTCCGCAAAATCGACCGTAAATCAACTGTAGGAATAGAAGAAGATGCGGGAAAAATTATCTCGAGCCGTAAAAGTGAAAATTAATATACGCCGTATGGAATGTCACGGAAGGAAAATGACTCTATCGTCTGAAAATAATCGTGTTGTTCGCGAAACGGGGGTTGCGCATAGAGACACGCGCAACAGGTGGGTTGTACGTACAGTTGAAATATAAGCACGAATCAACGACCTGTTGCTTCGAATGTGCCACTTTGTGGGGCCGTTCGCTTCGTAGATACCAGGCGCGGAAATTCTTTATTCATTCTTCGCCCTTGCTCTCTTGCATAACGAGAATAATGAATATTTGAATAGAATTTCGTCATTAAATTGCTATATCTGGATGAATAAGAAAATAGTACAAACACGATGAATAAAATATGATCTTGTCGACACATCGTTGGAATGCAACGAAAATTTATTTTTCTTCTATTGCTCACATTTTTTTTCTCGCCGATTTAGGGTACGAACGTCACTCAAATGGTTTTTTCTTTTATCCTTATAAGAGATTCACGAGTCTGGAAAAATAAAATGTTTAGATTTTGATAAAAATGAAGAAATGAAGAAAATTAAAAAGAACTTTCGATGCAGTGAAAGTTCTTTTTAATTATTCTTTTATTTCTTCAGTTTTATTACAATCTATCATTTTTTTAAAGACTCTTATGGATCTCTTATGAGGATAAGAAAAAAAAACCGTTTGACTGATTTTCTTACCCAAAATCGACGAAAAAAAGAGCAATAGAAGAAAAATTAACTTTCGTTGCATCGTTGGACCGCAGCGAAAATTAATTCTGTTCAATTGAAAACAATTTGTTTTCGGCCGACACAGGCTATGAAAATCACTGGAATACTTTTACGTATTCTCCATTAGAGATTTGCGACCACAATTCGGAGGAAAAAAGAAACCTTTTTTGATAACAATAAAAATAAGGTAAGAAAAAGAATAAAGAAAAAAATATCGATGCGTTCCAACAATGCAAATTTCAACGTTATAATAAAATATGCAAAATTAAAAACTATAAATTAAAATGAGTGAAATTAATGAGCAATAGAAATCCTAGAATTTTGAAAAAAACCCGCTATGGAATTCACTATTTCGATAAGTCGTTTCAATTTATCAATAAAGAAATAAGCGAATAAAATGAATGAAGGAAGTAAATAAGTAAATAAATGAGAGGTCACGCACTGTTATTCGAAAAATTGAATAATTAAGGAATAAATATGTGCATACGTCCATATGTAAAAATACACATATGCAACCGTGATCAGCCATCAATGAGAACGATCCAAGAGTTCCGCTCGTGTCAATGCTCCCAATGATTTTATATTCTATCAACCTTCACTTTTCCGTCCCTCGATATACTTCTCTCCTTGCTACAACTTTACCATGCTAAAAATGACATAGGATCAAAGTTTGCAACGTTGAAATGCACCAAACATTTTCAAAAATATTTTTATTTCTCAATTTTTATTCCTATCCAAAATCATGTTTTGCAGATATGGATTTTGCATCTTTGAATGAGAACTCTTTAAAATGTTTCAGTGATTTACGAAGCTTAAGGCCCTAGGCCACTTTAGGATTTTTCAAAAATCGATTTTTTTTTTGTTAAAAATCCACCTTAGTACCTATAAAATTATATTCCAAAAGATTATAGGTGTGGAAATCTCTAAATACTCGATTTGCGAATTCAAGCGCAACCTCTCTTGATTCACGTCGTGACTTTCTACTAACTTTAAACGCGTTTATCTCAAAACTACATTTTTCAAGTCGACCGGACTCATAACTTAAACAAATTTCAACCGATTTACTTGAAATTTTAATTGTATTTTTAGAATTACATTTTCTGAGGCTTTTTTAAGGATAGGATTTTTTAAAATTATATTGCATAGTTCCTTTTTTATAAACAATTTTCTGACGATTTTCTCATGGCATTTTATAGTTTTTGTTTTAGAAATGCGCCATTTTGACAAAAAAACAATATATAAAAAAAATCCTACGTACTTCTATAGCTATTCTTATATATAATCGAAAAAACTTTAGTGTCTCATCATAACTCAAAAATTATAGGAGCTGTGGGTTCGGCCGTTGACCTGCCAGAAATAAAGGCGTCATCGGAAAAATGCTGCACAGTCGCCATTTTGACATGTATCGCTGTGAAAAAATAATTTTGTATAGTCAATTACGTGTATAATAAAAACCCCTATTTTGTAATTCCGATTTATTTGATGGTTTCGCTGAAAAAAATAACAAAATATGCTCTTTTTTTTGGCCTCTAGAGTGGTTTAAGACCTTAAGTTGGCTTAACAAGCATTAGAGCAATTTAGAAAAAAGGAATTTTTATTGCATTCCAACAATGTACTCTTTAACCTTTCGTGGTCACACTTCCAAATTCAATCGCGGTGGTCACACCTGGGTCGATTCTATCCAGTCAGTTTTCAAAAAAGTATTGTGACGAAACTATCCGTCCGAAGTGGTTCAAAAAATTACGTAACATGCTTTGAACTTTCTAGATGATGTACGAAAAATTTATTTATAAGAAATAAAATGGCGACGTGTTGAAAAAAATTCATAAAGAGGTGAAAACGCAAAAAGACACTTTTTCGCTAAAAAAAAATCATGGTTCCGTGAATTTTCAACATTTTTATCTAAAATTTGGACGTGATACTCCTTAGATATGCTACTTTTGGGAAAAAATAGTAGCATAGTGCGCGTGCCAAAAAAAGTATTTATTCCGACATGTGAAGAGGGTAAATTTTATGGTATGAGGATACTTTAATCTCTAGATAAGATGGTGAATACATTCCCATTCGAAGCCAGGAATTATTATATATTTACGCCAAAAATTGATCGACGGGTCGATTCTACTCAGGGTGATCACGAACGGTTAATCTCAATCGGTAGCTTTGTTGGTCTCCTATTTTTCGTTTTTTTTCCCCCATCTGTACTGTTCATTCCGTATATCACTAGAATGTCTCGACTTTATCCATCGAAGTTATCCAAAAAAATTGCACAACCCGACATTACCTCTCAATTGTGAAATAATGCAAACGAATGAAATCGCATATCAAGTGCCCCGAAACGAATAATTATTATTCGCGATTTCTCCTTGTGATATATATAATTCAGAAATAACGAATAATTTGAAGAACTAAGTATGCGTCGCGAACCCGCGATTCACGTCGGCGTTTGCTCGTGTACATACTTGCCTGTGGGGAATCCCCTCTCACTGTCAGATTTATTTGCGTTAAACGCGAGAATTGTGGGCCCCCGTGTAGATAATGTAACGTGGAAGTGAGATAAGAGCTAGCGCTCTCTCTCTCTCTCTCTCTCTCTCTCTCTCTCTCTCTCTCTCTCTCTCTCTCTCTCTCTCCTTTCTCGCTCGTAACACAAAATGTTCATGTTCACGTACTTCTCACCTCATCTCTGAAGCCTTGAGTCATTGAATAGGAAGATTCAAAGAGTATCCAAAATCTAAGGAAAACAGATTTATTATTTGAGCGATTTTTTTTTGCATTTCAAAGGGCCTTCAGGATCGAGGCAATTTTTTTTATTGCCGCGGTTAAATTTCGAAGACATTATCATCATTATTTTTGTCGGTGCTTGGTTTTTTATTTTTATAATAGACTTATTGCTCGGGCACACGCTTTCTTATCTTAATCTAGACCGGAACAATAATGCTGGGCGACACTCGAGAGTTCCAACACCACCTCGGGTACCGCCCAGTAAAAAAAAAATTGCGTAAAGGTAGTAGTCAAAAGGTAGTAGTAGATTTTTTCTATTTATCTGAAACAGAAATTAAAAATATTTTTCGATTATTGACATGTGTAGGTGAAGGATATACCTTTTTTTTTTTTGAAGTTTTACTTGCATAGCCTTTTCGGCTTTTTACAAGGCTCCACTGTTATATATCCTTCTACTGTTGTTTTCCACACTGTATCTTTTTGTTCCCCAATTCTTCCCCGTTGCGGCCGCAGCCGACTTCCCCCTCTGCATCGTATTCACCATGACGTGTCTGTCATGGGCATGGAAAACTGCGGAAAACCTATACCGATACAGCCGGTCCCAAGTTCGCCTCCCAGTCACGGAACTTGTCGCCTTTTGCCGAGAAATTGTCGAAGAAAAACATTTCTCGACGAAAGTAACACGACTGCACGGAGAGAATTAAATGTTAAAAATTACCGTGCAGTAACGGTAACCAGATGACAACCCTGAAACTTCGCTTATTATTACTGAGTAAAACACAGATTTTCACGAAAATAAAATAAAATTTCTTCTTCAGATAGAACATTTTACCAGATATTCTAGTAAATTTTGATGCGTAACAAAATACGCAAAACTTAAATTTAAAAAATATACAATATCAGCGATTTTTTATTGTGTATTTTATTATTTTATGCCTTTCAGAAATGTCTATAAAAAAGTATCGTCTTTGTAACAGTTATTTTAAGATTTATTATAAAATTTAATGAGTGTTATAGGAAAATGTATTGTGCTCTCGGTAAAAATTATCGTGCGCGCTACCCTTCTTGTATAGTAAAAGTTTAGCTACGTATTTGAAATTTTCTGTAACGTGAGTTAAAAAAAAACTTGTCGCATACGAATTATTATGCTTTTCTCACTTGTCACCACATTGAAATATATCACGGTAATTTTTACCGTGAAATTCACGACAAAAATTACTTTTTAATTCTCTCCGTGTGGGATTCGCATCCGCGACCTCCCGTCCGCTGGCCAGTACGCTAACCACTAGACCGACGCACCGGGTGAAGGATATACCTATAAAAATATTTAAAAAACGTATAAAATTAAAAATTAAGCAGGCTTTTTAATCAAATATTCATATTTTTGACCATTTTCTCGAAAATGTTTACCCCAAAAAATTTATTTACGCAATAACCTTAAAACTTTAGGTATATTTTTCCGATATGGTTAGAGTGAGAAACCTTCCAAAATTTCAGCCAGCTCGATCAATTACTTTTTGAGCTATAACACGAGCAGTTTTTGAAAATGCAGTTTCGAGATAATCGCGTTCAAAGTTTTCCTAGTTCACAGCATGTGGCCTTGGCGCGCTCACGACTATGTTCTATAACTTCGTAAATATTTCATGTTTCGAAATATGTGAAAAAAAATCGATTTTTTGAACATTGTAAAGGGTTTTCCCCCCTTATTAAAGATAATTTTTTATCTTCATAAATAAATATATTTAAGAATTTAAAGAATAAATATATTTAAAATAAATAATTTTAATAATAAAATGCACCGAAAAAATTTTATTTCACGAAAAATCTAGTTCATTCAAATTAAAAATACAAATCGAATAGACGCATCTAGTTAATATCAAAAGAATTTTTCTGTCAGTCTATATACACGTACTCGAATGGATCTTTGATAAAGCGTGTCGCAAGTGCGGCATAAATTGGTACTTTATCCTCGTAGAATCGTCTTTTTGTACGTTGAATTTTTAGTCAAATTTTTATTTGCGATATGCTCATGAGACGGATGAAACGCGCGAGCGCCCTGCCTCAGCACACAAAGATAACGGATAACACGATAAAAAAAAAGGCTCTCGTTTCCTCGTGTGGCGCAAAAGTACCGTGTCTATATACCTCTTTCACGGGCGCGCATGATTTGCGAAAGGATGTACAGTCGACTCGCAGATGTTGGATGTATGCGGGATGTGAGAGTATCATAAATGGCAATTGGCACACGCGAGAAAATTAGTTGCACATATATATATATATATATATATATATATATATATATATATATATATATATACACACACGTATATACATAAAGCGTTGCATACGTCCGCGGAAATAATTCGCGCATAACTGGAAACGAGATGGCTTTCCGTATATTAATATAGCCAACAATATTGTGTGTACCGTTTTGTTGTGCGGCACAGGGATTTTTTTTTTCTCAACGAGCGCTATGGCGAAATTCAGACACGTATCTCAACGACCCTCCCCCCTCGGGCCACCCGTCTCTATCTCTACTTATATTTTTTTACGTTCCCAGGCGGTCTCTCGTAATAGGCAGCCCCACTTCCGGCCTGGTCTGTCGTTTCTTTTCTTCTGCTTTTTCTTTTATTTTATTGTTTTTTTTTTTTTTTTTTTTCATTCATATACCTCGCGGGAACTCGCGTTACGAAATTTTCGTCTAACGACGAGGAGGGGGAATACGCGGATACAATAATGTACAATAATTGAGAGAAAAGTACCGCTCGTAGGTGTATACGGAGTGTTCCGCGCGAACGTGGCGAAACTTGTGGTATTGAAGTTTGTCTCGTTATGGGACGTAACGAAAATATTTTCGCCCATTTATGCGACACAAAAATCACTGGAACGTTATTGACGTTCCTTATTAGGGATGAGGTTGAAGTTTGCATCGTTGGAATGCAATATGAAAATTAATATTTCTAAATTGCTTTAATTTCTTTTGGCAATTTTAGCCAACGTAAATTCTCAACCATTTTTTTTTAAAGATATTTATGTAGCGATCTACAATATAAATCTGTACAAAAAAATGATCTATAACAATAAAAATACGGAAAATAAAATGTAAAAAAGACTTTTCGCTACAACGTTGCAAGCTCCAACGCCATTATTAGAGCTTCGTATTCTAAACTTGAGAAAAAGCTTTTAGATATCAATGCAAATAAAGAAATGAAAAAGTAACGAAGAATTTTCACGATGTTGAAGTTTGCATCGTTGGAATGCAACGAAAATCAATTGCTTTAAATTTCTCGTTTTTTTTTTTGGCTGTGAAAATCACTTAAGGCCTTAGGCCACTCTAGGATTTTACAAAAATTGACTTTTTTTTTGTTAAAAATGTACCTCAGTACCTATAAAATTATATTCCAAAAGATTATGGGTGTGAAAAATCTCTACACGGAGAGAATTAAATATTAAAAATGACCGTGCAGTAACGGTAACCGGATGACAACCCTGAAACTTCGCTTATTATTACTGAGTAAAACACAGATTTTCACGAAAATAAAATAAAATTTCTTCTTCAGATAGAAAATTTTACCAGATTTTCTAGTAAATTTTGATATGTAACAAAATACGCAAAACTTAAATTTAAAAAATATAAAATATCAGCGAAATTTTACTGTGCATTTTATTATTTTATGCCTTTCAAAAATGTCTATAAAAAAATATCGTCTTTATAACAGTTATTTTAAGATTTATTATAAAATTTAATGAGTGTTATAGGAAAATGTATTGTGCTCTCGGTAAAAATTATCGTGCGCGCTACCCTTCTTGTATAGTAAAATTTTCGCTACGTATTTGAAATTTTCTGTAACGTGAGTTAAAAAAAACTTGCCGCATACGAATTATTATGCTTTTCTCACTTGTCACCACATTGAAATATATCACGGTAATTTTTACCGTGAAATTCACGAAAAAAATTACTTTTTAATTCTCTCCGTGTAAGTACTCGATTTTCGAATTCTAGCGCAACCCCTCTTCATTCATGTCGTTACTTTCTACTAACTTTAAACGCGTTTATCTCAAAACTATATTTTTCAAGTCGACCGGACTCATAACTCAAACAAATTTCAATCGATTCACTTGAAATTTTAACTGTATATTTAGAATTACATTTTCTGAGGCACTACTTAGGATTTTTAAATTATATTGCATAGTTTCTTTTTTATAAACAATTTTCTGACGATTTTCTCATGGCATTTTATACTTTTTGTTTTAGAAATGCGCCATTTTGCCAAAAAACAATATATCAAAAAAATCCTACGTACTTCTATAGCTATTCTTATATATAATCGAAAAAACTTTAGTGTCTCATCATAACTCAAAAATTATAGGAGCTGTTGGTCCGGCCGTTGAACTTCCAGAAATAAAGGCGTCATCGAAAAAAATGCTGCACATTCACCATTTTGACATGTATCGCTGTGAAAAAATGATTTTGTACAGTCAATTACGTGTATAATAAAACCCTATTTTGTAACTCCGATTTATTTTATGGTTTCGCTGAAAAAAAATCACAAAATATGCCCTTTTTTGCCTCTAGAGTGGCCGAAGGCCTTCAACTTTTTACGTGTTTTTATCAAAGATTTGTGACCTCAAATTCTAAAAAAAAAAAGAAAACTTTGATTCCGCGTAAAAACAAGGAAAAAAAATTCTTTCAGCCTAACGAAAAAAAAATCCTCATTCTCTTCATCATCCAAAATCTTATCCAGCAATATTGGCTTTTAGGTTTATTATAAGAATCCTTAAAAAAAAAAAAACATTTCCGTGTTGTCCGTAGCCCAAATTTGATGACGTTGTCGCAACATTCGAGTGCGACTAAAAGTAACTTTTTTGTTAATTGTTCCAAATTTGTTTTATAGAACTAGGCCATGAAAGTTACTCGAACGTTATTACGAAGTCTTATTAGAGATTTACAATTTGAATTTGCAAAAAAAAGGCTTTGGATAAAGATAAAAATTAAAGAATGAAAAAATAAAAATAAAAAACGTCATCCAATTTGCTAAAAAAAAAGGACCGGGATAGTGAAGTGTCCTCGCGTTCCAACGATGCAAACTTCAATATAATCGTCAAGTGGCCCAAAAGCGAGTCACTCAGGAATCAACGATCAATTTAATATCTTCGGAATGACAAACGTGACTACATGCAACGACGTTATTTCTTAGGCGCTTTATTTGGCGATCTACAATCCCAGTCTACGAAATATGATTTTCGATACTAATAAAAATAAGGAACGATAAAAAAAAATCGTTGCGTTCCAACGATGCAAACTTCAAGCCCATGAATTTTCGTGGCATTCCGACGCTGCAAGCGGGCCAGGGATGAAATGAGTTTTGGAAAAAAAAAGGGAAATTGCTGAATATTGTTTTTGTCGATTTTGTAGTATCAAGAGGTATTTGCAGCGGGTGTAAAAAAAGAAAGAGCGAGGTGGGTGAGGCTGGAGATCATTGACTCTTACATTGTTCGCTGCTTCGTTACCGGCATGACGCTTTTTTTCCTCGTTTCGTGGCCTAATCTGCGGATCCCCCACTCTCGTTGTTACGAAAGCGAGCCGCGCAACTTTCACTCGTCGGTTGGGAGGTGCCGGAACGTCGGAGAAAAAAAGGGAATAAGGGATATAGGAACAATAGCTGCCAAATCTGCAGTGGATTGTTTGAAAGACAGTTTGGAAGATATTTGTGCCTGTGAGACAGTGAAGGAACATAGAGCGGAAGTAGTGGAAAAAGTGGAAGAAGTGCTGGAAAATATAGGGGCAGGGGGGAGGTCTCTAGGACAAAAGATAAAGGAACTCAGGAATAATCCTGTCAAAGAGTTATGTGCATATATAAAAGAATTCGAGGCTTTGGTAAAGCATGTCAGTCGATAAAATATTGTGAACACGGAGGCGCGTGTACATAATGTGTAAAAACAGATGTAAAGGGGGATATTCGATGTGGGGGCACTAGGTGTAAACACCCTTAACGGATTACACCTAGTTCGCGGCCGGAAAAAAGAGATGTTTTCGTGAATTTTTTTTTTTTGGGAAATGGGTGCAGGTTTTTAACTTTTTTTCTTCCACAGTAAAGGGTATCATTTCAAGTATCTTTGACAATTTTTTTCCTGGGAAATATTTATAAACGACGGAGATACAGTAAATTGCACAGACCGCTGTGCAAAAAAGGTCCTTCGCGGTGACCACTCCTGCTCGGGAACAAATCATCTGAAATCAAAAAACCAAATGAATTTAGTTTTTGTACCGTATTATCTAGTCCTTAATCGAAGGATTTAATAAAATAATGATTTTTGAAAAAATGGTCGCCAATCGAAAGTGATCGTCGAAATTTCGGTGAAAAAAACTCTATTTTCTTTCATATAAAAAAAAAGTATGCATTGAAAAAAAAATCCTTCGATTAAGGACTACCTTTTGATATACAAAAATTGTCTGTGAAATTTGAAGCAGATCGGTTTAGTTGATTATTATAAAGTACGATAATAATAATCATTATTAATATAAAGTATAATGATAATAATGATGATAATAATCGTACAATACAAATAGTAATGATTCAAATAATAATGATAACAATAATATAATAGCCATAATCGCACAAAGCCTACTTTCCACGCTTCAAGTACGTGGAAAGTAGAATCACCGCGGAAAATTAATTGCCCTTCTTGCCGCGTGTTCTGCGGCTCTCGATTTCAATGTCGAACGCGTATATTATACGCGCGTGTTGCGAATTCGTTACGTCGAGAACATTTTGCATTCGATTAACAAGGAGAATGCCGCGAGCACCGAGGCCGTATGAAACATCGTTGCAAATAGAAAATGATGAAAAAAAAAAACAAATTGTTCCGACCTTAGTAGTATGGACATGGGTTGGGAGAGAAAAGCCGCACTTATTCGCGGCGTAAAAAAAAAAGAAGTAAAGAAAAAGGCACAGCCGTTGACGAAGAGGATTTCACCGGTATATAATTGAAGCGCTCCAATGGAGCTGGGTAATTTATCGATTCTCGCGAGAGAAAAGTGGGTCGTAACAGCGAACGCAGGGAAACCAGGAACAACTGTGTTTTCAAATTGTTGCAATTGTACACGAAAGAACGTCAGTTTTAAATGTATTAAAAAAAAAAAAATTATATGTATTGCCAAATAACGTTTCTAATGTTTTCCATCTCTTTTTCATTCGAATTCTTTGCAGATCTGGCACAAGCAGTGCTTCAAGTGTCAGGGATGCGGCATGACACTCAACATGAGAACGTACAAGGGATTCAACAAACAACCGTTTTGCGAAGCGTGAGTATGAAAAAAAAGAAATAACTTTTTCGCTTTTTGGCTTTCGAGAAATCAGCAATGAAAATGTGGTCGAAAAAGACGAGAATTCGCTTTATTCTAACAATGTGTATATACATACATACATGAATGCATATATTGAATGAAGTAAAAAGTTCTGAGCTTTTTCCGCTAGATGTCTTTAGTGAGCCATATCTCATGATGTATACATCGCATCGGGTCATACTGTACGGCGATTTAAAGGTGACATTACGCTTCAAAAAAATTTCTTTGACAGTTTTTTGTTTGGTGAAGCCGGTTGTGTGTCACAGCGTTCCAAAATGGAGGTAAAAATGAGAAAATTCGATACATTCTTCAGTACCACTACGACCAAGGCGAAGAGGCGGAGCAGGCGGCCAAAAAAATTTGTGCTGTTTATGGACCCAATACAGTATCGAATGTAACAGCAAAGCAGTGGTTCCAACGATTCCGTTGTGGTAATATGAACGTCGAAGATGAGGCACGTTCTCGTAGGTCAATCGTCGAAAATGTCGATAAAATCATGGAAATCGTCGAGTCGGACCGGCATGTGAGTATTTATTCCATTGCCCAGGAACTGAAGATTAGCCAGAAAACCGTTTGGAACCATTTGCATAAGGCCGGTCGCAAGAAGAAGCTCGATGTATGGGTGCCACACGAATTGACGCAAAAGAACCTTTTGGATCGAATTGATGCCTGCGATTCTTTGCTCAAACGTAACGAAATCGAGCCATTTTTGAAGCGGATGGTGACTGGTGATGAAAAATGGGTCACATACGAGAACAACAGCCGAAAAAGATCGTGGTTCAATCGCGGTGAGCCGGCCCAAACGATCGCCAAGCCCGGATTAACGGCGAAGAAGGTTTTGCTGTGTGTTTGGTGGGAATGGAAGGGAATCATCCACTATGAGCTGTTCCCATCGGGCCAAACACTCAATTCGGACCTGTACTGTCAACAACTGTCCAGATTAAAGCAGGCGATCGACCAAAAGCGGCCAGAATTGGCCAATAGGAAGGGTGTTGTGTTCCATCAAGACAACGCCAGGCCGCACACATCTTTAACGACGCGCCAGAAGCTCCGAGAGCTTGGATGGGAGGTTCTATCGCACCCGCCTTATAATCCAGACCTGGCACCAAGCGATTATCACCTTTTCAAGCATTTGCAAAATTTTCTTGATGGTACAAAACTGGCCTCAAGAGAGGCTTGTGAAAATGAGCTCGTCAAGTTTTTTACCAATAGGGACGAGTACTTCTTCAATCGCGGAATTATGAAATTGCTTTCAAAATGGACAAAAGTTATCGAACAAAACGGCGCATATTTGATCTAAATCGGATAATCCTAACTATGTTAATTTCATCGTCGAAATAAAGCGAAAAAACGCTCAGAACTTTTTACTTCATCTAATATTTATATATATATATATATATATATATTAGGGTGCTTCTTAGTTTTTTACTTTTAAAACATAAGCGTCACCCCGCCATTCCCTTCTATCATCTAAAAAAACAAACTCGTAATTTTTTAACATTTTTTGGATGAATTTTGAAGGTCGCTACCGTACATCAAAGTTTCAAAAAAAGAAAAAAAAATAATACAACTTTCATGTATGCATATTGTTTATATGCTTAATTAGGACTTTTAAAACGTGCTACATCTAATTCCAAAGTTCTATTCTCTTCCCGACTCCTCCGCCACGGTGGAACGCAAAGCTCGTGCCTGATGCAATCAATGAAAGCTTCAGCTGGCTTTCATAGTGCACGATGGATGGCGAAGGCAATTTAGTCTTCCACTTTTCATGTTTATGGACCAGTATAAACTGACAAAGAGGGAACTCAAAGCGAGAACTGATATTTGTGTTTTCGTTGTTGTAATTTATATAAGATGCTGGTTTCAAGCTTCCGTGGCATGTTCGGCACCAAGAAATCATTCGTGCCTCTTAAAAGATCTTGAAAACTTTGAAAACATAAACGAAGCTATGGCAAAAGTGGCGTTAAAAAAGATCTTAGGCCATTTTTGGTACCTGTCCGAAGAGCTCGTTGCAATCGCTTTTTTCGACGAAGACATTTCCGTGGAAACTAAACAGAAAATGGTGACCGCGCTGGATGAAGAAGGTTCATACTTGAGTCCCAAAACGCCTAAGCTTGGATGTTAGTGACATAATTGAAAAAAAAAAATTGAAGACTTTGTGTCTAGCGATACTTTGAGATTTTTAAAAATATTTTTGGGATTTCCTCAGCGTTTTTGAAAAAAAGAAACTTGTCTATGGGACGAAGATGAAGACTACAACGCTGCCACGGACATAGTACATTCTATGCGAGTCGTGAACGACATTGCGGAGCGAGGAGTGGCCTTAATTGAAGAATATAATAAATTAATTCACCACAAATGAAGAACAAAAGCCTTCTTCTGGTCGTGAAACAGCACAGACAGAAGTACCCTAATACCAAAAAAGTACATTATTCGCATAGTGTACTACCTTTTTTTACTCTTCATTCGTTTGTTTTTATTTTGCTCATCGCAACTGTAGCTTTCTAAGTAAATAAAAAAAAATATATTAAAAAATATTTTCATTTGCTGGTAGCGACCCCTAATCTTGAGATTAAAAATATGAAAAAAATAACCCAATGGTTTATTAGGTTTTATAATCGAACAAAAGGGTGACGCGCGACATTATTTAAAAAAAAAATTTTGGCCCGAATAAGAAACACCCTATATATATTCTATAGGTATAAAGTTTGCATTAGATATATATACAGTGGGTAAAAAAAGTATTTTTACACCGCGTGTTTTTCAAATTGTCCGACAATTTGAACATTTTTGTCGAACATTTTATTTTTCTTCGAAAAAAAAATTGCTAAAGTATTTAATTTTTTTCGCAGGATAATTTGAACAATACGCGGTGTACAAATACTTTTTTACCCACTGTATATATATATATATATATATATACTCCTATATATGAACGTCCGTTGACACAGCGAAATTAACGTCACGTCACCGTTAATTTCGTGTCCTGGACGAAAATGAAGGCGCCGAATAAAGTCACGCGTACATTTCGAGCGCGCGAACTTGCTCGTTCGCGTCTCGACGTGTACGTGTGACAATTCGCATGGCCCGGAGAGAGCCGAGGGGTTGGCGCGTTTAAGTCATATAGCGCTTTCCTGTGATAATCTCACCACAGCATACAACTTCGATTTTATTTATTAATTAATGCTTATTTTATAAGAATCAATTTTGATGTTATATCAAAATTAGATTATTTTGTAATTAATTCTGTGTAAAAAAAAAAATACTATACAATAATTAATTTATAATGTTATTCATATCTCATAGAAAGTTAATGTTATATAATAATTCATTTATTATTTAACATTAATAATTATTTATCATATAGCGAATTGATAAATCGATCATTGAAATATTGGAATTGCTGATCAGATTTTTCATGGCAAATGAAGTTAAGTTTTCACTTTGAAGCAAGAGAATTAAAGAAAGGAGAAAACTAGTGCTAGATATTCGTGACTCGTGAAGAAAAGACGATAATTATAAAAAGTGGAGAAGAGATGCTTCGTCTTGGATTCTTCCCGGAGTGAACTCTGACGAAATAAGTTCGCGCGCACGCCCCCACTTCCGTAAAAATCCTAGACTCGATATACGGGGTGTCTCGATTGGGCGAGCGTGCCAATCCGAGATTCTTAGGGCTCCATGTGGCTAGAGGGGATGGTTTGTTTCATTTTATTTTCGTTTATTTGTTCAAGCTATTATTAAATATTAAATATATTCAAATTAAATAAATAAAGAGAAAACCCGATATATTGCACGAATACGAGAAAGGAATATAGGTTCATGATATAAAAGTGCGGTGAAAAAGTTAAATTCTTTTTTTTTCACTAACAAGGCTGTTATATGAAAAAAAAAAAAGAAAGGTATCGTCGTGCCTTTTATTAACAGACGCGACTATTTATGTATAGAAAAACTAACGATTTTCCTCAACTGCACAATGTTATAACAGTCTTCTAATGAAAACAAAGCGATGAGATTTTTGAGAGACTGAATCGTGTACCATTTTTCCGTCTGTCTCTTTTGTCTTGTACTCCCCGATGAAATCAGATCACAGATTTATTAGGAATAAATAAAATAGTTATTAGACGATATTAAATAGATCTTGATTTGAATAAATAAATATATTTAAAATAAATCATTTTTAATTCAAACAAAAAAAAGTCTAATAGACGCATCTAGTTAATATCAAAAGAATTTTTCTGTCAGTGTAGAGACCTCACTGTCGAAAAATATTTTCGATAACAATAAAAATGGAGAAAGCGGAAATAAAAAAAGAATTCTCGTTGTATTTCAACGATGCAAACTTCAAGAGCGATAAATGAATATATTTTAAATAAACCTTTGGAATAGTGAAATAAAATAGAAGGAAAATATTGATTTTACGAAAAATTTATGACGTTGAAGTTTATATCGTTGGAACGGAACGATTTTTTTTTGCTATTTCTTCATTTTTATTATTCGAAACCTTTTCATCGCAACTTGAGGTCGCAAATCTATGACAAGAATACGTCAAAGGATTCGAAAGAATTTCGTAGCCTCAATCAGCAAAAAAGTAATTTTATTAAAGAAAAACAATGAATTTTCATTGCGTTCCAACGATGCAAACTTCAGCACCGTAAAATTTTTCTTAATTCAAATAAAAAAAGGATCAACCAAGATTTAGTTGCTTTCAATGAATCTTTTTTTAAGAGTTTACGGCAATGAGACACCCGGTATACGGGGCTCGTACGTAAAGAGCACCCATGCCCTTCCTCTCTCCCTCTCTCCCTCCCGCATCATTTTTCTCAATTCGTTCTTGTGAGCACGATAAGCGACCTATTATTGGACTCCAAGTAGACACTGCCTCCCTCCTCACGCCACGACGAAATTACTCCCTTCAACTTCCTGACGTGCCCGAGTTCTGACTTCGTTCGCTTGGTCATTTATCCGCCCGGACCGGTACGCAGGACGCATAAAAAAAGCAAAAAAAAAAACATTGACAGGACTGCCGCGCAATTGGACGATTTCAAATGAATCGAGAATTATCATTTTTCGTACGTTATAGGCAGTTTTGGAATCTCGAAGGTGTGCGATTTTTATTCGAGTCTTTGGAAAATCCCCGAGCGCAGTTGCGCCGCAGGACGTTTAATTGGTCATAGGCAAGAGAGAATCGCGCGCTCGTCACTCTTGCACATCCGTGAATCAAGAGTCCGACCACGTCCTGCCTCGATGACACACGCTTTCGACGTTAATGAGAGACACTTGTGGGACACGCGTTTGTCACAGCGCGAATTGCTCCTCTTCGCTCTGTGAGACGTTTTTCTTGTTTTTTTTTTTTTTAATTACGATGCCATGCGTAATCGCGTGTACGCTGGATATTATTCGCCAAGGGTTGTATGTACTTTCCATTTGTGAATCTTAGATGATATTGAAGTTTTCATCGTTGGGAAGCAATGATTTTTGTATTAATTTCTTATTTATTCATTTTTATTATAATCCAAAGACCTTGGTTTGCAAATGAATGGTTGTAAATCTCTGCACTGTCAGGAAAATTCATTTGATATTAACTAGATGCGTCTATTTGATTTCTTTTTAATTAACTAGATTTTTCGTGAAATCAAATTTTTCCTGTTGCATTCCATTATTAAAAGTATTTATTTTAAAGATATTTATTTATTCAAATTAAGATCGATTTAATATCGTCTAATAACTAAATATTTTATTTATTCCTAGCAAATCTGTGATTTGGTTTCATCTGGGAGTATAAGAAGAAAGAGACAGACGGAAAAATGGTACACGATTCAGTCTCTCTAAAAAATTTCATGGCTTTGTTTTCATTAGAAGAATGTTGTAACATTTTGCAATTGAGGAAAATGGGCAGTCTTTCTATATACATAAATATAGTCGCGCCTGTTAATAAAAGACACGACCATACCTTGTTTTTTTTCCCCAACCAACAGCCGCGTTAGTGAAAAAAAAGAAAAATAATTTAACTTTTTTTTTCACCGTACTTTTATGTCATGGACCTATATTCTTTTCTCGTATTCGTGCGATATATCGTGTTTTATCTTTATTTATTTGATTTGAATCTAATCTTTATATATTTAATTCAAATAATTTTAATATTAAAAAAAAACAGCTTGAATAAATAAATAAATATATTTGAAACAAATAGGATCGTAGAAGGCCGCGAGACAAGGAACAAACCTCTTTGATTTAAATCGATCCGATTTGAATCGATCGATTTTTTTTGTTAAAAATGTCCCTTAACACCTATAAAATTATATTCCAAAAGATTATGGGCGTGAAAAATCTCTAAGTACTCGATTTTCGAATTCTAGCGCAACCCCTCTTGATTCATGTCGTGACTTTCTACTAACTTTAAACGCGTTTATCTCAGAACTACATTTTTCAAGACGGCTGGACTCATAACTCAAACAAATTTCAACCGACTCACTTGAAATTTCAACTGTATACTTAGAATTACATTTTCTGAGGCACTACGTAGGATTTTTTAAAATTATATTGCATACTTCCTTTTTTATAAACAATTTTCTGACGATTTTCTCATGGTATTTTATACTTTTTGTTTTAGAGATGCGCCATTTTGACAAAAAAACAATATATCAAAAAAATCCTACGTACTTCTATAGCTATTCTTATATATAATCAAAAAAACTTTAGTGTCTCATCATAACTCAAAAATTATAGGAGCTGTTAGTCCGTCCGTTGACCTTCCAGAAATAAAGGCGTCATCGGAAAAATGCTGCACACCCGCCATTTTGACATGTATCGCTGTAAAAAAAAAAAACTTTTTATAGTTAATTACGTGTATAATAAAACCCTTATTTTGTAATTCCGATTTATTTGATGGTTTTGCTAAAAAAAAAATCACAAAATATGCCCTTCTTTGGCCTCTAGAGCGGCCTAAGGCGTCAATTTTTTTTGGCAGTGTGCTAAGAATACGCAAAACCGGTCAAATGATCGTCACAGGCTAATTCGGCTAAAAAAAAATTGAGCAATTTGAAAGAATTCATTTTCGTTGCATCTAAACGATGCAAACTTCTATATCATGATCTTAGTGAGACTGTAATTTTCAAAGTGATTTTCGCAAATTTTGGTGTGGAGTGGAGATCACGAGAAAAAACAGCGAGAACTTATTCAACATTATAACAGCAGCTAGGATTAAGCTTTCGTCGAACCACATTTTGTCAACGCGCACACTACTTTCATCTAAACGAGACTGATCAAGAATGGAAAATGTGAATAGACACGAATTTAATCAAACGTATATGCAATGGTTATGGAACGGAGACGAATCTTATAATGAAAATCAACCCTCAAGGATGTAGTCTGGTGTTCATCTCGTAGAGCAGAAAAATTAGCTGAAAACGATGCCTTTGAAGAAACGGAAGGTTTACTCTATGCACCGGGCACAGCTGATTAGTGTAAGTATACATTTTTTATAAGAAATCTGGAATCAAAACTTTAAACGCGTTTTTTTCGAAACAACATTTTTGTAAACGGCGCGGGTGATAAAAAAAATTCTATCCAATTGCTTTCATTTTTGTACATGTCTACACAACAATGGCTCCGCCGGGTACTAAAATTACTTAATTATAATGATAATTTCTTTTTTGTTTCACCGATTTTCACCGAAAACAAACACGATTTAAAACTTTTTTTTTACAAGTCTGCCATTTTGTTATTAATAAAAATGTTTATATCTAGCACGGGACAGAGCTACAAGCATACAGAACAATACTGAATTTAATTTTTTTGTTTCAGATGACTCTAAGTGCGATAATCATCCGCGCCACCCACCTACCTCCATTTAAAAGTGTCTACTTTAACTTAAAAAACAATTATAAAATTGTGTAAAATTAAGTAAAAAAAAATTTGTTTGAATAGTTTACGATGTTAATAAAAGCAGGTAAAAAAAAATTAAAATTATTGTATTTTATTTTGTTATAAAAAAATCTGAAATAAGCTTCCGAAACGGGCCTGAATGCCAGACTACTTCCTTAAAGGCGGCTGTGGACGCAGCGGAAGTTAGGTTGGATCAGGGGGTCGACACAGGCCGCTGGAGTCGCTTCGCTGAATGTCCGTCTTCTGTGTTGCCAAATTTCGTCACTTGTAGCGCCACTTATCTTCTCACCGTAGTGCTCCCGAAATGCATTCAAAGCATTCAAAGATACATGTCAAATAATCCAATGAAATAAATAATCTAATAATAATAAATAGTAAAAAATGGAATAATGAATTATTTATTTCGTTATTGTAAATGTTAAAAATTAGATTTTAGATGGTAGTCACTTCTGAATACGAATGAAAGGAAAAGGAAAAGATGTACAAATTCGTAAAAAATATTTATGTTTTTTTAGCCGAGGTACTTTATATTTTCCCTATAATTGTATATTCACAATTGGAATGAAAAATAAATAATATGTTATCGATTCCATGACAAAAACAAAAGAATCAAACAATCGATTCAACCAAATGAACTCACCACGCCAATTACATCTCCGTTGGGACTGAGGAATTGACGGTTCCAAAGAATCTCGTCCTTCCGCGGAAGTGTTTTGCGCACACCGCTCTCCCTGCTTTCACACAACTGTCGGGTCGCTTTACTGCGTCTTTCCATAACTTTAAAGCTTCTGGATCTCGGGGTATTGTAAAAAAATGTACTTTTTCGAGATGTGTCGAAGCCGAAGCGTACCACGAATCGCAGCCGGCTACAATGCACGTTGGCATAATCGTAAAAATAATTACACCATATTATGCACAAAGTAACAGTTAACAAAACTTAACAAAACAACGTAACGAAACAACTTAAGAAAACGATGATTCAACAACAAAATTTAACACGATTTTTTAATCTCAAAACCTTGACAACTGACAGGTGTAGTAAAGTCAAGCACTCGATGAGAAGATAAGTGGCGCCACGTACAGAGCGCTAAAGGAACTACAGAATGTGGACAGAATGCGAAGCGGGCCAAGTATAGGGAAAGTAGCACCGTGTCACCCCCCTGGGTTGGATCAGCGAAGTGCGGGTAGGCAGTGATAGGAAAGGGTTCAATTGGCAAGGGCGATACGTAAAAACCCGCAAGGGTATACGTTGGAAACTCAAAAAAATTAATTAGAAGTCATGTAATGAAATCAAACGATCAATTGCTTTTTTTTATTTTTCGAAAAAAAAAATCAACATTAAATGACGAAACGGCCCAGGACAATTTTGCGGAATTCCTAGTCGCAAATTTCGTGTCGATTCGAACTACTTTCTAACGTCGTTGTGTTTACCTTCCCATGCCCGCTCGCCGCTGCGTTGTTATTTTTGTTTTCAACAGTAACAAATTTCTTATCAACGATCGCGCGATTATTTATCCGTAATTATTAAACGTTACACGCCTCAGAATTTATTCGACTCAACTACTGTGATAGGAAAAAAGGGCAGTGACTCTAGGGAATTCCTGCTCTCAAATTCTACCGCGACGGAAAAAGAAGTCTGTCAATTTTAGAGAATTCTTACTCGCGTTTCTCGTCTCGGTTGTACTTTTTTTGCTGTACCGTTTTTGTGTTTTTTTTTGTTGTAAATTTATTACCACTGAAAAAAAATCTCTTTTCGCTAATCGTGTAATTCTGCATTCCATGGCGCGGTAACGAGAGCCTTTTCTCACGCACGTTCATATCCCGCGGAGCGTGTTGCACTTTTGCCTGACGCATCATCGTCCATCCCTGCGCGCGCGCGCGCGCATGATCGCAGAAATACGATTCATCCGATGCTCTTTTTATTTTTTTCTTTAGTTTTTTTTTCTCCTCATTTCAACGGCTAGTCTTTTATCCGATGACTCTGCAGTTTAAGAAATTCTTGATGGTCTTGAGTCTCGCATCGTTGCAACGAAAATTCATTTATTATTCTTCGTTGTTTCTACTTTTTCATTGTTATTTTCGTGTTCCTGATGTTCCGTCGCCTTTGCGGATTGTTGACATTGCACATTTCGTTCACTTTTAGTCCACACTTGTCACGATGGATTACAACGAAATGGAAGAAAAAAATGATTAATACAGGTAGGGGAAGGTGGGGCACAGTGTGTCACTTTTTTTCAATCGAATTTTTATTCTTACCAAAGTAGTCTGATTAGAAAATAAAGGTCATAACTGATTTTATAGACCTTTGGGCGTGAAATAAAGCTACCATATTCTTTGAAAAAAAAATTAAAAATCCTAAAATAATGCCCCACCCGTGGGGCACAATGAGTCGACTCATTTTGCCCCATCACTCGGTGACACATTGTACTCCACTAGTAAAATATTTGATTACTGATGAAAATAACTATTAATTAAACTACGAATGGAAAAACACTGAGTGCATTATAAATAATAAAACTATCGATTAGAACCGAAAACCGGAGCAGCTACAGAAAGTGTCGTTATATTTTACGTTTTCTCGGCGAGCGAAATATTTTTTTTTTTCAAGCCTCAAATAAATTTGTAATTTTCAATAATCTTTTGTGAGCTGCTATCGACTTTCTTTTAGGCTTGACGAAGCCTAATATAAATCGCGGTCCAACATATAAAATTTCGGAATTTACGAGCTACAAACATGCGAGAAACCGCATGTGGCTCACTGTGCCCCGTGACACATTGTGCCCCTCTCTCGTCTACAGCGAGTACGACATATAAATGAGAATACGTAGAAGTGATACTTCATTACAATCTTTATAACCGAAATCTGTCGGGATCAGAGAAATTTGACGTATAAATGATAAAAACGTATAAACGAGGTATCATGGTAATTGTTTTCCGGATGGGCGAACACTTAGCCGATCGGCTAAGTGTTCGCCCATCGCGAAGTATTCGCTCAGGCCGCGAATTTAATCGGATTCCGGAAGAATTTAGCGCTCAAAGCACAACTCTGCGGATACGCGTGTCCTGGATGCGTTAAGTGCATAAAAAGTGCATCGTGACGGGAAATGATACGAGGCTGTGACACATAATGAGATGTACAACCGACAACAAAAAGGTCACGCGGTACTGGGCGACGAGTGGACGCGAGACATCGTGACTCACGTTGATCTACGCATTCCTCTCCTTCTCTCTCTCTCTGTCTCTCTCTGTCTCTGTTTCTCGAACGGTGACCTCTTCTTCGTAACTATTTGATTCAGATAAATACCACGATTTGATACTATTCGTATGATTGTATTTTTCGCAGCATGTTGATCCTTCTTTGAATTTTCAATTTTTTGAATTCATATCCTTTAGCTACCGAAAACAAACAAAAAAAACGAGAAATTCTCGGCAATTTCAACTTCCAAAAGTCAAAAAACTGCTGAAAACATTTTACGCGCGTCAAATTTTCGGTCTTGGAAGAACTTTGAAAAAGTTATAAATGGACAAACAAAGTGTGCGAGAACAAAATTTTCTTCCAATTCAAGCCCGATTGTTTTTTTTTTACTTTGATCGGATGAAAAATCGTTACGAGCTTGATGTCTATCCGAAAAAAATAGTACATTATGACACGAGTACGAAAAAACTTTTCCTAACGAGTGTGAGTTTGCAGCACGAGCCGAAAGCGAGTGTTGCAATCATTATACGAAATTTTATTGTACGCGGTGTGAAAATGGGGGTTTTACGTACGCAAAGCGTGTGCAAAACGTCCATTATCGTACCGAGTGGAATAAAAACAATTTTCCTACTCCGCAATTTTTATGATGAAGTTTGCATCGTTGGAATGCAACGATAATTAATGCTTTTCAATCGTTCACATTTTTTTTCAGCCGATTTAGCCTGTGAAAATCACTCCAACGTTTTTACATATTTTTATTAGAAATTCACGTGATTGAGTTGGAAAAACAAAGACTTTGGATATTGATTAAAATAAAGAGAAATAAAAGGTGAACGCAAAAAATCGTGGCATTCCAACGATACAAACTTTAACGTCATCAACTTTTTCTTCCCTTCTCGCGGCTGTTTTTATACAGAAAATGTTTTTTGTATTATCAAATTCAAGCCGGAATGTTTTTTCACACAATTAAACGTAATAAAATTTTTTTCATTTTATTAATTTATTCCGTTCGGAAGTCGAAATAGTAACAATTGTGATATCATATCAGATTTTTTTCGTGGTAATAAATACATTTCATCTTGAATCCCCTTCGATCTTTATTTTGAAGATTTTAAAGCTCCATTTCGTTGCACTTAATGCATTAACGGGGGCGTTTCGGTTGCGTTGCATTATTCAGCGTACGATTAATGCGCTCGCAGCGTCATTTTTATGTTCTACAGGCCCAATATAATAATAACAATAATAATATTATTACAATATCCACGGCGTGGTAAGGCCTACAACATTTTTTGAAGCATACACGAGTGCTCGCCACGATCACGCCCACACGTCTCGAATCGTGATAGCAATTGCTTATAATAAAAAAAACATGAATACTCGAGGCTATATATGATTAAATGTTCTTGCGTGAGAAAGAGAGAGAGAGAGAGAACGAGCGTACAGAGCTCGAATTTTATTCATCGGTCAGCTCCTTTTATTTGTTCTTATCTCGCTCAAGAAATCGAAAAATAAATTTCACGCAGAGAGGAATTTTCGCGCGAATACGAGCCGCAGACGATAAACACGAGGCGATTGTCGCGAAGCAAAATTTCGAAATGCTCATTCATTGACGAAGAAATTAGTGGATGATATTTTGTTGAATGAATTTAATTTATTTTATATTTTGAAATATAATTCATTTTATAATATTTGATGATACTATAAAATGATAATCAATCACTTTAGCAAGAAAATATGAACTTTTTGTACTAAAAATAATGATAATTCTTTGCAGTTTTTTTGCACGTACATTGAATGTACTAAGCCTTGGGGAGAGGGGGAGAGCCAGAGAGAGGAAGGAGCAGAGAAAGAGAGAGAGACAGAGAGAGAGAGAGAGAGAGAAAAAGAGAAATGGGGAACAACCGTACACGTTTCATGCAGACGATTAACAAGACGAGACACGGCGAGCTGAAAATTTCTCGGTGTCCTCGACACATCGCGTCGACAAGTGTTTCCCGTCTCGGAATTCGCGTCGCGAAACACACGTACAAGTCTGTTGGGTCTATATACGTATAATGTAGTACTATTCAACGTGT
Source organism: Ophion ventricosus (assembly GCA_963932345.1). Taxonomy (NCBI): domain Eukaryota; kingdom Metazoa; phylum Arthropoda; class Insecta; order Hymenoptera; family Ichneumonidae; genus Ophion; species Ophion ventricosus. The sequence continues at coordinate 6,135,216 of OZ010714.1, read as the reverse complement.
TTCGTATCATATACGGACAGTGTGTCTCTCGATTTACCGATTCTGAGTCACCTGTTAATACGAATATCAAATAAGTTACGTATACGGGTCATTTCAGGCCGGATTGACACGTCGATTGCCCACAAAACACTTTTCTCATTTTCTTCTCGCCATTGATGTACGAGGTGTGTAAATTTATTAATGAGACTGGCAACGTAGCGTTCGACCACTACTCGTTACTTAATTTGCACACTTCGTATATTCATATATTAATTAATATATCATTTTGTTGCCCTTACTATTTTGATATAAACGAAATTATTTATTATTACGATTGTAATTACCGACAATTTCTTTCTCAAAAATAAAGCACGAGAAAACAATTTCTTCTCACGCAGGCTCAAGGCGTTCCAATAAAAACAATGTTTAAAAGGGCGTCTACCGACCTGACAAGTCATGAAATGTATTAAGGGGGAAAAAAACCCTTTACAATGTTCCAAAAATCGATTTTTTTTTCACATATTTCGAAAGTATAATATATTGAGAGTATAGTGGAAAATCGAAAAATCGGAATATGAAATATTTACGAAGTTATAGCATATAGTCGAGAACGCGCCAGGACCGCGTGCTGTGAACTAGGGAAACTTTGAACGCGATTATCTCGAAACTGCATTTTCGAAAACTGCTCATGTTATAGCTCAAAAAGTTATTGATCGATCCGGCTGAAATTTTGGGAGGTTTCTTACTATAACATTATTGGAAGGATTTACCTAAAATTGTCGAGAAAATCGTCAAAAACATGAAAATTTGATTAAAAAGCCTACATCACTTTTAATTTTATACTTTTTAATATTTTTATAGGTATATCCTTCCCCTACACATGTCAATAATCGACAAATATTTTCGATTTCTGTTTCAGATCAGTAGAAAAAAATCAGACAAATAGAGCACTTTTCGATATCACGCAAAAGACGCCTAAAGGAATACCTAATAACACCGCCATTTTGTTTTGTTTAAAAAAAATTTTAACACTCGAAAGTTATAATAAGATATTGTCAAAATTTTTAAATTATGCGATTATTTCATCACCTTTAAAAAAATTCCTGAGAAACGACTCATTTTCGGGGGTCTAAAAGGTTTTTTCCCCCCTTAAATGTCGTGAAATTACACTGGACCCTTCACATGAAATTTTAACTGTATATTTAGAATCACATTTTCTGAGGCACTAAGTAGGATTTTTTAAAATTATATTGCATAGTTCCTTTTTTATAAACAATTTTTCTGACGATTTTCTCATGGCATTTTATACTTTTTGTTTTAGAAATGCGTCATTTTGGCAAAAAACAATATATGAAAAAAAATTCTCCGTACTTCTATAGCTACTCTTATATATAATAGAAAAAACTTTAGTGTCTCATCATAACTAAAAAATTATAGGAGCTGTTAGTCCGGCCATTGACCCTCCAGAAATAAAGGCGTCTTCGGAAAAATGCTGCACAGTCGCCATTTTGACATGTATCGCCGTGAAAAAATAATTTTGTATAGTCAATTACGTGTATAATAAAACCCCTATTTTGTAATTCCGATTTATTTTATGGTTTCGCTGAAAAAAAAACATGTCCTCTTTTTGGCCTCTAGAGTGGCCTAAGGCCTTAAATGTCATGAAATTTCAGTTCTGGTCAAAATTAGACACCCTGTTTAAGCTATCTTTAATAAGTAAATAAAAATGAAAAGAATTATTCGTATCCATGTTTTTGGAATCTTTATATCGATGTTTCCATACTTTCTGCAACATTAATTCGAGTTGTTTTTTTTTCCTCAAGGTCTCTAAGTTTCACTATGACAATGTTCACAAGCCTCTCCCCTATTTTAATACTCAAAGAATCGTAATATGACAAAAATCATCGATGTGCCGGAAATTAATCGTTCAAAATACGTACGAATGGCCCTCTTAATTTCGCACGGAGCGACCCATACGTATTGGAATTTCACGTGAAAATAAGTTTATGTGCATACACGCGCATCCGCAAATATGATGCTTGTGTGTTTTTCCAGTGAGGGGCTTCCGGATTCGACACAAACGTCATTCCTATAACAGCAGAGGGAACGATAATGTGTGTGTGTATGTGTGTGTGTGTATTCGTTATGTAGTAAAGCCCTGAAGCCCGACACGCGCTGTTGTACCTCGAGCTCCGGAAAACTCGTCCGGTCACATTGGTGGAATTAACAAATTCCTGTATTTTTTTTTTCCTTCTTCTTTTGAGAGTACCTCGTTGCAAAACGATAAAGAAAAAAGACATTTTTTTTTCTCCTCACAATATCTCGCCACACGAAGAATTATTTTAGATTAATTTTCACCCGACGTTGATTCGTTAATTCGAATTTTCTCCTTGGGACACATCGGTGTTACTTGATCAAGAAGCTAAAAAAAAACATTTTTGAAAGATTTTTCTGTGCGACCGATTGTAAAACGATTTTTCTTTTTCGCGCCAATGCGATTGACGTTAATTATATATTCGTTGGAATTTTTTCACCTTCTACGAGCTTGTGAAAACAAGATTATGTCTTACGTAAGAAATCCCTAGAAAAATGACTGGCCCTAGGAAAGAGTAGCAAGGGCGAGGGGGGAGCTCAGAGTCAGGCGGTAGTGCGTACGTGTTGCTCCCTCCATATATGGAAAACGAACTCGTGACACACATCTCGATTACAGAGGTGAGCGTTGGTCGAGCCACTGCTTGCGTGTGGAATTTTCTCGACTTACATCGCTTGTCAGGTATTTCTGTTTAAAAATCGACGATCTTTTGATTCCTGCCCGAGATTATTTGATCGAACGTTTTTTTTTTTCTTCAAATAATTGATACGATAAACATGCATTTCAATTCAATCTTGAGCAAGTTAAATGCTCTCGTTCAAATTCAAGTCCAACTTGAGATCGAACCCCAATTTAAAGAAATTACTTTTTATTATAATAATAACGATAACGATAATAGTGATTGAAAATTTGCATCGAAATCGAGTAGCTAACACCAGCGAGCTCATACACCTGTTATTTATAATCTATTATCTATAATAGACAGGGTTCGTAAAAATCCGATATTTATTATAAATATTGATAATATTCGATATTTTAATATATCCGATTTTTTTATATTTTCGATATTTTTGATATTTATACAAAATAACCCCCTATTTTTTTGCTGTTTTTTTTTAGAGTAAGTTGCGAATCAAAAAAACATAGATGTGAAGTTAAAATACAATTTTGATTATTTTTATATTTATTTACTTATGTTTTTACAATAATTCGAAAGACTCAATTTCAAAAATGTGTAAGACTGACACATTTTTGAAATTAAATCTTTCGCATTAAAAAAAAAATTTAATAAACCAACAGTTAAAATAAAATTTCCTACTGAACTTCTCACATTTATAAGCTCGAACATCTCTAATGTTGATAATTAAATAACTCTTTTAAAAAGATTAACAGAAACAACAACGAATCACAAATATCGAACTCTACGAATCTGAGTTGTACAAGCTCTGATGTGTACGCGCACGCACACATCAGAGCTTAGCCAACCAATTCGCAATTTAACATCACATTATTATCATAATTCATAGCGCAACCAACATCTTTAATTGTCTAAAACCATTGTTATCCCACAAATGAGAACATTGTGAACAATGGAAGAAACGCAACGGATCGAAAGACAATGGTATTCTTTGAAATTTCGGCATTTACAAAAAAATATTGGGAGCCTTTTTAAGCCTACTGATAACAAGTATCAAGGACAAATACACAGATAAGTCGTCATAGTTTGGTATTTTAAAGCCGAGTCAGCGCAGGCGTCATGTATAGTTGTATGAAGAGAAAGTTATTTTTATTAAAAAATGCGCATTTTTGTTATATTTTAGGATAAATATCAATGATATATATCCAACATAAATATCAATGGATATATATCGTGCGAACCCTGCTAATGAATATCAAATATTCCACTGTTGATTTTTTTACTATGATCGATTACGATCTAAATAATAGATAGCAGCTTACCTATGTCTGTTATCTATTTTAACTATCTTTTATCTTTTCCGTAGATAAAAGTTTTATTAAGGTAGTAGTCTCGCCACAGTCACGTTGAAGAGTTTGTTCTATGCTCAATCGATGAAAGCTTCGAAATATTGGGAAATATCCTTATAATATAGGTTGTACATCTTATCGGGATGTAAAATCTTACGAAGTAATGATGAAGTAATGATGAAAACGCCTAATAGTATATTAGGCGTTTTCATCATTACTTCGTAAAATCTGACACAAAAGTGACCGTTAGGTAAACATTATGTTTACCTAACGGTCACTTTTGTATCAGATTTTGTATCCATTACGGCTACTAATACGTAGATACTCTGCGTATACGGACATGCACACACTACTGTAATCTAGTTCTAGTCTGCTCCAGTTGCTTCGTGGCACTAGCGTCTCTAGACATTGCTTAATTTAAATCGCTATATTTCTGAACCTGAACAGTCAAAATTTATGATTTTTTTTTACCCACTTCATCATATGTTCCTCTACAATTGAGAATTCTTTGTAAAAAATCTGTAGAAAAGTATCGAAGTTATGGCGTGAAATGTGAAAATTTCCACTGCTCTCCATAAGAACACGTGTAAAACGGTGCAATCTTTTATTGCCAATATCTCGAATACACAACGGGGAATCCTTTTAAAATTTTGCAGGTAATCACCCAATAGTATCCTGAATGGGTCCTCAAAATAAATAAAAAATCTATAGAAAAACGCCTTGGGGAGACTACTACCTTAAATATTATGTATTATTTACCATCTGATCTATCATCGATTTTTGCTGATCTATTATGCATTATGATCAAGATAATGGATACCAGCTTATCTATGCCCGTTCTTATCAATTTTTTACTATCTTTTATCTGAGCCATAGACAAACGTTTTATTAATTTTTATTGCTTCTATAATACGCGGGGCTTCCCCTTTTTACGTGCCCACCTTATTCCATCTTTATCTTCTACAAAAGATTTATTATATACTATCTGTATTTATCTATCATCTAATATTGATATTTTATCTATAATATTTATTATCTTTCATACATTATCTTTTATCTGCTGTATAATATCTAGTATTATCTTCTTATACGCTTCTATTATCGAACAGATAATAGATGGTAGATAATAATAGAATAACAGATAATCTATAATCTGTTCTTTGCATTCAAGTTCGTGTTATCTATTTTTTTTTATGCTGTTCAATAACCACCGGTCGAATTTCGCTTGACAGGCACATACCAAAGGCGAAGGCGACGACAATGGCTGAGACACCGGAACTTAAGCGCATTGCCGAGAACACGAAGATCCAGAGTAACGTCAAGTATCACGCCGAGTTCGAGAAGGCAAAGGGCAAATTTACGCAGGTCGCCGACGATCCCGAGACCCTTAGGATCAAACAAAACAGCAAGATAATATCGAACGTCGCTTATCACGGCGAGCTGCAGAAGAAAGCTATAATGGAGCAAAAGAGAACTATGACGGGGGAGAATGGTGAACAGATCGGTGAGATAGTTTTTTTTTTACTTTCGAATCTGTTCGTCGAGTATTTCGCTTTCGTCGTATACCAATTGAATACACATACCCGGTTTTTTCAATTTGTGTTGGGTCAAAGAGAACGCGAGCTTGCTCGATAATCGCTGCTTGATACCTGTAAAGTACCGCCACTAAAAAAATTGTCCATTCATCTTTGTCGACCCGTCCAACGGATAGACTTGGCAATAGCGGAAGTTTCTGCCATTGGCACGACTGACTATGGCTAAAGCGTCGTCTGCTACAATTTATACGATGAAAAACGTTCAACGTTAAAAATGATGGAATTCAAGTTTGCATCGTTGTAGTGAAATGAAAATAATTTTTTTTTGCACTTTCTCAAATTTATTTCAGCAGATTTTATCTATCAAAATCCCTCAAAAAAATTTCATTCAAAAATTTGGGAAATTCAGCCCGTGGACCTGGTTTCCGGAGACCCCTAAAAAAAAAGTGTCCTCGTGGTGGTCAGGATAACGCATGATAGCTTTATCTGAAATAAAAAAAATCAAACCTTTTCTGTTAGTTAGTAAGGATTTAAAAAAAAATTGAAATTTGAATTTTTTGCCGAGTTGTATGCAAAGTAGTTCAATTTTTGGTACAATTTACACTACGTATAGCCTTGTAAAATTTGTTGTAATCGAAAAAAAAACTTTGTTCAATCACTAGTCAATGCTATTTTGAAGAAGTGTGCAAAATTTCAATAAGATCGTTGCATTAGTTTTTGAGAAATCGTGTCCACCGACTTCAAAAATAGTGTTTAAAAAAATAGAGAAAAATGCGTATACCTGCGTCGCTCCCGGCCGGTCTTTCCCAACGGGAGGAATTCCCAAAGGCTCTTTCTCCTAGACTATTACTCCAATTGACCTAAAACTTTGGGAGAATTTCTAGACATATTGTACTATTAGATAATAAAATTTAAAAAAAATGGATTTTTTGAAATTTTCAAATCCACGTAACCCCTTAACCCTTCGTGGTCACACATCCAAATTCAATCGCGGTGGTCACACTTGGGTCGATTCTACCCAGTCAGTTGTCAAAAAAGTATTGTGACCAAACCACCCGTCCGAAGAGGTTAAAAAAATTATGGAACATGCTTTGAACTTTCTAGATGATGTATGAAAATTTTTTTTATAAGAAATAAAATGGCGACATGTTAAAAAATTCATAAAGAGGTGAAAACGCAAAAAATCATAGTTTCGTGAATTTGTAACATTTTTACATAAAATTTGGACATGATACTCCTTAGATATGTTACTTTTGGGAAAAAAATAGTAACAAAATAGAAAGTGCGCTTTCAAAAAAAGGTATTTATTCCGACATGTGAAGAGAGTAAATTTTATGGTATGAGGATACTTCAAACTCCAGGTAAGATGGTGAATACAGTCCCATTCGAAGCCGAAAACGATTATATATTTACGCCAAAAATTGATCAACGGGTCCATTCTACCCAGGGTGACCACGAAGGGTTAAAACGTACATAGTATTACAGTATTTGAACTTTATAGGAAAATGTATTTATTCGTCCGCTCGACATATTTAACGTTTTCTCGACTTTTCCGAATCGAAAACTCTTTATGAAACGGTGAACGTTGAACGCTTTTTACCGAGTCAATAACCTGGAGTCGACGACGTTTAAGCGATAGTCAGTCGTGCCAATGGCAGAAACGACCGCTGATGCCAAGTCTATAGATTATTTTTTTTCTTGAATAAAATTGCAACATATTCATATTTTATTGCAAAAATTATAATTATTAATATCAATTCCCTGCTCAGAAATATTTTTAAAATTAATATTATGAGCCCAATAATAGTTCATTTTTACATGAAATTGTAATTTCAAGAAGTTGGCAGCTTGCCGAAAACTCATTGTATTTTCATGTCCACTCTCGGCATCAAGGAACGGTATCGAAACTCCTTAATGACTCGTTCCGTTACAATTTGTTGCTATATTTCGCTAAATCTGATTTATTCTAGCAGTTTATTTATATACGAGGTGTGTAAATTAAGTAATGAGACCGATTTTTTTTTCAATTTTTTTTATTCAAATAGAATTACAATGCAATATTGTCTCCCACAAAATAACTTCCTTGGGAAGCCACACAGCGTTGAAGACGGTTCTTCCAATCCTCATAACAGTGCTGGAACTCGGATACTGGAATAGCCTTCAGCTGGTCGGTTACAGCCGTTTGAATGTTTTCGAGTGTCCCAAAATGACGTCCGTTGAGGTGATTTTTCAATCTCGGGAAGAGGAAAAAAAAGTCTGAAGCAAAACCTGGTAGCACGCCGTTGCTCGAAATTGATGTCACTCATTTTTCGAACGCACTAGAAAAAACTGTTTCACGAAAAAACTCACTACGGACAACCAAATGAATCTAGCGAGTTCAAACTCGTACTGCAGGCGTATCACACGTTGACCTGCCGCTCCTCTAAGTCCCGCGTCCCAAGTGTTGCCAGATCGAACGCTAAGTTGCCAGTCTCATTACTCAATTTACACACCTCGTATATATGTATGTATGAACGATGTATCTAGCGATTAACACGTACACGTCGAGCTTTGTGTTGCTTTTGTGTTGCTTAGAGTACGTAGAGTACACGGACGGTACGATTGCACCGACAGCTACGAGCGTAAACGCGAATCTCGCGCCTGCGAGAGCCGCGAGTCCGTTGCCGCCGCCGGTGACAACAACACCGGCAGCGACGCAACGAGCGCCCGGTAGAATTGCCGATTACGATCCCCTTACCGAGGCAAGACCGAGTCCCTATTCCGCTAGGCAGGCCGCAACGACCGTCATTTACACGAGCGACAAGGGCGCAGGTGAGAGTGCTATTCCTTTTTTTTTTTTTTTCATTTTTCAAACGAAAGAAAAAAAAGACACGTTTTTTTTTCTTCGTATGTTCGTTCTTTTTATTTTTTTCCCTCGTTATTGTGTCGTTTTTCACGCTAAGCTCGAGTACCATCGGTAGAAAAATTAAGCATTATCGCATATACGTTGAATCCGTTATCGCATTTCGTTGCTTTTCGTAACGAGGCCCGCCGCTTCGTACATTCGTATACGTCGCCACCTCGCGAATCCACGGAGACCAGAGAGCGAACGAGAGCCCCGAAATCATGTGCAAAGACGGTGGAGAAAAAAAATAAAAAAAACAATAGAGGGATTAATTGATGGAGCCTAGCCCACTCTGAGAGACGGATGAGAAAATCGGATTCGTACTCGTGTACTCTGGTCTCCCGTGCGATTCGCAATGACATCGTTATTGTGCAAAACAAAATGAGAAATTTTGCAAAATTCCCGCATTGAAAATATGGAAAACGTCTGCGAAAAAATCGTGGCGAATCTTCATGAAATAAATGGAAAAGTAATGTTCGTTGGCGGATTGGAATGCAACTAATTGTTCGGCAACCATGCGTCCGTAGATTGAGCGATTTTTTTTTATAGAGCAAGATTGAATTTTCGGTGACCCGTTTGCCTGAATTTCCGCAGTGACGAATCCACCCACAAGAAAGATCGGCTCGGTCGCCGACATTGATCCGGTCAACGAGTATTATGGCTCGTTGACACCCGCCACGAACAACAATCACGTTCCGCAGCATCAGCCGCCTCCGCCACCGGCGAATACACTGGTAAGACTCTTCTTTTGCACTATTTCAGAGATCGACTCGTCGAGAGACCCGACGTTCGTCGTTCAACTTTTCTATAATCTCATTTACCTTCGGTCGATCGCTTCCTCTCGTGTTAGAAAAAAATCGTAATGGATACAAAAGAAAATGGAATAAAAATGTTATATTAACAAAACAAACACTTGATTGTTCTAAAGAAAATAATTGAACCTGTCCTTTTCATTGCTTTCCCTCATCGCCCCCTGAATCTACATTTTTCACTTTAATCGATTTTTATTCATTTTCTTTCATTTCTTCTAGTTTCATCGATTCCTGTTCATTCTCCTAGATTTTCTTCGTTTTTCTTTCGTTTCATTGATCCTCATTGATTTTTTTTTAGTGGCTCTAATTGTTTTTGATTTTATTTGATTTCACTTTTCACGAATCCATTTTATTTTCGAACTCATCTGTTTTTCGTTTCAACACTTTCAAACGAACACGTCCCAATTTTTAAATATAAATACACCAGAGAGTGTCGAGAGCAGTTTTTATTCTTTTTCAGTCTTCCATTTTTTATTATAATTTGCAATTGACATTTGTGTAGATTTATTCGACGCTTCTTGAAAAAGAAGAGCTCTGCCGGGCAACTCTTAAGGGTGCCTCGTTGTTTCTGCATTTTTGAGCTTCAGGCTCGTTAAGATTTTTGGCTGCTGGCCTTCCTTTTAAGCCCTTAGGCCAATCTAGGATTTTCCAAAAATCTTTTTTTTTTCTGTTAAAAATTTACCTTAGTACCTATAAAATTATATTCCAAAAGATTATGGGTGTGAAAAATCTCTAAGTACTCGATTTTCGAATTCTAGCGCAACCCCTCTTGATTCATGTCGCGACTTTCTACTAACTTTAAACGCGGTTATCTCAAAACTACATTTTTCAAGTCGGCCGGACTCATAACTCAAACAAATTTCAACCGATTCACTTGAAATTTTAACTGTATATTTAGAATTACATTTTCTGAGGTACTACGTAGGATTTTAAAAATTATATCGCATAGTTCCTTTTTTATAAATAATTTTCTGACGATTTTCTCATGGCATTTTATACTTTTTGTTTTATAAATCTGCCATTTTGACAAAAAACAATATATCATAAAAGCCTAAGTACTTTTATAGCTATTCTTATATATAATCGAAAAAACTTTAGTGTCTCATCATAACTCAAAAATTATAGCAGCTTGTTGGTCCGGCCGTTGACCTTCCAGAACTAAAGGCGTCATCGGAAAAATGCTGCGCAGTCGCCATTTTGACATGTATCGCTGTGAAAAAATAATTTTCTATAATTAATTACGTGTATAATAAAACTCCAATTTTGTAATTCCGATTTATTTTATGGTTTCGCTGAAAAAAATCACAAAATATGCCCTTTTTTTTGGCGTCTAGAGTGGCCTAAGGCCTTAAGGAAGCGAGGGAAAACGATTTCGAATTGTAATCAAAAGTGGAAGGCCCAAAAGAAAATAGACACTTATAACACGCGATATTAATATTTAGATATATATGTATCAATAAACTTGATATATATATATATATATATATATATATATATATATATATATATATATATATACACACACACACATATATCAGAATAATAATTAAATTCTAATGTGGATATATCTCGAGTTATCCCATAAATACTGTGGTTTTTTTTATACTACTTTTATTTTGCAAAATTACGATAAAAGAAATTCTTTCTTAATCTGAAATATACTAAAATAAAGGATGGTAAATTTTAGATTAATAAAAATGTTTGTTTATCTTAATTTTGAAAAATAAAAGAGGTATGAACAAATCGAAGTATTTATGGAATGACCCGGTATTTGATTGACACAGCCAAATTAACGTTACGTTATCGTTAACTTATCACCGACACTTTGTAATTCGAAATTTTCAATTACGAATTTGCCTTACCGACCACTGTGTCCGATGCCTGCGGACATTCACTTTCTCATCAGGTGTCCGTTTTTTTTCTCACTATTGACGGAATTTCGTCAAATCTCTTCTCTCTATCGATCACTATCATTATTTTCCTTTTTATTCGTCTTGTTTAACGACTTTCGTTTGTTTAATTTATGATTCGTTTTTGTTTTGTTTTATCTTTTGGTTTTGTTTTCCGTATGATTTATTATTTTTGTTTGGGTTCGACTTTTCAACCAGCGGGTTTACCGAGCGATGTACGATTACGAGGCGCAGGACACGGACGAGGTGAGCTTCTGCGACGGTGATCTGATCGTGAATTGCACGGCGATCGACGAGGGCTGGATGACCGGTCTCGTTCAACGTACAGGACGCCACGGAATGTTACCAGCCAATTACGTTGAGCCTGCTCAGATCTAAAACGAAAGGAAGAAGAAGAAAAACAAAAACAACGAGACGCACGGAGACAAATGATCCTGTGAAATTATCTTTCACGCGACGAACGCGCGAAAAGAAAAATCGAATTTTCGTCGAGAGAAAGCGTCGCACGAAGTCGAAACTTTCCTCGTCGTTCTCTCAGTAGAATAATAATTAACAACGGCGCAGTTGTGAAAATTTTCAAGCGACTAATACTCGACTCGATACGTGACGAATTTTCCGAATGTGGAAATCCTCACGTTACGAATAATCGTCCTCTTCACGGGGAATACGCGTGGCCAAATTAACAAAGATTTCTGTCACAAACACTTTAGTTAGGATTTTCAAGGAGAAAGGGGACAAAAACGTAACTAGATCGTTTCCACGATTATATTTCATACTCTTTGTATTTTTTTTTCTTTTTTAACGTACGAGATGGGACCAAAACTCGAAAAGATCACATCGGGGAGAAACGATTGACAACAATTTCGTTCACCTTTTTATTTTCTCTTCGCTCTTATCGACGATACAAACGTTTAGACAAATTCCTCGAAGTCCAATGCAGTTCGGTCGAGAGGATCTTACTTGAATCGAAAAAAATCAAATTCACTTCCGCTAAAATCACTCGAAGAGAGAATCAGTGCATTTTTTTAACGTAAATATTTTAACCTAAAAAGAAAAACCCATTATCAGAGATACGCGCATTTGTTTCTTTTTTCTTCCCACGAGTCGCAGTATTTTTTCATTCCGTAATATATCGTTCCACATTGGGCGTTCGGGAACTTTTACGTGTCGACAGGGTTCTTTTTTTTTTCAATCGCAGGTCGATATCGTTGGGAGAACGTCCAAAATCAATCGCAATAATTCCGTGGCTCTTCGAACTATTCCTCGCCTCTTTTGCGGTCGGTCTGATACGATCGCAGCAATTTGTCTGTTTTTTTTTCCGCGAGAGATCGGACGCCAGAGGCGACTCGATACAATACATACCAGCATAGCGTTAGTTCTTATGTTGTAGTGATACATCGGAGAACGCGTCTTTATGAGCAAAAATAATCGAGCTTTTGCAGAAATGGAAAGAAAGAAAGAAAGAAAGAAAATACACAGATATACGTATATTTTGTATGCAATTTATACGAAATTAGCATAAAGTCGATATGTATGAACAGATTTGTCGAAAAAAAAACCAACAATTGATTCTTCCCAACCAAATCGATGTAGAACTGAGAAAAGCATTTTTCCATATCTTTCATACAATTGTATGATTTTATTGAGCAACGTTCTCTGGGCATCGGAAAAACATTTTGACCAATAGACTCGTCGGTGTATTTTACTTCTTAAGTGGGGAACTCGGCTCAAGACACCAAAAAATTCACTGTTTTTCGTTATTTTTTTGTCAGATCAAATGAAACCAATCAGTGGCTAATTTAAATGATTTTTCATTGTACATTTAAAAAAAAATTAACCTTTTTTCATTGGAAAATAATCATTTTCTCATGGGACCTGCAGCTCGGTCGTTCACATCCTAGCGATCGTATTATTTTTCTATTTGAAATGAAAAATACCAAAGAAATTCGTTTTTAAACAATAATATCGCTCAGTATGTAAACCTCATTGTTTAAAAAAAAAGTCCAATCCAAACAACTTTTTGCAAGAAAATATTGAAATATCGTGGTGAAAATTGTAAAGTTTTACTCGAAGTTGTGGAAAAAGTCGGAAACTAAGGCTTCTCTTTTTATTCTATAGATTTCGATAGAAAACAGTATTGCGCAATGATTTCTTTTTAAATTTTAGATGAAAATTACGACCGTCAGCATGTACACAATTGTCATTTTTTTTCTATGGAAAAATGAAAAATTTTCAATAAAAAAGTAGTTTTGTGTTGTGAGAATGTACAATGAAACATTCCTGAAATTCGGAAAAGATTGCGTTTGAGTTCTAGAAAAAATGTCTAAATAGTTCATTTTTCGTCCTTAACCAGGTTCACCCCTTAATTTCCTCGAGACACTGCATTTTCACTGTGATCAGCGAAAAATCCTTGCGATTCTTCGTGATCCCTGAAACTCTCGTTCACAGACGTGAGCGTCCAAACGAGAATACGAAAAGTGCTGGCATGCATAATGAATACATATCTTTAAATAGCGAAGGTACGAAAGCCGCTAAAATTGTCAAGCGCGTCGAGAGAAGTGTTTTTTATTTTCTTTTTCGGTTCGATACCGATTTTGCTTACTAAGGCTTACTTCCTCGAGCTGGAAGTAAAGAACGAGAACACAGAGCCGTGAGATACCCGATGTGCCTTAATATTCCCCCTGGTGGCCGTTTCATTGCGAGCTTCCGACGTAAATTTTCTATACTCTAGGATAGCCTAAGCGACATAGTATAATGTCGCGAAAATAATAAACGTGTGTCGCGCGAGGCCGCGTATTGTGACTTTCGAACTACTTGCCCACTTTTAACTTAAAAGTAAATAGATTACGTGAAATAAATTGCAAGAGAAATAAATAAAATAAAGATAAATATATAAATCATTGAGAGAAACTGTTACTACCGATTTTTAATGGACTAAGGACAATTAACCGAGCAATTTTTAGTGTTTTAAGTTTTATTGCGACGAACGAGCAAAGTTCGTCAAGCCGATGGGGAGAGACAAAAGAATACATAGAAGTTTTCAATGTTGAATATATCGGAGAGAAATCCTTCGCGTGTACGTATAAAATATATTTAAAAAAAAGAAAGAAAACGTCCGAGAACAGGAGGATATATCCAATCGTCCAAGTGCCTCGGAGTGAAATTAAGTCTTCCGTGCGCTTGGAGAAAAAAAAAATCGTCATCCGAATGACGAGCTTTAGCGTAGGAAAATGAAGAGGAAAAAAGGAAATGTAAAGATGTTTCCGAGAATCTTAACGAGTTTGATATGTCTCGACAGAGAGTCTTTTTATTTTCCTCCTGGATCGCGATTTCACTCTCTCGAAAGAAAAACGAACAACCCGATCGTGCCAACACGCTTCGACTTTCTTCGCGAAGAAAATTCATGTTCCGAAGCGTGCTACGGCCAAGTATCTTTCTTTTTTGTACCCTGTAATTAAATACTTCACCGAGTACGAACATCAACGTTTTGAGATTTAGAACATACAGAAATATATGTTAGCGTTGTGTTTAGAAAGATAATTTTATATTATGATACACGAATCATAATGAATAAATATGTATGTTATGTAAAATATCCTCGGATGCTTTTTGTCTCACATTGCTGTGCTTTTTTTTCTCATTACTTTTTCGCTTCACTTTCACGCTGTCCTTCGATTCAAATGTGTTGTTTTGGACTGTTTTGCTCTCGAATTATCCATTATTTGAACGTACGTTATCGGTTAAGGACTTTTTAGATCTTCGAAGTTTCAGTAAGTTCCGCAAGATCGTTTGCGAGAAAAAAATAAAATGTAGACATTTCAATGCAATTTCTTACCGACTCCCGATTAACTTTCCACAAGCAATTATGCTCAATTGCTTCGATATAAATCTTTTATTTTTATTTTCCTCCGAAGCGATGTAGGGAAACTCAGAAAATGCGAAGTTGAACTTTAAACGGGCGTATCTACGTCGGAAAAAATCCGTAATAATCATCGGTGAAGCAAGCGAGAAAAAAAAGTTTTCACTACAGAGTTCTCGGTTTATTTCAACTTCGCTCAAACCCGAAGGGGCTCAATAATAAATTTAAATATCTAGTGACCGATTGAACGATCCGTGTCCTACTTTTGGCCTCTGAAGTTTTTACGATCGAAGAGTTTTTTTTTCCCTCGTTTGCCGAAATTTCAATTAAGCCTGGTTGCTCCGGGCGATAACGTTGTAAGTTGAGTACGATAATTTCATGAGCTGAAAGAGAATGAGGTAGTTGCGAGTAACCACACGAATAGAAAATCTTCGTTCGGCAAAGTGACAAGTGTGCGCTTGACAGTGCGCGTCACAGAGTGAAAAAAAGCAGTAAAGGAATGAGAAATTGTTTGTACTGACGCTGTTGAAAGAGTCGACTGACAGAACGACGATATGACCGCCACGAAACAAAATTGGCTTCAACGATCTCATCATTACGATCACGACTGTTTTTCTCGCACTTCTGCTCAAACTCGTCCAATCCATTTCGTAAGCCGCATTCGCCACGTCGAGGCTCTGTTCGGTGTTCGCTTGTCTTCAATTAAATTAAATTCGCTCCTTCCCTCTCGGGAATGCAAACGAGCAACGAAGATAAAAAAAGCATTGGGTGAACTTACCTTGATTGTGACTTTGCTTCCGTACCAACAGAGCACAAATACCTCCGTTATTACCGCTGTCACATAGATAATGGCAAACATGAATTCAGGACTAAGTATTCGGAGTTTCGTTAGTTGAAGAACGATCGTGCAGAGGATCACCAAGGTCAACGTGAATTGAAGAAAAATCACGAAAGCGAAATTGTTGTTCGACACTTCGGCCAGCCTGGAATAAAAAAGCAAACAATATATGTATTTTTTTTTACAGTTACAGGAACACACATACTGCAACAGTTTTAATCAATTCGCTAGTGATCCCTCGATTAATTAAACGTTTAAAGAACAAATTTTACAGATAATATGAGGTGGTTGCATATGAAACCAGTTGCTAATAAATAGCGTTTGGTACACTATTTTCTCGAATCAAAAGTTGACAATAAACATGATTATTGATCCATAGAGTTCAGCTAAGGCGCCATAGATGAAGTTTGTGCGGCTCAATAACATCATCTATTTTAAGGATGTATGGTAGGTACCGTCACCGCCAAAGGTATTGTGAAATCAATTTTTTCACTTTTAACGCTCCTTTAATTGATTAGCACTACTTCACCTAAATTCTACATGAAGTATGTAGAAAATCACCCTTAAGGTAGCCGCGACAACCTCAACCAAAAGTTACATATAGGCATATTTAAAGAGTTGATAATTCGTTCGATTCGTAGTAAATAAATCTAAAAACCAGACAACATTAACTCGGTACCAAAAGATAATACGATGGATATCATTTACTGTCGTAAAATTTATTCTATTAAGTGTTTTTGATCTACCATTGCGGGTAAACTTTTTGCCGGAACTGTCTGGGCTATGCCCCAATACACTAAATAGCTTGCATTTAAACACGACACATTCTTTTCCGGGCGTGTGAGAACGACGATCGTGGCAACGTTGAAGCCCCCGTAAGAGTTCTGTTAAATATCTTTACGACGTTTCGTCATCAGATAAATATTTACAACGGTACACTCAAGTAAATTTTGTGAATTGTGAAGTTGCCCCCCCCCCTAACGAAAAAAAATTCGTTATTAACAGAACTATCGATAAAAAGTACATAGAGCCTCAGAATTATGTGAGAGGCAACCAGAACTGATTTTTTTTTCTTTCGACTGAGCAGTAAATTGGTGGCGCAATGGAAAACTGAGTGAAACCAATTTTTTTTTGGAAAAATGAATTTTTCTTTGGAGTTCTGGTTGCCCCCGTAAGAGTTCTGTTAAATATCTTTACAACTTTTCCTCATCAGATAAATATTTACAACGGTACACTCAAGTAAATTTTGTGAATTGTGAAGTTAGTCCCCCTGAACGAAAAACAAATTCGTTACCAACAATAGGACTATTGATAAAAAGTACATAGAACTCCAGAACTATGTGGGGGACAACTAGAACAATTTTTTTTTGTTTTCCTTCGACTTTGGGTTTCCAACTTCGTGAACCCGCGCATCAGCTGTGACCAACGGATGTTTGCGCGCTCCATTCGAAGCGAACGAAAAAATGATTTGCGAACAACGAGAAAATTAAATGTCGAAAAAAATGTCAAATCGGACGCCATACAAGGGGATATTTATCCCCTTGTATGGCGTCCGATTTGAAAAACAGTGCTGGCCAAGAAAATGAAAGCTGCAGCGCCTGGCCGTGTATACACTATTGCCAGATGATCGTTCTGTTCGCCCTCCACGCGGTCGTTCGCTTGCAAAATATATCTTATAACATCAAAACCGTAGTGCTTCTCAAGGTTATATGTTTGAAACTAGATGGTAAATCATCCTGATTTTTTTTTCACATTATTCGTGACATCCCGCTCTAGCTCCTCCTCGTTTTTCGTCAACACTTTGCTTTTAGTTTTGACGGTAGAATTAATAACGTACCGTTTGTCCAAGCATGACGCGTATGTTACGTGTAAATCAAGCCAACTTCAAGTGTAAATATCTCGGGTTGGAGATGGTAAAACTTATTTAAATTGCACAGATGTTTGGATAACGTAATAAATAACATGTATGCCAAATTTCTATCATTTCTTAATTCAACTATCCTGTGAGGGTTAATATTACGAAGTGATATTATCCTTAAGGGATAATGTTACTTCGTAGGATTGGGGAGTTGAAAATAAAATGTCAGCCAACTCGTAGATAGTGCAGTGATGTCGTATGCATTCAGCAAACTCTTTTCTTCCGACGTCCGCTTCGGTCCCGAAGTTGTATTTTCGACCCGTCCCGTCGTTCGTCAACTTCGCATCGATCGAGCTCGCCAGTGTCCTCAATCGATACTTCAAAATCTCGAGCTGCACACATATTTGCAGCATCGATTGTGTGACGAGCAATATGTTCACCAAAATCGTAAGTCCGAAAGTCGTTTGTACGTAAATCACCCAGGCGTAGACGAAAATAAATTGCGCCAGGGTAGGCCGGTCGCAGGGAACCCAGGGTTGAGTCGTGAAATTGAGCTCGATGACGTCTTGCCTCAAAGAGTTCATCAGCATTGCGCCGAACGCGGTTCCCAGGATGGCCGCGTATCGAAACGCCAGGGTCCGGGAAAGTAAAAATTTGTTTAAACTTTCTATCGCAGTTTCTCAATTGTTTTGGGCTCGCTCGATTGACAGAACAATAAAGAGTATACGAGAACGAGATAAAAAAAAATTACACTTTAATCGTAACAGTTTTCATTAAGGATGCATGGTAAGTATCGTCACTGCCAAAAGTATTGTGAAATCAATTTTCTCACTTTTAACCATGATAATTTTATGTAAAGTGATTTCGAATAATCATATATAGTATAAAATGCATTAACTCATATGCCTAGACGTTCTTTGAATTAAAATAAGTGAAAAACTTGAATAATCGTGATATTTCGCCCAAGCCAGAAAAAAACTTTTGGACGCGAATTACATCTGAACCTGTTGGAAACAAAAAAAAAGAAATTTAAAATTTGTGAAATTCCATTAAATTATCTGCTGAATCAAAGTTTGTGTACCGTTTTTCGCTTTTAATTGAATATCACCGAAATTACTTTGAACATGCGTACAAAATTTTGAGAATAGATTCTTCAATGTATTCTATACACGTGGAAAAATTTATAACACGTTTCTATGATTTATATTTTCATAGTATAAATATCGGAGAAAGTGCTATTTGACACAAGAGTGCACGTTAAATTAGTTATTATATAACTTTTGTTATGTATGGTCAATCGTCTTTAAATTTTGGACGTGAACTCAGTTTGGAGTTTTGAATGATGTCAAATTTTGAACAGTTTATTATCATTTTTAGTTATAGCTCATACATCCTTAATCGAGGTATTCCTTTCACGATTTTTTGAAACAATTATCTGATTTCCGTCGGGAATTAAGTAAAAATACATGCCAGTATACTGGTAAAATTCCAGGCCAAGTTAGCGAACTTTTAACAAAAAATTACGACTTCAAAAACCGTCTAATTTATGCAGCACTGGATGGAGATGACATGCTAGCCGCATTTCTATCTGACAATTTATGTACTAAATAACTCTAGATGTTCGATGTAAACTGCTCTAAGCATGTAAAAAATTCTGAAGATTCAGTAACGACAATAAAAACAACAGAGGGTCACCGAATGTTTAGCCCTTCGTGGTCACATTTCCAAATTCAATCACGGTGGTCACACTTGGGTCGATTCTACCCAGTCAGTTTTCAAAAAAGTATTTTGACCAACCCATCCGTCCGATGTGGTTAAAAAAATTACGGAATATGCTTTGAAATTTCTAGATGATGTACGAAAAATCGATTTATAAGAAATAAAATGGCGACATGTTGAAAAAAATTCATAAAGAGGTGAAAACGAAAAAATGACACTTTTTCGCTCAAAAAATCATAGTTCCGTGAATTTTCAACATTTTTACCTAAAATTTGGATGTGATACTCTTTAGATTAGCTACTTTTGGGGGGAAAATAATAGTAGCATAGTGCGCGGTTTCAAAAAATATATTTATTCCGACATGTGAAGAGGGTAAATTTTATTGTACGAGGATACTTCAAACTCCAGGTAAGACGGTGAATACAGTCCCATTCGAAGCCGGGAACTATTATACATGTACGCCAAAAATTGATCGACGGGTCGATTCTACCCAGGGTGACCATGAAGGGTCGAAGAAAATATTATTGATCAAACTTAAAAAATGTTACTAGCAAAAGAATTTTTGTAACC
The DNA here is from genome assembly GCA_963932345.1 of Ophion ventricosus. NCBI lineage: Eukaryota > Metazoa > Arthropoda > Insecta > Hymenoptera > Ichneumonidae > Ophion > Ophion ventricosus. The sequence continues at coordinate 6,115,174 of OZ010714.1, read as the reverse complement.
GGAACTTTTCAGAGAACGTATAAAAATGTCTAAATCTGCAAAATGTATGCAAAGTGTTTCATTCGAATTCATCGTTGAGGATAATAATTGATCGTAACTTATTTTTATTCCGCACCACTGTAATCTATTAACGATTCAAAAGGGCCCTGGCTCATGCACCCACAAAATACGGCCCTCCGCAAAAGGAATACCTTAAGAGAAATTGAAATGGCTTTATTTAATTAATTTTCAATTGATTAATTCATCTTTATGATTGGTCAATACATTGCAAATTTTATAAATTCATGATTCAATTAATTGATGTATGAATTAATTGAAGAATAATTTAATTGATTAAATAATTAAGAGAGATTGAAATGGCCTATCAAAACGAGAAATGTACAATTGGAGACAATTGCAATGTGAGTTTTTTTAAAATAAATATTTTGTAATTCCATTAAAATGTAAATTATAAGTTGAATGAAAATTTGATTGAATATTATTGATAATTTGATTTAAAAAAAATTTAATTCGATATTTACATGCATGTAATGTATAAACGAATGTTCAATTGAATTACTTACCTCGCGTACGTATCAAATTTGCGTTTAATGGAAATCTCCTCAGCGTCACGCGGTCGGCACACGTCCCGTTCAAGTATAATACCCGCGTACATGATTCTCTTTCGTTTAATAACGAGGGTGACGAACTTGCAGAAAGGCGCGATCGACGACATAAATACAAAAGTGTCGTCGATTAATTTGTCCAGGTCCTCGAAGGACGTGAATATGAATAAAAAGTTTAGAAGACAAAAGGAGAACAACGTTATGATAACGAGAGTCGTGTAAAAATCGTAAAGTCTCGATCGCCAATCGTTGCACCAGCTCGACGGTTTCCAAATACCGTAAAACTTGATTGCGGTGAAAATCCAAGTTACCGCGAACATACTCAGCCGTGTATCTTTTCTCCTCTGCTGATTCACACAATTTATCCAGCAACTTTTCAGACTTCTTTTGAAGACGTTCCGTATCGTTATGAAAACTTCAAACACCCTCGTGGGTCTATGAAATTGTGAAAAAATAATGGTTTGTTTTTAAAGTACGAGCAGTTCGAGGAGTCGAGGGTGTATTGCTCGTTTTAGTATCTTTGACGTACTAAATTTACAATAATACGCGCAGTTTTCCCCTTCCTCGCTGGACTCGACATGTATAATTATACGATGATATTCCATGGCTATTCGTGACTTATTACGAATGCACCCTTCCGGGAGGTTGACGTTCTCATAGCGCGGGGTAGAGAAAAAAATGCAGCGGAGTCCATACGTAGAAAAATATTGCGAAATGCATTTAAGTAAAAACTTCGTATATATCGATTAGCAATTTAATTTTTCTACCCCAGAATTACCAATAATATAGACAAATTGATGGTCTTGGCGGATGTTCCGGGGATTGCGAAATTATACGACGCGGACACACAAGTATGCACTTTTGCATCTCGATAGAAAAAATTCGATGATAACTTTTTTTCTCGATAATAGCAACCGTTATTGAGGTCCGAGGGGAATTTATGGACTCGATTGCAATTTCTTTACTCTGCAGTCATGCTTCCCACCATGTAACCTCTGTAGGGATCTTCGTTTGATCTGGTGCACTACGAGTGTAGGTTTCATAAATACATTTTCGTGCCGACTCGCGTGGAGACGTTTCAGTGATGGATCCGTCGTTGTTTCATTGTCGAGCGTGGAAAAATGGAAAAAAATATTAGGATAAGTCCGGGGTAGTTGCCAACAGATTTTTCACGGATTCGTCAAAATAAAAGTACAGAAGTTTCTTTATTTATCTCTATTTGCAATAAAACTTTGAACATTTAACTTTAATCCTACGTGGTCAGCCTGGGTAGAATCGACCCGTCGATCAATTTTTGACGTAAATATATATAATAATTAACGGTTTCGAATGGGACTGTATTCACCATCTTACACTGAGAAAAAAACCAATTGAATAAAAAAAATACATTGTTGACCCAAGTAAATGTCTGAACACGGAGTGCCACCGATATATGACATTGTTACAATACTATGAACTATTGGGAAATGTGATTGATTTTAATAACATATTATTTTATTTGAGAATTAATATCTGATATGGTGGAGACAATAAAATAGTACATTTACTCAATAGAAATTTTATCCGAATCAAACGCGCGAAATGCAATTTTTCTTATTTACTCGAATCAACAATATTCATGTTATGAATCGAAACACTTTTTTTTTCGTTGCAGAAAATGCATTCAAAACTGTATAATTTGTTCGCGATAATTTTGTAGATAGATTCAATAATATATTGTTCTCGGCTAACAATATATCTATTTGAATGAAAAAAAAACTTTAAATTTTATCATGTTATTAAAGTCAATAGCATTTTGTTTGGACTAATAAATCCGATTATTTACATCAACAATTTTACAATTGAATCAACGAAATTTCATTCAATAACACCAATGAGATTGGATCAAACATTTATTTTTCTTAGTGTACCTGGAGTTTGATACTATTTTTTCCCAAAAGTAGCATATCTAAGGAGGATCACGTCCAAATTTTAGGTAAAAATGTTAATAATTCATGGAACTATGATTTTTTGAGCGTAAAAGTGTATTTTTTGCGTTTTCACGTCTTTATGAATTTTGTTTAACAAATTGCCATTTTATTTCTCATTAATACATTTTTCGTACATCATCTAGAAAGTTCAAAGCATGTTCCGTAATTTTTTTAACCCCTTCGGACGGATAGTTTGGTCACAATACTTTTTTGAAAACTGACTGGGTAGTATCGACCCATGTGTGACCATCACGATTGAATTTGGATGTGTGACCACGAAGGGTTAAGATAAATTACAAAAATTAAACAAATTCAAAAACAAACACATTAATATTTTTTTAAATCACAATTGGCTATCTCTCCCGAAATATTTGGATGTGCTGGTCATAGCAGGAGAGTAGAGATGGCCAGCACTTAATTCTACTCTTGGTTTTCTCTTTGGTTTTACGAGGTATTTAAATTATGTAATGAGACCTTTTTTCAATTTTTTTTTACTTGAATAGAATTACAATTTAATATTGATTTTATTATACGATACAGACTGCAATTTTTTTCCATCGCGCTGTGACGAGTGCGAGGGTACAAAGAGTTGATGGATTTCTTCTCAATAAACGGGAATAGGGTCAAAGGGAAATTGAGCTTGCTATTCAACGACTGAATAATCTTATGCTGTTCGGGACCCAAAGTCTTTTCAACCGTTGAGTCCTTTCCCGTTGGCGTTAATTTCAATTACAGCTCGTTGGATTGGGCGATCACGTTGTAAGTTGAGTACGATAATTTCATGAGCTGCAAGGAAAACGAGGCAATTGCGAAAAAGTTCATTAAATTTTTATCGTTTTACACTGACAGAAAATTCTATTGATAATAACTGGATGCGTCTATTGGATTTTTTTTATTTGAATAAACCAGATTTTTCGTGAAATCAAATTTTTCCTATTGCATTTCATTATTGAAATTATTCATTTCCAATATATTTATTTATTCGAATGAAGATCTATTTAATATCGTCTAATAAAGAAATATTTTACCGATTCCTAATAAATCTGTGATCTGGTTTCATCTGTTCAAAAAATAATTCAATTGAATCCACCAAATGTATCTACATCATTTTTTGAAACTTAAATAGAATTTTCGTAGAGTCAAAGATTTTTCTATTTGATTGAATTAGTGGTCTGTCTTTATTGCAACAAATATTTACTTATTTGATTCGAGCTATTAACCAACGTTTGAATTTGTTTGGGTTGATACCAATATATATTCGCATCAAATAGATGTTTATTCAAGCTAATAAAAATATTTTTGATTCACGAATATCTCCTATACGTTCGAAGAAACAATCCGCTTGATTCTAATCTTGATTTATTTAATTTAAATATATTTAGTATTTAACAGGAATAGCTGGAACAAATTCAAAGAAATATTTGCAACAAATAGGGTCGTAGTAGGCCATGAGACAAGGAAAAAAAATCTATTTGATTTAATGAGGCTGCTCAGGATCTTTGCGGGACAGGCGGCAAGAGGGGAACGCCTATGCTTAAACACGGGTACCTGTAACGGCTGCCAACCACGAATCAAATTTTCGGTTACGTAAAATAAACAAATTTCAGCTAATAAATATGTGGAATGCATATAGTTGACTGCTTTGAAATGTTATTAATCGTTTTTTGTTTATTGACATCGCGAATACATTATTAACCAAGTTGAAATGCGGCAAATGCGTAATTTCGTTCTCGGTAATTGGTAACACTGAGCTCAGATACGAACGCCACAAAGTGAGCGCTCATCTGTCAAACTTCCTTCGCGAATGTAGCTTTTGTGTTCGACGAAAATGAATAGATGGAAAGGAAAAATCCGAAGTGAAAAACAGTATAATCTACGGTTGAAGCAAGTACAAAATGGAAAACAGCGAAAAAGTAGTAGTTAAGCCGGAAAATGAATTCGCAGTCGAGGGACGACGCATAATTGATTTGCAGGTTATGTCAGAACACATGCATTGCAGCTTTGGTCACGAGGAGTTATCTAGTGGAGGCTTTTGTCTAGAGGAGTTATAAAGAATATCGATCATGAAGAAAGACATGAAAAATAACTTTGTTGTTATCATAAGGAACAAAAATAACAGTAGTGATAAAAAATATTTAAATATACTCTTTATGAATAATAATAATCTTTATGAAACCGTGGTAAGAAATTTATAACCAGGAAGAAATACTTTGTGCGTTTCAAATTGTGGCGCCTATTCAAGATGGGCGATTTGACAGCAACGTTGCCATGTGTCGTAGCGCGCTTTATCGTTTTACGAAAATCAGCTACAATGTTCTGTTTTCTTTCGAAAATATCTTGATAGCAAGGCAGACAAAACGCTTCACTCTTCGTTGAAATCATTCATAAATATGTCAAGAATTTCTTCCGCCTATTTGGATTCAATTTTCATCATTTTTATTATGCTGCAAGAGTCGTGTCAGAATCATCGTATAGCTTTTGCTATGTCGCCCGTGTATAAGAGCCTAACTTCAATAATTAATTGCTCAACAATCATGCAGCCGAATGATTTGAAATTTTGCACGAAGACGTAATACGTGTTCGCAAATATCCTCAATAAATTTCAGCAAAGTCTAATTATTACACGATAGCTGAGCAACCTCCTTAAATAGATCCTATTTAAATTAAATACACGGAGAGAAATAAAAAGTAATTTTTGTCGTGAATTTCACGGTAAAAATTACCGTGATATATTTCAATGTGGTGACAAGTGAGAAAAGCATAATAATTCGTATGCGACAAGTTTTTTTTAACTCACGTTACAGAAAATTTCAAATACGTAGCTAAAATTTTACTATACAAGAAGGGTAGCGCGCACGGTAATTTTTATCGAGAGCACAATACATTTTCCTATAACACTCATTAAATTTTATAATAAATCTTAAAATAACTGTTATAAAGACGATACTTTTTTATAGACATTTTTGAAAGGCATGAAATAATAAAATGCCCAGTAAAATTTCGCTGATATTATATATTTTTTAAATTTTTAGTTTTGCGTATTTTGTTACACATCAAAATTTACTAGAAAATCTGGTAAAATTTTCTATCTGAAGAAGAAATTTTATTTTATTTTCGTGAAAATCTGTGTTTTACTCAGTAATAATAAGCGAAGTTTCAGGGTTGTCATCTGGTTACCGTTACTGCACGGTAATTTTTAACATTTAATTCTCTCCGTGTACTTTTTTTTGGCAGTGTATAGTTGAAGCGTGAAATGTTTTCATGGGTATTAGAAAGTTGTTTAAACGTGAGAATAATATGGTGGATGGAAGCATTGTGCTACGGAACACGAGATAAACAGTGAGAAAAAAACAATAATTTATTGTACTAACGCTGTTGAATGATTCGAGTGACAGAACGACGACGTGACCGGCTCGAAACAATATTGGTTTTGCGGATCTCGCCATTATGATGAGAAGACATTTTCTCGTATTCTTACTCAAAATCATCCAATCCGCATCGTATGCCGCGTTCGCCACGTCGAGGCTCTGTTCGGTGTGAACTTTTCTATAATTCAGCTTTCTACTCGTTTATTCTCGAGAGTCCCAAAAATACAAGATACACGACGGCTACTTACCTTAACCGTGACTTTGTTTCCGTACCAACAAAACAAAAATATCTGCAATATAAGTCCGCCCAAATAGATAATGATAAACATAAATTCGAGACTGAATATGCGAAGCTTCGTTAGTTGAAAAATGATCGAGCACAGTAATACCAAGGTTAACGTGAATTGGAGAAAAATCGCAAAGGCGAAATTGTTATTCGACACTGCGGCCAGTCTGGGACAAAAATAAAAAATGATACGCACGTATTTTTTTTTTTGCGATTGCGATATTACGTTAATTGTAGCAGTTTCAATCAATGGAAATAGATCGTTTGTTCATTTATCAGAAGCTCTTCGATTTAATTGTATAGAAAATATTCACATGAGAGATCGCCCTTGAGGGATCGGCAATGCTTGCAATTTGAAAAATACGATTTTATTTTATTGCATTGTTTTATAGGTTACGGTCTTAACTTTCATTTGCAACGACGATTTTGTAAAAAAATCTAGAAATTGACCGAATTATGACGATTTTTGCGAAGGACTAGATCGCCCACTGCACTGTGGCAGCGTAAGACGTATCTTGAGGTAGTAGTCTCGCTAAGGCGTTTTTCTATAGATTTTTATTTTATTTTGAGGACCCATTCAGGACACTATTAAGTGATTACCTGCAAAATTTCAAAAGGATTCACCGTTGTGTATTCGAAATATTGGCAATCAAAGACTGCACGGTTTTACACGTGTTCTTATGGCGAGCAGTGGAAAATTTCACATCTCACACAATAACTTCAAAAGTTTTCTACACATCTTTTTTAGAAAATTCTCAATTACAGAGGAACATATGACGAAGTGGGTTAAAAAAAATCATGAATTTTGACCGTCTAGTTTCAGAAATATAGCGATTTCTAGCGAAATATAGCGATTTTTTACAGAAGCAATGATTAGCGACGCCAGCGCTAAATATCACGACAAAAATTCGCTGGGCTTGCGACGTTGCCGCGATCTCCGCATTCGCTTGACTACAGTAGTTTGTGCATATCCATATATGCAGAGTATCTACGTATTAGTAATCGGAATGGATAGTCTGATAAAAACGTGAGGGTTAGGTGATGGTGGGAACGTTGTTATTTTTGTAACTGTAAACATTATATTAGGCGTTTTCATCATTACTTTATAAGTTTTTACATCCCGATAAGACGTACAACCTAAATTATAAAGATATTTCGCAATATTTCGAAGCTTTTATCAATTGAGCGGGGAATAAACTTTTCATCGTGACTGTGGTGAGACTACTACCCTAATATCAATTTGGTAATAAGAACTGTTTAAAGTAAATTCCTTTTTTTAATCGAAAATCGAACTTTTTTTCTACAGCTTGCCAAATTCGTAATTTTTTAAATTTCAAAAAAGTATTCAACCATGCGAAAGATTTATTATTATACTAAAACTACATTTATTTTATTTTATATTCCATATCGGCCTAGTTGCCAGGACCGCCTGGCAACTAGGTATACCAATTGGCCCTGCAGCTACGGTGGCACTAATTTTAAATAATGATAACTTCATTGTTTATGAATATTTTTCAATGACAAAAACTACTAAAACTTAGCAAGACACTTTCTGGTGTGCAAAATCCCGACCTCGTCATTCCAATACCCGTATAACTAAAAAATATTGAAAATCGGTCTGTTGTTTTGTGGGCCTCAAGCTTATTCAGAGCCGTTGAGCCAATTCGAAACAGGTCGAGAGCAAATAAGTTTCAATTGATTGATACTACTACAATTGAATTGCGTACAAAATATTCAGTCATGCGGCTCCAAGGTTAAAACGTAAAAAGATAATTAATATTTTTTTGATTCAAGATTATGCCAACTCGAAAATAGTGTTGTGATGTTGTATGCATTCGATGGAATGCTTTCGTTCAAAGTCCGCTGCCACCTCGCAGTTGTACTTTTGGCCCTCCTCATTCCTCGTCAACTTTGGATCAACCGAGTCTCCGATTATTCTCAAGCGATGTTTCAGTAGCTCGAGCTGCGTACAAATCTGCAGCATCGATTGAGCTATGAGCGAGACGAGCAGCAATTCCGTCGCACCGAAAGTCGTTTGTACGAAAATCACACCGGCGTAGATGAAAATAAATTGTGTGAGGGTGGGCTGGTCGCAAGGCACCCAGGGTTGATTTGTGAATTTCAGTTCAGCAAGATCTTCCAATAACGGAAAGATCAGTAGTATGCTGAACAGGATTCCCAAAATCGTTGCATATCGAACCGTCAGAGTCCGGTAAAGAAAAAAAAAACGCGTTCAAGTTCTCACTCGACGCATCTCAAGAGGATTTTTGCGTTCGATTGAGAGAAAAAAAGAATAGATGCAAGCGAGGCAATCTGAATAAAAAAAAGGACTGCACTTGAATCGCAGCTGTTTTGATTAATTTATTAAACACTCGAGATCTAAATGACTACTTGAAAGTGTTATTATTTTGTTGGCACTTTATTTACAGTGGAGCTTGAACATGACGTTTACGATTGACAACATTTCTGGAGAAGGTTTCAATACCGTATGATATCCCAAAGAGGGTTTTTTAAATTAAAAATTGTCGGATTAAAAAAAATGTAAATTATAATTTGTATGGTTAAAATAACGTGACATTTAGCCCCGCGTGTTGTCTACTGTGTAAAATATGGATTTTTACACATATAGATGAGTGAATGTTTAATTAAAATACGTACCTCGCGTTAGTATCGAATTTACGCTTAATCGAAATCTCCTCGGCGTCACGTGGGCGACACACTTTCCGTTGAAGTATAAGCGCCGCGTATATGATCCTGTTCCGTTTGATCAGGAAAGTGATGAATTTGCAGAAAATCCCGATTGATGATATAAATATGAACGTGTCGTCGATAAATTTTTGTAGGTTCTCGAATGATTTCAAAATAAATACAAAGTTTAGAATGCAAAATGAGGATAATGTTACAACGACGAAACTCGTATAGATATCGTAAAGCCTCGATCGCCAATCTTTGGCCCAGTTCGTTGGTTTCCAAAGACCATAAAACCTGATCAATGTGAAAATCCACGTTACCGCGAACATATTCGGCGGCATATTTTGTTTTTTCTTCTCTGTTGATCGCAATTTAACCAGCAACTTTCGAAGCGAAATATTGTTTTAAAGACATTTGATAGAATGTTCAAAACGATAAAAAATCTCAAGCCTCCTTGCAGTCTTTTGAAATTGTGATAGATTGCGTTGCTTCCAAAGCACGATTAGTTTGAGTTGCAGGTATGTTGCTCGTTTGAGTATCTTTGACATACTGGATCGAGAAAGGTCCATGAAATTTCCCCTTCCACGCTAGACTACGTCGATGTCATTTAGAGAGGTACATGTCTACAGGGATTATTGCTTCCCTAGCCCCGACCAGCTTCATTAAGAATGCACCCTCTCGAAGGGTTGACGTTCGAATAGCGTTGCAAAAAAAAAAAAACGTCATGAGTGCGTGTAAAAATGTAGTGAAATGCATTTCAATGCAAGGATGTATCGATTAACAATTATTTTATTTTACTACCCCAGTATTATGAAGAATATGGGAAAATTGATGGTTCGGTGGATGTTTTCAGGGATGAATAATTATTCAACGTGGACAATCAAGTATGCAGGCACATTTGCAACTTGCTAGAAGAAAAATTAATGACAACGTTTGTTCGATACTGCCAACTGTTATCAAGACCTGGGAGGCATTGATATACTCGATTGTATTTTTCTTTACTATGCAGTTGTGCTTTCCCGCATTCAACGTTCACAGAGATCCGATCTCGTGTACTACGAATATACGTTCGAGATTCGGAGGACATCGCGACGACCCGCATCTATCCGTAGCAGCTATGGATGCACCATCGATCCAGAAAAGTAAAAATGGATAAATATTCAATTTAAATGTATAGGAGCACGCACCTAAGCTTCAAAGCGGTGAAAAAAAAGAAACAGATACATTTTACGAATCATTTTTTGTTTTAATTGAAAGAATATCTAGCATTCTAATTAATTCATGAGCGACAATATGCGTTTAGTGTTAGTTATGAGTGAAACTATGCGCTTAGTAGACGAGCTGTGATGCCTTGAACACGCATGCAGTTCGTTCATTGGAACGGCGACGCGGGATCAAACGTGTCAAAATATGCGACAGAATTCTAAGCCTCAAATGTATTGAAATAACACATTCCTTTTTCACAGTGTATACACACACGCATGTACGCATATGGCTGCAATAATTTTTGAGACACCGTTGAAGCAATTTTAAAGGCCCTGGTTATTTTGCCTTCAAGTGGTCTTCGGTAGCAAAGTGTGCCTGGCCACTGATGGCGAATCTGAGGCTTCCAGACTAGGGCCTTAATAAAGTTAGGGATAATTAAGATGGGCCCGATCAAAGCCCGAACTCAATTTCCGCATGGGTTCCATGTGCGAGCCACATTACATACACGGAGAGAATTAAATGTTAAAAATTACCGTGCAGTAACGGTAACCAGATGACAACCCTGAAACTTCGCTTATTATTACTGAGTTGAACACAGATTTTCACGAAAATAAAATAAAATTTCTTCTTCAGATAGAAAATTTTACCAGATTTTCTAGTAAATTTTGATGTTTAACAAAATACGCAAAACTTAAATTGAAAAAATATATAATATCAGCGAAATTTTACTGTGAATTTTATTATTTTATGTCTTTCAAGCATGTCTATAAAAAAGTATCGTCTTTATAACAGTTATTTTAAGATTTATTATAAAATTTAATGAGTGTTATAGGAAAATGTATTGTGCTCTCGGCAAAAATTATCGTGCGCGCTACCCTTCTTGTATAGTAAAATTTTAGCTACGTATTTGAAATTTTCTGTAACGCGAGTTAAAAAAAAACTTGTTGCATACGAATTATTATGCTTTTCTCACTTGTCAACACATTGAAATATATCACGGTAATTTTTACCGTGAAATTCACGACAAAAATTCCTTTTTAATTCTCTCCGTGTATGCAACATGACTACGGCACAGGCTTGCAGCCATATGTATTTAACAATAAAAATGTTCGGAAAACATGGTTTTGGTATATAAGTAATCGTGTGCACCGCGGAGACAAGGGCTTTCATCCTTCCCGTGATGTTTGCAGTACTCGTGGTAAAAGACCCACTTTGTCTCCTTGGTACACAATGTATTATTTTCGTAAGCTAGAAAAAATATAATAAATTCAGTTGTCCGGAACGATCGACACTTCAAAGATTTCAATATTCGGTGTCTCGAGGTGAAGTTGTGTGTTTTTCCTTACATGATGGTTTTTTTCACTTCGAAGAGAAATAACGTCGTAACGTGTGCTGCACCTACGTGGTTTCGCAAAAAAAAACAATTAATTTCCGCAGCGTGTTACCTCCGAACGTTTTTTTAAAACCCGTGTACTGACATAGTTTGGCAGGTACGGAGGAATTTATATCTTTTTCTTTTGTAGTAAGGTTTGACGTACTTTGTCGTATAAGATTAATACACTATTTTTCGAGTCTTCCGAATTCTTAGTTCTTGACGACGGTAGTAATGGTGCGAAAGAGAAAAACAAACGGAGTACTGATTTCTTGATTTATTTGAGCTACGACACAAACAACAAGTTACATCGATCGCGTGCAGTGAACAGTAAAAATGTGTAATAAGTTGGTGGTCTTTTTACATGTACAGTAGGTAAAAAAAGTATTTGTACACCGCGTGTTTTTCAAATTATCCTACAAAATAAAATGCTTTAGCATTTTTTTTTCCAAAATTTTTGTCGAATATTTTATTTTTCTTCGAAAACAAAAAATGCTAAAGTATTTTTTTTTTCGCAGGATAATTTGAAAAACACGTAGTGTACCAATACTTTTTTGACCCACTGTAGATATGAAGAGGGTCAACGGAAAATTGAGATCGTCAATCAACGACTGAACGATTTTACGCTGTTCTGAATTTTTTTTGCGACCGTTAAGTCTTTTCTCGATGGCGAAAAATTTCAGTTACAGCTCCTTGGATTGGGCGATCACGTTGTAAGTTGAGTACGACAATTTCATGAGCTGCAAGGAAAACGAGGTAATTGCGAAAAAGTTCATTGACGCACGAGCATGGTCGTTGATTGAAATTATTTTTTTTTCAATATGTAGTTAAACCGGGCAACGTTTTAATCGTTACTTGCAATTCGTTTGAGATTAAGAATAATGTGGGGGATAAAAGCATTCACTGACAGAACAATTCTTTTGATATTAACTAAATGCGTCTATTTGATTTTTTTAAATTTGGATTAACTAGATTTTTCGTGAAATCAAATTTTTCCTATTGCATTCCATTATTAAAAGTACTCATTTCAAATATATTTATTTATTGAAATCCAGATCTAGTTAATATCGTCTAAAAACTAAATACTTTATTTATTCCTAATAAATCTGTGATTTGGTTTCATCTAGTAGTATAAGACAAAACAGATAGACGAAAAAATGGTACACGATTCAGTCTCTCAAAAATCTCATGGCTTTGTTTTCATTAGAAGACTATTGTCTTCTGACTGTTGAAGACTGTTAAGAAAAATGTTTAGTATTTCTATACGTAAATAGTCGCGCCTGTTAATAAAAGGCACGACGATACCTTTCTTTTTTTCCCAAATAACAGCCTTGTTAGTGAAAAAAAAGAAAAATAATTAACCTACACGGAGAGAATTAAATGTTAAAAATTACCATGCAGTAACAGTAACCAGATGACAACCCTGAAACTTCGCTTATTATTACTGTGTAAAACAGATTTTCACGAAAATAAAATAAAATTTCTCCTTCAGATAGAAAATTTTACCAGATTTTCTAGTAAATTTTGATGTGTAACAAAATACGCAAAACTTAAATTTAAAAAATATATAATATCAGCGAAATTTTACTGTGCATTTTATTATTTTATGCCTTTCAAAAATGTCTATAAAAAAGTATCGTCTTTATAACAGTTATTTTAAGATTTATTATAAAATTTAATGAGTGTTATAGGAAAATGTATTGTGCTCTCGGTAAAAATTACCGTGCGCGCTACCCTTCTTGTATAGTAAAATTTTAGCTACGTATTTGAAATTTTCTGTAACGTGAGTTAAAAAAAACTTGTCGCATACGAATTATTATACTTTTCTCATCTGTCACCACATTGAAATATATCACGGTAATTGTTACCGTGAAATTCACGACAAAAATTACTTTTTAATTCTCTCCGTGTATTATTCACCACACTTTTATGTCACGAATCTATATACCTTTCTCATATTCGTGCGATATATCGTGTTTTATCTTTATTTATTTAATTTAAATCTAATCTTTATTCATTTAATTTGAATATATTTAATATTTAAAAAGAATAGCTTGAACAAATAAACAAAAAAAATACATTTGAAACAAATAGGGAGATACAGGAAATAGGCAGTGAGAAATGAATAATAATTGGGTGTACTAACGCTGCTGAAAGATTCGAGTGACAGAACGACGACGTGACCGGCTCGAAACAAAATTGGTTTTGTGGATCTCGCCATTATCATAAGAAGACATTTTTTCGTATTCTTACTCAAAATCATCCAATCCGCATCGTATGCCGCGTTCGCCACGTCGAGGCTCTGTTCGGTGTGAGCTTTTCTATAATTCAGCTTTATACTCGTTTATCCACGAGAGTCCCAAAAATACAAGGTACACGACGAGTACTTACCTCAACCGTGACTTTGTTTCCGTACCAACAAAACAAAAATATCTGTAATATAAGCGCGCCCAAATAGATAAGGCTAAACACAAATTCGAGACTGCCTATTCGAAGCTTCGCTAGTTGTAAAATTATCGCGCACATTACTAGCAAGGTTAATGTGAATTGGAGAAAAATCGCAAAGGCGAAATTGTTATTCGACACTGCGGCCAGTCTGGAACAAAAATGAGAAATTATATGCACATGTTTTTTTTTGCGTTCGTGATATTACGCAAATTATGCCAGTTTCAACCAATGGAAATATATCGTCTGTTCATTTATCAAAACACGTACGTTTTCATTGCGTAGAAAATATCCACATAAGAGATCGCTCTTGAGGGATCGGCAGTACTTGCAATTTCAAGAATACTATATTTTTTATTGCATATTTTCAGTCCTGCGCCAAAAGGCGCAGACTTTGTAAAAATTCGTGAAATCTCTCGAGTTATGACGATTTCTGGGAAAATCTATGCTTCAATCTACTAAACTGGGCGCTAGTAATAATAACTTCATCTCTTATAGATATTTTTCTATAAAAAAACAACTTAAACTTGGCCAGACTATGTATTAATTTTGTGTTTTAATTCCTGACCTCGTAATTCAAAGACTCACATCACAACGAAAATATTGAAAATCGACCTGTTTTTTGGGCTCCAAGCTTATGCAGACCCGTTCAGCCAATTCGAAGCAGGTCAGCAGCTTTGATTAACCGGTCAAATAAGTTTCACTTGATTGAAACTACTACAGTTTAATTGCGTACAAAATATTCAGTTATACGGCTTCAAGGTTGAAACGTAAAAAAATAATCAATATTTTTTTAATTCACAAATATGCTAACTCGAAAATGGTGTTGTGATGTTGTATGCATTCGATGAAATGCTTTTTTTCAACGTCCGCTGCCACCTCGCGGTTGTACTTTTGGCCCTCCTCATTCCTCGTCAACCTTTGATTGTCCGAGTACCCGATTATTCTCAAGCGATGTTTCAATAGCTCGATTTGCGTACAAATCTGCAGGATCGATTGAGCTACAAGCGAGACGAGCAGCAATTCCGTCGCTCCGAACGTCGTATGTACGAAAAACACACCGGCGTAGACGAAAATAAATTGTGTGAGGGTGGGCTGGTCGCAAGGCACCCAGGGTTGATTTGTGAATTTCAGTTCAGCAAGATCTTCCAGTAATGGGAAGATCAGCAGTATGCTGAACAGGATTCCCAAAATGCTTGCATATCGAACCGTCAGAGTCCGGTAAAGAAAAAACGCGTTCAAATTCTCACTCGACGCATCTCAAGAGGATTTTTGCGTTCGATTGAGAGAAAAAAAAGAATAGGGGCAAGCGAGGCTATCTGAATAAAAAAGGATGGCACTTGAATCGCAGCTGTTTTGATTCATTTATTAAACACTCGAAATCTAAATGACTACTTGAAAGTGTTATTATTTCTTTGGCACTTCATTTACAGTGAAGCATGAACATGACGTTTGCAATTGCCAACATTTCTGGAAAAGGTTTCAATACCGTATGATATCCCAGAGAGGGTATTTTTAATGAAAAATTGTCGTATGAAAATAAATGTAAATTATAATTTGTATGGTTAAAATAACGTGACATTTAGCCCCGCGTGTTGTCTACTGTTCAAAATATGGATGTTTACACATATAGATGAGTGAATGTTTAATTAAAATACGTACCTCGCGTTAGTATCGAATTTACGCTTAATCGAAATCTCCTCGGCGTCACGTGGGCGACATACTTCCCGTTGAAGTATAACCGCCGCGTATATGATCCTGCTTCGTTTGACGAGGAAAGTGATGAATTTGCAGAAAACCCCGAACGACGTTATAAATATGAACGTATCGTCGATAAATTTGTGTAGATCCTCGAATGATTTCAGAATAAATACAACGTTTAGAACGCAATAGGAGGATAATGTTACAACGACGAAACAGGAGTAGGTGTCGTAAAGTCTCGATCGCCAATCGTTGGCCCAGTTCGTCGGTTTCCAAAGACCATAAAACTTGACCAAAGTGAAAACCCACGTTACCGCGAACATATTCGGCTGCATATTTTTTTTATCTTTGCTGATCGCAATTTATCCGGCAACTTTTAAAGCGATAAATTTTTTCCAAGACTTTCGATATAATTTTTGAAATGTTAAAAAATCTTAACTCTCCTTGTACTCCTTTAATGTGTATGTTACTCGTTTGGGTATCTTTGACATACTGGATCGAAAAAGGTCCATGAAATTTCCCCTTCTACGCTAGACTACATCGATATAATTTAGAGAGGTACATGTCCACAGGAATAATTGCTTTCCTAGCCCCGACCAGCTTCATTACGAATGCACCCTCTCGGAGGGTTGACGTTCGAATAGCATTGCAAAAAAATGTAGTAAAGTCCACGAGAGCGTAGAAAAGAAAACGTTATGAAATGCTTAACAATGCAGCTGTATATTGATTTTACAATTATTACATTTTACTACCCTGGTATTATGAGAAATATGGGGAAATTGATGGTTCGACGGAATATGCTTTGAAAGATGAATACAATGTGGAAACTCAAGCAGGCACAATTGCATTCCGCTTGGAAGAAAACGACGATAAAGTTCGTGCGACAATATCAAGAAAAGCATTTATTGATATAGTCGATTGTATTTTTTTTCTTACTATACTATTCATTTCCGCATTTAACGTTCGCAAAGATCCAATATTGTGTGCAACGAATATACGTTCGTGATTTGGAATACATCGCGACAACTGGCGTGTACGTATGCAACAGCAATGATGCACGGCCGTTTTGTCGCCACGGCCCAGGTAATGTTGGGTAAACCGATCTAGAAAAGTCAAAACGGATGATTATTCAATTTAAATGTAAAGTTCAAGATCATTCTCAATGTATAAGTAAATATTCAATTCGTCCAAGTACCTCAGACGCAAATCAAAGTTGTTTTACGTCAGCTTGATAGAAATATTGAAATAAATGTTACTTTGCTGAGAATGAATTCAGTTGTCCGGAACGATCAACAACTTAACGACTTCAATATTCGGTGTCTCGAGGTAAAGCCGTGTGTTTAGCCTATATTTGGATGGAAATGTGACATTTCGAGGGCGCGAAATTTTCCGAAGTGCAAAAAAAAAACGATAGGAACGTTGAAGAAATCTTGATAATCATGGCTATGAGGAATATCCGTCCTCTCTAGTGAATGTTAAGCCTATTATAGAATTCCAAGGAACATTACCTTGGTGTCCTCCATCAATTTTGTAGAAACTCATTTGTTCGATAGATGTGTGAATTAAGTAATGAGACTGAAAACGTAGCGGTTCGATCTGGCAACACTTGGAACGCGGAACTTGGAGGGGCGGTAGGTGAACATGTGATACGCCTTCAGTAGGAGTTTTAACTCGCTAGAGTCATTTGGTTGTCCGTAGCGATTTTTTTCGTAAAACATTTTTTTCTAGTGCATTCTAAAAATGAGTAACATCAATTTCGAGCAACGGTGTGCTATCAGGTTTTGCTTCAGACTTGGGCACAGTGCAACGGAAACTTTTGCAAAACTTCAGCAGGCCTATGGAGATAGTGTTTTGTCAAGGGTCCCGATTTTTCGGTGGTTTAAGGCATTTTCAGAAGGAAGAGAGTCGATTGAAGATGAACCACGCAGCAAAAGGCCTTTATGTTCAAGAACCGATGAAAATATCAACAGAATCCGGGATCTTGTGCGTTCAGATCGTCGGTTGACAGTTAAAATGATCGGGGAAGAGTTGAATTTGACTAACACCACCGTTCATCAGACTTGGACCAATTAATTGGGCATGAAAATAATTGCCGTCATACAGCAATGTTAATAAACGAGTTTTTGGCCAGTAAAAACATTTCTGTGGCTCCTCAGCCTCCTTATTCGCCTGACTTGAGTCTTGATGACTTTTTTTCTTCCCGAGATTGAAAAATAACCTCAAGGGACGTCATTTTGGGACACTCGAAAATCCAGTACTGCTATAAGGATTGGAAGATCAGTCTTCAGTCGAATAGAATTGTAATTCTATTCGAATAAAATAATTGACAAAAAAGCAGTGTCATTACTTAATTTACACATCTCGTATTCGGACGGAAATGTGAACATCTCGGTACTGAGAAATTTGCCGAAGCGCGAAAGAAACAACAGGAAGTTTAGAGGAATTTTTATAATTGTAGCTATGAGAAATATCTGTTGTGTGTAGTAAACATTAATCCCATTATAGATTGAATTATTATTCGTAAATCCATCGTTATAACATTTCCGATAGTGTGCAGCATTCCCATATCTGTGTCTACGTTTAGTAGATGTAGGAAAAATTGACGTATTTCGATATTCTCCGTCGTTGCATCGGCTCCCGACGGAAAAGGATACAATTTTTTTTCTACCGCGAACACTGTTTCAATCACACGTTAACATTCTCCATAATCATAATTAGCGTGTTAGACGTCGTTACTTTGAGCGAGAACGTTGTAGGCCAAATACGACGTTTTCATCAGCTGCGAATACCAACTCAAATTGTAATTAATTGCATGAGCGCACTCGTACGAAAATTATTCAAAAATAGAAAAGTAAAAATTCATAGGAAGAAAAACATTGCAGAAGAATTTACTGGTGAAATTAGAGAGAAACAGTGAATATTATTTTTTGGCAATACGTTAATAATCTGCGTATGGATAGTATCAAAATTCATTCGGGGTCCGATACATTTTCAACAATATTTTACAAAAATAGCAACGGAAAGCGAGAAAAAAATGATGTACCCTGCACTATTACTTCGTTGCCGTGCCAACACGAGGAATATTTGTACACGCATGCTTCCAACATACACAAAGAGAAAGATAACTTCGGGTCTATGCGAAAGCTCGTTGTTGCGAGCAATTGCTCATGCAATTATATGAATATGGCTATGCTGAAGATGGCATTGGATAGCTCGAAAAATCTATGAAAAACGCTATTTCAATAATTTCATACGTATAACGATTCGTTTAATATATTTGCCTTTATAAACTTTATAAAGAATAGTTCGATACGGATTAAAACCCAGATTGAGCAAACAACGCGAATTCAGTGAGATCAATCGGAAACAAGTTCTCACTTGAGTACCACTCACAAAAAATTAAGTAACTATAAAAATGTAGAAAAATATATAATATAAAGTAAAAATGTATTAGAAAGATAATATCGAATAAGATTTTACGTATAATGAATTCGAACTTTTCACTTTTTATTTAAAAAAAATGTTCGGGTACGTGCTTGGAGCGTGCAGCGCTCGACCCATATATATACAGTGCGTGAAAAAAAGTATTTCTGCACCGCGTGTTTTTCAAATTGTCCTACGATAAAAAATAAAATGTTTTAGCATTCTATTTTTTCGAAAAAAAATGCTAAAGTATTTTTTTCGCAGGATAATTTGAAAAACACGCGGTGTACAAATACTTTTTTTACCCACTATATATATATAAATTAAGCTGAACAATAAAAATGTGCGTATTTTATTGTTTTATTGTTCAGCTTAATTTTGATTTTGCTTTCAGTGTGCGATTATTTTACACCCACTCTCTGTTGCATTCCTTTAATAGATACATATATGGCATTCTAAAAAAATATTATAATCATACCAGGTTAATATTTAATGTCGGGATCCCACATAGAGTTCTCGCACAATGCTTGTACGGATGATGGTAATTTTTTAATTGTTCGTTTATAATTTTCGAGAGAAAGTGTTTTTGGGACGCTTCATCAAGTCAACCGCTCAAAACTTGTACTCCTTCATTTCATCAGAACTCTATTCTGAAAGTATTCGTTTCGATTTATCGCTCATCTTCCTCGCTCGTTAAATTTCACTTGTATCGTGTCGTCTCTGCTGTAGATGGCTTCGTCTAGTTTTGTGATGACGTCACGTTTAACAATGCAATTGGCCATTTTGTAACACATTCCGAGAACTATGAGCAACATAAAACAATTGTTGGCCACTGCGGCAAGATTATTTCGTCGTCAACATAAAATCTGAAAGTTCGGAAGCTGCGAACGCGTAAGTGAAAAGTATCAAGCAGACCATGTACGCCCCATGCGGATATTTCTCCAAACGACTGGAGCAACCACGAAGTCGCAAAATTCCACAGCATGCTGAGATCGTAAACTCTAAAGTGAGTAGCAATATCGGGGTGAAAGAATAAAGTAATAAACGAAATTATAGAAACAAAAAAACCAGTCGAATAATTATTTTATATTTTATTTACGTTGTTCCACAGAATCCAGAGACGAAGAAAAAAAAATGTCGCGTTGTCTCGTGTGTAAACATATGATAAATGTATTTATTTTTCCTTTAAAATTCGACAAATCTTCGGAATTCCGGATATATTGATTGTTTGCCAATCCTTGACGTACTGAGTTGATGATGGGTTGCAAAACTTCCTCGTTCTCCACAGATTGCATCTCCATATTATGCAATGCGTAGATATTCCTTCGCTGTCAGAGACTAGGCTCATTACGAGTGCACCCTTTCGAAAAATCAACGTGCGTATGCCGTGATAAAACGTAAAACAATATGTAGAAAAATGTAGAGGTGGACAAGTAAGTGCGAATTTCAGATGTATCGATTAGCAATTATTTTATTTTTCTACCACGAAATTACGAGTAAGAGCGGAAAATTGATGGTCTCTGTGGATGGTTCGACGAAAAATAGCTACACCACGTGGAAACTTGTGCAGGGTGTAATTCGGCTGAAAAAATCGACGATGACGTTTGTTCGATAACACTCAACTATTATTGAACTTTGAAGGGAATAAAAATATTCAATTGCACAAGGTTTTTCTTTCAGCCATGTTTTTCCATACTTATCATCCGTAAAGATCTTATTCCGTTTCCTGGATGATTGGTTAATAATTCAATAAATGTTTTTTCATTGACAGGTTTAATTTTTGGTCTGTGTGTCTCCGAATTATTTTTCATTATTCAGTAATAATCGGTTTGCCTCGTTCGCTTATTGTATCTTTTTGTCTGTGCACTCTGCATGGAAAGCCTTCAAAATATTCAACGCACCCACATAATTGTTTGATTTTGATTCATTTGTTTGTCATGTTTACAAATTTTTCTTCGATTTGGAATTATTTTGCGGAAATATAACATTCTTTTCGGAAGGAAATGTAAACATGTCGAGGGTGAGAAATTTTTCAAAGGGCGAAGAAAAACAACAAAGATTTTCGAGGAATCTCGATAATTATGGCTACGAGGTATATCCATTCTCTATAGACTTAGGTCGAATTTGCCAATGCGCGAGTATCGCTGTATTTCATTTAAAAGCAAATGTTTGGCACGTTGTTTTCCAAATTTTCCTTCAATTTGGAAATATTTTGCGCGGGTATCGCTGTATTTCGTTTGAAAACAAATGTATGGCACGTTGTTTTCCAAATTTTCCTTCAATTTGGAAATATTTTGGCAAAATATGACATCCTATTGGTACGAAAATGTGGATATCTCGGAACCGAGAAATTTGCCCGATTGCGGACGGAGCAACAGGATGTTCATAGGAACTTTCATAATCGTAGCTATAAGGAATATCTGCAGTGTGTAGTAAACATTAATCCCATTATAGATTTAGTTTTAATTTGTAAATCCATCGTTATAACATTTCCGACAATTTTCAGCATTATTTTCCCATATCTGTGCTTACGTTTATCACGCTATGACTGAAATATTGACGTCTTTCGCCATTTTGCGTCGTGGCATAGGCGTATTATAAAAAAGGATACAATTTTTCATTGACCGCAAATATTGTTTTAATCACACGTCGACACTCTTAATAAGCAAATTTAGCGTGTTAAGCGACGTTACGTTGAGCGATAACGTTGTACGCCGAATACGACAGTTTCATCAGCTGCGAATAACACCTCAAATTGTAATTAATTGCATCGAAGAACTGGTACGAGAGTTATTCGAACACAAAAATGCAAGAATCGATAGGAAGAAAAAAGTGGAAGATGATTTTACTGGTAAAAGAGGGGAGAAACAGTGAATATTATTTTTTGGGAATACGCTACTGACTCCATTGAAAGAATCAAAGGACAGAACGACCACGTGACCGGCTATGAACGTTATAGGCCGCAATGATCTTTTCATCAACATTAGTAACATTTTTTTCGCGTCGTTGCTGAGTACGATCCAGTCCATGGTGTACACTGCATCTAACACGTCGATACTCTAAAATAAATTTGCAATTATTTTTTTTAACATGTTTTTTTGTCCATTTATTCCATTGCGGATTTTAAAATCGATGAAAACTCGTCTCATCACCTCCACCGTCATCGTATTACCGCACCAGCAGAATGAAAATATTTCTGACGTCATGAAAAGCAAATATATCAGCGTGAACAAAAAGTCCGCGCTGAGCAGACGTTTCTTCGTCATTTCCAGAACAGTGAAGCATATTGCCATAGAAGAGCCAGTAAATTGAACGTACATCACTGACGAAAAGGTACTTCGCACTGATTCCGCTATTCTGTGTGTAAAAACGCCATGATAAACGTCAAGTGCAAATATTTCGTTGATTCGAGATAACGATTTGTCGATTGATAAGAATACTTCATTGATGTCGGCAATCACGATAAAAATTCTTAATAACAGAAGTGTACGAACTGAAAAATCATGCTGTGATGCACGATGCAATTGGAAATGATTTTTTTTTCGAGACTACGAAACTGTTTTTCACGAGTGTCTGGTTCCTCAGATTCATAGATACTCGTCATTGATTCGTCGATTAATTGTCGCACATTTCGTAAGCGATACTTGAGAATGTTCAATTGGTTCGAGACGAACACCATCAGACCAGACATGACCATATCCACACTGATCGTTATCGACGCCATTATCGTAATGGCGAATATGAAACACGAGTAAATCGCGATATATAGTATCAACGATGAGCATTTGTAGTCGTACGCTGTTACGAAGGAAAATTTTCTCTCTGGAAAATCACTGACCATAGCTATTAGGACCCGTAAGGTGGCCGTCATTCCGATCGACACCTCGTACAACACCATTAGCCTCCGGTAAGGTGAAAATAAATGTACATTTTCAATAACATTCCTCATTATATGTTACAAAACGTTCGCTATATATTGACAAAAAATTTATTTCCGTCGTGAAAAAAATTGTTTTTTTTTTTTCATTTTCCCATTTACAGTTTTGAAACGAACGAACAGTAGTACTGGGATGATCGGTGCGCAGGTTCAGCAATTCTCCATGTCAAGCGGCGTTGGCCTGGCCAATACTTGGATGGCTGACCGCTTAGCTGCGCACCGACTTGTACGCTTATTATCGGGTTGTAAGAAATTTTGCCAAACAATTTTGTAAAAATTCATAGCTTCCTCTGAACACTCGCCGGACCCATTTCTATTGTAATGCACAAGCCGCCATTCTCCGATGAACCTACCAAGCCCCATTTGTCGAGTTTAGTGCCATGAAGATGATCTCTGGAGAAACCGGAAATAGTGAAGTGACGAGTGCGAGGTTGAAGTGAAAGGGATAGGGTTCTAGAAGCTCGTAAAGGCGTAAGATAGACCATTGAAAATAAAAAGGAACAGTTTTATAAATGAAACGAATTAAAATAATACCTGCCTGATCTGTCGATCGAATACTTTTTCTATAGCCATTTCCCCCGAATCTCGTGGCAGACACACGTCACTTTGTATTATATGACTGATGGCAATTATATCGTTCCGTCTCTTAGCTATCGTAAAGAGCTTATAGAACGCTATCATTTCCGTAATAAGGGCAAACGTGTTCTCCGTGAATTTCTGGAGATCGTCGATCCAGTCAATCGAATTGACAATCATTAAAATTCCATATGCACCAAGCACGAGAACAACGAAACACGAGTACAACTCGTAAAGCTTCAATTTCCAACCGCTTGACCAATTTTCACCTTTCCAGACACCGCAATATGAGAACATTCCAAAAAGTTGTAACAAAAAATTCATTTCTCTAAATACAACGAGATCTTTGAACAAAAAATACGAGTCTACGAGCAGTGGGTACGAAGTGAGTTGAAAGAACCCCTATATGAGACTAATACGACGGAGCTTCCTCATGAGCGTTATTCCGTCAATTTTCCCCAAGTATCTTCTGGTCTAATGTGATGTTAAAATATTGACGTGAAAAGGGCCTCGAGACCATTTAAACGTTTCGTATCCACGTTCTCGATGAAATCTATAATTTTTTTCCCTCCTATGAGGAAAAATCGGCGTTTAATTCGTTCGGGAACTCGGAAGACGTTTGGAACCGTATACGTGTCATGATACGTAATTATATTTTTTTTCTAGCCCTTCTCAACCTTATTACGAATGCACCCCTTGTTAGAAAAGAGCACGTGTGACCCACGATTGTCCTATAGGTAGACTAATTTTGTCGCACGTTTAACGTCCACCCCGAAGACACTTCGTTCAAGTATTAAAAGAATCGATATCGGCGTTAACGCAGCTTCGTGTTTTTTTCTTCTGCAGCCTTCGCACTGAAGGAATGAAACGCGGACGTACTTTTAATTTCCGGCTACTCAACGGTGGTGGATATAATTTTTTCGTCCCCCATACGGGATTGTCGTTTCTCAATGTTGAACGTCATTCCAGGTAGCAATGCAGAGTTCTTACCACCATTCCGAGTGAAAAAGCAGTTAGTGTATTTTACGAAAATTGAAAGGAAATAGTCGGCTGATCGTTGCGATATAAACAGTTTATCGACATTTATAAATATTGAATACCCGAATCTACGGGTAATTATTTTGGGTAAGTGATACAGAGGTTTAAGACTTCTCTGGACTAAATTTTAAAAAGAAAAAGTGTACGTTTTCTTTCGCATTTTGAGGCCTCGGCTTCCCTCTACCACTTGCTAAGTTTCGTGGAGCACGCGATGTCATGCTCTCATGACGACGTTTGTTGCAACAAATTGTATATCGAGTAAGTGAGTTTCATCAGCTGAAAAGAAAACAGAACTTTATATTTGACGGCGCAACTAGGAGTGTGGGGTGCGTGAATGAGAACTTTGTACCAACGCTGTTATAAGAGTCGAGAGACAGAATGATGACGGAGCCGCTGGTATACCTGATAGGATCGAGAGTTCGTACCATCATCAGTTGAAGATTTTTTTTTGTCTTTTCCAGCAAAGAGCCCCAATTCATTCCGTAGATCGCTGCACCAACGTCAATACTCTGTGTATCGTTAATATTAAAATCCATTGATGGCTGGGTACAATTTCGAGAACATTGTACAAAAAATAGCATCATAAAACGAGAAAAAAAAAGATTATCTAACCTCCAATATAACTTCGTTGCCGTGCCAGCATAACAGGAATATTTGTACGAGCAGCGCTCCAACATACACAATGAGAAAGATAAATTCGGGACTGAGAAAGCTCGTTTTTGACAGCATATACGTGCTGACGCAAATGACCAACGTGCTCACGGAAAATTGTATAAATATGCCTATATTGAAGATGGCATTCGATAGCTCGACAAATCTGAGAAAAACAGTACTTTAAGACTTTTATACGTTTGACGATCCGTTTAATATATTTGCCGTCATAAACTTTATATGCATTAGGTCAATTTTTTTTTCGCAGACAATTTTTCTTTCGCGAAAATTGATTGCAATGATCATTCATTTGATTTACTTGAATATTTCTTGGTGATATCGAACGCAGCTTCGGATTTCTTGACTTTCTTTCATATCAACACTGGCAGGAGATGTCGCATCCTTCGTCCTTTCGGGTATCGAGCAAAGTCGCAATTTGAGGATATTCAATTGAGCACATGCTTGAATCATGATTGCGTGGAAAAGTGTATCGTGAATAGAACCGATAATAGCCGCCATTGAATCGGCGCATATCTGATGGAAAAACGCTAGCCAATAGCGAAATTCGCTCGAATAATCGAAGGGCAACCATGCCCTGAACGGAAGTGTTCGCTGTGGAACGTTTGCGAAGAATGCAGCGACGGTCATCGCGAACACAGCTCCTCCCGTAAGTCCAGAGAAGAGTATGGCGTTATTCCTTCGAGACGTCAAGTTCAATGGGTATTCTCAAAATAAGAAACAAAAAGAAATATATTTTTTTCTTCATATTTGCTAATAAAAAAGCCGTACTGGGAGAACATTTTTAATGTTTTTCTCCCTTTCTTTCCTAATTCAGCGCAATTATCGCTATTAATTGCTGGTTAATAATTTAAGCCCTCAATCTAGGCAGGTAATGAGAATCCAGTGAAATTATATGTGAAAAATGTCCTCATCTTGATATAGCTTTTCAAAAATGAAATTTCTATAAAATAATACAAAAAACATAACAGAATAATCTTCTAAAGATAATGTAAAATAACGAAAGATTTTAAAAGCAATTATGGGCATTCGTTTCCGGCGTACGCCGATACTTTTTAGATGTTTATTGAGGCAATAAAGTATTAACATTTGCAGATTTAAAGATTTGCAGATTTAAAGATTTGCAAATTTACAGACGAAGCACGCCTTATTATTTCTGCATTTTTTGTTTATTTGGTCCTTGGCTCAAAGACCAAATAAACTCAAAATAAACTCAAAATGCTCAAGCTGATTCTACTCTCTAAGCTGTGTTTTTGCAAATGATTCATGAAAATCGATTAAGGTTGTTATGGAGTCTAGTCGTCGGGGGTGAGGTACGATGGGAGCGCCTTATGCTTGTGCATGGAGCTGATTGGCTGTTAATTATAAAAAAATGTACATCTGTTTATACAAATATGCATTTTAAATAATCGATGATTGCATTAAGTGATTTCTTTATTTTGTATAATTATTTTATAGAACTGTTTCTCGCTTAATTAACGCGAAACGAATTGGCAACGTTGTAAATCATCGCATATGATAATCCTTAGGTTGGCAGCATTGTCGCGAAGTTAGAGACATACGCGCATCATTCATAACCTTAAAAACAGCCCGAGGAGCTGTCAACAATAAATATGGATTCGAGTAAAAAATTCTTTCGCTGGAAAGGAAAAGTGGATTGAAGCTTTCTATAATCTAAAAAAATCAAAAACTTTTATAATTTTTGGATATACTAAAAAATTCTTTTGTTTGAAAAAAATTCCACTGTATATCGTCTTTTTCTAGAAATTTTTAGAAATTTATCATTTCTAAACATAGATCTCAAGTTAATAAGTGATTATTACTAATTAAGACAATAAGAGTAAATAATATTCCTTGATAATTATCCTGACTTAGTAGGTTGAGGTTCCCGGGCATAATTACCGGATATGAATGAAATAGGTAGCATTTGTGCCGTCCAGGACGTTGCCATGTTTGCACAGCCTAGCATTTTGTGTACTGAATTTTCGCACAAATACGCGATTGTAAACATTAATGATTTTCTAACGGTGCTGTAAATCGTCATTTGCACGATGCTAAGAGTTAATCCGACGATTGGTTGAACCGTGCCTATTTTTTCAGCTCCCTGGTAATATTTTTGAAGCAGATATAAATAATGTACTGAAAAATGATCGGAAGGTTTCCATAAGCGAAATGTGATTAATCCATGGAATAGGTCGAGTTTCCCGATTTTTGTCTCTAAAAAACGGTACTGTGGATCGTACCCAAACTGCACAGGATGACCAGCAAAAATTCAGCTTGATGGTAATATTTTGACCTCGCCCCATAACAACCTTAACCCTTCGTGGTCACACATCCAAATTCAATCGCGGTGGTCACACTTGGGTCGAGTCTACCCAGTCAATTTGCAAGAAAGTATTGTGACCAAACTATCCGTCGGAAGTGTTTCAAAAAATTACAGAACATGCTTTGGACTGTCTAGATGATGTACGAAAAATTTATTTATAAGAAATAAAATGGCGTCATGTTAAAAAAAATTCATAAAGAGGTGAAAACGCAAAAAATACACTTTTTTGCTAAAAAAATCATAGTTCCGTGAATTTTCAACATTTTAACCTAAAATTTGGATGTGATACTCTTTAGATATGCTATTTTCGGAAAAAAATAATAGCATAGTGCGCTTTCGAAAAAAGGTATTTATTCCGACATGTGAAGAGGGTCAATTTTATGGTACGCGGATACTTCAAACTCCAGGTAAGATGGTGAATACAATTCCATTCGAAGCCAGGAACGCTAAAAATTGATTTAGCGTAATTATAAAAATGAGCGTAAAAATATATTTACGCTAAAAATTGATCGATGGGTCGATTCTACCCAGGGTGACCACGAAGGGTTAAGTAGTTCACGAGTTGTAAGCGCGCAAACCTACAGACAGATCATTTTCTGTTTTTTTTTCTCCAAAAACGATATTTTAATGTGCCGCAAATAAAAAAATTGCGGACATAGCAACCTTAACAATTTTATTATAAGTAGAGATATATCGACTTTTGTCGTTCAGCCTAATTTTGATATCCCCTGAAATGTCTGGCCTTGTTAAACTCACTTATACCTATGCTTCACATTAATATTTATACTTAGGATTTCACTTGAAGTCCATGCAAGAATTCGGTCCAAATTCGGGTAATTTTGGGAGCTACACTTAAAAATTCGATGATTTTTTTTAAACCGCTCACCTGCCTCGTTTAATAAATTTCATGTGTATCGCCATTTCTTCTTCCCCGCGAGGTCGACATATATCGCTATCCATCATTTCCGCGAGTTCTATAATATCGTTCCGCATAACGATGCAATTAGCCATTTTGTAGCATACACCGAGAATCGTGAGCAACAAGAAACAATTATTGGCCGCCGTGTCGAGATCATCCAATGACAATGTAAATTCTATAAATTCCGAAACCGCGAATGTATAAACGAATAGTACTGCCCAGATCATGTACGCGCTGTAAAGATATTTCTTTGGACCACTGGACCAACCGCGTGGTCGCAAAATTCCGCAGTATGCTAAAATCGTTAACATCATATCGAATAGCAACATCGCGCGCGAAAAAAGTCACGAAAGTTGTTGGAACGAGAGAAAAAATGATTGCGGATAAAATTGATATCTTCGATTTTTCACGACGTTCAGAAGATTTCAGAAAGCTTCAAAATAGTCAATTTTCACTTTCTCTTCTATAAACTTATGTTAAAATGATTTTTTTTCCCTTAGAGTCTGACGAGTATGAAGAATTGCGGATGTACCACTCGAACGAGTATCTTTCACGTACTGAGAGTTGACAGTCGTACGTAACATTTCCCCATTCTCTCCCGGCTGTATTTTGCAATTACGTATGAATATTAATTCGCTGTCCGTGACTAGGCTCATTCCGAATGCACCCTTATGAAACGTCGAGGCCCGCGTACATCGCGATAGAAAGTAAACGGCACTTAAAAAAAATGTAGGAAAATGCGTATAAATACAAACCCTGTATGTTTCAATTAGCAATTCTTTTATTTCCTAGTCCGGCATTACGAATAATAGCGGAAAATTGATAGTTCCGGTCGATGTTTAGAGGGACGATAGTATGTAGACACAAAGGTATAGAGGTATATAATTTAAAAGAATTCGACGTCGACGTTTCTTCGATGACGGCAACTTTTATTACGATATGAAAGTAATTTAAAGATATTGCACTCCTTTTTTCTTTCAGCCATGGGTTTTTTTGTATTTCTCGTCCGCAATCTACCCGCTTCGTGTCTTAGGCTATAAACGTTCGATAGATGGATTACGTTTTTTTAGCGATCTCGGGTAACAGTTTCAGTTGGGGGTGCATCGTCCATCGTTCTCCTGTGTAGTATAACGAAGCGAGAAGCTCGCAGGCTAAATTTTTGACACTTGTGACTCGGAATTATATTTCATTGTACAGCCTGAACGTCTCTAACTTCAAGAAGCTGCAGTGCTGATGCACGAGCGTCATTGTGTGAGTTCTAGTGGCACGTTATTTGCCTTTTTTGGCATGTGGTTTTACATGCGTACGATTGGATTTTGACATATACTTTGAATATATTCTATTTTATTCCAAAATTCCGAAATCTTGAGATAAAAAAGTTTGCCAAATTGCAAAAATAACACGAGCTCTAGAGGAACGGGGATAAATTATATCTATGAGAAATATGTGTCGTCCGTACACTAACAGAGAAATTCTTTTGATATTAACTAGATGCGTCTATTTGATATTTTTTTTATTTAAATTAACTAGATTTTTCGTGAAATCAATTTTTTTCTATTGCATGTCATTATTCAAATTATTTATTTTAAATATATTTATTTATTCAAATCAAGATCTATCTGATATCGTCTAACAACCATTTTATTTATTCCTAATAAGTCTGTGATTTGATTTCATCTTGTAGTATAAGACAATAGGGACAGACGGAAAAATGATGCACGATTCAGTCTCTCAAAAATCTCATGGATTTCTTTTCATTAGAAGAGCATTCTGGAGTTGAGGAAAAAGGATTAGTCTTTCTATACATAAATAGTCGCGCCTGTTAATAAAAGGTACGACGATGCCTTTCTTTTTTTCCAAATAACAGCCTTATTAGTGACAAAAAAGAAAAATAATTTAACTTTTTTTCACCGCACTTTTATGTCATGAACCTATATTTCTTTCTCGTAGTCATGCGATATATCGTGTTCTATCTTCATTTATTTAATTTGAATCTAATCTTTATTTATGTAATTTGAATATATTTAATATTTGAAAAAAAATAATAATTTGAAAAAATAGGTTCCCAGTAGGCCGTGGGACCGGGAAAAAATCTATTTGATTTTAATAGATTCTAATTAAATTAAATTTTTTTTTTCGCAGTGTAATGAACATTATTTCATTGAAGATTGGGTTTTAATTTCTGAATACATAATTGTAAAAATTTCCAGTAATTTGCAATAATTAGTCCGTATATCTATACGTTAAATGCACCACAACCGACAAATTGCGTGTCACGTGCCGAAGTTTTTTTTTTTGGTGCTTAAGTATTAGCGTCCAAAAGAATACGATTTTTTCATACCGCAATTAATTTTCATCACACGTCGTTGCGTCTCTCTTGACAATTGTATTTTACGTACTAGGTGACGTTACCTTGACTGAGAACGTTGTAGGTTGAATACGACATTTTCAACAGCTGCGAACACAAGCTCGAATTAATTGCATCGACACTCGTCCGAAAATCAACAGTTTGGAAAAACCTTCAGATGAATTTATGTAAAAAATAAACAAGTTGAGAAATGTTGAATGTTCTTTTTTTAAGCATAAGTTACATACTTTGGTGTAAGAATCAATGGAAAGAACGATAACGTAACCGGCGGTAAACGTTACAGGCTTCAACGATCTTTTCATCAACACTAACAATGTTTTTTTCGTATCGTTAGCGAACGAAGTCCAATCCATTTCGTACACCGCGTCCGAGACGTCGAGACTCTGAAATCAATGTATCATTTTTCCTCCTCTATCAATGATTCTTCCATTTCCCTAAGAATCTGAAAAACGAATGTGAAAATTGTGCCCTCTCACCTCCAATATCATCTTGTTACCGTACCAACAGAATACAAATATTTCTATCATTACGAAAACGAGGTAAACCGCTCTGAACATAAAGTTCCCACTGAATGGACTTTGCTTGGTCAGTTCGAAAACGCTGAAGCACATTGCCAAAGAAGAGCCAGCAAATTGAATAAACATTGCTATTAATTCGTCGTTAAAAAAGGCGATACTCCTCATTGCTTTAATTGATTTCTCGACAATTACTCAGTCGATTTATTAAAAACTTTCTTGATGATATAATATTTTCGGAATTTTCGGCTATTTAGTTCCATTCGTTTTGTAACCATTAACGTCTGCAGTATGTCTGTTTCCCCATAAACGACCGTGTTAAATTCATATGTTTATAACTACTAAATTATTTAGTGAAAAATTCTAAAATAATTCATGTATTATTATTCTATCAAGAACTATAATTCCTCAAATTTTCAAGAATATTGGTGATTTTTTTTATATTAATCCAGTAATACCTTAAACACTGGCAGTGGATTTTGTCTAAAGTGGGATAAAAAAAAATTGTCGTTCATCGCGTTCATAAAACGTCTTATTAGATAGTTTGAAATGTGGAATATTTCAAATTCTTGTGTAATTATTTCGAAAAAAAGTGATACAGATATTTGAATTGCCCTGGATTTATTTTTAACAGTCAAAACAGATGATTTCTCAACGTTTGTAGCTCTCTTCCAGCCAACTCTCTGCCTCTCTTGTTAAATGTAGTCGAGCACGCGATGTTCCTCTCTCCCTATTTTTCACAGCGATGTTTGTTGCAATAAATTGTATATCGAGTAAGAGAATTTCATCAACTGAGAAAGACATAAATTCACATTTAACGAAAGATCCATGGGGCAGTGGCATAAGCACAATTATTGTACTAACGCTGTTGTAGGAGTCGAGAGACAGAGTGATTACGTGGCCGCTGGTGTATCTGATAGGTTCGTGAGCTCGTGCCATCATCAGTCGAAGATCTTTTTGCGTGTTTTGCAGCAACGAGTCCCAATTCATCTCGTATATCGCAGCACCAACGTCAATACTCTGCATGTCGTTAATAAAAGTATTCATTCATTGTCCAATTTACTATGACTCGCTTTGATATTCGGACACCATTATAATTCAAATTTGTATCGCAAAAATATTCGGACATCTGAGAGAAAAATATTTTTAAACAAATTATTGATAAAAATCAATGAAATTAGAATAATTCTAGTGTTTCGTTGGATTTCCCTTTTGTTTAACAATATGTTGTAGTCGCATGGCACGTTCAAAAAGATTTTTTTCATATAATCTACAGATATTCGTTCCTATTCTTTTGTTAAACATATTTTCAATTCTTCTTTTGATCTGATCGGTGTTTTTCTTATGTTACGATCCAACTCATCCTACAGATTTTCAATTAGGTTTAAGTCCGGTGACTGTGGTGGAGGGTTCAAAACTTTTGGACGATTATACAACAGATATATTCTTGAACAATACGTAATTCATGTTTGGAATCATTGTCCTGGTGAAATTTGAAACGTTCACGAATATTTATTTTTGTTGAACTTTGTATTCTATTTTTTTTTCAGAAGATTCAAATATTCGTTTTCTCTCGATGAAAACTAACTCGCCCACGCATGCCGTTGAAACACAACCCCAAGCGATCACAGATCTACCACCGTGTTTCATGGTTGATCTTAAATTTTTAAGGCGGTCAACCACTTTAGATGCTTCAAAAAATCCATTTTTTTAATTTCTGAAAACGTTAGCAAAATATCTTAAGAATACACCTTGAAAATTTCGAAACGATATTCGGATTTCTTTTAACGGTATGTATATAAATGACAAAGACTCTGACAATTAGAAGAAGTGTACTCCTTGGTAAAAAAAAAGCATGAATTCCTTAATTCCACTATAAGTAAGTGCACAGGGCAATGATATTTGAAAACAATGGTGTCCGAATATTAAAGCCAGTCACTGTACGTATGAGAAAATTGTAAAAAGAACAGCAGAGAAAAAGACGAAAAAATAATGGTGTTAAAGTTTGCATCGTTGCAACGTAACGAAAATTTTTCTTTTCTTTCTCATTTCTTTATTTTTTATTAATATCTAAACTCCTCTTTTGCAGTTTTAGGTTATGGATCCCTGCAAAGAAACGCCAAAAATATTTCAATGATATTCGTAGCCTAAATGTGCGAAGAAAAAAAAGGGCAAAACGAAAAAAAAACATTTTTTCGTTGCATTCCAGGAATGCAAACTTCAATACTATAAAATATAAATAAGCTAACCTCAACTATAACTTCGTTGCCGTACCAACAGATGAGAAATATTTGGACGAGCATGCATCCAACATACAAAATGAGAAATAGAAATCCAGAACTGAGAAAGCTCGTTTTTGAGAGCATATACGTGCTTACGCAAATGACAAACGTGCTCACAGAAAATTGGACGAATATGACGAAACTGAAGATACTATTGGACAGTTCGACAAATCTAGGAAAAACATTTCTATAATATTTTCACACGTGTAATTATTTTCTTTAGTTTTTTATCATAGACTCAATATATTTATTATTCAAATGAATTTTTATTGCTGTAATAATTGATGATTTACGAAAATAATCGCAACAATTGGGCATTTCGTTTACTTCACTATTTCTTGATGATATCGTACGCAGTTTCTTATTTCTTGTTTTTCTCTCATCTCGACGCTGACACGAGGTATCGTCTCCCCAATAGTTTCGGGTATCAAGCGAAGTCGCGATTTCAATATGTTTAATTGAGCACAGGCTTGAATCATGATGGCGTGAAAAAGTGCATCGTGAACCGCACCGATCGAAGCTGCCATTGCATGGGCGAATATCTGATGGAGAAACGTTATCCAATAGCGCACATTGCTTGAGTAATCGAAGGGCAACCATCCCTTGAACGGGAGGCTTCGCTGTGGAACGTTTCCCAAGAATGCAACGACAGTTATCGCTGTCACAGCACCGCCCGAGAGTCCAGAGAAGAATAGGGTGTTGTTTCTTTAGAACATCGGGTTCGATTCATTATTCACATACCACCCGTGCAAAAATTATCGTAGGGATCCAATTGGATTCTCATACGTGTCATCACTTCGTAAAAGGGATCCAATAGGTCGTCACATTGGATCACTATACTACAACGTCACGTTTGTACATAGGATTCTAATCGGGATTCCCCATTGGAATCCAACGTACGAATCCAATTTGAATCCTAAATAACTGTCGGGTTATCGAACAGAATCCGATACGATTCTTCATGGATCCCATCGCATTCTGTACGTTGAATTTTCTAATCAATATATTGAGATACACAAAATTAGAGGATTTAAAAAAAGTATAAATCTTATCTTAACCCTTCGTGGTCACACTTCCAAATTCAATCGCGGTAGTCACACTTGGGTCGTCTCTACCCAGTCAGTTTTCAAAAAAGTATTGTGACCAAACTATCCGTTCGAAGTGGTTCAAAAATTTACGGAATATGCTTTGAACTTTCTTGATGATGTACGAAAAATTTATTTATAAGAAATAAAATGGCGACATGTTACAAAAAATTCATAAAGCAGTGAAAACGCAAAAAAGACAATTTTTCGCTAAAAAAATCATAGTTCCGTGAATTTTCAACTTTTTTATCTAAAATTTGAACGTGGTAGTCCTTAGATATGCTACTTTTGGGAAAAAATAGTAGCATAGTGCTCGTTCTAAAAAAGGTATTTATTCCGACATGTAAGACGGTAAATTTTATGGTATGAGGATACTTCAAACTCCAGGTAAAATGGTTAATACAGTCCCATTCGAAGCCGGGAACTATTACATATTTACGTCAAAAATTGATCGACAGGTCGATTCTACCCAGGATGACCACGAAGGGTTAAGGTAGTAGTCTCGCCACAGTCACGTTGAAAAGTTTGTTCTACGCTAAATCGATGAAAGGTTCGAAATATTGTCTGGAATAACTGCACTGTTTGTTTGGGTTTCTATGCGTTGCTCAAATGTGTAATTCTCCATGACTAAACCTCAATACTT
This sequence comes from Ophion ventricosus, assembly GCA_963932345.1. NCBI lineage: Eukaryota > Metazoa > Arthropoda > Insecta > Hymenoptera > Ichneumonidae > Ophion > Ophion ventricosus. Next base: position 6,079,749 of record OZ010714.1, on the reverse strand, counting down.
CCTGATGCCATTTGTCAAAGATTAGTATTCTATGTTGGCCACAAAAAAATATGACGCACAATTAAAAATGCCAAGTCTTTTTGAGACGAACTCAAACACAAAATGTTCGCCATAAAGATGACAATTAAAATTTGTTTCTTACCTATCAAACAAACTTAACGGATATTTGGCAGGGACCAAAAAAATATTGAGGTCAAGCCGTGTTTTTCTTCTTGTTTAATATTTTTCATCCATAATTCCTTTTGACAGAAGCTGTAGTGCATATGTGTTTTCATATAAGTTTCAAATTAATTATGCGTCGTCCCTAGACTGCCCATTCGTTTTCCGGTTCAACGACTTTTTTGCTGCTTCCCTTCTTCTACTTGCTTTGAGGTAGTTTTCTCGCCACAGTCACGTTGAAAAGTTTATTCTTCGCTCAATCTATGAAAACTTCGAAATATTGCAGTTGATCACTTAATAGTGTTCTAAATGGGTCCGCAAAATAAAAAAAAAATCTATAGAAAAACGCCTTAGCGAGACTATTACCTTATAAGAGTATAAATCTCTTAAGGAGTAACACCACTCTAGGATTTTGAAAAAATCAATCTTTTTTCGGCTTAAAATATACTTTAGGGTCATAAAAATAATATACAATTGGCCCCATAGCGAAAAAAAATGTTAAAGGGTTCAATTTTCGATTTTCTCGCAACGCCTCGGAGCAAGCGTTGAGCGCGATACGGCGCGCTCGGACTCGTGTTTCTCGAAACCATGTTTTTCGAACTGGGAGGACGGATTACTCGGAGACTATTGCACGAATCGGTTTGAAATTTTGACAGTAGCTTCACAATTAAATTCTTTACAAAAGTACGTAGCCCCTTTTTAATTCGGTGTAAATTTTACTGCTCATTTTTTTGCCGAAAATCAATTTTTTTTTTTCATAAGTGCGCCATTTTTATAAAAATAAAAAATAAAAACCCCCTACGTACTTTTACAAGCAATGTCATATAGATTAAGAAATTTTTTGCTTTTTTGTCCTAGGTCTTAAACTTTCGGAGAAATCCGTCCTCCTGTGGAGGCCTTTAAAAAAAGGCGACTTCGAAGATTGACTGTAGCGCCGCCATTTTGTAACAAAATGTTAACAAAAAAATGTTTTTTTACACTTCAATACATGTTTGACCAACTGTCTAAAAAGAATTCCGATCCCTTTTTCCATATTTCCAAAATTAATTTTCAAAGTTTGGCCTTTTTTCGGACCTCTAGAGTGGTGGTACCCCGTAAGAAGCGTATATCTTAAACATTGATTTGAATCACTCTACTGAAAATCCTCTGTAATTGTAATTCGTATTTTTTTTTAGATTATTACATATTTAATAGTCGCGTCAAAATAATTTAAAAAAAATGTTATACCTATTTTTCCGAGCGCTAAGTCGATATGCCACCGCATGATAACGGTAGTTTTCAGAATATACAGTCAGTTTTTTTCCAAAAGGAGCTCATTTTTAGAATATTCATTTGAACAATCTTTCGAAACTGGTACTGATTCGTGTAATCGGGATAAATGTAATGTACATTTAAAAAATCTTTTCTTTTTTCATCGCTTACCTGCTTCGCTCGTTAAATTTCATTTGTATGGCGATTTCATCATCCCCTCGGGGTTGAAAGACACCGTTGCCCAACATTTCCGTGAGCTTCATAATTTCGTCTCGTTTAATAATGCAATTAGCCATTTTGTAGCATATACCGAGAACGGTGAGCAACATGAAACAATTGTTGACGGCCGCGTCAAGATCGTTCGACGACAACGTAAATTCCACAAGACCCGAGGCCGCGAATGTATACGTGAAAATTATCGCCCAAACCGTGTACGCGTTGTACAGATATTTCTTCAAGCCACTGGAGCAACCGCGCGGTCGCAAAATTCCGCAGAACGCTAAAATCGTAAACTCCAAAGTAAAAAGCAACATCGTTCGAAAGCGAGAATAAACAAAAAATGTTACAAAACAAATTAGCAAAGGAAGAAGAAATTTATGATCAAGTTGTTATGTTGTATTTTTGTTCGGGAACGTTTTGTAAAGTTTCGTAGGGAAATATTTTTTTTGTCGTTTTCTCTCGTTTAAATTACTGAGAAAATTGTTTTTTTTTTAAATCCCCCAGTAAAGTTCAACGAGTTTGAGAACTTGCGGATATGATACTCGTTCGAATATCTTTGACGTACTGGAGTTGACAATCGTTCGTGAAATTTTCCCGTCCACCCCAACTTGCATCTCTCTACTGTGCAATTATTCGTGGATATTCCTTCGCGGTACGCCACCGCGCTCATTACGGATGCACCCCTTTCGAAAGGTTGACGTTCGTATACCGCAAATAAGTATGTAGAAAAATATCGGATGTTTCGATCTGCGAATTATTTTATTTTGCTACCCTGGCATTAAGGACAATAGGGGAAATTTACGATTCCGGACAATATTTCAAGGGATGGAAAATTATATGACTTGGGCACTCGAATATGCAGATATAATAATTTGCTTGAGAAAACTTGCCGTCGACGTATCTACGATAACGTCGATCGTTTATTAAAGTTTCAAAGGAATTTCGATCATTCGATTGGACTCCAATTTTTCTTTCAGTCTGGCTTTGCCGCTAGTGCTCTATACTTTTCTGTATTTCTCGTTCGTAAAACTCGCCGGTATATCGTTTGCTATATAAATATACTTATGATATACAGAGTTCATCTTTGCCACGTCTCGCGTACGAAAATTTTAGTCACGAATGCATCGTAGATTGTTTCTCTTTCGTTTGGTAAAAATAAACGAGGACTTTTTTTTGTCATTATTTTCTCAATAGTTTTTTCTTTCACAGCCCATCTTATTAATTTCGGCCCGTATTTCGAATTAGATTATATGATTTAGTGGCGAGTGATAGTTTTTTTGCTCATTTTATTATTTCGTTCATCCTGGACCGATAGTCTCGAACTTCCAGAAGTGCTGATGCACCAGGTGTGATTTTGTTAGATTTGTTTCGGAAGTTATATTCTTCTTTAGCTATGTTAATTTTCGTGCGAATTCTCTTCGCTTTGAAAGTATATTTTTTGAAAATATAACATTAAAAAATATAAAATAAAAAAACGTTAGGAAGATCTGAATGATTATAGCTATGAGAAATATCTGCAATTTGTTACGAACAGTACCCCATTATAGTTTTGGTTTCAACCCTAGAACACATGACTGGGGTCCGTTCGTACCCCAATTTTTATTTAAAAAATAAAGTTTCTGCTGATTTTTTCTGTTTTCACTATTTAAATGGATTTTTCACGAATTAAATGTTAATTAAATCGGATGCCTCGCACACCATTTTCTTCCTTATAAAAAAAAAGAATAAATTCGTGTGTGATAAAGTCCATTTATTCCCGCAGGGCCATTTTTATGATGAAGAAAAGCGTGGGGTGCATATAGACCCCAGTCATGCGTTTGAAGGTAAAAAAGATTAATCATGAGTCCCAGGGTTAATTTGTAATTACATTTTTATGAAGAATCGACACTGGTGAATGAACATTTGCCGTCGGGCTCTGGTGCTTGATAGGAGTGATGAACGGGCGGAATGATAGGAACGGATTCAATTGGAGAAGGTAATATGTAAAAGCCCACAAGGGTATACTTTGGAATTCAGGAAATAAAAAATAATACAATATTATTAAGTTTCTGTCAATTTACAACAATACGTTAATCTATAGTAGCTGATAAGCCAATGAGCCATAGTTTTTTAAATCTTTTGACATATTTCGATATTTTTTGATTGTGTGTCTTATCCCACAAATGGTATCCAAGTATGTCGGCAATCCTAATAAGATTATTTGAAAAAAAGAAATGCAAGAATGCTATTTCACTCGGACGACGATGTTTGTTGCAACAAATTGTAAATCGACCAGGTGAGTTTCATCAGCTGCGAAAGAAACGGAAATTCACATTTAACGAAAGATCGAAGGTAAGCTTGTGCGAATGAGAATATAATACCAACACTATTGTAAGAGTCGAGAGACAAAGTGACGACGTAGCCGCTGGTATATTTGATGGGATTGTGAGCTCGCGTCATGATCATTCGAAGATCTTTTTTCGTATTCTGCGTCAAGGAACCCCAATCCATTTTGTATACCGCCATACCAACGTCAATGCTCTGCATTTCACAAAGATAAACATTCGATCATTGTCCAATGAGCATAGAAAAAATATATACAAAAAAGAACAACATCGTAAGTACAATGGACGAAAAAAATCTAACCTCCACCAGAACTTCGTTGCCGTGCCAGCACATTAGAAATATTTGCAGGAGCATGCATCCAAGATATGCGATGAGGAAGATAAATCCGGAGCTCAGAAAGCTCGCCTTCGTGAGCATATACGTGCTTAAGCAAATGACAAACGTGCTCACAGAACATTGTATGAATATGACAACATTGAAGACACCATTGGACAGCTCGACAAATCTAAGGAAAAAAAACTCCATATGCGTCAATAGGTTTTGTCCGCGATTTCGTCTGCGTGGACTTTAGGGTTTATACAGGGAGGAAACAAACAAAGAGAGAAAAAAGTAAGGTATAAGGAACAAAGGTAGTGTGCCTTATTTCTCAGGCACAGTGGTAGACTGACTGACCGAGGTAAGGGTTTGAACACGGTCTTGGTGGAAAGTGTCATCATTAGTAAGGCAAAAACGTAGTTCCTCATCTGTCCACTGGAAACGCTGTCACATAGAAGTATTGTAGATATAGATTTACAGCAATCGATAACCTCCTGAAAGTCTCTGAACCGTGTTACCGTGTTTCGTTGTATTGGCGAAAGAAAGTAAACGGTCTATTCAATTCAGAAAATGGACGAAGTATTGTCCACTTACAATTTCACTGTCCCATGTGTGCAGCATGCCTCCAAAATCTTATCCATGGCTATATTTTACTATATTAGATTAAGGATGCGTCAATTCGCGTGCTAACAAAATAAAAAACGGCAAAAACAATTCGTTATTAAAGGCAAACTTGCCGAACTGACGAAACAATAAAAACATTGCCTTTTAAACATACACAATCCGTTCATTTCTTTTTTTTATTCCTGTTCCATTATAAAGGGTGTCACAAAATGACCTGACATTTTAAATTGCGTGCATTTTTTGTGGCAAACATAAAGTACTAATCTTTGAAAACTGACATCAGGAAGTATTGAGGTTTAGTCATGTAGAATTGCACGAGCGAGCAACGCATAGAAATTGTGAAAATTCACTCTTCATTTATTTTCAGGTTCTCATTAACATTGTAAAGAATCGAAAAACTAAAAGTTGTAGAAACAAACAAGGAATGCAATTTACTGAGAAAAAAACATCAATTATAAGGAAAAAATTTAGACCGTATACATTTGTTTATACCCCATCTACCCCATATCCAATCTGCTCCAATGGCTAAAGACCAAATGAAAAAATAACAGAAGTTCGAGCATACGAGAAATGGAGTCCACTGAAATAATTGTCATTCTGACCGTAGGATCAGGAGTAAAAAACTGAATCATTTTTCATTCATACCGCTCTTGAAAATATTGTTTATTTCTAAAAATCTGCTGGATTGTTCAGTTGTTTGGATCTACGTTTGATTGGCTAAATTCTACGTAACAGCGCTTTAGGTAGCAGAAACCAAATCTGCCATTTTGCCTCATTATCTGAGTCACCCACCACTCAACAAGTTTCTAGGCCTGCATCCAAGACCGTATGGTTGATAACTAATGAAATAATACTATAAAAGTGCCAACCTTCAACTCCAGAAGCATAACTTCCGAATTTCATTGACATAAAAGCCGGGAATTCGACTTGCCCATAAAAAATTCAACGCCCCGTTTCACCCCTAATTAAGGATTGTTTCAAAAAATCATCTAACACGCGTTTTATTGTTTGTTTCGAAGAATATTTTCATGAAGTTTCAAGTTGATACACGCAAGGAATACAATTTTCCATACAAACTCTTACACCTTATTTCATCCCCTTAAAAGTTGATTTTCGCGAAATCCTTTCTTAGTGCACTTCTACATCTTCTAAGGAACATACGGTCCCAATTTCATGTTTCTATCTTCAGCTGTTTAGGCTGTGCGTTGCCTATATGTCAGTCAGTCAGTCGCAGAACTCTCTTATATGTATAGATTCGAGGCGATCATTCTTCTTTATAAAAAAAAGTCATTGCACCGATTGATCGTTTCGCTTACTTCGATATTTCTTGATGATGTCGAACGCAGTTTCCGACTGCCCGTCTCTCTCTCTTTTCGACACTGACACGTGATATCGTCTCATTATCCGTCGTTTTGGGTACCGAGCGAAGCCGTAACTTGAGTATATCCAGTTGTGCACAGGCTTGAATCATAAAGGCGTGGAAAAGTGCATCCTGAACAGCACCGACGGTAGCTGCCAATGCGTGAGCGTATATCTGATGGAAATAAGCTAGCCAGTAGCAAAAATTGCTCGAGCAATCGTAAGGCAACCATGCATCGAAGGGGAGACTTCGCTGTGGAACGTTCACCAAAAATGCAGCGAGGGTTTTTGTCGTCACAGCTACTCCGACAATTCCAGAAAAAAGAAGGGTGTTGTTCCTTCGCAAATACGAAATAAGCATTTTGGACGAGAAAAACAATTCTTGATTAACAATTCGAACGTTGTTCTCTTCATCATTATTTTCCATAATCTTTTTGATAAATCTTCAATCAAATTTGATTGATTTTATTGATTGAAGATTTATTCAATCTTTCAAATCAATTTACTTCAATCAAATGATTGATTGAATTTGATTGATCAATCAATTGATCAATCTTCAAAAATTTGATTACAGTGATGAAAGTTTCAAGAATATTGACACAATATTCTGAGAAGAGAAAATTCTGGGAATACTTTTATGATAAATTGACGATAAGCTGTTAACCCTTCGTGGTCACCCAGGGTAGAATCGACCCGCCGATCAATTTTTGGCGTAAATATATAATAGTTCCTGGCTTCGAATGATCACTGTATTCACTATTTTACCTGGAGTTTGAAGTATCCTCAAAGCACAAAATTTACCCTCTTCACATGTCGGAATAAATACCTTTTTTGGAACGCGCACTATGCTACTATTTTTGTCTCAAACGTACCATATCTAAGGAGTATCACATCCAAATTTTAGGTAAAAATGTTGAAAATTCACGGAACTATGATTTTTTTTAGCGAAAAAGTGTCTTTTTTGCGTTTTCACCTCTTTATAATTTTTTTTAACATGTTGCCATTTTATTTCTTATAAATAAATTTTTCGTACATCATCTAGAAAGTTCAAAGCATGTTCTGTAATTTTTTGAACCACTTCGGACGCATAGTTTGGTCACAATATTTTTTTGAAAACTGACTGGGTAGAATCGACCCAGGTGTGACAATCGCGATTGAATTTGTACGTGTGACCACGAAGGGTTAATTTGCATGCACAAAAAAATTGCAGCAACAGATTATTATTTTTCTTTTTCTTCATGAATCGCAGACTTCCGTTTTTCTTTTTCTTGCACTCACCTGCTTCGTTTGTTATATTTCAATTCTATCGTTCGTTCCTCGTTTCCACGAGGTTTACAGACATCGCTACCCAACATTTCTGCGATTCTGACGATATCGTCTCGTTTAACAATGCAATTGCCCATTTTGTAGCATACACCGACCATCGTAAGCGTCATAAAACAATTGTTGGCAGCTGCGGCAAGATTATTCGACGACAATGTAAATTCTATAATTTCCGAAGCCGTGAATGTATAAGTTGAGAATATCGCCCAGGCCATGTACGCGCTGTAGAGATATTTCTTCACACCACTGGACCAACCACGCGGTCGCAAAACTCCGCAACATTGTAGAATCGTGAACTCCCAAGAAAACAAGGTCATCGCGATGGCAGAGAAAACGAATTATAGAAAACGTAAATTTCGATTTTTTATTTATCCGTTGTTATGTTGAGAATTTCTATGGCGATGCTTCAGTCTTGGATTGACAATTTCTACTGAGCAAGGAAAGGAAATTTTCAGACCGTAGCGTATTACTGGGGCTTATAATGATTTTGGGTGACCATTTTTTGGTTTTCGTACGGTAATTATAATTACTATCTATCCCGTCATTTCCGTCTCCGAGAGCTATACATTATTCCACCCTCGTTGTTCCATTAGACATATATCCTGGTATGCGCGGAGTCAAAGCTTTTTGGCACCTTAGCCTGATCGTTTCCATATTTATGAGGATTTTTTGAGAGCCAATTGAGCACTTCGCCAAGCGTATTATTAAAGGGCGCGGAAAGGCTGAGAAGGATTAACGGTCGTGGCATTATTATTATCTCCAATTGTAATTTATTCTACCGCTGTACATCTGGTATAATATTGCTGGAGACGCATTTGCTACATCAGCGGAATTCTCGACGAAATCGACACACCTCGCATGCTCATCTTTTCGCCTTGTATTTCGATGTCGTTAGTAGAAGAAAAAAAGAAATTAATCAAACACGCAGGTTCAATTAGCAATTTTTTCATTGACGAGGAAACGGGAAAGGGTGAATCAATTCTTCGACCATTCTTCTTGCTCTATTACAATCGTTTTTTAATTATATAAAAATGGGGCAAAAGATGTGACAAAGAGTCAACGTACACATTGTGCAACGTAAATATACATATATTTTTTTCTTCGGAGCCGGTATTCGATCGTACTAATTATTGGCTACCTGTTTAATGATCATGTGCTAAAGGTGTTTCAAACGAGCTGCCGTTTCGTTATTCGGACGTTGTAAGGAAATTGTAGATCGAGTATGAAAGCTTGAGAAGCTGCAAAAAAAAACAGCTGCACGTAGAATCTACAAAAATGGTATTGTCAGACTTTGTAAGTTTTCTGTTTTTGCACCGTTTCTTCTGAATCTAATGTAAGTGATGGCGAAAAAAAAGCTATGAGCCAAAAAAATATTCCTTCCCGTGCAAAAATCGTTGGAGGGATCCAATTAGATTCTCATAATGTTGCGATTTCCCAAGATGGGGGCGTACCTTGGGACTCCCCAACAAATATGTGCACGGCACCATGGAAAGACATTTTTTTTTGAGTCATCAAAAAATTCCAGTTGAGAATTTCAAATAAAAAATTCTCAAACGACGTCAATTGGGAAGTAGCGCGGACTTTGCTCGGATTCCAATGTGGACTCCCTACGCGCGTTGTCCCTATCAAATTCCTATAAGGATGTGGTACGATCTGAGGATTCGCCAACAAATTTTTTTACGGCTTTTTTCAACTACGTGTAATTATTTTTCATTGGTCAATTATTTATTACGCGCTCTTGCGCGTAATGAATTGCTGCTCAATTTAATGGCTGAATCATTGCTAATTAATCAATTGGCAATGATTGAGCCTTTGAGCTCAAATCATTGCTAATTTTTAACTCGTTACAAATCTTAGAAATACTTACACTCGTATAAGTCTCGAGAGAAAGTACAATAATGTTGCCACTCGTGAATTTTATCGGCTTGTAGCTCCTTGCCGTTATTATGACAAGCTTTCTTTGCGTTTCAATGTTCAACAGAGGCCAGTCCATCGCGTTCGTTCACTTTTACCCGTTTTATTCATTTTGTGAAGAAAAAAAAACGAGAGCATTTGCTTCAAAAGATTCGGATATAATTAAGAATGGGAAAAATCAATTTTTTTATCCTTCTCGAACGTATATGATGGCATGTATAAATGAGGAGTGTCGAGGAATTTTACCGTATCGGACGATCAAAGAAATACTTAACTTAAGAATACGGAGATGATATTCGACGCAGCAAGTGATCAATTTTCCAAATTTGAAGCGACCGAATCGGATAGATCGTGGAAAATAAATACAAAAGAAATAGATACATTGAAAGATCGTAATACGAAAGTGAGTACTCCAAATATCGGAAGTACATTGTACAGTCAATTATAGCATCTTTTGGAAACGCCACGTATACGAATACAATAAAGCTACCATATTGTTTTCAAATAAATCGTGATCTACTCGGATCGGCTCGACAATGGTTTCTGTCTCGAAATTCGTAATACGTTCTATTATATCTGTTTAGTTATTAATGATTTTATAATCCCTCTCATCCTTCAGCATTTGCTGAAGAATAATTTCGCCCTGCCTCTATGTACAGAAATAGATTCTCCCGAGCCGTTTCAACGGATCAATTTTTCTTTTTCTTTCGTAATTGACGACCGAGTCGTTCTTATGGACATAGCGGTTCGTCATGGTAGTCGGTATAGTTTTTTTTTTTCTCAGAGATACCGTAACTGTCATTACGACGATGCAACGGCATTAAAATTGCTTCGATAGACTCTTTTTGTCTCTGAATTATTGAGACCTTAATGATACGTGGCTCGTTACGTGAACCTTACAAAGTATACTTGCGAATCGATACACCATCGATACAGTCCTAAACGTTACGTCGCGCTCCTCGTACAATTTTCGCTCAGTACGTCAGCAACCGCCGTGGAATAAGGAAGACTCTGCTTGAGGCTTGAGCTCGCGAAGAGACGAAGTTTAACGGGAGCGGAGTGCTTCGGAGCTCTGTTAATCGATTTTGCAGTGAGATCAGAGTATTGGTACAGTGATGGCAGGAATGAGAGCCAAGTGATTATTACTTTCCTTGAGAATAGTCGAGCTTTTCATGGAAGGTTTTTTTTTTAACGTAGATACGTCTAATTAAAATTCAACTTCGAAGTCCCCAAGTTTCGCTTAAGTGTTTTCAAGAAAAAAATATCTACGGGGACAGTTTAACGCAGTTTATTATGAAGAATTACGAATTGAGCTGAAATTTCATCGTCTATGATCGCAGGGAATATTTCTGAAGAGAAGAGATTACGAGAATTAATTTAATGAATTAAATTTTACGAATCAATTTAATTAATTTAATTTAATGGAGCTAATTTAAAGAACTATTTTAATGGATTTAATATAACGAATCGATTTAATTAATTTAATTTAACGAATCATTTCGTTAAATTAAACACGAAAGAACGAATTAATGTGTAATTGAAACAAGTGTTGAAATAAATGGTTTTTGTTTGTTTCTCTGATTTGTGATGATTTCTTTCGAGATTGTGAAGAAAATTAATGTCCACATGGAAGAAATACCAACACGCATGTAATTTTTATTTATTTTCGTGTAAAGTGAGACGGCGAGTGCGAGGCGGTGAAATGATAACACTTGCCAAGCTTAAACAGTAATAAAGTACGTGCACTGACCCCTGGGGGTTCGAGTTGTGGGAGGGAATCATCGACAAGTCCTTGAGTTCACCTACATATCGATTTCCCCGGTGCTGTTAAAGAAAACCCATCGTGACGATATACGCTTTAATTATCTTCACTTTTTTACATTATATTAACGTCGAAAAAAAAACAGTTTCATTAACCTTTCGTTTTCCATTTCCTCTTCATTAATCCGAAGTTTGTTGAAGTACGTTGTAAGCAGAGTATGAAAGTTTGATGAGCTGTGCCACACAAGGACCTCACGCCAGTGAATAAAATAAATCGGTAAAATGGACAATCTTCATGCGTGTACTTTTTCGTGAAAATCATTTGGCTTGCACTGTTGAAGGACTCCAGATTGAGAGTGATAACGTGGCCACTTTTGAATTGTATTGGTTTCGCGGTACGTGCCATTATCGTGAGAAGGCAGCGTTTTGCACTTATACTCAAGAATGTCCAGTCCATATCGTAAATAGAATCCAGAAGATTAAAACTCTGGGAAAATTAAATAATTGCCGCATCATTTGTTTTATTTCTAATGTTCCTGCGTATGCCTAAGTGGGCTTTTACGATCACATTTCATTTCGGCCCGCACTTCGGTCACTTTACTATTTCCTCAGATCGCTTCGAGTGTCAGCCACATACCGTGTGCAACTAAGCCAGCGGTCCTCAACAGGCAGACCGCGGAGGGTAGAAAACTGGAACGTCAAAAAATCTTTTAAAACTTTAATTAATTCATTAATGTGTTCGATTCTAAAGGCGTCAAGTTACATTTAAACCGAGCTAAAGTCGAGAAAATAACAGTTTGGAAAAAATAATCGTCTTGCAAGAAGATGTTCTCTTGCAAATTCACAAATCTGCACCCACTGAACAATTTTGGGATAAACATATGTTTCAGAAAAGTATACAAATTGCAAAAAAACTGCCTCTTAACCTGGCAATTATGTGTGGCTCAACATATATATTTGAAGAATCTTTCTAAAAAATGAATTTTTTGAAAAATAAATATCGTTCAGGGTTAACGGTTGCCCATCTTGAAGACACTCTTCGCATATGTTGTTCCTCATGAGAACCAAACTATAGAAAACTAGCTCAAGATCAGGGTGTAATTTCTCACGTTAAGAACATATGTAAAGTATATTATTTTTAAGAGGAAAATAAAAATAAAAACCAATAATACGTCTTTTTATAAGCCACATTCTATTAGAGAACCAATAATAACGTGCTTGCTTTAATTGATAGTTGCAGTTTGTTTTTCTCTGCACGTCAATAAAAAACTGCAAAAGTATCCGGACTATAAAATATTTGCCGACCCCTGGACTAAGACCTTATCCATCGAAGTATTAGCCCTGGCCACGGCCGTCTGCCATGGATGATCAGCGAAGTCGCACACCGACTGCAGCTCCACTGCCGTCGATTATTATCGCATTATTTTTTTCGTAACAAAAATCTGTGCGTCTGTCTAGGCGATGCGAAAAATCAAAGTGTTCCGCGCTATCGTAAAAAGTGAACAGACGTATCGAGTCTTTGTTTATCGGCTTACCTCAGAAGTGACTTGACACCCGTAGAAACAAAAGATATAAATCTGCATTGACATGCAAGCTAAGTACATAAGAATCGACATGAATTCCGGAATAAAGGGTTTCATTCTCGAAAGCTCGAATACACTGAAGCACAAAACAATCGAGCTCAACAAGTACTGAAGAAATATCATGAGCCTGAACGCGTTATTCGATTTCTCGGCAAACCTGTGGAAACGCTGTTCCGTTTGATGAATTGTATCAATTGTTTTCCTAAAAGGGATTCATTGGAGATTAGAAGAAAAAAATCATGCACAATATTTCTTTAAAAAATGGAGAGGTAGATTGATCTTTTCTTTCTTATTATTTTTCTCCCTATACCTAACTTGAATATCGTGAGATGATGTTCCACGCACTCGGCCAGCAACGCAGATTCCAAAGAGTTTCTCACGCTATCGTTCGCTCGTGTCTCGCCTTTTGGCTCGTTTGCCAATGTCTTTGGCAACCGGTTAAAACGATTTTTCAGGATGGACAATTGTCCGCAAGTGTGCAACATCAAACCCGGCAATAGAGTGCCAAATGCGACGTTCACGCTAGCGGCGACAATGTGCGGACCCGTCTGGTGGAAGTAAGCGATCCAATAGCCCAGCCAAGTCGTGTGATCGAACGGTACCCGACCTTCGTAGGGTACTACTTTTTCTGGCGCGTCCTGCAGCAACGAACCTACTACTATAGCTGTCACTCCAGCCCCCGTTAATGCAGCGTATCGCAAAGTGTTCAACCTTCGACACATTTACGTCAAGTCAAAAGAAATAAAATTGTATGACTGTTTGCGTCTTGCACAAAAAGGAAGAACATATTTCTTTTTACAAAATGTCTGGATTGGATCTAGATAGTAGGTAAAGTCTTACCTAATCTTGAGATTCATTCTAAACGGTCTAGATAATTTACTTTTAGATCTTCTGTTTAGAAACATGGAGACTATTTATGAATTTGTAAGTGGTTTATATAGTTTGGTTAATTAAGATTTACCAAACTACTAGATTCTTTTGGAAGAATCTTACGTGCCAAGATTTCAAAAGATACTTTCCTAGATAATTAGATAAATGAGGCAAATTTTCAATATAACTTTCATGTTGTCTAGACTATTCACACTGACAGAAAAATTCTTTTGTTATTAACTAGATACGTCTATTTGATTTTTTTTTCATTTAAATTAACTAGATTTTTCGTGAAATCAATTTTTTTCTATTGAATTCCATTATTGAAATTATTTATTTTAAATATATTCATTTATTTAAATCAAGATCTATTTAATATCGTCTTATAACTAAATAATTTATTTATTCCTAATAAATCTGTCATTCGGTTTCATCTGGTAGTAGAAAACAAAAGAGACACACGGAAAAACGTTACACGATTCAGTATCACAAACATCTTATGGCTTTGTTTTCATTACAAGACTGTTGTAACTTTCTGCAGTTGAGGAAAAGGGTTAGTGTTTCTATACATAAATAGTCGGGCCTCTTAATAGAAGGCACAGCGTACCTTTCTGTTTTTTCAAATAACAGCCTTGTTAGTGAAAAAAAAAGAAAAATAATTTAACTTTTGTTTACCGCACTTTTATGTTATGAACCTATATTATTCATTTCTCGTATTCATGCGATATATCGTGTTTCATCTTTATTATCTTAATTTGAATCTAATCTTTATTTATTTTATTTAGATATATTTAATATTTAAAAAGAATAGCCTGAACAAATAAATAAATATATTTGCGACAAATAGGGTCGTAGTAGGCTGTGAGGCAAGAAAAACCTATTTGATTTGAATAGATCCTATTTAAATTGAATATTTTTTTTAGCAGTGTAGAAGTCGCCTGATTGTCGGGATGATGATCAAAAAAACTCTCGAAATCTTTCACCGGTCATGAATTACATCGATTTTAGCTTGGCAATTGAAACATTTCCTTAGGAAGCCAAAAAAAAAAGCAAAATTTGTAGTTACACTTTTTGTGCAAACACATGACATTGCGGAATAATTAATTAACAAGGCCGGTTTGCATTGAAACAAAGCGCAGTTTTCACGCCGATTGCACGTTCGTGTTACGAGACAAGATAATCAAGATAAAATAATAATAACGTGCCAGTTTAGACACCAATTTGGAACGATATTCCTCTCAGTCTGTCCTGACCTTGTCAAACGATCGAATTTCCCCTGAATATCCCACTCGTCGAGGTTCTTCGGACGGCACGGATCATTTTCCAGTAGGACAATCAATTCAGCAAGTGCAACCTCCTTTTGACGAGGACATTTGTAGCTTTTCCGAAAACACCGATCACCGTTAGGAAAACAAAGGCTTTATTGGCGAAAGCATTAATGTTGTTCATCGTTCTGAACACTTGGATGAATTCCGATATAGTAGCGGCCAAGACAAAAAGTATCATGATGCATGTATAGAAATCGTACAAATTGGCTTTTCAGATGGATTGCCAATACGTCGGTCGCCAGAGACCGATGCACTGAAATACCAATAAAGGGGGCTTTAATAACTGCGCGTTTGCCGGCATGACAAATCCATAGGAGTCAACGAAACTCCTCTCTTCGATAAAAGGCAAGAAAGAAAACTCCTGCGAAACAGTTAACGTAGCCCCCGAAGTCCGAACAGTGACTATACGAAAAAAAAACGTTCGCAGAATGCCTACGAGACCAGAAAACTGACATTCCGCAATCGACTATAAGATAATAAGCGACGCGGATGAAAAGTCCGCAATTTTTCTTTTTCCTTATGCATATGAGCAATTATAAAGCCTTGCGTTGCCGGCTACGCGGAGCAATTAATCACTTTTTTCCCTCAAATGTACGCGCTGCCATATGAGAAGAAAAAAATTCACAAATGCACCACCGTCTTCCGCTAGGGTGCAGTTAAAATGAATTATTGCGAAAATAATGATGATGGCTTTTTAGACTCTTCCCCTCGTCGTAAAAAAAATTGCTAGGTATTAAAATAATTTTTTTAATCCATTTCTTTCCTAGCCATTCGTCTCGGAGTGGGGAGAGCAGTAGGTCAGTTGTGTTCAGTCTAATAGTGGAAGTCCTCCTGACAAGACTGCCTGCTGTTAGGCCCGCTCGAATAGTACCCCGGTCTTGGGTCTCCGGTGAGACGTCATTTTCATCATATTTGAATACGAATTCGGCATCACTACTGTAGACTAACTCAATGTGGTTTATTTTTGAGTCTCTTTGGATCCAAACATCGCAAGCATCAGTGCTATCAAAGAGAAGACAATAAACAAAAAAACTCTTATTTTTGTTTGCAACGTTTTTATTCATTCCACTACAGTCTCAAAAATGTTACGTGACTCGTGTATGTATGGTGTACTACGTTTGTGACGATTGTTGAAGAACGTTGTAAACCGAATACGAGAGCTTGAGAAGCTGCACAACGTTAAATACAAACGTGTAAAAAAATATTCTCACTTTATATCAGTTTCAGATTATCTTTGACGAACGTTCACTCACACTGTTGAACGAATCGAGATTCAGGATGAGCAGCCGACCGCTTGTAAAGTTTATTGGCCTCAGAGTACGAGACATTATCATGAGTAAGCTTCGCCTCACTTTTAGATTCAACGACGGCCAGTCGATTTCGAAAACGGCACGACCAATCGCTAAACTCTGAATAAATTTTTTTTCATTGCGAAAATATTGTATTCGCTCCGAATGAGAAATAAAAAAACATATTCTCACTACAGAAGTACGTCCAAAAACACATTTGATGCATTTTCAACATCGTTCTCCAAAATATTAAAAACTCTGAAAAGCATCGTTCAGCATTTTTTTTTAAATACGGTTCTAACATTTCAAATAATTATTCGTGACGCCAGAAGAATAAAGCCTTGTTTTTTTTTCCAACTATTCTTCGTCTTCGAAACAATTGTCGTTTTTCTTGGTGTTTGAAGATAAATTAAAATGCGCTCCGATGTACTTCGAAGCATTTGAAATTAAAGAAAAGATGTTCTTTGGCTTACCTCGAACGTAACCTGACATCCGTAGAAGCAAAAGATAAAGATTTGCGTGAACATACATGCTAGATACATCAGGATACCTGCAAATTCTACACTGAGGGGCTGCATCTGCGAAAGTTCGAAGACACTGACGCACAGGACGATTGTGCTCAAGGTATATTGGACAAATATCATAAAGCTGAATATGTCGTTCGAAGTCTTGGCGAATCTGTAAAAATGAGAATCGATCAAGTGCGTGTCGGGCTATCGCACTTAAGGGCATGCACAAAAGCAACATAACCTCACAAATTTGCGAACCCTGCTTTCTCATAAATGGTTAAATTTTTCAGGAAAAAACAAAGTGTCAGGCTCTGTAGAATTCACTGACGCAGAACTTGACAATTAAATATGATTTATTTTACCCTAATATTAATTAAATATTAATAACATAAGAAGATTTTATCTCGGTAGGTACGCCCTAGGGTGTTTATTAGTTTTTAACTATTAAAAAATAACCGCGTCACCCCGGCGTTCCCTTTTATCGTGTAAAAAAAACGAACCCGTAATTTTTATTTAATTTGGATGAATTTTAAAGGTCACCACCGTATAAAAAAATGAAAAAAATAATACTTACAACTTTTATGTATGCATATTGCTTATATGCTTAATTAGGACGTTTAGAACGTGCTACATCTAATTCCAAAGTTCTAATCTCCTCCCCACTCCTCCGCTACCCCGCAACACAAAGCTCGTGCCCGATGCGAACAATCAAGGCTTCAGCTGGCCTTCATATTGCACGATGAATGGCGAAGGTAATTTAATGTCATAAACTTTTCGTGTTTAAGGAGGTACGACCACTTCCTCAGGATCAACAAAGAGACTAGACTTATGTTACCCCATGGGTGTTCTGATTTATGTTAACTTATGTTGAATATTCGTATTGTCGATCCCAAAGTGCCAAATTTGTGGTAAATATTTTATTTATTGCATATACTAATAAAAGCTGAAAAATAAGATCCTCAACGACTATGGAGTCTTCACGACGATCTCCAAGCAGTAGCGAGATTCTGTAACTCGATAGCGACCGTTTTCGTTATCGTTAGCTAGCGATAGCCAGTAAAAGGCTCCCTTTCTTCTGATCGTGCATTCGATTGGCTGTCGCTAGCCAGCGACAACGAAAACTCTCGCTACCGAATATTAGAATCTCGCTACAGAGCTAGGTTATGCTCGCCAAACGAATCAGCTGTTACGCCCGACGTTGGCAAGTCTATGGGTACTATTTCGTCATTATGATAATATTCAACTGGAAGTTGAAACCGTTTTATAATGTATTGGATACATGTGCTGCAAAACCGTGATCACTGCACTTCCGGTCGACCATCTCCATAAGACGACGTGCTTCACTAGCTCAAAGTCCTCGACTTTGCAATTTTATTACGAAAAAACCGAACGGTCAATATAGCTCCAATTATTCCAAAGGGTGCATAACGTATTCGTCAACATCATATAAAAATTTCAGGTCCGAAAGTTGGATTCGTCCCCACGATCATACCTCCTTAAGAACCCGTTTAAACTGACAAAATGGGAACTCAAAGCGATAACTGATATTTGTGTTTTCGTTGTTGTAATTTATATAAGATGCTGGTTTCAAGCTCCCGCGGCATGTTCGACACCAAGAAATCATTCGTGGCTCTTAAAAGAGCTTAAAAACTTGGAAAATATAAACGAAACTATGACAAAAGTGGCGTTAAAAAAGGTCTTTGGCTATTTGTAGTACTTGTTCAAAGAGCTAGTTGCACTCGCTTTTTTCGACGAAGAAATTTCCGTGGAAACCAAAAAAAATGGTGACCGCGCTGGATGAAGAATGTTCATACTTGAGCCCCAAACAGCTAAGCTTGGATGTCAATCACATAATTGAAAAAAAAAACATATTGAATACTTTGTGTTCAGTAATACTTTGACATTTTTTAATATTCTTGCGAAGACTACAACGCTACCAGGGACACAGTACATTGCATGCGAGTCGTGGACGATATTGCGGAGCGAGGAGTGGGCTTAATTGAAAAATATAATAAACTAATTACCACGAATGAAGAACAAAAGCAATACCTTCTTCTGGTCGTGAAACAGCACAAGTACCGTGATACCAAAAAAGTACATTATTAGCACAGTGTACTACATTCTTTTACTCTTAATTCGTTAGACTTGCCTAACGTTTCAATTTTCTTATCACAACTGTAGCTTTCTAAGTAAATAAAAAAATATTAAAAGTATATTAAAAAAAAAACATTTTCATTTGCTGGCAGCGACCCCTAATCTTGAGATTAAAAATATGAAAAAAATAATGGTTTTTTAGGTCTTAGAATCGCACAAAAGGGTGACGCGCAACATTATAAAAAAAATAAAAATTTGGCCTTAATAAGAAACACCCTACCACATCCATAATCATAATGTGAGTGATAAAAAAAAACGAAAGACTTTTGAACAGTTTACGAACCGAGTTGTTCATTAAACAACAGTATGTAAAACATATCGATAAATATCAATGCGTGAAATGTAAAGTTTTCCGCAGTATCAAAAAAAGATGGCAAATAGAAACTTGTCAAATTAAAAACGGTTTTTCTTGTCTTTAGTCCGAAATGAATTATCCAGCAGTAACCGTAATAATTTCAGCGCTACTCATTAAATGCTATAACACAATACATAAAAGTTTGCAGTGGGCCACAACCCTAGAATTTGAATCGCATTTGTCGCTATTGAATTTCTTCATTGTCGTGACGTGATTGTCCAAATGTTTCTTTTACGATTCTCGATACCTCAAGTAAAAATACATATATTTATATAAGTGTACGGTATGTGCACCGAACTTGAAAATTTCGAGATGATGTTTGACGCAATCAGCGAGCATTTTGGCCTCTGAAGTTTCGACAGTTTCTTCAAAGCTTTGCATTTGTGGGTCGGCGCAAACCGTTCGCGGCACTTGGTGAAATCGATGTTTCAGTATGTTCAGCTGTCCGCAGGTTTGAAGCATCAAACCGGGCACGAGAGTGTCAAAGGCAACGTTTATACCTGCACCTACGGTATGACCCAACATCTGATGCAAATTGGCCATCCAAAATCCTACCGGGGACGAATGATCGTAAGGTATCCATGCTTTGAAGGTTAACTTGTCTTGTGCTATGTCCTGCAACGAACGGACGAGTACAGACGTCGCAGCAACTCCTGTCAGTGCACCATAGCTCAGAGTGTTCAATCTTTGGCCGATCAATGTGAAAGCAGAAAAACAAAAATACACATTCTTGAGTAACTCTGACTTCTAAATATGCAAACTCCAGGCAACAGTTACGATACTGTATGGAAAAAAAGGTGTAATTTATGTGAAAACTTTTGGATTTTTACAGTTTTATTCGTTTTTTTTCTTTCAATATCCTTCTAAGGAGTTTCGGGACAATTGATGAAGTGTTTGAAATTTGATTGAAATTTATACAGTAAATTCTTTTTCATAAGCTGAATGCACCTTCCACATTTTAAATCGGTCGTCTACACCGTCCTTATAAAATTTACTATAAAACAAAACCCTTTTTAACATAAGGAGATATTTAACCCTTTGCGGTCGGTGTCCCCGTAGCGGGGACATTTTTAAATCGTCGTAGAAGTCGGTGTCCCCGTAGCGGAGACGATTTTTAAATCGTCGTAGATTTGCTCCGACCTGCTGGTACTCCCAAAAGCGAAATCTGCCGATCGCAAAGGGTTAAACTGTCTACGCTCATGGCTGAATGGCAGTTTTACGCACGAAATAGTGTGAACATTTTTAAAACATTTTATGAAAAATTGTCAAATTACTCAGCACATTATGACAAATTCATCATCAGTGTCATAATGTCATAAATTTGACACTGGAATGGATAGTCTGATACAAAAGTGAGAGTTAGGTGATGGAGGGAACGTTGTTATGTTTTGGACCTCTAAACAGTATATTAGGCGTTTTCATCATTACTTTATAAGTTTTTACATCCCAATAGGATGTACAACCAACATTATAAAGGTATTTCGCAATATTTCGAAGCTTTCATCTATTGAACGGAGAATAAACTTTTCAACGTGACTCTGGCGAGACTACTACCTTAAACAAGAGAGCCACAATCTTTTTATTGCACATTCTCAATAGGTGATCGGAAAATGTAAGCGTAGTTTGAGAAAACTAATCTGAAATTGATCGATGGTAGTGGATGGATGTTGATGTGGGCCGATACTTGGAGGGGTAGTCGTTCAGACGCCCAATTGCTTGCTGGGAGTCTCTTGAGAAATAAAAATATTGAAGGAACAAGTGTGAAGTAAGCGATATGTGATCGTAAAAGCCCGAAAGGGCATACGAAGGAAAATTAAAAAGAAGTATAGGGTAAGCCGACCAGTAAATGGACGAATGACGACACTGTAGGATTCGGATGGATTGTAAAATGAAAATATTATCAAAACGAATTTTTTTTAATTGCTATAGCTAACGAAAAATATTATTCTGATAGTAGAAAAAAATATTCGAAGTAATTGAAACGAATAATATTGGTGGAATTGATAAGTAGCAAAATGACTAATCGCCAGTGAATGTGACGAAATTTCCAGTAAATGGATACTCGACCATCAGTAAATATAGTGTAAGGACATGTAGTGTAGATGAATGCTGTAAAAGATAACGATTTACTATTTATTGTAATTAAAAGCTAGATTTGGAGATCATTGCGTCGCACAAAAATTATAATATCCTTATACATATGAGTATTATATTTATTATTACGATTTTGTAGAAAATACACAAAGTTTTTTTGCATCATAACGTCACATTCTGAAAAAAAACCACACAAGTTTGTTTCGGCAGAGAAATAGAAAATTAAATTTTAACAAAAGTTAAAAAACGAAAGAAATGATTTAATGACAACATTTGATGAAATGTACATTGTCAATTCTTAACAGTAATTCATTTAGCAATTTTCAACACATGAGGTTAATTTTTCACTCTGCTTTGAGAATTATCAGAACGGAGCCCATATGTCCATTTATTGGGAAAAGGTTAGAATACAGCACCAGTGAATAAACATGTTTCATTTCGACCTATTATTACAAATTTGTTTAAAAAATTTGCAAACAATCAAAGATTGATTGTATCTTAAATAGGAAACATCATACTTACCCTCAAAATTCATAACAACTTTTGTGTCCACCTTGTGTCAACCGTATTGTAACTAAGTTGCGCGGTGTGCAAGTACCACAAAAAATTGAAAAATTCCTTGTGGCGTCAAAGTTCGATATTAACCCACCGTGGTTACCCGGAGTCAAAGTGGCCCCAAGCCCAACTTTAAAGCAAAATTACTCTAAGTTATTGGCGGCCACTTTCTATAATAAATCGCTCATTTTTCATGATTACCGTTCTTTATTTCACTCCGAAATGGCTCTTTAGATATCAGAATAAATACCTTTTTTGAAACGCCCACTATGGAGCTATTTTTTTCCTTAAACTATTATATCTCAAGAGTATCACCCTAAAATTATATGAAATAAAATTGAAAAATGCAAGAGTTATGATTTTTTTTTTTAGTAAAAAAGGGCTTTATTTACGCATTGAACCTTTGCTGATTTTTTTTCGCCATTTAAAAAATCGATGAAAATATAACACCGAGAATACCGCATTCTAGAATGTTCAAGCTAATATCCTGAATTTTAATGAGTCATTCGGAACGATACGGTCAACGCGGCAATCGTTTAAACATGGCTGGGGTCATTGCGACCCCCTTGTGACCAGCTTGTTATAGCCAGAACGTGTGACCGTGAACGTTTAAACTAGAAAATTGGTTTTAACGACACCCGTGATTTTTTTTCCTACATTATAATAATTCGAGTTTTTATCGAAAATCCATATTCTTTATTTGTTTAAAATAAAAATCGGCTTTCGTCCATTCACTCTCGTCCCCGTCCATTCACTGGTCGGTGTGGTTGAGAATTGTGTAAAATAAAAAAAGTAGGAAGATTATTTAAGAAAAAACGTTCACAATAAAAACAATTATCAAACCGCAAACTGCACAGCGATATTTTACTTTGTTAAACGATCGAATTTTTCTTGAACCGCCAATTCCTCGGCATTTCTCGGGCGGAACGGATCGTTTTTCAACGAATTGATTAATTCAATGAGCTGGCGTCGTTTCACAAGGACATTCGTGGCTTTTCCGCAAACACCGATCATCGTTAAGGCGATGAACGAAGTATTTGCGAAAGCTTCAATGTCGTTGGTCGATCTAACAAGTTCGATGAATTCGGAGATTGTGAGTGTCACCACGAATACGACAACGAGGCACGTATAAAAATCGTAAAGTCTCGTTCTCCAGGAGGATTTCCAGTGTACCGGTCGCCAAAGACCGATCCACTGGAATATCACCAGCGGAGGTTTCAATGTTTTCATCTTTCTCGTGTCGTAACAATATCACACGAACGTGTACGAGATTCGGCATTCAAAATTCTATCGCGAATGGAAGAACAAACGAATTGCTAATGGGAAATAGACACGTGTTTATCAGAAGCCGAGACTCGACTACGGTAAAAGAGAGGGAAAAAAAATGAGCGGTTTTTTTTCGGACAATTACGAGATCGATCACGAGACGAGCGGCAAAGTCGATGAAACGATTACGAAATAAACGCAGTTGCGGAACATTGTTGGAAAGAATATTTCTTTTTCTAGTTTATTCAACTGCGGAATTCCTCCCACTGGATAGTGCTGATAAATTTTTAATTCGCTAATAACGCGCTCGAGTTTTACGCCGTGACATTTTTCCCTCGCTGTTACGTCGAACGACGAGACAAATGTATTCTAACTGCACAGGATATCTCCGTCGCACGATGCAAATGAATTATTAAAACGCTAATAACACGGAGACAGCGAACGAAACATTTTTTCTCCGTTCCGATATATCGATGGGAAATGGACAAACGTAATTATGGGTCTGCATTGCAGAGTTGTCACTGTAGGCTCTTCGGTCTGACGATACACTTGGAACAACGTGGCTATATATATATATAATGCCGCGACCCTTGAAACCCTTTCGCCCCACTTGTCGATCGCTCGGAGCGTCATTAAAGTGCGAAGACCTCCGGTATCTTAAAGGGTGGAAAAAACTTTTCATGTTCTTTTCAATTTTTTTTTTCGCCGAAGTAAAAAGGACATGTATTTCGTCGATTATTTTTCCAATTGATTTTGCACACTTTGTCACTATATGATAAAGGACAAGAAGTATAATTCGATGACGAAATACGCGGAAGTATGTTGCGATGCATGCACTTTACAGCTTTTTTTTTGTCGTTATTGCGGCTTTTTTTTCAAATCACTGTACATTTTCACGATTCTTGACGATTTTGAAAACTTTTTCTCTGGAACCAAGATAATCAACGTTGTTTTTCAATTTTCTATGTTACAATGTCACGTTTATCACAACGATAAAACAACAGTAATCAATGGAACGATATGTCATTTGGAAAAAGTAAAAAAAAAGTAAGCAACGACAGACGAATAAATAATAATCAGAAAACACATCCGGTGCTTTTTTTTTTGAACGGACTACGATTTTGTTTCACGCAACCATGTCTCTTTTCCACAAAAATAGTTCTTCTCCCCCAGCAGCGAAAGGATAAGGTAAGTTCTACTCGAAGGATCAAATCCAACTGAGCTCTGAAGTAACACAGCACAAGGCTCGAAGGGTCCGTTGACAGAGCCCGCACCACCAAACATGCAATATTTTCTCCAACGTAATATCAGCGAACCCATAATTTAGTACACGGTTATTTTATTTTATTGTTTGTTCCATCGTACAGGGTGCTTCCCCTTTTACGTGCCCCCTCCCTATATTCCATTTTATTCCCTATCTATTCCATAAATACCTTCCATATGTAAATAACAGTGTACTGTTATTTACGAAAAATTAAAGATACCTTTGCTACATTGTTTTCTTCCATGAAGATAGAAGAGTGCATTTCCATGCAGTCTGTATATTCATTATTCACCGGTTGATTGTACACAGAGAGTTTATATATTTTCTCGACTTGTATTCCTCGTACATAAAATACCGTAATTTTCCCTCGAACGAAAGAATTTTTGTTGAGTTTTTTTTTTCCAAGGAGATAAACATAGCACTTGGGGTGGTCTTCATTCGTCTTTCATAGCCGATCGATTTATTCACCATACAAAAGGAGAGAGAGAGAGGGAGAGAGGGAGGGAGGGAAGGAGAGAGAGAGAGAGAGAGAGAGAGAGAAAGACAAAAGGGAGAGTATTTTTTCTTGCTTCGTATCGATTGAATACGTTTCTTTTACCATCGACATTGAGGTATTGATTTTTCAACTGTGCTACATTACCCATATGATATTTTGCAAACTTACGATCATTTATTTTTCACTCTAATAACATATAATTGTTTTCACTAGGCTCAACCTAGTTTCACCTTTTTTAACGAGCTTTTCACTAACATCCATGAATATTGTTGTAAAGGATAGTAATCTCAATCATTTTCAAGAATATTTTTCCATCCGCAGAACTATTGTTACTCTAATAATCGTTGGAGAGGACGTTGTAAGCGGAGTACGATA
Organism: Ophion ventricosus; assembly: GCA_963932345.1. Taxonomy (NCBI): domain Eukaryota; kingdom Metazoa; phylum Arthropoda; class Insecta; order Hymenoptera; family Ichneumonidae; genus Ophion; species Ophion ventricosus. The sequence goes on along the minus strand of OZ010714.1, from coordinate 6,054,361 downwards.
GTTTTATGAGCTAAAAAGGCAAATTTTTACGTACGATTATCGAGAGCAATAACATTATTAGTGAGAAGAAGAATAAGTATAATCATTACTCACGCTTGTAAACGAATCGAGAGACATTCTAATGACACGTCCGCAGACGAAGGCGATGGGTCGTTGCGATCGGAGCATCACGGTTATTAGATTCTTCTTGGTTTTGATGCCGAACGATGACCAGTTCATTCTATAGACAGCCTGGCAAATATCCACGCTCTAAACACATTAGTTGTATGACGAATTATCCCGATTGATGCAAGTTTAATTAATATAGAGAAAGGTCAGTATCGAGCAATACAAAAGTACCAATAACTTGTATTAATTATGACAATTTGACAAAGCCGAAAATTGATTGTCAGTGTGTTTTTTTATAATATTTTTGGAGATAATTGACAATTTATTTTGGATAAAAGGTAATCAATACTGTGGAGAGATTTTCGTTTATGTTGCAGCAAAAAAATGGGACGTTCCACTTTGCTTGATGACAATTTGTTAATTTAAAAATTATTCGGATAAAAATGACGAACAATGTACCTCGAGTGACAATTCACCACCGTAGTAGCAAAAAATGAATATCTGCGTGAGCATCGTGGTAAGATACAAAGCGGTGGCCGTGAATTTGGCAGTGAAAAGCTCGACTTTGGAAACCTCGTAGACACTGACGCAAAGTACAATAGAACTAACGGCGAATTGCAGAAAAACGACGAATCCGAAGATTCGATTCGACGTTACAGCTAATCTGCGATTGATTTTCCGAAATTTGAGATAAACTGTTAATATTATTGCTGAGAGAAAAAGGTTAATTAAATTACTGAAATATTTGGACGTGATGCCCGATGCATTCTGTTGTCAATTCGGATTCGAGAGATTGACTCTTCCTCCGATATTCGTCGTCGCATAAATTGCCGAACGATTTTATTCGCTCTTCTAGGATTCTGGGCACAGAGCCGATTCGATACTTGAGAATTTGTATTTGGCCGCAAGTTTGCATTATAAAGCCGGGCACCAGAGTATCGAAGGAGCTGTTGATAATAGCTCCAACACCGCTTGCGATGCACTGATGAAAATAAGCGAACAAGAAACCAATTTGCGTTGAATGGTGGTTATAGGGAAGCCAGCCTTTGACGGGTAGTTTACGTGCAGGCAAGTCTACGAATCCCGACCTCATCAACATGAAAGATGCTGTCGAAACGGTGAGTGTAGTGTACCAAATAGTATTCGATCTTTAAAGCAAAAAAATGTTTAAAACATTTTTCCCTTCGAATTTATAGGGTACTTTTACACAATCTATCACGTCACGCACACGTACACTATTCTTTTTTATACCGACGAAAAACTATTTCGACGACCGAAAAACTCTTTCGAAATTTCAGTATTTATCAGATTTCACGGTACAGTAAGTATTCAAAAAAATGATTCAACTAATTTGTGAATGAAATTTCATTGGTAATCGGTTGCCGATTAATTGTCCTAGTAATTGATTCGTGATGATCATGAATTAAAAGTACAGAATAAAAAAGTTTGTTTGTCTAAATAAACGGTCGAATCTGAAATGAAGTAATTATATGATCAATTTGTTCAATAAAAATTCAATTTTATTTATACATTTACCTAGCACGACGTTCGCATTCTGATTGAATCTTCATCTCTATTGCGTTTCGAGGGTTGCAAGAATCGTTCTTCAAGACGTTCATCAGGTCGATTATTCCTTGTCGATTCTTCAACAGATTTATCATTTTTCCCGACACCCCGATCATTGTCAGTAGCATGAAGGAGCCATGTACAAATTCCTCGGCACTGTCGAAAGATGCAAACAGCTCAATCGACTCCGACACGACGAATGTGCAAATGAGAGACACTACGAGAAACGTGTAACAATTGTAGAGCACGAACTTCCAGCCGTTGGACCACAACAATGGTCGCCACAATCCGCAAAATTTGAGAATCGTGAAGTTCAATGACAGGGTATGCATTTCGGAACGAGAGAGAGAGATTGAGTTTCGTTTTACATTCATCAGAACTGCGCGTGCGGAACGGGGAAAAATGTTGCAAAGTGACTCCGTAGGGAAGAAAAGAAATAACCGAGGGCGTGGAGGCGGGTGCAGTATTTTGCAGTGGTCTCTTTGTTTTGAAAATTGAACTGTTAATAATGCAAGGGGAAGAAAAACGTTGTGGATGCACGATACAGAAGGGTTGTGCAGTTGGAAAATTTATATCGCTGTAATGTTTGCTTCGTATATGCAATCGTAGAATACGAGTGCAAAAGAATTAATGTACTTCTTCTGTTCCATTGTGCCTTCCTTGCATAATGGAAGGGAAAGCTGCGAAGCTGATGGCACATCGCAACGACCGATTATTCTGAAACAGTGTCTTTTCGTATTGATTCAAATACGTTAACCATTAATCAGCGCATTTTTATTTCATGAGGCTGCGGACATTGAAGGAACTACTCCAACTCACTGCAGTATCATTGCAGCCGGCAATGTGAATACGTAGCCGGCCAACAAATAATAAATAATAATATGCCAACTAATAAAAAAAATTCGTTCTCGTAAGTATACAACCAAGTTTCCAAGGATTACATATTGTAACGGTGTTTTAGGCTTACAAGAAACATCGCTTTGGTGTCCACCTTCGTTTTTGTTGAAACCCATGTATATGGTAGAGCATTAAAAACTATTATATTACTAGTTTTTTTTATCAACGGAAAAACGATTTTACGGGGTGAAACCACCCTGTAGAATGAAGCATGTCAAGGGTTGATTTTACAGTTTCACTCGCAAGCAGTCCATTGATTTTGGTGAAACAGAAACGAAAATTCTTCTAATACCCGTGCGGACAATTGACAGGACACGCGTGATACAATACGAGGCCTCCAAGAGCTCATTTGTGGATTGCCCACACTGACAGGAGAATTCTTTTGATATTAACTAGATGCGTATATTTGATTTTTTTTTAAATTTGAATTAACAAGATTTTTCGTGCAATCAAATTTTTCCTATTACATTCCATTATTAAAATGATTTATTTTAAACATATTTATTTATTAAAATCAATATTCCTAATAAATCTGTGATTTATTAGGAATGTTAATAAAAGGCACGACGATATCTTTCTTTTTTTTTCCAAATAACAGCCTTGTTAGTGAAAAAAAGGAAATAATTGAATTTTTTTTCACCGCACTTTTATGTCATGAATCTATGTTCCTTTCTCGTATTCATGCGATATATCGTGTTTTATCTTTATTTATTTAATTTGAATCTGATCTTCGTTTATTAATTTTGAATATATTTAATATCTAAAAAGAATGGCTCGAACGGGAAAAAAATTGAAACAAATAGGGTCGTAGTAGGCTGTAAGACAAGGAAAAAACCGATTTCATTCAAATAGATCGTATTTTAAAAAAATATTTCTATTTTTGACAGTGTAGTAGAGGTTTCCATAAAAGAGCCAGACCGGGTCCTATTAGGGAATGACTGGGTACATAGCTTGACTAAAACTATGGTCCAAGTACGAAGACCAAGTAAGGGCCTTCAAAGCTCAAAGTTGTAGATTCCCTAATTTGGATTTCCCCAATACTATCAGACTTCAGACAGCGATATAACATATTTCTTACATTATGGAGATACATTTTCTGCATTATTTTCTTCCCTGAAGATTGAAGAACGCATTTTCGTGTAGTCAGGAACTTGATTATATACGTGTCGATTGTATAAGGAGAGTTCATTTATTTTTCGACTTGTACTCCTGCTACACAAAATAAAGTAATGTTTCATCGAACACAAGAATTTTTGTCGTTTTGCCTTCCAAGGAGATAAGTATAGGATTCGCAGTAAACCTCCTCTTTTTTCATGCCTTCATTGTTCAAACTAATTTCACTTCGTAGCAGTATCTTTGGTAGCATTTATGAAAATTATTTCAAAGGATAATTGGTTCATCAATTATCAAAGACGTCATTTCCCCTGTGGCATGAACATCATTCTAGCGATCGTTGGAAAGAACGTTGTAAACAGAGTACGATAGTTTTACTAGCTAAAATGGCAAATTTTCACGTATGAATGGGAAGCGTTAATATTAACTGTAAGAAGAAGTATCATTTGGTTCATTGGCGTATGATTATTACTCACGCTCGTGAACGAGTCGAGAGACAGCCTGATGACACGGCAACAAACGAAAGTGATGGGCCGTTGGGACCGGACCATCATAACTATAAGGTTTTTCTTGGTTCTGTTGCCGAAGGATGACCAGCTCATTCTATAGAGAGCCTGGCAAATATCCACGCTCTAAACACATCAGTTGTATGGAAAATTATCCCGATTGATGCAAGTTTAATTAATATAGCGAAAGTTTAGTAGTGGTCAATACAAAAGTACCAACAAACCGTATTAAATATGGCAATTTTACAAAGCCAAAGATTGATTGTCAGTGTGTTTTATATACTATTTTTGGAAATAATTGACAATTTATATTGGATCAATACTGTGGAGAGATTTTCGTTCACTTTGCAGCAAAAAAATGGGACATTCCATTTTACTTGATTACAGTTTGTTAATTTAAAAATGATTAGGATAAAAATGATGAACAATGTACCTCGAGTGACAATTCACCACCGTAGTAGCAAAAAATGAATATCTGCACGAGCATTGAAGTAAGATACATAACGGTGGCCGTGAATTCGGCAGTGAAGAGCTCGACTTTGGAAACCTCGTAGACACTGACGCAAAGTACGATAGAACTAACGGCGAATTGCAGAAAAATGACGAACCCGAAGATTTTGTTCGACGTTACAGCTAATCTGTAATTAATTTTTGCGAAAATTGAGATAAAGTGTTAATTTTATCACTGGGAGAGAAAAGTTACTTCGGTTACTGCAATATTTGGACATGATGCCCGATGCACTCTGCCATCAATTCGGACTCGAGGAATCGACTCTTCCTCCGATATTCATCGTCGGACAAGTTTCCGAACGATTTTATTCGCTCTTCTAGGATTCGGGGCACAGAGCTGATTCGATACTTGAGAATTTTTATTTGGCCGCAAGTTTGCATTATGAAACCGGGTACCAGAGTATCGAAGGAGCTGTTGATAATAGCTCCAACACCGGTAGCGATGCACTGATGGAAATAAGCGAAAAAGAAAGCGATTTGCGTTGAATCGTGGTTATAGGGAAGCCAGCCCTTGAAGGCTAGATTACGTTCAGGTATGTCTACGATTCCCGACCTTAGCAACATGAAAGATGCTGTCGATGCGGTGAGTGTAGTGTACCAAAAAGCATTCGATCTTTAAAGCAAAAACATTTACAAATATTTTTTTCCATCGGATTATTCGAATTAAAGAGGTACTTTTCAACATTCTATCATATTACGCACACGTTCACTTTTTTTTTATCACTGACGTAATGATAGCACAATAGTCAAAACATTTTCGCATCATGATTAGAAAACGGAATTTTCGATTGTCAGGTTTCACGGTACGGTAAGTATTCGAAAAAATGATTCGACTAATTTACGAATGAAATTTCAACGGTGATCGGTTGCTGATTAATTGTCCTATTAATTGATTCGTCATGATCATGAATTAAAAGTACACAATAAAAAAGTATGCTTCTTTAAATAAACGGCCGAATCTGAAATGAAGTAATTATATGATCAATTTGTTCAATAAAAATTCAATTTTATTTATACATTTACCTAGCACGACGTTCGCATTCTGATTGAATCTTCATCTCTATTGCGTTTCGAGGGTTGCAAGGATCGTTCTTCAAGACGTTCATCAGGTCGATTATTTCTTGTCGATTCTTCAATAGGTTTATCATTTTTCCCGACATCCCGAACATTGTCAGTAGCATAAAGGAGCCATGTACAAATTCCTCGGCACTGTCGAAAGACGCAAACAGCTCGATCGACTCCGACACGACGAATGTGCAAACGATAGACACCACGAGAAACGTGTAACAATTGTAGAGCACGAATTTCCAGCCGTTGAACCACAACAACGGTCGCCACAATCCGCAAAATTTGAGAATGGTGAAGTTCAATGACAGGGTATGCATTTCGGAACGAGAGAGAGAGATTGAGTTTCGTTTTACTCATCAGAACTGCGTGTGCGGAGCGGGGAAAAATGTTGCAAAGTGACTCCTTCGGGAGGAAAATAAATAACCGTCGGCGTGGAGGGGGGTGCAGTACTTTGCATTGGTTATTTTGTTTCGAAAATTGAACTGTTAATAATGCAACGGGAAGAAAGCCGTTGTGACTGTACGATGCGCAAGGGTTGTGGAGTTGGAAAATTTATATCGCCGTAATGATTGCTTCGTATACGCAATAGCCAATTGTAGAATACGAGTGCAACAAAATTAATATACTTTTTCTGCTCCATTGTGCCTTCCTTGCATAATGGAAGGGCAAACTGCGAAGCTGATGGCACATCGCGACGACCGATTATTCTGAAACAGTGTCTTTTCGTATCGATTCAAATGCTTCAACCATTAATCAGCACATTTTTATTTCATGAGGCTGCGGACGTTGAGGGAGCTACTCCACCTCGCCGCAGTATTATTGCAGCCGGCTGCGTACTCCCAACAAATAATAAATTTCATTGTCGTAAGACTACTACCAATTCTAAAAGGTTTCCATATCCTCACAGTGCTATAGACTTACAAGGAACATTGCTTTGGTGTCCGCCTTCGATTTCGTTGAAACTCATGTATATGGTAGAGCATAAAAAACTGTTGCATACGTAGTTTTCTTTATCGGTGGAAGAACGGTTTTCAGGGGGTGAAACCCCGTAGAGTGAAGCATGTCAAGAGCTGATTTTACAGTTTTACCCGAAAGCAGTCTACCGATTTTAGTGAACCATAAAATTCTTCAAATGCAAAACAATCAGACATCCACCATAAAGATTAAAGGATGAACCACCTTTTTATTTTTCAACAACTCACCCCACACTTTAAATCATTGGATTGAACGTAACGGGTAAAACTTTCAAGGGAAGTCAAAATTTAAGTTAACGTCTTTTGCATTTTTGCCGATTAGCAAGCTTAAACCACATTTCATATATTTTCGACTATTTGTAATGAAAATTGAGGATTTTGGAGGAACTGAATGGTGAATTCGTATTCGGGGAATGAGAATACATCGATATAGACTGGTAAAAAAATATTTAAAATTCAAAATTTCTTCCTATCTCGGCCAAAAATAAGTAACTTTAATGAATCGTCGATGATTTGTTTTTGCTTCGGCTTTGAAACTTCGCTATGACCTACCCCACTTCGTTATCTTTTGCTTGCTTAAATGCCGTTTGATTTATTGAGTTCCGATTATTTCTCGATTTTTGGCAGAATTGTCAAAAATGCAGCTTCGATTTTTACCAAATTCCCTATTGCCACTTTTTCGGTCATTTTTGAAGCGGACTTTTCGTGAAAAATAATTCAAGAATTCTACTAAAATCCTTTTCAGAACCCCCTATCAAGTTGATTTGCCTCTGTCAGTAGGACTGACTCTACGGCTGTTTGAAATTTCGAGATTTCGACGATTTTGGAAAAGTAGCCAAATGGGTACGCAATTTTTTTTTACTTTTAAACGATTTTAAGGCTCTACCCGATAGGAAATTTTCCGCCGATTACGAACGTTACTCAGTTTTTGTCGGAAGCTCAAAATGACGCCGGCGAAACGCGCCAAACATCTTTTACCACACTTTGGACGATTTTTTTTTTACAAAAAGTGAGGCTCTTAAGAGAAATTAATGATTTATTTGTATTGAGGGAGTGAAAATACATCGGTATGGATTCAGAAAAAAAATCATTAAAAATTTGAATTCCTTGAATCTTGACCAAAAAAAGTTCCTGCAACCAATCGCCGCTTAGGAAAAATCCATTTTTTTTCACTAAAGAAAAAGAACCTCTTCTTTTGATTATTTCTCAATATTAATGTTTACCCATTCCGGCCAAATAATAAAGGAGAAAGATTGGTAATCTAGGACGAAAGGCGAGAGAGTATTTTCGATACATCTATTTGCGATGCGTTCATAGTTTTTCGTTGTTAATGTTTCTTTTTTATTAGTCAATGTACATGTTGACAAATTTTTATAATTTTCGAGCCTCTTCGTCTCAGACATTGAAGACACTTCAAGAAGTGACACAATCGATGATTTTTCTCAACGTCAAACTTATTGGATCCTATGGATTCGACACTACCTTCGTTACCGAAAGAGAATGATGAATGGAACAATCCCTATTCTAAAATAAGTGCAAAAAGTAAAGAAAACTTGTGCAATAACCAACGTTTCAATCATTGAAAATTTTTCCATCCATTTTTTTCTCCATCTACGATGATTTCTAAGATGAAAAATCTAATATGAAAAAAAAATTTTCACTGTTTTGCCTTCCAAGCAGATGAGCTTAGCATTTGGCGAAAACTTCCTCATTTTCATAGCCTATCAATTTATTCGTCGCTGGAACCTGGGGAGAGAGAGCAATTTTTTATTGTGACGTATCGATTGAAAATTGTTCTTTTGCCAGCAACATTGATCAATTCATTTCTCAACTGTGTTATATTACTCATATGACATTTTACATTCTGACATTCACTAATTTGTTCCCGGCAATAAAAAAAAAACGATTGCCCTCATTGCTTAACCTAGTTTCACTTCGTAGCAGGCTCTTTGGTAGTATTTATGAACATTATTTCAGAGGATAATTGATTCCTTAATTATCAAAGACGTCTTTTCCCCTGTGGAATGATTATCATTCTAGCGATCGTTGGAAAGAACGTTGTAAGCAGAGTACGATAGTTTTATTAGCTAAAATGGCAAATTTTCACGTATGAAAGGGAAGCGTTAATATTAACTGTAAGAAGAAGTATCATTTGGTTCATTGGCGTATGATTATTACTCACACTCGTGAACGAGTCGAGAGACAGCCTGATGACACGGCAACAAACGAAAGTGATGGGCCGTTGGGACCGGAGCATCATAATTATAAGATTTTTCTTGGTTCTGATGCCGAGGGATGACCAGTTCATTCTATAGAGAGCATGGCAAATATCCATGCTCTACACACATTAATTGTATGAAGAATTATTCTGATTGATGCAACATTAGTTAATTTAACGAAAGTCCAGTATCGGTCAATACAAAAGTACCAACAACTTGTGTTAAATATGGCAATTTTACAAAGCCAAAAATTGATTGTCAGTGTGTTGTATATGCTATTTTTTGGCGATAATTGACAGTTTATATTGGATAAAAGGTAATCAATACTGTGAAGAAATTATCGTTTATTTTGCAGCAAAAAAATTAGGACATTTCATTTTACTTTATTACAATTTGTCAATTTAAAAATGATTAGGATAAAAATTACGAACAATGTACCTCGAGTGACAATTCACCACCATAGTAGCAGGAGATGAATATCTGTACGAGCATTGACGTAAGATACAAAACGGTGGCCGTAAATTCGGCAGTGAAGAGCTCGACCTGGGAAACCTCGTAGATACTGGCGCAAAGTACGATTGAGCTAACGGAAAATTGCAGAAAAACGACGAACCCGAAGATTCGGTTCGACGTTACAGCTAATCTGTAATTGATTTTTCCGAAAGTTGAGATAAAATGTTAATATTATTGCTGTGAGAGAAAAGTCAATTCAAATACTGAAATATTTGGACGTGATGCCCGATGCACTCTGTCATCAATTCGGACTCCAGAGAATGACTCTTCCTCCGATATTCATTGTCGCATAAATTGCCCAACGTTTTTATTCGCTCTTCCAGGATTCGGGGCACAGAGCCGATTCGATACTTGAGAATTTTTATTTGGCCGCAAGTTTGCATTATGAAGCCGGGTACTAGAGTATCGCAAGAGCTGTTGATAATAGCTCCAACACCGGTAGCGATGCACTGATGGAAATAAGCGAAAAAGAAAGCGATTTGCGTTGAATCGTGGTTATAGGGTAGCCAACCCTTGAAGGGTAGATTACGTTCAGGTATGTCTACGATTCCCGACCTTAGCAACATGAAAGATGCTGTCGATGCGATGAGTACATTGTACCAAAAAGCCTTCGATCTTTAAAGCAAAAATTATTACATCGTTTTTTTTCCGTTGTATTAATCGCTGCTTCGCTCACGCAATAATGATACGCGACCCAAAAATTACTTTCGAACAATCTATGACGTTACGTGCGTGCCCAAGTTCTTTTGATCCCGTAATGTTAATTAATAGTCAAAAACGTTTAAATCACGATTCGAAAGTCAATTTTCCGGTTATCACATTTCACGATACAGTAAGTATGCGAGAAAAAAATGTCCCAACGGATTGATGAATGAAATTCAATATGTAATAAATTTCTGAATAATTGTCGTAGTAATCAATCCGTAATAACGATTATTAAAAAATAAATAATAGCAATTTTTGCTTTTCTAAGGGGATGTCCATTAGATACGTGAGGTGTTTTTTTCTTCAATTTGGACCCCCTCCCCCTCCTGTCCCTGGTGAGATTTGGTGAAATGTGAAAGCACCCACCCTGCCCCGCACGTGAGATTTACCCCATAATTTTTAAATGATTACATTTGTTCGATATGTTCATGTATTTTGATTCATACGACTAATAAAGACTTACCGATTAAAGTGTTCTATCAAATACATTTTTTTCTATGAAAGGAGAAGAGGAGAAAAATGATACTACGTTTAAGGTGCAGTATAACGGTTTTAATTTAATGTCATTTAGTTAAAACAAAAAAAAATAGAGTAGGGTAGCGTAGTGCTCCGACACCACCTTCCCTACACGATGCATGGGCAATTTGCATCTAAAGAGTATATTAAGATGAACGGAAAAATATTTTATTAAAATTAAGGAAGAAGATAATGAAGCAATAACTTAATTAATGCCTAAGAATAGAATGAGAAGATTAATGACAACATTCGATTATTTTTATTTCATACTGTTAATATCGAAACGTGCCTGTCCATATTTTACCAGTCTGGAAATATCGACATTTCACGCTTTAAAAAAAAATATACTTAATAAGTCTGATTGTTACCAAATATACTAAAGCAATTACAATGGTGTTATTATTCTTGTTTTTAAAAAATATTTTCCCTTCTAGAATGATTTAAGCCTTAAAGTGTCCATATTTGCACCATGTACCTTACAAAATGTTATACTAGTATATTTTATGAATTACAAAGTTAACGTGAGATTTTTATCAATCCCCCCCCCCAAATGAAATTTGGTGAGATTTTGCCGGACCCCTCCCCCTCCCCATTTGGAGCTCACGTAATTAATGGACGTCCCCTAAATAAACGGCCGAATCGCATCTGAAATAACTATACGATATTACTTTGTTCAATCATAATTCCCATGTGTAGTTTAATGTATATTTTATTTATACATTTACCTAGCATCACGTTCGCATTTTGACCGAATCTCCATCTCAATCGCGTTTCGAGGCTCGCAGAAGTCATTCCTCAAGACGTTCATCAGCTCGATTATTTCTTGACGATTCTTCAACACGTTTATCATTTTTCCCGACATCCCGATCATCGTCAGTAGCATAAAGGAGTTGCGCACGAACTCTTCGGCGCTGTCGAATGACGCAAATAGCTCGATCGTCTCTGACACGATAAATGTGCAAACGAGCGACACGACGAGAAACGTGTAACAATTGTAAAGCACGAATTTCCAGCCGTTGGACCACAACAACGGTCGCCACATACCGCAAAATTTAAGAATCGTGAAGTTCAATGACAGGGTGTGCATATCGGAGCAAAAGAGACTGAGTTTCGTATTAAACTCATCAGAACTATGCGTGCGAAGCAAGCAAAAACGTTGGAAAGTGACTTCGTAGAGGAGAGAAGAAATAACAGAGGACAATATGTTCCCCCGTCTTCTCGTTTCACAAATCCAATGGTTAATAATGCAAAAAGAAAAAGAAACCTCGTAAATGTACGATACGAAAGGAGCGTGCAGTTGGAAAATTTATATTGCAGTAATATTTGCTTCGTATCGGCAAATGACCGATCGTAGAATACGAGTGCAAGAAATGAATGTACTTTTTCTGTTTCATTGTGCCCTCCCTGCATAATGGAAGGGAAAGCTCCGAAGCTGATGATACATTACATCGACCGATTATTATAAAACAGTGTCTTTTCGTATCGATTCAGATACTTCAACCATTAATCACCGCATTTTTATTTCATGGAGTTGCGGATGTCGAAGAAGACGCTACCACAACTCGCCGCAGTATCATTCCAGCCGGCTACGTACTCTCAACGAATAATAAATTCTGGATTTTGTAAGTATATAACCAATTTTCGAAGATTTCCATATCTTCACTGTTCGAAAGCCATTTCAAGCTTCGAAAAGTCATCTCAAATGTCCCAATCTTTATTGAGTTCTTCGTGTGTTCGTGTATGATACTTGTTTGTAAATGTATATATTGAATTACTTTTTCCTCCATTTACTTACTCATCGGTTTGCAATACCTTACAAACTGGTACATCGCGTTTCTTGATCCTTTCGATGTTTCGCCATAGGCTGACGTAATCTAGCGGCCCTAGTCAAAATTTGTACCCACCTCTGAACACTCGCAGGACTCATTTCTTTTGTATTGGACAAACCGCCAGCCTCCGTTGAACCTACCAAGCCCCCTTTGTCGAGTTCATTGCCATGAAGAGGCCTCTATTTGGTCCAGTGTAGTCTCTGTTAGTCCGCCCAAACCTTCTTTCGACCCTCAGTTTCAGTGAAACGTGCAGAACACAGGGTTCCTGAACCTGCCTTCGATCTCAAGTCCATTGCCTCAACCCCACCTAACCTGCTTTGAGTCCAAATTCGATATCTCTTCAGTCAACACTCCATTGTGGCCTGATCGGTAACCCGTTCGATGACGAAATAAATAGGTTTTCGCTGAATGGAGGGTCCGAAGAGTCTACAGTGCGCCTACAGTAGGTTGAATGGAGGGTCCAGAGGGTCTGGAGTGCGCCTACAGTAGGCCGAAAGGGGGGCCAGTAGGTTCTGCAGGAGCGCTCGAAGTAGGCCCACCTGGGGTTTCGCAGGTTCACTTGCGCTCTGTATTGGCCTCCTTTGAGTGACAATGACCAGTTTCTGCCATTCGGGAGGTGCATCAGAGGCTCTAACGAATTGATATTCCAAACACTGTACCCTCGTTTCGGTACCCAATAATCCACTATCGCCGATCTCTGCTCGGGGAAGGAGGCCTTTATTTTACGTATTGAACGCGGCTCGAAATTTTTTATTCGGGGCCTCATCACTGCTTGATCAAGCCCATATCATCGTGAAAGAGTTGTGTAAACGCGGCCACATGGCTACAATCCGATCAGTTCTAAATTTTTAGGAAAACGTGATTGTTTGCGGTCGTCATGGGCTACTTAAGAATTCATGGTGGACAAAAATGATCGAGAAAGTGTTGATTTATAATTTGAATCCAAATTGCTAAAACTTTTCCAAACACGAAAAAAAAAAATTGGGGTGTGCCTGTTTACGGTGTGCTTATCAAATTTCCGGAAAATGTATCATCCTATCATAATTGTTTTATTTAATTCTTTTTATTGCACACATTTGTTGAGGATTTAGTTATTTCGATGATCGTTGAAGGATGTTGGTAGCCGACGACGAGGGTTGTACGATCTAAAGCAATAATGTTATACATATATTAATCATTTTACAGGTCAATTATACAAGACTAAAAACAATAGATATAATCATAAAGAAATGTAAATGTAATTGTGGATAATAGGATAGGTGGTATGAGTGAATATTTGTTACTCATGCTGTGGAACGAGTCGAAGAAAACCGTGATGAAATTGTCGCAAGTAGATATGATAGTAGTAGATTATTCAATTCAATATCGAACCCTTTACGAATATGAACATTTCGGTGTCGCTCGATGCCTCATCGAAATGGAAATATCCTTAAGGTACTGGGATATTCCCATTTCGATGGGGATTCCTTCTTTTCTTCTTTCGCGGAGGGACGTATTTTGTGGGCGTATAAACCAAGACCCTTTTGAATCATTAGTAGATTACAGTGGCACTTAATAAAAATAAGTCACAATCAATTATTATATTCAACGATGAACTGGAATGAAAAATGTCGTATACATTTTGGAGATTTAGACATTTTTACCTGTTCTCTGAGAATTCGCGGTCTTTAAATATTCGGTGAGCCCCTATTTTTATTGTCATTACGGAATCTTCAGAATTTTTACATGCTTAGAGTAGTTTATATCAGACATCTAGAGTTATTTAGTATATGAATTATCAGATAGAAATGTGGGCAGCATGTCATCTCCATAAAGTGCTGCATAAATTAGACGATTATTAAAGTCGTAATTTTTTCGTAAAAGTTCGGTAACTTGGCTTGATATTTCACCAGTATACTGCGATGTATTTGGTCTTAATTGTAGACGAAAATCCGTCGATTGCCAAATAAAGGGTGGAAAAAAATCCATATTCCTAATGGAAAATCCATCAGTTAATTGCTAAATAAAGGGTGGAAAAAAATCCATATTTTCTTCCTAATATTTTTTTACTCAAGAAATAGTACCACTTTTGTCGATAATTTTTTAATATCAACGTTTATCCTCTCTCGCTAAATAATAAAGAATAAAGAGTGGCATTTAAGGGCAAAATGTATGAGAGTATTTTCGATACATGTATTTTTTATGTATGTATAGTTTTTCGTTGTTTTTATTTCTTTTTTATTAATCGATGTGAACGTTGACAATTTTTTTACAATTTTTAAGCCTCCACGTCCGAGGCATTGAAGTGTTTCGAGAAGTGAGAGAATCGATGATGTTTCTCAACTTCATATTTCACATTATCACACTTATTGGATCCAATGGATTCGACACTATATACGTTACTGCGAGAGAATGATGAATGGAACAATCCTAAGTGCAAAAGATTTTTTTTTTAACTTGTGCAACGATCGACCTAGCAATAATTGAAAATCGTTCCGTCAATTTTTTTTCCTCCCCTTCACGACGATTTTGTTTAACGCAATGGTTGGCAAACTCTTCCTCTCTGCGAGGGAGTAATGGATGAATTACATTTTTTTAGTGAAAAAAAAGTTTTTAAATGCAAACACCAACCGATGTATCGATACTTGGAAACAAAAAGCTAGCCAATTTTTTTGACCATTCACTACGATTTTATTTCATGCAATATACTATGCTTGTTTTTCGCAAAAAAAGCTTTGTCTCCCCGACAGCGAATTAATGAGGTAAGTTCTACTCGAGCGACAAATTCCAACTGAGCTCCGAAGTAACGGGGCACAAAGCTCGAAGGGTCTGTTGACAGAGCCCGCACTATTAAACATCCAACATTTTCTGTAATGTAATATCAGCGAACCCATAATTTAGTGCACTGTTATTCAGAAAGTGAAGAATTGAAGATACTTTTGCTCACAATATTTGCTTCCCTGAAGATTGAAGAATGCATTTCTATGTAGTCGGTACATTTATTATTCAAGGTTTGATTATACAGGGGGAGTTCATTTATTTCTCGACTTGTATTCCCGGTACACAAAATACCGTAATTTTCTATCGAACGAAAGAATTTTTGTCGTTTCACCGTCCAAGCGGACATGCATAATATTCGGAGTAACCCTCTTTTTTTTCTATAGCCTATCGATTTATTTATCGTACAAAGACCTGGGGGAGAGAGCATTTTTCTATTGCCTCGTATTGATTGGAATTTTTTTTTTTCACCATCAACACTGATCAATTAGTTTCTCAAGTGTGCTGTATTGCTCATATGAACATTTTACAATGTTACATTCACTAATTTGTCTCAGTCAATAAAAAAATGATAACCCTTATGCTGAATCTAGCTTCGCCTAGTAGCAGGCTCTTCGATGGCATTTATGAAAATTATTTCGAATTCCGTATGTGGAATTAATGTCAACCTATCGATCGTTGGAGAGAACGTTGTAAGCGGAGTACGATAATTTTATCAGCTGAAATGGCAAATTTTTACGTATGTTTAACGAAAGCGACAAGATTATCAGTACGATGAAGTCGTAGAAGATGAAGTGTCGTATGGCTCATTGGCGTATGATTATTACTCACGCTCGTGAACGAATCGAGAGACAGCCTGATCACACGGCAGCAAACAAAAGCGATGGGCTGTTGGGACCGGAGCATCATAATTATAAGATTCTTCTTTGTCTCAATGGCAAACGTTGACCAGCTCATTTTATAGATAGCCTGGCAAATATCCATGCTCTAAAAAGATTATTAGAATTATTACGATAAATGTTGACTTAAAGTATTACTGGGTGGATCGTCGGGCAAAAAGGTAGCTCAAAAAATGGGCGAATAGTCGAATTACAAGTCTAGATCATGTCGTTCATGCTTAGCCTTACAAATAGCTAATTTAATAATCAATTAACACTTTGAAATGTTAAGGCAGGCAACCACTTTAGATGCGTTAAAAAATGAATTTTTTTTTAATTTCATAAATCGTCAGCAAAATATCTTAAGAATACACCCTGAAAATTTCAAAACGATATCCGGATTCCTTCTAACGGTATGTATATAAATGATAAAGACTCTCCGCTCGACTCCCAAGCGAGCTCAGGTATCCATGAGCGCTCAGTAAGGTAGTTTGTTTGGGATTGTTTGTTTGTTTGGGTTTTCATAACCCAAATTTTGGTTTTCACAACCCAAACAAACCCAACCTCGACCGTTTGGCGATTAGCTCCAAAACATTTCCATTCTGGGTACAAAATAATCGAAGTAGCGGCATTTCTTGCTGATATCTTATGCAATGAAGGAAATTTAGCCCTACTTGGCAGGCAAAGCTACGAATATGCCGAGCAAATGGATCAGATGCGCGTGGCTCGGCAAAATAGAAAAAGTTTATTAGAGACAAAAGAAGCTCGAAAAGCTCGTGAAGAGGAAATGGAAGCTTCAAATAAGTTGCATGAGGAAGAGGAAGGACTGCTGTATGGTGCTGGAATCGCTGATTAATCGGTAAGACACTTTATCATTTGATTAAACACATTTGACTTTGAGTTTTTCGTTTGTGAAACTTTAAACGTGTTTTTCTCGAAACGACATTTTTTCAATTTGCGGGAATCATAACTCAAAAACTAATTGATGGATCATCTTCAAATTTGAAACACCTTTACATAATATAATTTATTAAAACATGAACCTAAAGTTGGAAATATTAGATTGTTTAAAACATATTTATTAGTGCCAATATGCCGGGGAAAAAATGCTAAAAATCGATCATTTTTTTCAAACACGTTCCAACATTCAATTCTCGATTTTTTTTTCAAAATTTAGGTTCACGTTCTTAAAAAAACATCTCAAGAATGTATAAAAATTTGTTGGACTATTTCAGATGCGAATTGGGAGCTGCACAATTCCCGCAAATCGACAACGACGATGAGGACACGCCAAGGGACACAGCGGATTACACCTTAATTAATGCATTGAATAACTTGAAAAAAGGACCAGAGATGTATGAAAATATGAATAAATTATTATCAGAGTTGCGGAAATTGCCGTTTTTTTTTCACAATAAAAAAAAATCATCTAATTTTCGGTCTCCTAAAGTGGTTGACCGCCTTAATTTTCCACTTTTAATACTAATTGAAGTCAAGTTCGACGATATTGGCATGCGCTTGACTATGGTTTTGTCAGTTACAAAACTTCAGACAAAAAAATTTCTCAATTTTAAAATTTAAACAATACGTTCAGATAATCTTATTATTATCAATAATCACCAAAAAACTCAATATATATTGACTTTTCCAATGGTTGATATTGATTCATCGTTAAAAAAGGCGGTACTCCTCATTACTTTAATTCATTTCTCGAGAATTACTCAGTCCATTTATTTGAAACTTATCATAATCAATAGCGTGATCCTAAATTTTGATGATATAATATTTTCAGAATTCACGCCGATTTAGTTCCATTCGTTTTGCAACCATTAACGTCTGGAGACGCTGTTTTCCGATAATCGACTGTGTTAAATTCATATGTTTACGACAACTAAATTATTTAGTAAAAAATTCTAAAATAATTCATGTATGATTATTCCATGAAAAACTATAATTCCTCAAATTTTCAAGAATTTTGGCGATTTTTTAATATCCATCCAGTAATGCCTTAATCTTATGAAAATTCAGTATGAATTAATACACAAGTGGTAATAGCTTGTATTAAATGTGCCAGTTTTATTGACCCAAACAAAATGCAGTCGTAGCGTGTTCCATATATTTTACTCAAGTGAGGTCGATATAAAATTTATGATTGAATCAAATGTAACTCATACAGCAATGAGATTCTTTTTTATTTTGTTATGTTATGTTATGTCATAAGTTTGATAAACATTTTTTTGATTAAAATTTATTAGGATAAACATTAAGGAAATATACCTCGCGTGACATTTCGCCACCGTAATAGCAAAAAATGAATATCTGTACGAGCATGGCGGTGAGATACATGATGCTCGCCGTGAATTCAGCGGTAAAGAGTTTGACTTTGGAAACCTCGTAAACGCTGACGCAAAGTACGATAGAACTAACTGCGAATTGGAGAAAAACGACGAAACCGAAGATTCTATTCGAGGTCCTGGCTAATCTGTAATAGATTTTCCAAAAGTTGCGCAAAAACTTTCATTTCCATTATAATGATAGAACTCTGAGACGAAACATTATTTTTATTACTGATATATTTGAACGTGGTGTCTGACACATTCCGTCATCAAATCAGCCTCGAGAGAGCGACTCATTCCCCGATCTTCATCGTCGCCATTACTGCTTGACAAATTCTTGCGCTCTTCTAAAATTCGCGGCACAGCAATTATTCGATATTTGAGAATTTTAATTTGGCCACATGTTTGCATTATCAAACCGGGCACCAGAGTGTCGAACGAGCTGTTGACGGCAGCTCCGATACCGCTAGCGATGCATTGATGGAAATAAGCGAAAAACAAAGTGAATTGCGTTAAATTGTAGTTGTAAGGAAGCCAGCCCTTGAAGGGTAGATTACGTTCTGGTAACGCTACCATTACCGACCTCAGAGAAACGAAAGATGCTGTCGATGTAGTGAGCGCAATGTACCAAAAAGCATTTGATCTTTAAAGAGAGAAAAAGAAGCGTTTACAAACAATTTTCCAATCAAATTATTCGTTTTTTCGCCTACGCTATAATGACACAGTTCATAAAAATATATTTTTGGAAAATCTACGACGTCACTCACTCGTATACTTTTTTCGACATCGACGCAATACCGTGGATTCGGGTTACGTTGATTCGTGGGGTTACTTTGATAGAAACTTTGTTTTATTTTTTAATTCAAATTACGAAGTACCTGAAGGCGACCGAAAACTTTTTTTTTTACGGTTGGTAACCCTGAATGTTTCTTTATGTCATCACTCAGACGCAGCATGAACGAACGGGTTTAACTGGCCGTGAAAATATACAAAACGTAAGCAATGCATTTAAACTATTCTCTATGCTCGAATAACTTCAAAAATAACAAATTGCGTGTTGCAATTACATGTTTTTGGTAAAAATCACCTTGTCAGATCTTTCTTAAAGTACACGATTATGCTTTGTTGTATGGCATATCCTCAAAAACATATTTCATGGGCGGCAGTTGTTTCGTTGGGATGTCTTTGATCGCTTCGACGGGGTAGCATTGATCATTGATCAATTTCACCCCAAGTATTATCTTTATTGTTTGTCTGTACGTTTGTCAAATAATGGAATTAGGCCCTTTATTAGGGGAAGGTTTGAAATCAGCTGGAAGTAAAACAAGATTCAAGAGAATTAAAGGAGATATATCTGAAATCGATAACATTGATATCGTATCATTCTTGCCGAAACCTATCGATAAAAATGATTATGTTGAATTGCCATTTGATATTAATGTTACAGGAATGTAGGTTAAAAAATGTTTTTAATGAACAATTTGATCTCTATTTGTGATTTAGTTTATCTAATTAGACAAAAGTATGTTACCTACCTTACAGCTTGTTTTTTCTAGTTTTTTAATGTTTCGAAGTTGGATGTATTACCGCATAACTAATTATAAAATACCAGTTGTTTATCAATAAAGTTGTTTTTAAAAAGTAAAGGTGTAATATTTGTTCGATCAAAGTAACCCCAAAACAATAAAAATGGTTATATCTTTCGATCCCGTTGACCGTTTTTTTTCTACTTCAGGAAAAATGCCCCTTCATCTTCTTTTATTTTACTTTATTTACTTTATTTTACCTCCGATTTTCATTAAGAAAAAAGCCGGTATCAAAGTAACCCCACTCTCAGTATAACTTTGATCACGATTAATTTTTTTTTCTCATTTATTTTGCAATATTTTAAATTATAATTTGGAAGATAAAAAGACTAATAAAAGTTGACGTTCCGATTTTAAACAATTTTTTTTACGATATTATTTAAAGAGATATATTGAATTTCGTTTCAAAATTGATCAAAGGAACCGCAATTCACGGTACTCGACAAAAGTCGAAAGAGTTTAACAGTTGAATTCGCAAATTCCTGATTATCGGATTGCACGATGAAATTGCTGTATAAAAAAATAATTTGACTGATTGACGATGTAAAATCCAATGTGTAATTATTTGCCGATCAATTGTCCTGATCATTAATTTATAAGAACTATGAATGAAAAATACCACATTAATATATTTCCTTTTGCGACCGAATGGTCCAAATTGTAATGAAGAAATTACATCGAACATAGTACAATTGTTCATCAACGATTGTGCTCTATTCGTAAATTTACCTGACACTACGATTGTACTCCGACCAAATCTTCATCTCTGCCTCGTTTCGAGGTTTGCAAAAATCGTTCGTCAAGCCGTTCGTAAGGTCGATTATTTCTTGACGATTCTTCACCAGATTCACCATTTTTCCCGCAATCCCGATCATCGTCAGTAGAATAAAGGAACCTTGCACAAATTCTTCCGCGCTGTCGAACGAGGCGAAAAGCTCGACGAACTCTGACACGACAAAAGTGCCGACGAAAAACATCACGAGAAACGTGTAACAATTGTATAGCACGAATTTCAAGCCGGTGGACCACAACAGCGGTCGCCACACTCCGCAAAATTGAAGAATCGTAAAGTTCAATGATAGAGTATGCATTTTGTTACGAAGGAACCGGAGTCTCGTATTACGCGCATGAGAACCGTGTTCCCGACTCGGAAAAACGACGCCGCAGAAAAGACGAGAAATAACAGTGGGAGAATGCCTTACGGTAGTATTTTCGTTTCGCGAATTCGAATAGTTAATAATGCAACGAGGAACGAAAATGCGGCGAAAGTGCCATGCGGAAGGATCCTGCTATTGAAAAATGCATAACGTCACAATATTTGCTTCGTACACGCAATGGACAATGGTGGAGCACGGAAGCAAGATATTAATGTAGTTTATCTGTTCCATTGTGTGCTGCATGCATAATGCAACGGAAAGTTGCGAAGCTTATAGTGCATCGCGCTGAATCGTATCGATTCACATCCTTCAACCATCAATCATCACAGTTTTGTCTTATAACGCCTGGAGATATCGAAGGAGAAGCTACCACCACTCGACGCAGTATCTCTGTGCTCAGCTATGCACGATGAACAAATAGTAAACTCGGATCTTGTAAGTGTCCAACCAACTTTTGGAGGTGTCCACGTCATCACTGTCTTCCAGGCTAAGACTAAACTCGTTCAGTTCTTCGTGTGTTCGTGTACTTGTTTATAAATTTGAGTATTGGATTGATCATTTGTCCATTTACTCGTTACTTTGCAATACTTACGAAATCAGCACATTTCTTGGTCCTCTCAATGTTTTTACATGGTTTGACGTTATCTGGGGGTGCATTTGTGCTTCATCGAGGCCGAATTATCGCATAAAACAGTTGCATAAACCGACTGCCAATGACTAATTCTAAATTAGGAATCCCCTTAGGAAAATATGCTGGTTCGCGGCAAATGATTAGAAAGTGTGATTAGAAAAAAGAGGTCATAACCGATTTTTATAGACCTTTGAGCGTACGATAAAGCTATCATTTTTTTTTTGCAATAAGATTACAAATACCAAAATGATGGGATCGAAAAAAATTTGCGGACTGGCTCATTGTACCCCACGGGTCGGCTACAATGTGTCAGATAGGTTGGTACAGTGTGTCAAGTACTGCGAAACGTGAGATATGTATAACTAAAGTGAATTTTGTATGACGAAAGTGCTAAAAAAAGATCATTTTTCGCATTTTTACCACAAAGTCGTGGTCATGTTATTTGCCAACAACATTGGGAGTCGATTCATTATACCCCACAACTCGGTGACACATTGTACCCCACTAGTAAAATATTTTATTATTGGTGAAAGCAACTATTAATTAAACTACGAATGGAAAAACACAAGTCACTGAGTGCATTATAAATAATAAAACTATCGATTAGAACCGAAAACCCGAGCCGCTACAAAAAGTGACATTATCCCTCAATCCATGAAGGTATTTGAGGCATCTTAATCCCGTGAACCTGGGTTACTACCAAACCAACAATTGTCAATAAAAAAATCTGAAAAAATTCATGGTCAATCTTTAGGCCGTACTTCTCAAGTGAAAATAGGGTTTTTTAATATATATATTTTTTTAAATTAAATAGCAACCTGCGAAGAAAATGATTTGGGCAGGACGAAAACGACCCAGGTTCACGGATTGCGGGTTATATTTGACGTTTTCCCGGCAAGCGAATTCTTTTTTTTTCCATGCCTCAAATCAATTTTTAATTTTAAATAATTCTTTGTGAGGTGCTATCGACTTTCTTTCAGGCCTGATGAAACTGAATATAAATCACGTTACAACACAAAAAAAAATCGATTTTAACGAACTACAAACCTCTGAGAAATCGCATGTGGCTTATAGTGCCCCGTGACACATTGTGACCCACTCTCCCCTACTTAAGAATCAAATAAGCGAAGAAGCATCTGTTGCATACTTTTGCCAGTTTGAAACAAATCCAATGGCGCTTTGCTAAATCTGTGAAAAATTGTGGAAAGGCTAGTTCCAGATTTGTTTATTAAACATCTATAATTCGATCATTTCTTCAGAATCATTTTATTTCATTTTCATTATGGTTCGCGTTCCTTGGAGCTTTAGTTATTCCGATGATTGTTGGAGCACGTTGTAAACCGAATAGGAGAGTTTTATCAGCTGGAACAATAACTCAATAAATATATGTGTCGGTTGAAGGAACACAGGACTATGAATAATACCCGTGCAGAAATTGTCGTGAGGATCCAATTGAATTTCCACATTTGTCCCTACTTCCTGATAAGGATCCAATGGGTAATCGCATTGGATCACTAAAACGTCACACTCGTACATTGGATTCTATTCGTGATTCCCCGTTGGAATCCACTTTACGAATTCAATCTGAACCTTAAAGGAAACCCACAATATTAATGTAATTATCGTTCGATATTTATTTCACTGCACTTTGACATATCACCGCAGTGTACACGCTCACGAAGCGTGCAATTTATATTTCAACACGACGAGTTTTTTCTCGTGACTTTTCACATTCGATTCGAACGTGGTAGGAATTCTCAAATGGCGTTCATCGGAGAACAGTGTAGAATCCAATCGGTTCCCAATTAAGACTCCCTATTTGCGGAGTCCCTATAAAATCCCTATAAAGATGTGGGTGCATCTTGGGACTCCCCAACAAATTTATGCACGGGATCACGAAAGGATCTTTTTTTTGAGACCCAACAAATTCCGGTCGAGAATTTCTAATAAAAAAAATCTCATACGACGTGAATCGGGAAATAGCGCGGAATCCAATTGGATTCCAATGTGGACTCCCTACGTGCGGCGTCCCTATCAAAACCCTATAGGGATGTGATAGGATCTGGGGACTTACCAACAAATTTCTGCACGGGTAGAATCTGTAGGGTAGGGAGGGGCATGTTGAGCAGTCGGGTAAGTTGGGCAATCGAAATATCTGGAAAACTAAGGACCGCACGCGGGTGCATTAAGGGGCCAATCCACTTTGAAAATTTAAAAAAATCGAAAGCAAGCAAGACTTGAAGAAATCGACGATGATGAGCAATCAGAAGGGATTTTGTACGGTGCAGGAATTGCCGATTGAGTTTAGGTAAGAGTTTTTCATAGTATAAACTTTAAACGCGTTTTTCTCGAAACAACGTTTTCAAAATCTAGCTCCATCGTATCTCTAAAACTAATAAACCGATTCTCTTGAAATTTGAACCACATATTGTAAACATGATTCGCAACAAGATGACCCCCGATGGTTTTAAAATTTTGATTTTTACTCTTTTTTTATGCGAAAAACTGCGAAAAAAACGCGTTTTTTTAATACTTTTTTCGTTTTTCATCTGCCATTTTTTTATTTTTTTGATAAAACTTTATATCCGAGGGTCATTTTGTAGCTGGTGTCATACTGAATCTAATGGACTTTGATTTTTTTATTTCAGACAAGCCGTTGCCGAGTTGTGATGGAGCTACCTAGCCCACCTATTTTTGAGGCGTTACGTTAAACTATAGTTTTTGTACTGAAAAATGAATAAAAATGAATTAAATTTTTTTTTAAATGTATTTCAAGACTTTATTTATCAAACCCAACAACTTTTATATTCATATCTTTTATAAAATCCTCAAAAAAAAAATCGCGAAAATAGCCTTTTTTGCGTGGCTCCAAAGTGGACTGGCCCCTTAAATGGCGGAAAGAGAGGTATGGGGGAGGGGAACACATCACGCCATCGCCCGTTGCCATGTGGCGTACGAGACGGTAACACGGGATGTTTCATTATTTTTGCACCCAAAAGTAAAAAAACGTGATTGAAATATTTTCTTCTACCATTGTACGAGAAAAAAGATTTCAAAGTTCATTGCAATTAATGTTAATGTTTCAAAATCTAACTAATTAACAAGCAACTGTTCGTTAATTACTGTATTGTACCAAATCATGTTGCATACGTCTGATTTTTCAATGCAATTTTTACTTTGCTCAACTTGCCTCATACCCATGCTCACCTTACTCCACTATCGGGGCAGATTGAGCAAATTTGGCCTTAGCCATTTAAGAGCGATTATCTGTGAAACAATGAGGATGACAGGAATTTCGTCTACAGACTTTTTTCCCAAATAAATTTCCTATTGACCGAAGTAGGTTTCATTTTTATACGGCAAACTGTTAAAGAATTACAGGGCGATAATTCCTAACTGGCTCAACATAACCCTCCCAACCTTAATC
Source organism: Ophion ventricosus (assembly GCA_963932345.1). NCBI lineage: Eukaryota > Metazoa > Arthropoda > Insecta > Hymenoptera > Ichneumonidae > Ophion > Ophion ventricosus. The sequence continues at coordinate 6,029,065 of OZ010714.1, read as the reverse complement.
ATGTAAAATTATAAATATTATTGAAAACAATAGTATAGGCGATACGAGTGTTTGGTTGTCGCTCACGCTGTTGAACGAATCGAGAGAAACCGTGATAACGTTGCCGCAGACAAATGTGATGGGTCTCAGGGCACGTATCATTATGATCATCAGACTCTTCTTCGTTCTTATGGTCAGCGAGGAGCGATCCATTCGATAAACTGCGTCACAGATGTCCACGCTCTGAATGAATGAACTTCGAACTCATTAACGACTATCAATCTCGAGGATGTCTACACTACTTGAGCTTGATATCGCACCTGTAGCGTTAATTCACCGCCGTAGTAACAATAAATAAATATTTGTATGATCATGCAACAGAGATAGAGCATGATGGCTGCGAATTCAGCGCTGAAGAGATTCATCGCTGAAGTCTCATAGGCATTGACGCAAAGTATGAGAGAGCTCAAGGCGAATTGGAGTAAAACGACATTTCCAAAGATGTTGTTCAATGAATCGGCGAATCTGCGCGAGCCAGACGAGCCTGACGATAATTTTTTTTCTTTTTGTGCAAATTGCTGGGTTTTCGCAATCCATTCGATTGACTCGACATTCGACGATATTATTGTTCTTTACTCAAATATTTGGACGTGATGCTTGATGCAGTCAGTAAGCAATTCAGACTCCAAAAACTGGCCCTCCTTTCTATACTCCTCGTCGTGCTCCTCGTAAGACGATGTTCTTCTAGCTTCGATATTTTGCGGTAAAGCTTCGATGCGATGCTTGAGAATTTTCATCTGTGCGCACGTCTGGATCATGAGACCGGGAACGAGGGTGTCGAATGAACTGTTCACCATAGCTGCCGTGGCGTGGCCAACACGTTGATGCACATAGGCAAACCAGAAACCAATTTCTGACGACTCGAGTCCAAAGGGAAGCCAACATTCGAAAGGTAGATTACGTTCAGGTAGGTCCACGATTAACGATCTCAGCATTATTAAAGTAACTGATGTTCCACCGAGAGCGGAGTACCAAATAGCATTGAACCTACAAGAACAAATTGCTAGCAACCATATTACACGTAATTAGCTTCTTTTTTTTTAATCACTCTATAAAGGATAAAGTCACACAAAATTTAAGGGATCATGACAGTGTAAAATTTTCAAAAAATCGATTTTTTTTTGCTCGCTCCGATAGTATAGACGGTTATAAACATGCTGTTCAGTTTTTTGGGCGAAATTCGAATAATTTCGTTCGCTACAACCGTTCTTAGAGAAAGTGATTCTAGCAGCGGCTTTCGCACTCGAAACTTTAAACGCGTTTTTCTCGAATTGTCGTTTTTCAAAACGGTGTACACTCTCAAAGGAAGAATTTTCAAGCTATTCGTCTCAAATTTTGACACAACATCCTTCACGCCATTCTTTATCTTGCTATAGAAGCTTTTTTTTTTATCTTCATATTTTTTTTAACGTAAAACTGTCGAAAAAATAGGCTAAATTCGATACTTTTTTCAAACCGCCGCCATTTTGTCCATTTTGATTTTAAAAAAATCTTCATAGCAATATAGCAGCTTTCGTACTGATTGATAATATTTTGCGAATTTTGTTTCAGATACTATTTACGGTCACAACCATGTACACCGTGAAGTCTTCTTTTTTTTCGAAGACATTTTCAAACATTAAAAAAAAAAGTAAAAAATAAATAAAATAAACCCTTAAAAATTTATTTTCTGTTCTTCCTAAGTGTTTTGATTTGACATAAAAAAAATCAGACTGATTAGGGTATTTTAACAATCGAAAAAAAAATCGCGAACATCAGCTATTTTTCGTCCAGTTACACTGTGACGATCCCTTAATAATAGAAAATTATTGACATCGTAATGTTAAACTAATAGATGGATTCGATGATTTCAACATCCTGATGATTTAAAGCGGGAAAAAAATGAAACTTTTCGTATCACCTGGCGTTGCGTTCGCACTCGAACAGTATTTTTATTTCCTCCTCGTTTCGTGATCTGCAGAGATCGTTCCTCAACACGTTCGTCAGATTTATTATTTCTTTTCGCTTTCTCACCACACATGCCGATTTTCCGCAGCCCGCCAGTATAGCAAGAAACATGTATGAGCCGTGCGCGAATTCTTTCACATTCTCGGATGACACAATGATCCCGATGAATTGGGATAGCGCGAATGCATAGAGTAAAAATACCATGGCAATCGTGTAACAATTGTATGCTGCGGATTTCCAGCCGGAATTACACGATAACGATCGCCACATTCCGCAATATTGGAGAATCATGAAATTCAACCCTAGAATATGCATTTTCCGATAGCTATACTCAATGTACCCTGCCAATGACTGACTGGTCGGGTCGACAGATGGCCGCGGAAATTCATGACGAGTCTAGCTGTTGTATACTGATCCGTTAGAAAAACCGTCTCGAGCGGCAAAGCTATAGGGAATCGTTTCATTACAATATTTACATTTTACAAATGATAGCTAATGACACAGACGAATGGAGAAAAAGGTATAGCATACATTTTACGAAGTTTCCAGATACTTGCGAACACTGTCATCCTACGATAATTACATCTAATATTTGCTTATTATATAGGAGGAGCTACAAAAGAAGATGTACTTACATCGTCAAGGGCTGAGTGAATAATTTAACATGGATACGAAGCTAATACCATTTCCAGCCAACTCATTATTGTGCAGCGGGCCGAGGCTGTATATGTCTTTCCATCGATTTTTAAACTTCAACCATCAGTCGCTGTCCTTTGCATCATCGGGGTAGAGTTATCGAAAAACACGCGATGGTGACTCGTTGCAGTAATTTGACAACCGACCACGAAGTCTCGACAAGAGTATGAAGTGAGTCTCGTGAGTGAATGAACTTCGGGGTCCAGCTCCCGAATTAATCACATCGATATCAAATAATTTGCTTTCGTGATATATTTACTATCGAGACGAAGATACAGAACAGAAGACCTTTGTATTGTTTTTTCTGAACTTACCAGTTCAGAAATTTCTGTAACCATCCCCTGACGGTTTTCCCCTGACACGAATTCTTCGCAAAGAAAGCTATTTTTTGCTAAAAATGTACCTTAATACCTATAAAATAATATTCCAAAAGATTATGGGTGTGAAAAATCTCTAAGTACTCGATTTTCGAATTCTAGCGCAACCCCTCTTGATTCATGTCGTGACTGTTTACTAACTTTAAACGCTTTTATCTCAAAACTACATTTTTCAAGTCAGCCGGACTCATAACTCAAAAAAATTTCAACCGATTCACTTGAACTTTTAACTGTATATTTAGAATTATATTTTCTGAGGCACTGCGTAGGATTTTTTAAAATTATATTGCATAGTTCCTTTTTTATAAACAATTTTCTGACGATTTTCTCATGGCATTTAATACTTTTTGTTTTAAAAATGCGCCATTTTTACAAAAAGCTATATATCAAAAAAATCCTACGTACTTCTATAGCTATTCTTATATACAGGGTGAATCACATAAAGTGTTACAGAGCAATAGCACTCAAACTATTGATCATATCCAAAAATGTTTCCGACAAAAGTTTCAGTGTTGGAGAAGGCCGTCATACTGGACCACCCTTTTTTTTATCGGTGGAGGCGCTGAAGCTACGTCAAGGTCAACTCCACTTTTTAAAATGGAACCATGTATTTTTTTTCGATGACATTATTACCGATTTTAAGACGAATTCGGCGACCTACAACACAAGGTCATTCTAGTCACGCAAAGTATGAAAATAGTCGAAAAATCGAAAAATATCGGAATAATCACTTTCAAAGGATCCACTAACCTTGGTTTGGGTCTACCTACAGAAGATGCTCGAAGTGATGACTCTCGACTTTATAGGTACTAAGGTACCTATAAAATTAATAGGTACATTAATTAATAGGTACAATAAAGGTAATAGGTACATTTTTAACAAAAAAAAAATCGATTTTTGGAAAATCCTAGAGTGGCCTAAGGCCTTGGAACGGTTTTTCCGAACCCCTCATTAATTGTGGATTGATCACCCAACCAGTCGTATGCATGGCAGTCGTAGGTTCTTGTTGGCATTTTGGCGATTCTTCATTGCAAAGATCACATTGGAAGCAAACTAAAAATAATTGTCTTTGAGGAAAGTGTTGATAAGTGATTGAATTATGGTTTTCATGGTCCATTAGACTTTATTGTAATCAATCGGATTTCCTTTGAAAAAATGCGGCTGCTTAACAAATTGTTCATCTTCGATGCACGTTTACGACTAAAGTAACACCCGAATACTTGATGTGTGTACTTGGAGTTTCGTTTTCGATGTTGTAAAATTGAAAAGTTCTTCACAAAATAGCAATGGGCAAATGGATCGAGAGATCTTGCATCGATCACTCCGACATTCGCTGGAGGGCGTTATAAGCCGAGTACGAGAGTTTTATGAGCTACGACAATAATTTTAATATACATCAAATAAATGACTATGGCACTGTAAGCGACAATATCGTGAGCTTGACGACCATTTGTTACTCACGCTGGTGAACGAATCGAGAGACAGCGTAATGACGCTACCGCAGGTGAACGTGGTAGGGCGTAGAGAACGTATCATAATCGTCATCAGACTTTTTCTCGTTCTAATCTCGAGTGGGAACCAGTCCATTCGATAAACCGCATTGCAGACATCTACGCTCTGAATCAAGTATATGATCCAGATATTCTTTCGTATAGATCAATATTTCTTTTTTTCCAAAGACTGAATATGTTTAACGATAATAACTTTCTTCCGGAATAATTTTTGTGGAGGATGGTGCACAATGAAGGGATGTAAGAAAGCTCAAAATGTATCTACCAAATTGGCACGTTGCTAATGAGAATTAATTATGAATAATAGTCATATGAAATACCTGGAGCGTCAGCTCACCACCGTAGAAGCAAAACATGAATATCTCCGCGAGCATGCAACTGAGATACATCACGATAGACACGAATTGAGAGCTGAAAAGTTTTATCGTCGATATTTCGAAGACACTGACGCAAAGTACGAGAGAACTCACGGCGAATTGGATAAATACTACGAAACCGAATATATTGTTCATAGTATCGGAAAATCTGAAACCAAATGATCGAGTGATAATAATAATATTTTTTTTTCTTCATAAATAATTTGTTGATCTCGTTTTAATCGTTTTGAGGATGTTTTTTTACTCAAGAATTCGAACGTGATGCTTGATACATTCTGCGAGCAATTCAGACTCAAAATGTTGATCACACATCGCGTGCTTCTCCCCCGCGATTCTCTTCGCTTCTATAGTTGGCGGTATAGCTTTCAATCGATATTTGAGGATTTTCATTTGCGCGCAAGTTTGCATCATGAGGCCAGGAACGAGAGTGTCGAAGGAGCCATTTATTATGGCACCCATGGCGTCTGTAATCAGCTGATGAAAATAAGCGAACCAAAAGCCGAATCGCGTCGAATCAAGGTGATACGGCAGCCAGCCTTTGAACGGTAGATCACGATGAGGTATATCAACGATCAAAGATCTCAGCGTGATTAAAGATATCGTTACCATGGACATACCGGTGTACCAAGTAGCATTAAATCTATTCAAAGAAAGTTAATAACAAATTATAACTGCAATGGTCGTGACTAACTTGTTGATCCTTTTGGAAGATTCACACGGCAAAAATTGATGGTGGAGTGATTGAAATTTTCCGGTTGTATAAACGAACCGGTATCCGATCACTGTTTATATCTGCGATTTTATAACGCAGATATAAATTGTCGTAAAGAGTCTGTTTGACAAAAGCGTATACAGTAGGGCACTAAAGTTTTTTCGATTATATATAAGAATAGCTGTAGAAGTACGTAGGAGTTTTTTTGATACATTGTTTTTTGTCAAAATGGCGGATTTCTAAAACAAAAAGTATAAAATGCCATGAGAAAATCAGTTGAAATTTGTTCGAGTTATGAGCCCGGCCGACTTGAAAAATGTAGTTTTGAGATAAACGCGTTTGAAGTTAGTAAAAAGTCATTACATGAATCAGGAGGGTTTGTGCTAGAATCCGAAAAATTGAGTACCTAGAGATTTTTCACACCAATAATCTTTTGGAATATAATTTTATAGGTACTAAGGTACATTTTTAACAAAAAAAAATTGATTTTTGGAAAATCCTAGCGTGGCCTAAGGCCTCAAAACGATAGTTAATGATATACGAATCGAACGTTATATTAAAATCGGAGTTGTGCTGAATTAATATTTTTTCATTTCATACAATCTGTATGTACTTGTAACGGGGCTGAAAGTGCCGGTCGCTGGTTGTGCCGCGGCAAAACCAGCTCCCGCCCCTCAAGTGACCCATTGTTATAGCCTAATTTTTTGTTTCTGAGTTATTTGTAGTTATTGTTACAGAATATTTAAAAATTATATGGTGTAGACATTAAGGGGGTGAAATGGGGGGGTGAAAGTTTGTATGGAAAATTGTATTCCTCCCGTGTATGAACTTCAAACTTGGAAGATATGTTCCTTAGAAAGTGTAGAAGTGCATTAAGAAAGGATTTATTGAAATTCAACTCTTAAGGGGGTGAAATGGGATGTCAAAGGTTGTATGGGAAATTATATTCCTTGCGTTTGTCAAGTTGAAACTTGAAACATATGTTCCTTAGAAGATGTAGAGGTGCACTAAAAAAGGATTTTTCGAAAATAAACTCTTAAGGGGGTAAAATCGGGTGTGAAAGTTTGTATGGAAAATTTGCCTTGCGTGTATCAACTAGAAACTCGGTATAAATATTCTTCAAAAGAAATAATAAAACACATATTTTAGGATTTTTTTGAACGCCTAATGCGGGGTGCTACTTCCAATGAAGTTTCTATGCGGAAGCTAGTTGTTTATAAAGGGTTGATTTTAAGAAGAGCCCATTGAGGTTACTGGATATTATTTGATTCATAAAAACATTTCGTAAAAATGTCAATATTTTTATTATTTTTTAATCTTGTTATTATTTATTATTTTTAATTGTTCATTATTTATTTATCTATTTATCTATTATTTATTTATTTATTTCTTTTTTACTTATTTATTTGTTTATTTATTTATTTATTGATTTATTATTTTTTAATTGGATTTATTTTCATTTAAGATGCCCACCTTCCAAACGGCACAACCGACCCCTTGATCAGCACAACACGCCCCACAGCGGGATTAACTGTGCGTCGTAACCTCGTTCCACTAACTTGAGTCTCAATCATAAACTATTGTAAAATTGCAAATTACAAATACAAATTCAAAAACTACATTAAATTTGATACTAGATGGTCTACAAATTGAAAATCATGGATTTAATTTTCAGAGTTATTTTTAGCAATTACTCAAAATTGGCACTTTCAGCCCCGCGCTCCCCTACAGTCGTGCTGTATATTGAATTCGGAAAAAAATAGAAGAAGGCTAGTTTTTTTGACAGGTGATTTTGCAGGTGCCACGGATGCTAAATCCAAGTTTGCCTAAAAATCGGGGTGTAGGGTTTTTTAGGGAATGAAGGGGGATGGGGGTGGATTTATGCAACCCCTGCAAGCCCTAGGAGGTCGGCGCCATGAGTGAAAATGTTCAGAAAAATCCGTGGAAGTTCAATTTAGGGGGTAAAATAGTGGCGTGAAAATTTGAAATATCAGTTTTAATTCAACAACTCTTTAAGAATAATTCGTACAATTTTTATTCAAATGGAAACAAAGAAAAGGAACAAGGAAAATATTATAGAAAATAATTATACAAAGTAAAGAAAACATTTCGTGAAATAATCGATTGTTCCAAAAATGCGTATCTTTATAAACAGGTGTCAACAAATTATTCGAAAACGTACGTTAAGCACACGACGATTATTTTATAACTAACAATTGGTAACAATCAACCAGCTTTATGCATAAGCATAGGGCGCTCTCCTCGTACTTAACCCTTGAGATCCCATAATAATCTTATTAGTGGAAGTGACTGGACCACTTACACTGCAACCTCCCTAATCGACGTAGTGGCGGGATCGGCACTGCATCACACTTTCAAACATAGAGGTTGCGCACCATCCACACAAGCCGACTCTGCGCAGCTAACGTAGCGGATACGCCTCCAACCCCACTCTTATTGTCTAGCACGCTTCGAGTCTGACGCTAGGGCCTCGCACTTCTCCCACCATGCGCTACACCAATCGATATTCGTCACCTAGTGGAGGGGAAGGGCTGATTTCATTTATGGAGATGCTGTTCAGAGTGGTTGCAAGGCATTAATAATAAAGCTTCACGGTTTATATCATCTAGTGTGTGTGTATTTTTTTTCAATTTCTTCTCCAAATAGTTTTTGAGTTTCGCCGTACACGTTTTTGCCAAACAGACTGTACGTGTTATTGATCAATGGCTCACTTGTGGACTAATGATAAACAGTGCTGATACAATTATTCATATAAAGATTCAAACCGAATTCATAAAGTCACCTAGCATTGCGTTCGCATTCCGCTTGGATCTCAATCTCGTCGTCGTTTCGGGGCTTGCAAAGACCGTTCATCAGTACATTCGTCAAATCAATTATTTCTTTACGTCGCGTAAGGAGATTGATCGTTTTCGCGCACACCCCGATTACCGTGAGTAGCAGAAACGAACAGTGTGTAAATTCCTCGACGCTCTCAAAGGACGCGACGAGATCGATTGCTTGGGACAACGCGAACATGTAGTAGGAAAACATAAGTACAACGGTGTAACATTCGTAAACGAGAAATTTCCAACCAGACGACCACTCCAACGGTCGCCACAATCCGAGGTATTGAAGAATTTTAAAATTCAACGGTAGAACGTGCATTTCGTGCTAGCGACGAATTTATCGTATGCGCAATAGACGGAAGAGATATCAACGCTCGCAATGACTGATTATAGTAATAATACAAGATTGAGAAAATTCACGACAGAGCGGGCTGTCGCAATGACATTTCAGAAAAAAGTCTGGGGGATGGAGAATGAATACCAGAGGAATATGTCTTTCTGCGATATTTGCATTATAAATTATCAAGAACGATACATATGAATAGAGAAAATAGGCACAGTCTACACTGTACAGAGCCTAGAAGTAAAATACTTAGGAATACTGTCATCTTACGATAAGTGGATCTTATTTTTGCTTATCATATGGCATGAGTTGAAAAATTGATATTTTCCGCCGTCCGGGGCCGAGTGAATAATTCACTAGCAACAAGGAACTAATACCGTTCGTAGCAGACTTATTTTAACGCAGTATTTGGAAGCTATCTTTTCGCATCGATCCGCAAAGTTAAAGCCTTAGTCACCGTGGTTCACGTCATCGAAGTGGGAATATCGAAAAAGTAGTGGCGAATAAGCCTCGACGGTACGTCGATTATCATCGACGAAACTTCTATAAGAGAGAAAATAATCTTTCTCATACAAAACGATCAGTCTGTACCCGTGCATATATATTGTCATGGATACAGCCCGATTCGGACTAGAATCCTGGTTTCTCAATCGGGATCCAGTCGGATATCAGATCGGATCCGGGAGCAAAATGTAACGCTCGCAAATCGGATTTCAGCCAGGATCCTAATCCAGATATATTAAGGTGGGCAACCACTTTAGGAGACCGAAATTTAGATGATTTTTTGGATTTTTTTATTGTGAAAAAAAACGGAAATTTATGCAACTCTGACAATAATTTATTCATATTTTCATACATCTTTGGTAATTTTTTCAAGTTATTTCATGCATTAATTAAGGTGTAATCCGCTGTGTCCGTTGGCGTGTCCTTATCGTCGTTTGTCGATTTGCGGGAATTGTGCAGCTCGCAATTCGCATCTGAAATAGTCCAACAAATTCTGATACATTCTTGAGATGTTTTTTAAGAAAATGAGCATAAATTTTGAAAAAAAAAATAGTGAATTGAATGTTGGAACGTATTTGAAAAAAAAAATGATCGATTTTTAGCATTTTTTTCCCGCCATTTTGCAATAATAAATATGTTTTAAACAGTCTAATCTGTCCAACTTTCGGTTAATGTTTTGATAAATTATATTATGTAAACGTGTTCGAAATTTGAAGATGATCCATCAATTAGTTTTTGAATTATGATTGCCGCAAATTGATAAAATGACGTTTCGAGAAAAACACGTTTAAAGTTTCACAAACGAAAAACGCAAAGTCAAATGCGTTTAATCAAATGATAAAGTGTCTTACTGATTAATCAGCGATCCGAACACCACACAGCAGTCCTTCCTCTTCCTCATGCAACTCATTTGAAGCTTGCATTTCCTCTTTACGTGCTTTTCGAGCTTCTTTTGTCTCTAATAAACTTTTTCTATTTTGCCGAGCCACGCGCATCTGATCCATTTGCTCGACATATCCGTAGCTCTGCCGGCCAACTACGATTTGGAGTTCATTCATAACCATGAGTGGGGCCGAATTTCCTTCATTGAATAAAATAGCAGCAAGAAATGCCGCTACCTCGATTATTTTGTACCCAGAATGGAGATGGACGAACGCTCAGTTAGGTAGTTTGTTTGGGTTATGAAAACCCAACGGTCGAGTTTGGGTTTGTTTGGGTTTTCATAACCCAAACAAACTACCTAACTGAGCGTTCGTCGATACCTGAGCGCGCTTGGGAGTCGAGCGGAGAGTCTTTATCATTTATATACATACCGTTGGAAGGAATCCGAATATTGTTTTGAAATTTTCAGGGTGTATTCTTAAGATATTTGCTAATGATTTATAAAATTAAAAAAAATTGATTTTTTTATGCATCTAAATTGGTTGCCCGCCTTAAGGACTCTAGTCAGAATCCAAATAGAAACTTTGCATAGGATTCAGGCTAGAATCTCGAACTTCTAGAACAAAATCACCAGGAGATACCGATCCATATCAGCTGGAGACGCTGGACGTTTTCTGAAATCATTTATTCAAGGATCTCAAAAAGATTAGGTAAAAATTGGTGCTACAGTATAACTGTCAAAATTTATATATTTTAATAACAGGGTTTCGGACTCAATTCTTTACATTTAATAAACATTTCCGAAAAAACAGTATATAGACCTTCAAAGACTTATATTTTATGGAGAAAAGTGATATAGGTTATTTTTTCTAAGTAATTATATTTAAATTAAATGGAGATCTTTCGAACTAGGAAAATATGTATTTAATTTGCTGAGAAAAATGTATTTAATACGTATTTCAAATTCTTGTCACCACGTCTCCGTCTCCGTCTTGTGCTACGTAGTGAGCGCCATGTGGATTCCGATGAGGATACCGCTTCTAGGGAATCCGTATCATATCGGGATCCGATCGGAACTTAGATATCCCTAAGAAATTTCTGCAAAGGTAGAATATTTTTACGCCTGTCTTTAAAAATATCTCAAACCTACACCAGCGTTAGTAAGTTCCGGTCCACTGCTATCACCAGCCATGGTTCGACGTTGCAGTTATTTTACTTTCTCATGTACTGTACTAGCACATTACAAATATAGCGGAACATAATATATGAACGTGTAAAATGCTCCATCAATATCACGATACAATGATTTGACGTAAACACTTTGTGTGCCTGGTCGCAGTCCATTTAATTCTTATTTTATTGACAACTTCATGACCCCGTTGTAATTTTATTGACTAATTATTGTTAAGTGTATTCACGCGTGAGTCACTCGGACGATTGAAGGACGTTGTATATCGAGTAGGAGAGTTTGATGAGCTATAAACGATAAGAAGTTTTATCAGTGTGCATTGGCGGTAAAAGGTGGTAGGAGGTGAATACTTGATTGACGATTACTCACGCTGTTGAAAGAGTCAAGCGAAACGGTGATTATACTGCTGCAGGTAAATTTGATCGTTCTTAAGGACCTTGTCATCATCACCATCAGACTCTTCTTCGTTCCATTGTCAAACGAGTACCAGTTCGTTCGATAAATCGAGTCGCAAATATCAACGCTCTGAATCAATCATACTTTCTATTTACCTTTGAAAAAAAAACCTCCAACTTTTCATTCTATGCACGTTGTTTCCTTATTCGTTCCATCGTTTGCTAATTTTTTTTTTTTTTTTTTGAACGTTCGCGAATGTGTTGATTGAAAATTGAACGATTGAATGCTTTTTAAGGTAGTAGTCTCGCCAAGGCGTTTTTCTATAATTTTTAAATTTATTTTGAGGACCCATTCAGAAGACTATTAAGTGATTACCTGCGAAATTTCAAAAGGATTTACTGTTGTGTTTTCGAGATATTATGGGGAGCAGTGGAAAATTTCACACTTCAGGCAATAACTTCAAAACTTTTCTAAAGACTTTTTTAAATTCTCAATTACGGAGGAACATATGGCGAAGTGGGTAAAAAAATCATCAATTTTGACCGTCTAGTTTCAGAGATATAGCGATTTAAATTAAGCAATGTCTAGCGACGCTAGTACAACGAAGCGACTGGAGCAGACTAGAACTAGATTACAGTAATGTGTGCGGATCCGTACACGGAGAGAATGAAATGTTAAAAATTACCGTGCAGTAACGGTAACCAGATGGCAACCCTGAAACTTCGCTTATTATTACTGAGTAAAACACAGATTTTCACGAAAATAAAATAAAATTTCTTCTTCAGATAGAAAATTTTACCAGATTTTCTAGTAAATTTTGATGTGTAACAAAATACGCAAAACTTAAATTTCAAAAATATATAATATCAGCGAAATTTTACTGTGCATTTTATTATTTTATGCCTTTCAAAAATGTCTATAAAAAAGTATCGTCTTTATAACAGTTATTTTAAGATTTATTATAAAATTTAATGAATGTTATAAGAAAATGTAATGTGCTCTCGGTAAAAATTATCGTGCGCGCTACCCTTCTTGTATAGTAAAATTTTCGCTACGTATTTGAAATTTCCTGTAACGTGAGTTAAAAAAAACTTGTCGCATACGAATTATTATGCTTTTCTCACTTGTCACCACATTGAAATATATCACGGTAATTTTTACAGTGAAATTCACGACAAAAATTACTTTTTAATTCTCTCCGTGTATACGCAGAGTATCTACGTATTAGTAGCCGGAATCGATAGTCTGATACAAAAGTGAGGGTTAGGTAAACATTATATTAGGCGTTTTCATCATTACTTTATAAGTTTTTACATGCCGATAAGATGTACAACCTACATTATAAGGATATTTCGCAATATTTCGAAGCTTTCTTCGATTGAGCGGAGAATAAACTTTTCAACGTGACTGTGGCGAGACTACTACCTTAACTCTCGTAAGCGATGTCAACGAATGAGGAGCCAATGCATGCGCACGACATTGCAAACGATACCTCAAGCGTCAGTTGAGTACCGTAGAAGCAATAAACAAATATTTGCAGGAGCATACAAGATAGGTACAAAACGATAGCCGCGAATTCGGAAGAGAAAAGTTTCATCGTTGATATCTCGTAAATACTGACGCAAAGTACGAGCGAGCTCAGGCAGAACTGCAGAAAAACTACGAAACCAAAGATATCGTTCAAGTAATCGGCAAATCTGTAATTCGGACGTTCCTGGCGATAGTTATTTTTTTTTTTCACTAAATCGTCGTCATTTTCGATACGAACGTTTTTAAAAATGCAATTTTTGTTACTGATATATTTGGTCGTGATGCATGATGCATTCCGTTAGCAATTTCGACTCTAAAGACTGTACCCTCCTTGGATGTTCTTCATCGTTCTTCTCGTCGTGCGACACTCTTCTTCTCGATTCTACATATCGCGGTATAGCTTCTATACGATACTTGAGAATTTTTATTTGAGCACAAGTATGCATCATGAGACCAGGAACGAGTGTGTCGAAAGCGCAGCTTAAAATAGGCAAGGTGGCGTGAGCAATGAGCTGATGAAAGTAAGCGAACCAGTAACCGATTCGTGACGATTCGAGTCTGTAGGGAAGCCAGCTTTTGAAGGGCAGCGTACGATCAGGTATGTCCAAAATCAACGATCTCAGAGTTATTAAAGATGCTGTCGTTCCGGCAAGAGCAGCGTAGAAAAAAGCGTTGAATCTAAACGAAAAATCAATAGCATTTCTAGAAACATGTATAAAGTTCAATTTTTTCTGCAATATTGTTTTTCAGTGAGTGAACATTACTATTCAAGCACATTTCTCTGCTCAACGAATCCCTGAGTCATGGATACAGTCCGATTCGGACTAGGATCCTGGTTTCTCAATCGGGATCCAGTCGGACGTCGGATCGGATCCAGCAGTGAAATGTAATGCTTGCAAATCGGATTCCGGCCAGGATCCTAATCCGGAACTATTAAGGACTGTAGTCAGAATCAAAATATTAGGTGTACGACTTAATTTTTACAGATTTTTTCTTCGAGCTTAAAATTATATTTAAAATAGAAATATTTTCGCGGTCTTTTGTGATTTTGAAAGGATCGGACGCAAGGTTTCAGAACACCGAACGACAAGTCTACGTGAGTTACATAACCTCTCAGAATAGCAGTTTACGGTGGCAACTGATAAACAGCACATTCGACACTGCATTTTATACGAATTCCAACAAGGAAAAAATGCTTCTAAAGCACGGGAATCAATTTGTAGTGTTCTTGGTGCCGACGTTGTGTCTTATGAATGGTGTAATTATTGGTACAAACGTTTTAGAAGTGGTGATTTCGATCTTAGTGACCAGCCGCGTCCTGGACAGCCTCGAAAGTATGAAGATGCGGAATTGCAAGCTCTACTGGATGAAGACTCAACGCAAACGCAACAAGAGCTTGCTGCTCAGTTAGGACTCACCCAAACAGCTATTTCCAAGCGTTTGCACCAAATGGGAAAAATTAAAAAATTTGGAAGGTGGGTCCCACATGTATTGACCGAACAAAACCTAGTTCAACGTATGAACACGTGCCTTTCACTGCTTGTCCGGCAAAAAAAAAAGGACTTCTAGCGGAAAATTGTGACGGGTGATGAAAAGTATATTTTTTACGAGAATCCCAAACGTAAAAAGTCATGGGTAGATCCCGGGCAACCCAGTACATCGACGCCGAAACAGAACACCCACTTAAAGAAGGTTCTCCGGTGTATCTGGTAGGACATGAAGGGTGTGCTTTATTACGAACTCCTGGAAACTGGTCAGACGGTGACTGCGGAACGCTACAGCCGACAATTGAATAAATTGAGCGAAGAACTTGATCAGAAAAGGCTATTTACTGGGTCAGGAAGCAGGCAAGTCATACTGCTGCATGACAACACTCATCCTCACGTTTCTCGCGCGACTCAGAAGACCCTCTTGAACTTGGGATGGGAAGTTCTCCCGCACGCGACATATTCACCAGACTTGGCCCCATCCGACTACCATTTGTTCCGGTCAATGCAGCACGCCTTAGCGGATAAACAGTTCAAAACGCTGGACGATGTGCGTAAATTCGTCGATGACTTTATCGCCTCGAAACCTGCAAGTTTCTTTCGCGACGGCATTCGTATGTTACCTGAGAGATGGCGCAAGGTTATAGAAAACGATGGACAATATTTCCAAGATTAAGTTCTGTAAAATCTGTAAAAATTAAGTCATACACCTATATTTTAATAACAGAATTTCGGACAAAATTCTTTACATTTAATAAAAAATTTCGAAAAAACAATATATAGACCTTGAAAGACTTATATTTCCTGGAGAAAAGTGATATAGGTTATTTATTTTGAGTAATGATATTTTAGTTAAATGGAAAAGTTCAAATTCTTGTCACCACGTTTCCGCCTAGTGCTACGTAGTGAGCGCCATCTGGATTCCGATGAGGATACCCCTTCTAGGAATTCCGTATCATATCCCGATCGCGATCCGATCGGAACTTAGGTATCCTTAAGAAATTTCTGCACGGGATCTTATTCACTCTTCGATCAGTCAATCCTCTGACCCACTACCACAATTACTTACCTCAAGAATTTTAAACAATTTTGAATTGATCTGATTCAAGTGAGTCTTAGAATGTGAAATAAAAACGACTTTCACCCGTGGTGTATGAGACAGCAGCTCAATATCATTTAATTTGAATTTAAATACAAATACTTTTCGGATCATCGAATTGCTTTAAAAAAAAAACATTCATTGTATAGCGTTTGCGTAGGAATGATGACTGAAAAAGGAGCAAATGTAAGTTTTCAAAATACAGCAAAGAACGAAAAATTAACTGATGTGTTTGATAATTAGCAAAACAGTCGGTTGAATTAACACAAATATAAATGTAATCACCTAACGTCACGCTCGCACTCCAAGTATATTTTCATTTCTTCCGAATTCCGTGGCTTACAGAGATCGTTTCTCAGCACATTCGTCAGATCAATTATATCTTTCCGTTTTTTCACCAAATTCAGCGTTTTTCCACACACACCGATCGTAGTGAGCAGCATGAAAGAACCGTGCGCGAATTCCTCGACATTGTCGAACGAGGCGAATAGGTCGACGCATCCGGATATCGTAAACGCGTGAATAATAATTAACATGATAATCGTGTAAAAGTCGTAGAGACCAGCCTTCCAGCCAGAAGACCACTCAAGGGGTCGCCAGAAACCGCAATATTGTAAGATCCCAAAATTCAACGATAGAGTATGCATTTTGTTATGAAAAATGTTGGCTTGCCAGTGAGGAGACAGAAGCAGCTCTTCGGAGAGACAAGCACCATAAAAATCTTTACTTCTTCATGCCAGAGGGAATACCGTTGGTGTAATATTATATGCGATAAGTCATACAGCGGGGGAGAAGGTAGGGGATACGGAAATTATTTCTTCAGAAATGCATGAATAACAGACTAATTTCACTTTCTGTACATATATTTCCATGTTATGCTACATCTCCAATGACATAGGATGAAAAAAGAAAATAGTACAGTCGCTTCGGATATTCGTGAGTAATAAAAGAAACTGTTTCCCCCCAATAATCTCATCTTGTATTCAAAGGCAAATTGTGCAGAGAGAGAGAGAAAAAGGGACTTCTGACGTTACATAGCTCGTAAATAATATGTAATCGAACTCAAAGCTGTAATTAGTTGATGCTATACTCAACCGCCTTACCATTCAATCGTAGCTACAGCTATTCGTTAAGTCATTTTTATTTCATTGGACAAGGGACCACGAAGTAAGCCCTTGCGGTTTCATAAGAAACTTCTGATATATTGCCTACAGTACTTCAATAATCCTCGAGCCTCAACCACGTAGTGCATTAATTCTTTATATACCTAGTGCTTCGATTCGGATAAGTGCTTGATCGACACACAGTATCAGAACCTTAACGCCATTTCGACTATTTATTATTGCGAGAATACGAACGCGAATAATTTTATTTTAAATAAATAGTTTTAAGATCGTGACAAGAACAAAAAAAAGATTGGCTTTAAATGCAAGTACGCGAGTGAAAAATTCCGGATATTAATTATTTACGCAACTCTTTATCCAAAGAAAATATATCGTTTGAGGAAAAACCGCGATGGTATATTTTAGAAGGATTCTTATACCTTTTTTTCGTCCTCCAAGTGTTTAGTCGTCAGAGCAACATAAAAATTTGGATGTGCATTAAAGTCTCGCAGTGGAAGTTGTATTGTCCAAACGTTGGTAGCTTTATAAATACTGAATTTATAAATACGCAATTAGTTTCGAAGAATGGACAGAGAAATCATACGTCAGTCACTTTTACATTCGTTGGAGGGCGTTATAAGTCGAATAAGAGAGTTTTATGAGTTATAAGTAATGAGGAGTTTATCAGTATTAATATTCGTTTATAAGCTATTAATAATTAGTTACGCTTGTGAAAGAATCGAGAGAGACGGTGATTATACTGTTGCAGGTGAATTCAATCGTTCTTAGGGATCTTATCATCATCACCATCAGACTCTTTTTCGTTCCATTA
Source organism: Ophion ventricosus (assembly GCA_963932345.1). Classification (NCBI taxonomy): domain Eukaryota; kingdom Metazoa; phylum Arthropoda; class Insecta; order Hymenoptera; family Ichneumonidae; genus Ophion; species Ophion ventricosus. The sequence goes on along the minus strand of OZ010714.1, from coordinate 6,011,195 downwards.
TCGAATGAGTACCAGTTCATTCGATAAATCAAGTCGCAAATATCCACACTCTGCATCAACAGTACTTTGCATTTATATATGAAAAAAAATCCCCACCTTTTGATTGTATGTACATTGTGTCATTCTTCGGTGGTTTCGAAACTAAATTTCTACTGCAAAGATTCATACCACCAACATTAATCATTTACCTTTAAATGCAAACTTTTAAGATTTGAATGAAAAAAAAACAAGCACTGGTTCAGAGGATTGGTGGGTGATTTATTACTCCATGGTTTCGACGATCTACTCGATTTTATATAAAAAAGAGCAATTTTCTTCTAAGGAAATACAACTATGGTACTTGATACGGTACGGTGTGCAATCGCCGAAGCAGCATGAAAATATGAATGTTTATGGTTGAAGTTTCATCGTTAAAGATGTATTATTTTAAAAAATCGTAGTTCTCGAGTGCCACTGCGAAATTATTTTTGACGAATGCAGAGTGAGGTAGCGCGTCAGTCACTTCGACACTCGTTGGAGAGCGTTGTAAGTCGAGTACGAGAGTTTTATGAGCTAAGATGAAAATTCGATCTCAATTACACATAGAATAAATTGGTATTACTTTATCGTTGACGATATAAGAATTTTAACGATCAATCATTACTCACATGTGTGAAAGAATCGAGAGAGAGCGTTATGACTCTGCCGCAGGTAAACGTAATCGGACGTACTGAGCGCATCATTATCATGATCAGGCTTTTTCTCGTTCCAATTCCAAGCGAACACCAGTCCATTCGATAAACCGCGTTGCAAATATCTACGCTCTGAATTAATCGTACTCTCTGCATATACTTGAGGAAAAACTTGTCAATTTTGCCTACCCATTATTTCTCATAGATCATCCCGTGCAGTAATTTGTTAGTGTGTTTCCCAGATTCGACTACATCCCTATATGCATTTGATAGAGACGGCGCACGAAAGGGGTCCACATTAGAATCCAATTGGATTCCGAGCTATTTCCCGATTTAAAGATTTTTGTCAATGTATACATTTTGTCTCAATGGATTTAACAATATTTACCATACCAGCGTCAAACCTTTTGAGGATCGCGAATTTCATCCCTACGATAATTTCTGCACGGGATGATTTGTTTTTTCGACGAGTGCATACATTGAAAGAGTGACACATTGAAAGTGCAAAAGCAGCGTACCAAAGTGAAGCGTCGCTACTGGGAATTAATTGAAAAAATAATCATACGAAGTACCTCCAATATCAGCTCACCACCGTAGAAGCAAAACATGAATATTTGTACGAGCATGCAATTGAGAAACATCATGATAGCTGCAAACTGAGAGCTGAACAGTTCTACTGACGATAACTCGAAGACACTGACGCAAAGTACAAGTGAGCTCTGGGCGAATTGGAGAAAAACCACGAAACCGAAGATAGCGTTCGAAGTATCGGCAAATCTGTGAATCGAATCGCCTCACGATATTTATATATTCTTTTAAGAATGAGCATCGTGCCCGATACTAGGGATTGAAAAAAAAATGCACTTTCTGTTACTCGTATATTTGGTGATGATGTCTGGTGCATTCCTCTAGGAGCTTGGACTCCAAAGATTGAAATCTCCTCGGATTTTCCGTATCAAGCTTCTCGTACGATGGCGTGCTTTTCGCTTCAATACATCGCGGTATATCTTCTATACGGTACTTGAGAATTTTCATTTGAGCGCAAGTGTGCATCATGACACCCGGGACGAGTGTGTCGAAAGAAGAATTTACAATAGGTAAGGCGCCGTGGGCAATGATCTGATGAAAATAGGCGAACCAGTAGCCGATCGATGATTTTTCAAGACTATACGGAAGCCAGCCTTTGAATGGAAGCTTTCTTGCAGGTATATCCACAAATAACGATCTCAGAGTTATCAAAGAAGCTGTCGTTCCGGAGAGGGCGGAATAGCACAAAACATTGAACCTAAAAAAAACGTCATTAAAAGGAGAAATACATGTAGTGGCATAAAAAAAATAGAATCTTTTTTTTTTTACGTAAAATGTTAGTTAAACATGTCATGAGTACGCCCTGGAATCGCTGATTAGACGGTAAGTCATTGAAAGCATCGAGTTTTCGTAGTACGAAACCTTAAACACGATTTTTTCAAAAATACATTTTTGAATGAGTAAATCGTGGATTTACAAGTCTAGATCATGTCGTACATGTTTAGCCTTATAAATCGCTAATTTAATAATAAATTGACACTCAGAAATGTTAATTTTCTACTTTTAATAATAATTGAAGTCAAATTCGACGATATTGGCGTGTGCTTGACCAAGGTTTTGTCAGTGACTGTAAATCTGTTTCAAGTGTCCAACAAAAAAATGTCTCAATTTTTTTATTTAATTAATACGTTCAGATCATCTTATTATTATCAATAATTACACTGATTGCTATTAATTCATCGTTAAAAAAGCCGATACTCCTCATTAATTTAATTAATTTTGCGACAATTACTCAGTCGATTTATTCGAAACTTAGCATAATCAATCGCTTGATCCTAAATTTTGATGATATAACATTTTAAGAATTTACGGCCATTTAGTTCCATTCGTTTTGCAAGCATTAAGACCTTATATACGCGAAAAATTTCAAAATTTTTAATTCTTTTTAATTTTTGATTCCATTAGCCTGAACGGTTAGGAATATTTTAAGCTTTACAGAATTGAAAATTCCAAAAATGGTTAAAGTTACAGTATTTATAGCGCGTAATAGATACCGCGCGGCGCGCTCGACCGCCAACTTCAAAGCCGTTTTTCCACGATTCACGTTTTTGAACCTTGTGAAAGTTCTAACTCTTGAACGAAGGTTCAGATCGCTTTGAAATTTTTACAACATATTCTTAGTATCATCACCTATCGTGTGAACCACAGAAACAAAAATTTCAATGACACAAAAAAATATATAAAATAAAATACCGACAGAAAATTGAGTAAAAAAAATTTAAGTGTCGAATTTTTATTATAATAATTAAAAAAAAATAATATTGTTGGTTCACACTGAAGATACATTCATTATGCAATTATGAATATGTTCATTTTTTTTTTTCAGACACCCACATCGATGCCGAGAACTTTCACCATCAACGCGCGCGCAAAAAAAATACATTGCTTTATTATGTTATATCTCCGCTATTTGTTAATATTTCTGATTTTTTTTTTACATATACTTAACCATGTGCATAAATGATCTGTAAAAAAAATGTTGTCAATATATGCGTCATTTTTTTTTAACCGCGTCTAGAAAAGTACCTTCGAAAATCGGCGAAATCGCGTATATAAGGCCTTAACGTCTGCGGAATCTGTTTTCCCATGAGCGACCGTGTTAAATTCATATGTTTATAACTAGTAAATTATTTAGTGAAAAATTCTAAAATAATTCATGTATCCCCTCTATCACGTTCCTCAAATTTTCAAGAATTTTGGCGATTTTTTAATATCCATCCAGTAATAAGTAGAAATGATTTGACCGATCGTGCTAAAATTGTTCACACAACTCAATAACAATATCACCTTCAACTTATACCTACTTGTTTATGCAAATCACTTTTCAAAAGTATTTTTTTATTGCAAAAAAGGATAATTTTGTGTAAAATTTCTGTTTTTTCCGAAGTGTCCCATTTTTCAAATTTTCAACTTTTAAAATATTTCTTAGGTATAAGTTCAGCATTTGGATGTTGAAGTACTAGAAATTCTTGGCTTATATTTTTCAGATTAATATTGAAATCGTTGGATTTTCCTCAAACAGTCAACAAAGCTGCCAAGCCTTGCGAGAAGACCACACCATAACATCGCCATTTTGCAATATTTTTTAACAAAAAAATTTCTTTAAACAGTTTAATTATGTAATAAATTGTATCTAAAGTTTCATGAATTCTAAACGTTTTCTTTCCAAAAAAAAAATGATCATAATTGGCTATTTACCGTCGTTTACATACATATCGGACCCTTAAAATTTCTAAAAAGTTGTACATCGATCGACTTTGTTCAAACTCCACTTTTTACAATCGACAAGAATATAAAATTTCCCCTATAGAGTAATAACCTAACGTCACGCTCGCACTCCAAATAGATTTTCATTTCTTCCGTATTTCGAGGCTTGCAGAGATCGTTCCACAGCACATTCGTCAGATCGATTATTTCTTCTCGTTTCTTCACCAAATTAAGCGTTTTCCCACACACGCCGATCGTCGTGACCAGCATAAAAGAACCGTGCGTGATTTCCTCGATACTGTCGGACGAGGCGAATAGCTCGATGCATCCGGATATCGTAAACGTGTGGATAATAGATAACATAATTATCGTGTAACAGTCGTAGAGTATAGACTTCCAGCCAGAAGACCACGCGAGTGGTCGCCAGAAACCGCAATATTGTAAAATTCTAAAATTCAACGAAAGCGTATGCATTTTCTTTTGATAAAGTTTCCTTATTGGTGCACGGATTAAAGCGGCTCTTCGGTGAGACAGAAACTGACAACAAAAATATTATACTTCTGTGTGGCCGAAAAATTCCTCTTGAAATAATGCTCCGAACAATCGTTGCGAAAATAATGGAGAAGATGGTTCGGCAAATGACGTACGTATGGCATTTGCATTTTAAAATCGATAAATAATAGTACGAGTGGAAGGAAGAATATAGAGGAATTATACCGTAAAACATACATGAAGGTGCATTTTACAGCTTATACATATGTCCATCGTATACCCCATCGCTAATAACACAAATAAGGAGAAAATAAGAATACATTACCTTCGAACACATGTTTACAAGTCATGAGAGACGCAGTTTCCCCACAATAATCCCATTTTATATTTAAAGAAAAATCGTACAGGAAGAGAAAAAAATGGAGTTGCTCCCTTATATGGGAGATAAATAAAATATAATCGAACTCGAAGCTGCAATTACTTGATGCCATAGCCAACCGCCTCACCGTCAATTGCAGCTACAACTATTCGTTACATCATTTTTATTTCATCGGTCTGTGAGACATCGAAGGAAACGTTTTTGCTTCAATAGAAGAAAAACAAATACGTGCATTGACTACAGTACCCCGGCAACGCTTGACCAAGTTTCAACAATAACGGTGAATTTTCACAAGTACTCCTCGATTTTATAGTCCATCGATTTTTTAAAGATAGTTTAGAAGAGAACACGTTTTTTTTTACATATTGTTCAGCTTCGAAACCAGCGTTGGCGATTATTTGACGCTTATTTCACCCGCAACATAGTGAAAGCTGGGTACGAAGCCTGAATAATCTGCAATTTGAATTCTTATCAAACATCTAATCTTCTCTAATAATAGTAGGTAAACTCTCGTGAACCAGGGAAGTTTTAATTACATTCTTTCAATGTTCATATTATTATTATTATTTGATATAATTGACGTTTAAAAAAAAAAAACAATCACCCGGTGGGAAATCAGCCTCCTGAATTTTGACTTCCGAACCAGGGAAAGCTTTTGTACGATGGCTTTTCAGAATTTCAAAAATTGGGACCTATTCATAAAAGTCATTGAACAAGGCTGACGTGCAACTTTGACAGATTGAGAATGCCTACTTTGCAGAAAAGCAAAATTAATGACGGACAGGGGTGAATCTTTTACTGAATACCGAAATGAAGTTTGGTATTCAGTAAATCGTGTTGAACTCACGAACAAATAGAATCTAGCAGAGCTATAATGAGCAGAGTTTCCTCCGCAAGTAATTAAAAAAAAAGAAACCTTAACAAAGAGAAGAAGAAAAAAATTGAAGGGGTTTCGAGTGATTCATCTATTGATATAAAAGGATATCAATTTTTTTTAAACGCAAATATGTCCATGGAAATACCAATTTTGAATTTTCTGTAAATGTTACAATTAATGAATATTGATGTTTGTTTTCAAGAAAAAGTTCCTTAAAATCTAGGGAATTTGACACTGTTGCTCATGTGGAATTACGAACTGAGCGGGGATTTTGTTGTCTACAGATGCAGTGGACATGTCAGCAAAAGATATCATCACTGATGTATTCGCGATTTTTTATTCAACATCTGTACTACGATGTGTTTAAATTAAGTAACGAGGCTGATTTTTTTCCATTTTCTTATTCCAATAAAATGACAATTCAATATTGTCTCCTTCAAAATAACTTCCTTGGAAAGCCACACAGCGCTGGGGACGGGTCTTCCAATCCTCATAGCAGTGCTCGAACTCGCTTACTGGAATAGTTTTCAGCTGGTTGGTTACAGCCGTTTGAATGTTTTCGAGTGTCCCAAAATGACGTCCCTTGAGGTGATTTTTCAATCTCGGACAGAGGAAGGCGAATAAGGAAGATGAGGAGCCACAGGAATGTTTTTACTGGCCAAAAACTCGTTTATTAAAATTGCTGTGCGACAGCAATTTTTCTCATCCCCAATTCATTGGTCAAAATCTGATAAACGGCGGTGCGAGCCAAATTCAACTCTTCCCCGATCATTCTGACAGTCAACCGACGATCTGAACGCACAAGATCCCGAATTCTGTCGACATTTTCATCGGTTCTTGAAGATGAAGGCCTTTCGCTTCGTGGTTCATCTTCAATCGACTCTCTTCCTTCTGAAAATGCCTTAAACCACCGAAAAACCTGGACCCTTGACAAAACACTGTCTCCATAGGCCTGCTGACGTTTTGCAAAAGTTTCCGTCGCACTGTGCCCAAGTCTGAAGCAAAACCTAATAACACACTGTTGCTCGAAATTGATGTCACTCATTTTTAGAACCCAATTGAAAAAACTGTTTAAAGAAAAAAAAATCGCTGCGGACAACCAAATGACTCTAGCGAGTTCAAATTCGTGCTGAAGGCTTATCACATGTTCACCTGCCGTCCTTCCAAGTCCCGCATCCCAAGTGTTGCCAGATCGAACGCTACGTTGCCAGTCTCATTATTTAATTTATACACCTCGTATACTGAGGTATATTGACAATTTGTTAAATAAATATGCAATGACCGGGAACGCTGTTATTGCGGCTAGCGTGAAAAATGCACCTCGCTGACGGTCCCCACGATTGAATGCAGTTGGTTGATCGGAAACAAAAATCTCGAAAAGATTCTTAAGATATAATGTATAAAGCCCTACGCATCGTAGGATTTTTCTATGCTCTCTCCCAAATAGTTTTTGGGTTTTACCGTACACGCTCTTACACGAGTAAGACATTTTTCCATGATTCCCAGTGGCCTAAGTTTACTTTAAAAAAATCAAGTCTCACATGAATGTGCTGTACAAAAATTTATCACGTTCAATTATTCTTTACAGATCGAGGATCCGCGGAAAGCAAAGGACTCAATTGGTTCCATCGGGACGGGCTCGACCCGCAACCTTTGGCATCTTCTTGTTCGTCGAATCCTCGAGCTCCCTCGGCTTGTAATAATGCGGCGCCACTTCCAAGAGCCACTTACTCTCGATCTCCGTAATCTGTCGGCAAAGAAAGCAAGAAAATTGAATTCTCAATCGCACAAGCAACAATGACGATATTCTAGGCTAAAGATGAAAAATTACTGACCTGTCGCATATATTCCTTCGTCGTGAAAACCAACTCGTGGTACAATATCCACCGAGGCAGTTCTTGAAACAACGAGCTGTTAGGATGTATCGATACCGTTTGATTGTGCTTCGCCGTTTTGTAATGACCCCCTTTCGATAATCGAGCCACGTGGTAAAAGTATCCTGCCGTGATTGCCTGAATGAAGAGAAACGAAGATGAAATATTAAAATTGAAGGAACGGGGAATAATTATTTTATCGCATCTTCCAGACGCACGATCTGAAAGGAAGTACGAACTTACTTTGAAAATAAAAGGAAATTTTTTTATAAAAAAAGTAAAAACAAAGAAAAAAAAGTATTTTTGACGTAAAAATCGACCATATTAGAAAATTGCGTCTTGCTTTCTGATCATTTTACATGTCTTACAAAGTTTTTCTTACGAGGAAGCATCTCTTTCCCAATAGGGACTTCCTCACGAGTGTAAAAGACATTCTTCCGAATCCTCACAGCTCCACTATCTTAAGGTCGTTGCTAAATCATTTTTGGAGGGTGGGGGAAGAAACGAAGTTCCCCTATGTTAATACATTGTGTGACGTCACCAATGTCAACTTATTGTAGCAAATTGATGCGACAACTGAACGGGTGTTCTGCTTTATATTAACTTATGTTGAATATTCGTATTGTCGATCCCAAAGTGCCAATTTGTGGTAAATATTTTATTTATTGCCTATTTACTAATGAGAACTGAAAGATTAGATCCTCAACGACTCTGGAGTAGTCTCCGTCATATTCACAATGACAGTTTCACCGTAAAAACGGACTAAAAAAACATTGCACAAAATCTATCGGAATCTTATTTGAATAGCCCCGAATGACCTCAGCGGAATTAATATTATAGGTAAAATTTTGCGTTTTGTGGCGACTCGTCTTCACGACGATTTCCAAGCAGAGCTGATTTCCAATCAGCTGTTATGACCGACATTGCCAAGTCAATGGATGTTATTTCGTCATTACGATAATATTCAACCGGAAGTTGCAAACATTTTATCGTGTAGTGCTTGAATTACACGATGATGTTCGCATTTTCGATTTTTTACAATATCTATTATGTCTAATTTATCAAATTTCAGTTTTCTAACGACCTTACTTGGATACGTGAGCAGCAAAACCCTGATCACCGCACTTCCGGTCGACCGTCTGCATAAGACGACGTGCTTCACTAGCTCAAAGTGCTCGACTTTGCAATTTTATTACGAAAAAACTGAACGGTCAATATAGCTCAAATTTTTTCAAAGAGTACATAACGCATTCGCCAACATCGTATAAAAATTTCAAGCCCGAAAATTGGATTCTTCTTAATTATCGTACCTCCTTAAGCTCACCTTTCGAATATTTATAGTCTCGGTGATGCCCGAGATGAGTTCCATTTCGACGCGTTGCATGAGTCCAACGAGTTGTTCACGAACGTCCCTCGCCCGTTTCATGGATCTGTGCTGAATGAAATTATCGTAACACCAGTGAGTGCTGAAGTCGCATTGTTGCCATTGATTGTAAACGTTGAGCAGTGTGAGATGATCGCCGCCGGGTACGTGAAAATTTTTCCGTGCGGTATCGGCGTGAATAATTTTGTCTTTCGGTCGATAGAATATAGCACCGTTGACGGAAAGCATAGCGGCGATCGTGGCGATTTCCTCGGAGCAGCGATATTTCTCGCTCGCGAGTAACATCTTCGCCATCATCGGATCGAGGGGAAACTCGGCCATTCTGCGTCCCATTTTCGTTAGTTCTCCCCGATGATTTAGCGCGCCGAGAGCGTAGAGTTGCTCGAGAGCGAGGACGAGGGTCTCGTGAGGCGGTGGATCGAGAAAATCGAAATGCACGAGATCGTTGATACCGAGTGCTTTGAGGGTAAGAACGGCATTGCCAAGATTGATACGTTGTATCTCGGGCACCGTGTTGTCCTCGAGCTCGTGCTGATACGCCCACGCGGTGTAGAGACGAAAACATTTGCCGGGTGCGACGCGTCCCGCCCGACCGGCTCGTTGATTGGCCGAAGCTTTGCTTATCGGCACTACCATCAGACTCTCCATACCGGAGCGCGAATTGAAGTTGTTCTGCTTCGCGAAACCCGGATCTATCACGTAAACGATATTGTCAATCGTCAACGACGTTTCCGCGATGTTTGTCGCCAGGACGACTTTTCGCGCGCCCTTGGGCGTCGGCAGAAATATCTTCGTTTGCATGTCACTCGGTAAATTCGCGTATACCGGTAGTATCAAGAGCTCAGCGAGCTTGGAGCCCAGCCTTCGTACTCGCTCCAAGAGCATCTCGTGACACGTCTCAATCTCATCCTGACCCGTCAGAAAGACCAACACGTCGCCTGGCGGCTGAGTCGCGTGTATCTGCAATATCGAGACCACGCAGGCGTCCGTGTAATCGGCCTCTGGTGCTTTCGTGTAATATATGTCGACGGGAAAACGCCTCCCTGGTATACGAAATATTGGCGCGTCGTCAAAAAAGTCGCTGAACTTCGTCGCGTCCAGTGTTGCCGATGATATCAATAGCTTCAGATCACTACGAAATCGCGTTATGTCCTTTACCAGACCGAAGAGAATGTCCGTGTGCAGAGTTCGCTCGTGGGCCTCGTCGATTATCATTACACTGTAAACGAGAGTACAAAACGTTCGTCAGAGGTGGAAGTTTTTTTTCAAACACTTCCGTTGTCTTTTGCATAAAAGGCATCACCGGAGAGTATTATTGAATCTTTCTCAATGCTTCATCGTACTTCTTTTTCTGCCTAACTAAGAAACCTTTCTTCATTCGTTCTCTCACCAAAATTCCAATGTTAACGTATTCCTTTCACGAACCCGAATACTTAAGGTAGTAGTCTTGCCACGGCGTTTTTCTATTCTTTTTTTATTTATTTTGAAGACCCATTTAGGACACTATTAAGTGATGACCTTCAAAATTTCAAAAGGATTCACCGTTGTGTAATCGAGATATTGGCGATCAAAGGTTGCACGGTTTTACACGTGTTCTTATGGGGAGCAGTGGGAAATTTCGAAATTTAACGCAATAACTCCGAAACTTTTCTAAAGATTTTTTTTAATTCGCAATTACAGAGGAACATATGACGAAGTGGGTAAAAAAAAAAATCATGAATTTTGACCGTTTAGTTTCAGAGATATAGCGATTTAAATTAAGCAATGTTTAGCGACGCTAGCGCCAAATATGATGACAAAAATTCGCTGGGCTTGCGACGTTGCCACGGTCTCCGCGCTCGCTAGACTACAGTAATATGTGCATATCCGTATATGCAGAGTATCTACGTATTAGTAGCCGGAATGGATAGTCTGATACAAAAGTGAGGGTTAGGTGATGGAGGGAACGTTGTTTTTTTTTTGGAACTCTAAACATTATATTAGGCTTTTTCATCATTACTTTATAAGTTTTTACATCTCGATAAGGTGTATAACCTATATTATAAGGACATTTCGCAATATTTCGAAGTTTTCGGCGATTGAGCGGAGAATAAACTTTGAAACGTGATTGTGGCGAAACTACGACCTTAACAAAAAATTACGACTTTTAAAATCATCTAATTTATACATTTTATGCACATGACAAGCCAGCCACATTTCTATCTAATAATTTAAAAACTAGGTAACTGTAAATGCCTGATATAAACTGCTCTATGCATGTGAAAAATTCGAAAGATTCCGCAACGGCCATAAAAGCAGGAGGTCACCGAATATTCAAAGAAAATATTAACAATAAAACTTGACAAAATGTAACTAGCATCTGATTTTTCAGAGAAAATGTAAAAATGTCTAAATCTACAAAATTTATGAGAATTTTTTTATTCTTGTTTCTTGTTAGATATCATAACTAATAGTAACTTATTTTATTAAGCGCTACTATAATTTACTAACGATTCAAAAGGACTCTGCTTATGTGCCGACAAAATACGGACTTCCCCGAAAGGAATACCTTAAGGATTCCCAACTAAATCTTTCAAAACGTCGATTTTCATTCGTACTTCTATTCCATATGAGAAGAATATTGAATCCAATTTTCAAGTCAAACTAAGTGCATATTATCAACGCGAAACAAGGGAAAAAACTTTCCATGGATTGTCCTTAAAACGATTTTTTTCAAAACGGTCCACGCGATAACTGCCGCAATAATTAATTCAATTATCATTGTATTCCATTTATCAATTCAAAGCCGTCCATCGTTTTTTTTTAACACATATATGCCCAAATATACATTTTGTTGTAATCGTTACATTCAAAGACACCCAATTTCGTTGACAAAAGCTCTATAAAGAAAAAAAAAGTCAATGAATTTGTATGGTTGAAATATGCGAGAAACGGTCCCGAATGTATTCCAATTCCTAGCGTAGATTTGAAGAACAAGCAGTCACCTTTGGCTATTTTTAGTGGGGCGGCAATTGGGAACCCTTACAATTCCATTGTGTCGTCGAGGATAGCAACGAGAACGAACGAAAAACAAAGGTGGAAAAACAAAAGAAGTGCATTGTCTACATGCCTGTAAGACGCGAGATCGGGTTCGCTAAGGAATTCTCTGTGAAGCGTACCATCCGTCATGTATTTTATCATCGTACGTTGCGAGGTGCAATCTTCGAAGCGAATAGCGTAGCCGACCTCGTTGCCGAGTTTCACCGCCATTTCGTGAGCGACCCTGGCAGCGACGGACATCGCGGCGACACGTCGTGGTTGCGTGCAACCGATGAGTTTGCCATTCTCGGTGAAGCCCGCCTCGTGAAGGTACTGCGGTATCTGCGTAGTTTTACCGGAACCGGTTTCACCCTCGATTATCAGAACTTGATGATTCTTAATGGCCTTTATAAGATCGTTACGGAACCGATAGATCGGCAAACTCTTCTTCGTCTCCTCGATCGTCGTCAGGACTTTTTCCTGCGGTTCGGGAGCTGCTTCACGCTTTTTGTCCTTCGCACTGCCGGGCATTCGCAGAGCTTGAACAAATTCGACCTCGTCCTCGAGCAACAGCTCGTATTCCTGTTGAGCTGAGAAGTATTGGAAACGGTAAGACGAATGGACAATAAAGTACATTATCCTTACGTTATTAAGGTAGTAGTCACGCCAAGGCGTTTTTCTATATATATATATTTTTTTTTTAATTTCAAGGATTCATTCAGGACACTATTAAATGATTAACTGCAAAATTTCAAAAGGATTCCCGTTCCGTTTTCGAGATATTGGAAATCAAAGATTGCATGATTTTACATGTGTTCTTATGGGGAGCAGTGGAATATTTCACTTCTCACGCAATAACTTTGGAACTTTTTTACAGATAAAAAAAAATCTCTATTATAGAGAAACATATGACGAAGTGGGTAAAAAAAATCATGATTTTTGATCGTCTAGTTTCAGAGATATAGCTATTTAAATTAAGCAATGTCTAGTGATGCTAACGCCACGAAGCGACTGGAGCAGACTAGAACTAGATTACAGTAGTGTCTACATATCTGTATATGCAGAGTATCTACGCATTAGTCGCTGGAATGGATAGTCTGATACAAAAGTGAGGGTTTGGCAAACTCTATATTAGTCGTTTTCATCATTACTTCATAAGTTTTTACATCCCGATAAGATGTACAACATACGTTATAAGAATATTTCGCAATATTTCGAAGCTTTCATCGATTGGCGGCGCATAAACTTTTCGACGTGACTGTGGCGAGACTACTACCTTAACACTTCGTGGTCACACTTCCGAACTCCATCGCAGTGGTCACGGTTGGGTCGATTCAAAAAAGTATTGTGACCAAACTATCCGTCCGGAATGGTTCAAAAATTACGGAACATGCTTTGAACTTTCTAGATAATATACGAAAAATTTATTTACAAGAAATAAAATGGCGACATGTTAAAAAAAAATTCATACAGGTGAAAACGCAAAAAGACACTTTTTCGCGCAAAAAATCATAGTTCCATGAATTTTCAACATTTTTACCTAAAATTTGGACGTACTACTGCTTAGATATGCTACTTTTTGTAAAAAATAGTAGCATAGTGCGCGTTCCAAAAAAGATATTTATTCCGACATATGAAGAGGGTAAATTTTAAGGTATGGGGACACTTCAAACTCCAGGTAAGATGGCGAATACAGTCCTATACGAAGCCAGGAACTATTATATATTTACGGCTAAAATTGATCAACTGGTCGATTCTACCCAGGGTTATCACGAAGGATAAAACGTCCCCTACTTGTTTCTCCAGTTATCATGCAGATTATAAAATTTCTCTGCAAATTCATTGCATAATTCCAGAGTTTATTGGGATGGTGGATAAAAAAATGTGCGTACCTTTACGATCTTTGGCGCCGAATCGAAAAACTGCGGAGGTCATCTGATCAGCCTCCCATTTGCTCTGCTCCGATTGAACAGGCTCCGGATCCGCTTGGTCGCTCTTGTCCCCCTTGCCTTTCTCCTCCGGCATGTGATACCTCTGTACCCTTTCGAGCTCTCTCGCTTTCTCATGCTCTTTGGCCAATTGCAGCAGTTGCTTCTTGTGCTCTCTTTCTCTCCTCTCCCGCTCCGTTAATCTGTGACACAACGTTCAATTTGAAAAACTTTGGGCGAGTTTTGCAAAAAAAACAAATCAACGTCAATAGGCGCAACGTACACTTTGTCTTCGAAGAGATACTCGTCGTCCAGAATATCGGCCTCAAGCTCGGCGACCTTGTCCTCCTTTCTTTTCTCCAAGTATTTCCTTCGGGATTCCACTCTCAGCTTGGGCACAAGTTTGTCTTTGGAATTCTCCTCCATGACTTTGAGCCTCTTGGCCGCTTCCGCTATGTTCGACAGTCGAAAGTGTGAGAAGAATTTGTAACGCCAATGAGGGGTGAAAATCGAGAAACGTCGGAAAACTTACCGGCGCCGGAGCCGACTGGCATGGCGATTTTGCGCACCTTGGAGTCATCTTTAGCTTTGAGCCTGACGGCGAACTCATCTCGCTCCTTGATGTCTCGCCTGCGACGTTCCTCTTCGCTGTCGCTGTCCTCGCTCGAAGACACCTTACGCCTGTATTTGCTCATGTTTACGCTGAAAGAGAGCAAACGATAATCAACGAGCCAATTGAGATACACCGAGCACACCTACGTCGTACATTGTTAATCATTTGCGCGATTTTTTACAAGAAAAATACCAATAGCCGTGCATTACTTTCGTACGAACGTTTCTCGGCGTATTTTTTTAGGTTATAGCCTCAACATTTTTCGGCTTAACTTTTATCACGAATGATTCGACACAGTATTCAGCTACACACGAAATTGTTAAATGTAACGTAGGACACACCTGTGTGATATTTAAATATTGTATGATCCGTGTTTAAATTTATCTATTTATCGCTATATATATTACAATAAAAAGAAAACACTCGTGATCGACGATGTTGCGCATCTTTCGAAATGTTGGGCGACTCTCCGCGTGATGCGCACTTTCAACCGGAAGTTAGACGTTTGGCTATGGCACTTGTATCGTCTTGGACCGAATAATTATAAACGTTGTTGGCAAAAAAAATAATTAACGTGAAAATAGGAACTTTGCCATCGAGTATAAATACTCTGATGTTTAATATTATATATGGGGAAAGGTAATTTTTCAAACATTTAAACTCGACGACCGCCATCATCGTAAGCTGTCCCTATACTCAACACTATGGAAGTCCTAATACCTTCAAAATTACCTTTAGATAAATGTGAACTCATTCATATAGAAGTCATGTCAAGCACATTTTCGAAATACTCTTTAGATAAATGTGAGCATACACGGAAACCTCTATTATACGTTTTGCACTTATACGTTTTCATCATTTATACGTCAAATTTCTCTGGCTCCAACAAATTCCACCTATTATAAAGAATGCAATGAAGTTTTATTTCTACGTTTCCCACTTATACGTTATTCATTTTGTTCCCCAGCGTCCGTTTTCTTCTCAGTTATACGTTAATCAGTTTTCTGTCTCACAAAGAAAACAGACAATAATAAAACAATTTTTACCACCCATACCTTGATTTTTTCCACTGTAAAAGTATGGGATCGTACTATGTATCTACTTAAGGGGGGAAGACCATTTAGAAGGCAAAAAATTAGGGGTTCTTTATGATTGTTTTTGTTAGGAAAAGAATATACATGGAAATTTGTAACTTTGTGTGTGTTTTATTTAATATTTTAGGTATGCAAATATATATACATATTTTTTTTTTCAATGCAAATTGCCAGTCGTGTACATTGATGTTCCGAGGAAGTCGCTGAAAAAACTTCCGCACTGTTGGAGTTCTCTCTCACACTGGAATTGTCTGAAAAAAAAAAATTAAAATGATTCTTAAAGATAACACCCATACGCTGTCGGTGAGCCAGGATTTTTGAAATATATGCAAAATTTGCGAAATGACAGCTTCATAAAGTAAATTTTGTGATTTTTCATAAAATTTTTACTATATTTAAAGGCACAAGTACGTTTTATTTTTGGAATTAAAATATTATTTAGGTTCACCGACAAGCTGCTGGTATAAAGAAGACGTATGAAAAAATTCCATCAAAATCGGTTGAATAGTTTTTGCGTAATCTCCCGAGCAGTTGGGAGAAATACAGGTGTGAGAAAAAACGCGCTTAAATTTTCAACAAGGGTAAACTTAATGATTTTGATCTCTTACCGCCTAATCAGCGATTCCGGTGCCAGGAAGGAGTCCGTCTTTCTCGATAAAACGATTTTTATGCTGCTGCTGCTCTCCACGGGCTTGCCGACCCTCCTTGGACGATAGAGAGCTGCGACGGTCCTGGCGCGATACGCGTCGCTCGTCAGCTGTCTTTGCGAATTTCTTCGATTGCCTCCCAATGCAGATATCCATAGCGCTCATAACTCTTAAAATTGCAGAATTTCCCTCGTTGAATATGCTGGCCGCAATGTAAGCTGCAATTTCGATGACACTCAAGCCTGAATGCAAATATTTCGGAGCTAAGCGCCACACGGTGGAGTTGAAACTTTCGTTTTCATTTTGCGTGTGGCCACCCAAGCATCTCTCCAATAGATCGTGATTGGATAAATCCGTGTATATCTGCGAGAGATACTTCTGGCCATCAGGATGGAGTCGCAGGGTGTTCGAAAGTTTCACCAGTAGCCTGAGCTTTTTGCCACTTGCATCGGCTATGATTATGTTGGTTTCCAAAAAATGGTGCACGGGCATTTTGCGAAGCAGTAAGCTCACAACTGGCATAAGGTCAAATTTGAAGTACCTGCGACGCTCCGAATCGACAACGATGGGCCCTACCGAGTATAGTACGACTATCAAACATAAAAGAAACGAAATAAAGGAGGACGCATGCACCGTCGTCCTCGGTCCTCTTGGCGTTTTTCCGCGAAAACTCAGGCAATTCTTGGAATTTCGCTCTACAAATTGGACACCTTATTCTTAAGACATTGAACTATCAATTTATGGGGGGGGGGGGGGGCCGATTATTTCTAATTTGTAAATGGTCTTCCTCTCTTAACGGTGACTCCATACCTCATTAATACGAACATGTCTGTTATTTACTAGTCTAAAACGTCAAAGCTTTAATGTTACAAACTCGCATAAAATAAAAAATTCTAAAGAAAAATTGAAAAATTTTAACCGTCTCACTACTTCATTAATACCAATCGAATGTTTAATTGAAAAACCAAACATTAGGATAATAGAGATACTACTATTTAAAAAACATCGTAAATTATGCACCAGTCGCAATTTTTAAATGCTACAGAGTTCCAAATACAAACTGTATTTCACTTCTACGTTATTCTCATTTATATGTCACACTTGCTGTACCCCTTGGAAAACGTATAACTGACGTTTCACTGTATTTATAAAAAAGACTTTCCAAAAATCGACCTAGACCCAAAATCAACACTTTTTTTAAAACTGGCAACTGTTCGCAAAACAAGATGTGCCGCGATAGTGAACATTGAACAGCTCTGCAATTTAGAAAACGACATAAGTTTTTCACATTTCTTTTGTGTATCAAATGAAAAGCGGACAACCGAAATAAGAAGATGATACGGTTACATTCGAATAAGTGTTATTTTATTGTTTCTCCATAATCCGAGTGACGTTTGATCCAGAGAAACGTTTGGTACCGTTGATCTCCTTGACGGTAGAATTTTCATTAAGATCAACGAGTTCCAATTCGAGGCTGAGTATCAAATCGCTATCGGAAATATTGTAGCCGCTCGCTACGAGCAATCGTTTCGTTTCTTCGTCAAGATCGGCAAGTCTCGTGCCCCTTTTGGTCCCATTCTTGATCTGCGCGTTGTTCGTTACGTTGACAAGTCCACCAGGCTCTCTCGTAGAAAGACTAAACCCGTTGGTATCTTTGGTAGAACTATTTCTTCGGGGATTAAGATTTGTCACGTCAACGATACTGCCATTGGCCGGATGACCCTCGAGGAACTTGCGAGTTTGATTATTCGTGGACGAGGATGACTTTTCACTGTGATTTTGACGATCGTCCTTTGGGATAATTGAATCTGTGAAAAGCGATCTCGTAGCCGGTTGAATTGACGAGTCGGGCTTGGCCAATTCGACGGAAGCTTTTTTTTCGTCAACGCGCACGGATGAATTTGAGGAAGCGACGGTGGTGGCTGCGGCGGTCATGTCGTCGTGAGTGCAGAGAACGTGTTGCTTAGTGGAATTGCACGGGAGCCCGTAGAACAACGGCAAACCGTGACCTTCGCGATCCAGGTTGAGGCAATTGTCGGGCTCGGCCTTCGGCAACGAGGTGCCGTTGACATCGCCGAGGCACCAGGAACTCTGCGCCCCGATACCGTTACGCATCACGACTTTTCCTGCTTCATCCAGCCATGTCCAACCCTCATCCGTTCTCCGGGTCCTCCCTCCCAACCAAATGTGGTCTATATCTTTGGAAGAAACGAGTCAATGAAAAATCTTATACTATCGGACAAGCGCAAGTTTATTGGCGTAGCGAGAGGGGGGGAGGGCTGGGATGGGCACGTCTCCTAGATTTTGTTTTAAAGGTATTGCAAGAGTTTGATATCAATGTCAACACGAACGTGTGAATAAAGCAAGTTTCATATTTCATGTGTAGTAGGGCAGGGAGGGGCATGTTGAGCAAGTTTGGAATTATCGCCCTGTAAGTCATTAAGGTCTTAGGCCACTCTAGAGGCCAAAAAAAGGGCATATTTTGTAATTTTTTTTCAGCGAAACCATAAAATAAATCGGAATTACAAAATAGGGGTTTTATTATACACGTAATTGACTATACAAAATTATTTTTTTCACAGCAATCCATGTCAAATGTCAAATTTCCGGAAGATCAACGGCCGGACCAACACAGCTCCTATAATTTTTGAGTTATGATGAGACACTAAAGTTTTTTCGATTATATATAAGAATAGCTATAGAAGTACGTAGGATTTTTTTGATATATTGTTTTTTGTAAAAATGGCGCATTTCTAAAACAAAAAGTATAAAATGCCATGAGAAAATCGTCAGAAAATTGTTTATAAAAAAGGAACTATGCAATATAATTGAAAAAATCCTACGTAGTGCCTCAGAAAATGTAATTCTAAATACACAGTTAAAATTTCAAGTGAATCGGTTGAAGTTTGTTTAGGTTTTGAGTCTGGCCGACTTGAAAAATGTAGTTTTGAGATAAACGCGTTTACAGTTAATAGAAAGTCACGACATGAATCAAGAGAGGTTGCGCTAGAATTCGAAAATCGAGTACTTAGAGATTTTTCACATCCATAATCTTTTGGAATATAATTTTATAGGTATCAAGGTACATTTTTAACAAAAAAAAAATCGATTTTTGGAAAATTCTAGAGTTGCCTAAGACCTCAACAGTCTGCCGTATAAAAATGAAACCTACTTTGATCAGTAGGAAATTTAACTGGGAAAAAAGTCTGTAGACGAAATTCCTGTTATCATTATTGTTACACAGATAATCGCTCTCAAAAGACTAAGGCCATATTTGCTCAATCTGCCCCAATAGTGGGGTAAGTTGAGGTACGAGGTCAGTTGGGCAAAGTACGAATTGCATAAAAAAATCAGACGTATGCAACATGATTTGGTGCAATGCAGTAATAAACCAACTGTTGCTTGTTAATTAGATAGGTTTTGAAACATTAACATTAATGGCAATGAACTTTGAAATATTTTTTCTCATACAATGGTAGAAGAAAGTCTTTCATTCACGTTCTTTTTTTATTTTTGAGTGCAAAAATAATGAAGCGTCCCGTGTTAGCTTCTTGTGCGCCGCATGGCAACGGGCGATGGCGTGATGTGTTCCCCTCCCCTATACATCTCTTTCCGCCATTTGATACACCCGCGTGCGATGCTTAGTTTTCCAGATATTTCGTTTGCCCAACTTACCCGACTACTCAACATGCCCCTGTCTACCCTATCTTATTATCCACTATTATGTAAATTTTATTAAAAAAAAAAAGATGATTGTGAACGAAACCAGTTCTTGTCAGACCGGCCCCGCATGCCCCCAGACAAAAATGCTGGCTACGCTAATGCGCAAGTTGCACTTTTTTAATACATTTGTGAAGTTTATCTTGAACACGGGCTTGCTAATTCGAACAAAACAAGGTCGTCTAGCTTGAGTGAGAAAGATATCATACATAAATCGGCCATTCGTTCGAGAACCATTGACAGAGTCGCCGAGTCGACAATACTGGCCATTCGACCATTGTCCTTCAAGCAGTGAGCTCTTCCCTCGTCCCAAGACATACGATCAGCAGAAAACTCGAGCGTTCGATTGGCCTCGGAAATTCGTCTGGAAACCTTCGGTACTTGGCTGTTGCGCGGTTGCAATCTGCTACGCCTGAACATGCCTGCGATAATGAAACGCGAAGCAAATAATGAATTATTAAAGCGAAACAAAATGAGGTGAGTTGCTCCCGAAAATAGGGCAGATCGCAAGCGACGAAATGAATATGGAAATTGACTACCTTGCTGACAAACGAAGGGTCTCTTCTTCGCGCAATCCACATCCAGAAAAACGGGACGAACGTGTTCCGGGCAGAGATGTCGATCGAGAATGAGGCATCTACCGTGTCCGTGGTGACGAACGTCGATTTGTGAATTCGCGATCGGATGTCCACTGAGCCAAGGCGGGAATTCCGTAATTGAAGATCGCCTCGGGGACAAGGACGATCCAGTTGTTGACCATCTCCAATCGGTACCGTTCGGGCTCCACGCGCCCAACCAGATACTCTCCATTGCTGTATTCGGCAAAAAAAAAGTTGTAACGCTCGTATGAAAGAATCGTGGGGCTTAATTAGGGTAGGTGAGGCGCATGTTGAGCAAGTTTGGAATTATCGCCCTGTAATTCCTTAACAGTCTGCCGTATAAAAATGAAACCTACTTTGGTCATTAGTAAATTTATCTGGGAAAAAAAGTCTGTAGACGAAATTCCTGTTTTCCTTATTGTTTTACAGATAATCGCTCTCAAATGACTAAGGCCATATTTGCTCAACCTGCCCCGACAGTGGGGTAAGTTGAGCATGAGTATGAGATAAGTTGGGCAAAGTAAGAATTGCATTAAAAAATCAGACGTATACAACATGATTTGGTACAATGCAGTAATAAACCAACAGTTGCTTGTTAATTAATTAGGTTTTGAAACATTAACATTAATTGCAATGAACTTTGAAATATTTTTTCTCATACAATGGTAGAAGAAAATCTTTCAATCACGTTTCTTTTTTATTTTTGGGTGCAAAAATAATGAAACCTCCCGTGTTATCGTCTCGTGCGCCGCATGGCAATCGGCGATCGCGTGATGTGTTCGCCTCCCCCATACCCCTCTTTCCACCGTTTGGTGCACCCGCGGGCGGTGCTTAGTTTTCCAGATATTTCGATTGCCCAACTTACCCGACTACCCAACATGCCCCTCTCTACCCTACTAAATAAATTTCTCAATCTTCTGTTGGTATTTTCTATTGTTTTATTACCCTTCTACTTTTCAACAACATTTCAAAACTTTTTAGTTTTGAAAAAGTTGCCAATATACAGTCTGCATGACAAGGGCGTGTACGGCGAAACCTCAAAGGGTTTTCGATAAGGCATAAAAAAAATACGCACACACACTCTATCTCTATACATATAAAAGGAAAAAACCTGACTGACTATCATCGCCCAGCGTAAACCGCTAAAAGTAGAAAAGTGAAATGTGGAGAGCATATTGATTTTTTATGTAGGCACCATTTAAGAACTGATTAGTCGAAATTCAACCCCTAAGGGGAAAAACAGGGTGGCAAAGTTTGTATAAAAATTAAAAATAATCTGGTCGGATCTACTTGCAATTTGGTATTCGTGCATCTTGACACAATTAATAAAGCACGTATTTCAGCGTTTTTTTAAGAAATTCAACCCCTATGGGGAGGAAGGGGGTGACAAAGTTTGTATGGAAAATTTAAAAAATTAGGTCAAATTTACTGGAAACCTTGTATAATTGCTCCTAGACATAATTAATGAAATTTCAGCGTCTTTGGAAATTCAATCCTTAAGGGAAAAAGGGATTGGCAAAGTTCGTATGGTAAAAGATTCTGCTCTGTGATTGACTGACTAGTTGAATGCCTGTCTGAAATATAGACAACGCACAGCCTAAATCGCTGAAGATAGAAACATGAAATTTGGAAAATATGTTCCTCACGAGGTGTAGCAGTGCACTGAAAAATCAACTCTTAAGGGGGTGAAATGGGGTGTAGAAGTCTGTATGGAAAATTGTATTTGATGCGTATATGAACTTGAAACTTGGTATAAATATTCTTCAAAACCAATAATCTAACGCATACTTAACGATTTTTTCAAACAACCCTTAATAAGAGGTGGAACTGTTAATGCAGACTAGATTGCCTCTAAAGAACCCGAATTTTTCCTGCCTGGAATCCAATAGTCGACCGAACACGGTGGACCAATGTTGTCTGTGTCAATGGGCTTTGAAAAAACCAGTTTGTCGATTTGCAACCGAACCACTATTTTATCTTTCGCTTAAAAATGGGTCGTGTCATATGCAAGCACCTAATAAATAATGCAAATTTAAAAAATAAATGAGCTTGTGTAAATGCTTACATGGCCTGTTCTTCATCATGATGGTAGCAATTTTTTTCGCGGCCTCTTTGCTCAACACCGAAGCTAAATATCCTCCTCTTGTTCGACACTCGAGACGTGCGTCCATCCACGTGACACCGCCGCCGTTTAATCGACGATAACCCAAATTACTGTCCGCGCGCGCTGGTTCCTCACCTTCGTCCACGCTGTATAACGTGTAATGCAAGCCGTCCACACTGACGCTGTTGCCCTCGACGATCGTCCCGGCATTTTTCTTTCTCACTGTAACGGACGCCGGAAATTGCAGATACGGAAAGAAAATGAGGACAGTATTATTTTCTAGAGCGCTTTAAAGGTGATTTTTTAGGATGGCGTAACTGTTAAGGGGGAAAACCCGAGTAGTCGGCGGAAAGAATCAACGAATTTTAGGAATTATTATCTCAAAAACTATTTGTCCCATTTCGTCCAAGTTTGTTTTATTCGAAAGTATACATATTGAGGTATATTGACAACAAGTTTTTATAAATTATACATTGACGTGGGGGGCGGGGGGGGGGGGGGCGATACCTTTATACGTTTCTTCAAGCGCCCACGATTGAGCTATTTTTGTTCCTTAAATTATCATATCTCAAGAGTATCATCCTAAAAGTTAAAAAAAAAAAATTGAAAATTGCAAGCATCATGATTTTTTTTTAGTAAAAAGGGCTTTTTTACGCATTGGTGCCTTACTGATTTTTTTTTCGCTATTTTAAAATTCGATTAAAATATAATACCGAGAATGCCACATTCTAGAATGTTCAAACTAATATACCGATTTTTTATGAGTCATTCGGAAAGATACGGTCAACGCGGCAATCATTTACGGCTTTAGGCCACTCTAGGATTTTCCAAAAATCGATTTTTTTTGTTAAAAATGTATCTTAGTACCTATAAAATTATATTCCAAAAGATTATGGGTGTGAAAAATCTCTAAGTACTCGATTTTCGAATTTTAGCGCAACCCCTTTTAATTCATGTCGTGACTTTCTACTAACTTTGAACGCGTTTATCTGAAAACTACATTTTTCAACGCGGCCGGACTCATAACTCAAACAAATTTCAACCGATTCACTTGAAATCTTAACTGTATATTTAGAATTACATTTTCTAAGGCACTAATTTATTTTCTGACGATTTTCTCATGGCATTTTATACTTTTTGTTTTAGAAATGCGCCATTTTGACAAAAAACAATATTTCAAAAAAATCCTACGTACTTCTATAGCTATTCTTATATATAATCGAAGAAACTTTAGTGTCTCATCATAACTCAAAAATTTTAGGAGCTGTTGTTCCAGCCGTTGACCTTCTAGAAATAAAGACGTCATCGGAAAAATGCTGTACAGTCGCCATTTTGACATGTATCGCTGTGAAAAAATAATTTTGTATAGTCTATTACGTGTATAATAAAACCCGTATTTTGTAATTCCGATTTATTTTATGGTTTTGCTGAAAAATAATCAGAAAATATGCCTGTTTTGGCCTTTTAGGTCATTGCGACCCGCCTGTGACCAGCGGGTTATATCCAGAACGTGTGTCCGCAAAAGGCACACGTATAAAGTCCTTCGCATCGTAGGATTTTTTCTTATTCAATTATTTTATCAGACCAGAAAAATCGGAATTTTAGGTTGAAAAATGAATGTAAATTTCGATCAGCCGTCATCGTGTAAAAAATAAATAAATTTCAAAAAATCCTACGATGCGAAAGACTTCATTTTTTATACATCACGTTTTAAGGTATTACTGGATGGACCTTCAGGCAAAAAGTTAGTCCAAAATAGGCGAATCGTGGATTTACAAGTCTAGGTCATGTCGTACATGTTTAGCTTTACAAATAGCTAATTTAATAATAAATTAACACTCAGAAATGTTAATTTTCCACTTTTAATAATAATTGAAGCCAAATTCGATGATATTGACGTGTGCTTGATTGAGGTTTTGTCAGTGACTGTACATCTGTTTCAACTGGCCAACAAAAAAATTCTCAATTTTTCAATTTAATTAATACGTTCAGATCATCTTATTATTATCAATAATTACCCAAAAACTCAATATATATTGAGTTTTCCAATAATTGCTATTAATTCATCGTTAAAAAAGACGATACTCCTCATTACTTTAATTAATTTCTCGACAATTACTCAGTCGATTTATTTGAAACTTAGCATAATCAATCGCTTGATCCTAAATTTTGATGATATAATATTTTCCAAATTTACGGCGATTTAGTTCCATTCGTTTTGCAACCACTAACGTCTGCAGAAGCTGTTTTTCCATAAGCGACCGTGTTAAATTCATATGTTCTTAACTACTAAATTATTTAGTGAAAAACTCTAAAATAATTAACGTATTATTATTCTATTAAGAACTATAATTCCTCAAATTTTCGAGAATTTTGGCAATTTTTTAAATATCCATGCAGAAATATCTTAAGAATGTTTTCGAAATTTTTGTTTCGGATGAACCGACTGCATGCAATCATTGGAACTGAAGACCGTGCACAGCGAGGGACATCTTTCACACCGGCCACAATAATAGCGCTCCCAGCCAATATATATTTATAAAAACTTGTGACAATATACCTCAATATTTATTCTTTCGAATAAAACAAACTTGGATGAATTCGGACAAACAGTCTTTGAGATGATAATTCCCCCTCTGGTGTAGTGTTACCCCTTTAAGAATAATTTTTATAGAAATCCCGGCGTAAAGCAAAACGCTTTCAAAGTTGCCAGATTCGTAATCATTCTCGATTTGCCCAAAGAGCACCTTCAGTGGACGCCAAGGTCTAACATTTCTGTCAAAGCTGCACTTTCGAGCGTTGCGAATAGCAAAAAAAAAAAAAATTCACGGATCCGCAATGACGTAGAATCTTGTCAAAATGATATCCAAACGAGATAAGGAGGTTTTAATTAATTTCATGCGAACGTATATAACTCGTTTTGGAGATTAACGACGGGGTCGTAAGATTAAAACGTGGGTTTTTTTTGCTCGACGTTTTCATATCACAAACACGTCGCAAATGCGCGCGGCAAGCGTGATGAATCACGAAAATTGCTTTGTCTCACCGATTCGCGAGCATACGAATGGTTTTCTCAGGTTACAATCGGCCGGCACGAGTATGGGCAAATCGTGACCTATTCGGTCGAACGTTAGACAATTCTTTGTTTTTTGCTGATCAGGCGTGTCCTCAGTGTTGTACCATTTCCGATTATTGGCCAGTATCGATGTCGATGGTATTGGAATTTCTTCTCGTTCTTCGGCTCCTATCCAGGTCCAATTTTTCACCGAGTCCCTGCGGTGGCCGCCGATCCATAAACCGTCGTATCCTGTGGATCAGAAATTCCGAAAACTTGTCGA
The DNA here is from genome assembly GCA_963932345.1 of Ophion ventricosus. Lineage (NCBI taxonomy): Eukaryota > Metazoa > Arthropoda > Insecta > Hymenoptera > Ichneumonidae > Ophion > Ophion ventricosus. The sequence goes on along the minus strand of OZ010714.1, from coordinate 5,985,163 downwards.
CGTAGCGCTATTTCAAACAGGCGAGGCTTTCCATCTTGCCAGGTCGAAAATTTCATTCTGCGGAGTTCTCTCGTCAGACGGTGTATTCGATACTATCGGATAGACTAGCCGATTTTTTTAAATAATTCTTAAGGGGGTACGTCAACGTGACATCAAAAATCGATGCATCTTTTTGGGAATAAATTGTGAGGAAAGTAAGCGATTTACTTGATTTCTGGTGCATCATTGAAAAACGTTCTGAGAGGTTTTAGGTACGTTTTGGCAACACTTGGCCAAAAGTTTGGAGAATGAAGTTTTTTTTTTTAACTACAAACCATGTTTCCGGCTCTTCAAAATAGCGCGATTCTTCTTAGAATGTGAATTTTATAAAAAATTTCGCAAATGTTTTCGTCTAACGTAGCACGAAAATTAATCAAATTACACAAATACTTTATTCACAATTAATTCCCGAAACTTCCATTGATTTCTCGCGTTTTTCTTTTCGGCTGTGACGAGAAATTCGTTTCTCGAATGACGTATTTTCGACCTGACGAAAGATATTATTCGAGAATTTTTGTGCGCTTGATTTCTGACGATAATTCGATTCGGCCAGCATCTTCGAGAGCCAGAGGGTTGCGTTGTCCTTGTCAAGTACGGCTAATCCACGGTCGTGATTGATCTCGTTTTTTGTTCTCAGCCTCGTTGAATTTTCGCCCGTTACAGCATTCCCGTCCAATTTCTGCGAAGCTCGTCCAAGTGAATTTTCCAAAGAGCACAAAAGTTTTGCATCGTTCCACGCGACCCTTTCTCCTATCACGGAAAATTCCCACTGATCGTTTCCATTTTTTGGCCTCCAATAGAATGTCTCCACGACGTTGTCGTCGTTCCAAAAATCTGAAAAAAAAATAACGCGAGAATTCGATTGATTGAGCGATCGTGAAATAAGTTGAGATCTTTTCGATTTCATGCGCGCTATTAATGTTAAAGGATACTGATTTTGTTTTTTCAGTCTGAAGAAAACAGTATCCTCCAGCATGGCTTGGAAGGTCCTCCTGGAGTGCCGCATACTTGCTCGAGCAGCAACGATCAACGGAAGGATTTCGACGACACGAAATATCGACGAGATTAGGCACATCGTCGTATCCCGAGGAGCTCGCAGCTCGAAATGTTGCGTCGACTCTGACTCGAAGTTTCCACCGATTGAACGAGCAATTCCAATCGAAGAGCTTCGACCGCATGTTCCACCGCGTACAACGTGACATAATCGAGCATAGTAATCGACCGCATTGTTCTCTTCGTTACACGTATTTTTTACGGTCGCACTTGATAAGCATCACTATTTGCTGCGAGTAAACGAAAATTTCGTTCAACGATTTTACCCTCGCGGGAAACGTGTCGAGAGGGCGAACAATTCGATTACAACGCGACAAATTGACATGAAATTCGTACCAATCATGTGTTGCATTACAAGTTCATTACACAGATTGCAGAATACACGCGTATTATTTTAACATTTAAATTTACGAAGACAATTTTTGCAACAGTTCGTTCCGATCCCGTAGCCATTTTTTTGTTTTGTTTAAACGTCGAGACGAAAATTTTGGTCAATCGAAATTATTGTATCGCGCAATCGATGAAATTCTTCGTCGTTCCTGTTGTCTCGAACATATTTTATTGTACATGTACATTAATGAAAATATATACATGGTAGACTGGGGCTTGTCGAAGCAGCGCGAAATGTCGATATGGTTCGGCATCGTGTATTCCACTGTCTCGTCAAAAATTTCCCCTCTATAGACACGTAGAAAAGAAGAAAAAAAAAAAGAAAAATCTCTTAAACGTGTCATCGATCTTACGTTCATATAAAAGATAGTTTTGTATGGGGTTCGTCGGCGTATTGGCAGTGATTGCCTTGATTGAATTCGGAAATTTTATTATTGATTTATAACTACGAAATTTTATCGAAAGGACGGTAATATTTGCTTCCTCTCTCTCTCTCTCCCTCTTCATTTAAAGGGTTACACCACCTTGGCACTCGGAAAAATAAGTATACATTTCTTTTTTAATTTCACGCGACTATTAAATATATGAAATAATTTTTATTTTTTCAGAAATACATTATAGTCTTATGAATAAATTTAAAAAAAAACTCTAATATAAAATTGTTTACATGGAGGAAATATAAATCGTCTTGGACTCTCTTTTCAAACTGGTGGACAAAATATCTCGAGACCTACTCCACCGATTTTGCTGAAATTTATACCACATATTTTTTATTATATTATCTAGGATTTTTTTGATTGGATGTCGCGTTCATTTTTTAAATTTTTAAATTCAAAATTTTGGTAAAAATCAGAGTTTTTTTTCAAACAGCTGTCGTTTGTACAACTTAAAAAAAAAAAAACTTTAGCTGTTATCTTTCTTTACAATTATTAATTTTTTTATTTTTCAAACGATGCCTGACAGAGCAAAAAATTCCACCATCGACAAGGATGTTCCGAAGAAAGCCCTACTAGACGACTTATATATCCATATTAATTTTTTGTTTCAAATTTGTTCGTACAACCAATATATTTGTGAAAAATGAAAATTATTTTATATATTTAATAGACGCGTAAAAAAAATATATTCCCGTTTTTCCGAGCGACAAGATGGTGTAACGCCTTAACACTCTTCTCCAAAGAGCAAGTTCGAAATTTTGCAAAATCTTGTTTCTTCTTCATTCGTTATTCTCTCGATATTCGCTACCGAATGACAAAGACGGGAATACTCGTGCCGACCTCACCCGAAAAAACGTCTGTTCTTTCGTCGTCTCTTTTATTTTCTCAGCTTCTCTATTTCACTCTCTTTCTCTTTCCCTTTCTCTCTCTCGCTCTTTCCCTAATCTATTGCACAGCCAAACACTTGCTCGATCACACTCACGGTTGTTCCAAGTTATCCACATGTGTACCTTTCTCTCGTCAACCTTCGTTTACATCACTAACACGACATTCTGTATGCGTCTCGGTGTGTGAAACTCTGAACGTGTGTATATCGGTGTAATACCGAAAAGAACCGAAAAACATGTCTCGTATTCTCATGCAAACTCTCTGATGCATAGTTCACCTCAAAAATCCACGTTTAAAAAAAATCCGAGCTTGAGTTATTTTGTTATGGTGTTTTTTTTTTCATTTTTGTAATTACGAAAAATGAAGGATTTTCGTTTCCCAAACACCTTGATGCGTGTATACGTGTGAGTTAAAAAAGAATAACGATGAGACGAGCAATCATTTAATCCCATCGATTGTCACATACTGGGATGATTTAACAATATTTTTCCGCTTTTTTTTATCTTGTCAATTGTAACGATTAAAATGTTCTTGCCTCTCTTGATATCTTGTACTTTGCGCACACGTTTTCTTGACAAAATTACTCGCCATCAAATATCGCAGGACATATATCTGTGTGCGTGTGTGTATGTATGTACATATATATCGCGTTTCATGTGTGTGTGTGTGTGTGTGTGTGTGTGTGTATATATATCGAAAGATTGCTCATTCAATACAATAGCGACGAGTTGCGTGACCCTGTTGAGAGTCGATGAGTTACAAACACTCGTACTTTTTCCTCTACTATTCCGAGGGTAAGAGGACAACATGCAGCGTATAAAACATATCTTATCTATTTTCATATTCATATATGTTGTGGGTTTCATTCTTTTCCTTTCCTCGTCATAGATCCATTTGCTTTCCTTGTGTAAAATAAAGAAAATAATAATAACAGTTTTAACGGGCACGACCCTTCGATGTTATTATTATTATCATTATCATAATGGTTTTTTTTTAATCCATGTACGCGATTACACTCCTTAAACGCTATTTTCAAGGATTACGAAGGCGCGATAAATCGAGACGCGCTTCTATTTTTTCTCCTTCCATCAACGTAGCAAATGTACGTTTTTAGCCGCGGTTTTTTTTTCGTTTCGTTTGTTTGTTAGTGCTCGATTTCTCGGCTAATTTTATCAGAGTCGTCGGCGACGGGAAGTTTTCAAGTTTTGTCGTCTCCAACGATTTTGCCGTTTGTCGTTGCTACGCTTTCGTGTATCGCACTCGGGCCTCGTGTACAGAGAGGTATTTGTCGCACTTGCGGACGTAACGACGCAGTGACGGGATACGCAGGGGTACGAGAGGGTCGCGAGAGGCTCAAGGGATAACGCTAATCCGGAGTCACGAGATATTCATGTAACGTGAGAATTTACTATGCTTGAAACAAGAAAAAAAAAGTAAATAGAGATTCGATTTGAAGGCATTTTTTGTACATGTCTCAATATGTGAAACCCAAAAAAAAAAATATTCCTGACGAAAGGGAGACGCTGGAGGCTTTTCTGGGGCTTGCAGCATTAATGTCGCATATTTTGAGCCCGAACGAGAAACCAATATTATTCATAATTCGCATACCATTAGCTGGGGAAATATGCAGGGGACTTGTGACATAGTAATTTTGAAAAAACGGGGTTTCATTTTTAGGACAAAAAGTTTCGGGAAAGATGACGTGTAACGAGAGAAGTTTTCAACGAATCGAGAAATCTCTATTTTTAAGGGAAATCAAGTTTGGTAAGATACCGCTGAAATTTGATTTCAACCGTATCAAATTTTTTCAAGTTTGACAGTGAAGCTTTAGCAGTTAAGATACAAACTTTTCGGCATCAGACCAACCGGGCATTTTCCTTATGACCCTAAAGTATGATTTGAATGTTGAAGAATCGTTTCTTTATTTCCCAGCCTCCCTGGACTAGCGTTATCCCTCATTCGCGTAATTGAAAAACGTCGAAGCGAATTCGTCCGCGTGCCCGAATACCTCTTGATATATCCGCCAAAGTGTTTCTCTCCCGCTCGCGATTCTAGTCTTATGTAGTAACAATAATAATAATGGCCGATTGCGTTACTATAGGCGCGATAAAATTATACGTCGTATTTTTTTTTTCTTCGCGGTTCGCCGTGCTCGCGTCGGCGAATTATTTGTTATTTGTTTTACGAAAATTCGTTTCGTAATAGCTCGAACCATGTCAAAGTGCATCGGCTGCCGCATGGATTTCGTTTTTTTTTTCTTTGCTTCGGTTTTATTCGTACGCGGGTCAGTGAGACTGTGACGGCTTCGCGCTTCTATAGCCGAACCAAGCGTATATACGCGGTTTTTCTTTTCATTTTTTCTTCTTCTTGCTTTTTTTGCTTCTCCAGTGAACTCTTTGATTTGTTTTCTCAGTCTGTGTGCTCTCCTTAATCCGTATGTTAAACTGTTGATCTATCGGACCGCGATCAGTGTTCGTGTGTGTATGTGTGTGGGTGGTCGAAAAAAGAAGAAATGATTGACGAAAAAAAGAAAAAAATCGAACCAACAAAACAACGAAACGGGGAGAGAAAGAGAGAGAGAGAGAGCAACGACGCGAAAGTGAGTGTGGTAAATAAATGCGGAGCGACTTCGTTGAATCCTCGAGATCGAAAGTCGCGCAGAAAAACCCAAAAAAATTGTTCCTTTTGACAATTTTGTTTTTCGCTTGGCACGCTCGTTGCTCTACTCTTTCGGAGGTGTCTCAAAGCCTCGACAGGGATAAATTATCGGCTCTTTGTTTTTTTTTTTTAGCGTTATTCCCCTGACTCTCACAGCGATCGACGAGAATGGCCGGACTCGTCTCCGACGATCGATCCTCGTCGGTTTTTCCCTCACGTCGCTGCGTCAACGAGTCGAGAAGATTTTTCTTTTCACAACCGCGCGTTTTACGATTGCCCGCCACGCTTGCGGGACCCTCGACCAATCGAGTATCGACTTGCGAGGCAGACACGATCACTTTTTCCGACACTTCGGAAAATTCCCGTCTTCCAGAAGGACACGGCTCGCGGTTAAACGTTTCGCTCTTGTTTCTTCATCTCTCGTGTCTTTCTTCGTCTCCTCGCTCGCGTACCTTTTCTTCTTTTTCGCGCAAAAAATACGGGACGATTCACGTTTCGCTGAGTCGCCCGAGGAATCACAGTATGACGCAGCATCGACAGTATCGTTGTCGGGACGCACCGGCGCTCGGTGGCGGTGTCACGGGCGCGAAGTACGCGTGTACCTTTATGTTCGGCAGATGCGTCTGTAATGGACAAAAGTCACGAATTAATTCGTTAATATCGTGATTGCAATACCGAATTGAAACTTAATTGCTTTCAAAGAGTTTGCGCATTTATCTGTTGTTCATTGAGGACTTACATCCGGTTGAAATTTTTTAATATACTGATTTTTCGTTTTCGTCGAATTTTCACGATATAACATTTCAGAAATATTCTCGGAAAATTTCAAGTCGATCCGTTCAAAATTAAGGGAGTTACGGGCGTTTATAGGTATGTGCCGCGAGCCGGCAAACCTCAAACGCGTTTTTCTCAAAATGACTTTTTCAACATCAGTGACCACGATATTTAAAAAAAACCAACTTTTAAATTTGCAAGCTTCTTTGACATATAAAAAAGCAGTGCTTGAAGGAAGGCTTTTTTTCGATGCATCGTTTTTTTTTATCAACGAAAATACAGCGTTTTTTTTTCACCGAAAATCGATACTTTCACTGCAGACCGCGGTCATTTTTCAAAAATCAACATTTCATCAAATTCTTCGTCCGAGAAATAGAACATTTCATGCAAACACTGAATGCGTTTGATTTTTTTTATTTTGGATGATTTGTCTCGAAGCCGCTGTACTCACTGCGAAGGACGTTTTTCAAACAGCAGTCTGGACAAAACGTATCTACGATATTTATAAATATGTTTCAATACGAAAATTGTAAAGGATACTTAAAAGCATACTCTTTAATGTAAAAATTTTTAAAATTTGTAAATCTGCACACGTTTTCCCAAAAAAATCATGAAAATTACTCAATTTCCCAGCGACGAGCGAGGTGTAACCCGTTAAACACCGCTATGGTACAATACTTGAGATGAATTTGTTTTTCTAATGGCGTTAAATGTATAGCAAATCGAACCTCTTCTGATTAAAAATCTTTTCCCTTTTTTTTATTGCATTGAACTGGCGTGACAAAAATTCGATTAGAATAAAATTCTCAAATTGCTCGAGAACGAAGGATCCGAAAGTGAAGTATGAATTATTCGTGAAAGACCCGAATAGAAAATGATAATTTAGATTGTCCAGTGTACAGATTTCTTGTCAAATTACATTTGATGTAGAAATCGTGAAAGATCAAAGGATTATTCGTTTGGATCGAATGAAGGTAGACGCGTGAACAAAACGATAAATAATTATAACTTTTCAATGTTTTGATCGCAGTCTCAAAAGCGCGGAAGCCTAAGCAAAGATAAAATACTCGAGAATACTTGAAATGAAATTATGAAGATAATGAAATACTTGAGATGAAATGACTAAAGATAAAAGTATTGGATGTTTTTGCGTTTGGCAATAAGTACTCTGAGTCTCCGTATGCCTGCTCTCGTTATCAATTGGCAGTCGTAAAGCTCGATCCGCTCAAGATTGTGACAGGCTTGCAATAAGTGCTCGAGGCTCGCGTCCGTTATGAGCGGGCAATTGTCGAGTTCCAGTACAGCGAGGTTTTCCGATGCGCAAGGCGACAGGGCCAATTGTCGTATTCCTTCGTCCGTGATGAGCTCGCAGTGCGACAGACTCTGTACCCGTGAATAAGTTTCAAACGATTTAATACAAGTTTTTCGCACATTCGATGAAAGAATCTTTGTACACATGAAGAAAAATTACAGAAAACGATACTTGATGAAAATACAGCGACCTGCATCGGCACAGGTTTTCGACAGTTTCTTTGTGCCCTCGTGCGGAGGCAGTGAACGCATTGGGAAACAAGCAACTGTGGGCAACAGTATGACGAAGCGATGGGACGAGTATGAGTGAGAGTAAGAGGGATAGATAAAAGATATGCTCGATAGCTTTTACACGCTGTTTGACAAAAACGTGTACGGTTGCATTTTTTTCTTGAAAACCGTTAGGGGTAGATTTGAAGGCGAGCAGGAAGCGGCACACTTCGACACAATAGATTGACACCAAAGAGCTGAAAGGTAAAGCAATTATTCCGACAAATTCGAATGATATGGAGGTCTTCGTCACGAGATTGTGCCATGAAATTAGTGGAACGTATGCCTCGGAGATGCCAGGCGATTGTTAATAGTGGAGGTCTATACATATAAAACAGTGCCGTGACTGACTGACTGGCATATAGACAGTGCACAACCTAAACCGCTGAAGATGTAAACATGAAATTTGGAAGATATGTTCGTTAGAGGGTGTAGAGGTGCACTACGAAAGGATCGTTCGAAAATCAATTCCTAATGGGGTGTAAAAGTTTCTATGGAAAATTGTATTCGTTGCGTGTATTAACTTGAAACTTGATATAAATATTCTTCAAAACGAATAACGAAACGCATATTTTAGGATTCTTCAAAACAACCCCTAATTAGGGGTGCAACGGGTTGTTGATGTTTGTATGGGAAAATCAAATTTCCGGCTTTTATCTCAATGAAATTCGGAAGATATGTTCCTCAAAGGGCGCAGATGTACACTAAGAATGGATTAGCTCCTCGCATGGACAATAATACGAAGTGTGTAAATTAGGTAATGAGTCTGGCAACGTAACGTTCGATCTGACAACACTTGGGACGCGGGTCTTGATGGGGCGGCAGGTGAACATGTAATACGCCTTCAGTACGAGCTTGAACTCGCTAGAGTCATTTGGTTGTCCATAGCGATTGTTTTTTGTGAAATAGTTTTTTCTAGTGCGTTCTAAAAATTAGTGACATCAATTTCGAGCAACAGTGTGTTATTAGATTTTGCTTCAGACTTGGGCACAGTGCGACGGAAACTTTTGCAAAACGTCAGCAGGCCTATGGAGACAGTGTTTTGTCAAGGGTCCAGGTTTTTCGGTGGTTTAAGGCATTTTCAGAAGAGAGTCGATTGAAGATGAACCACGAAGCGAAAGGCCTTCATCTTCAAGAACCGATGAAAATGTCGACAGAATTCGGGATCTTGTGCGTTAAGATCGTCGGTTGACTGTCAGAATGAGTTGAATTTGACTCACACCACCGTTCATTAGATTTTGACCAATGAATTGTGGATGAGAAAAATTGCTGTCGCACAGCAATTTTAATAAACGAGTTTTTGGCCAGTAAAAACATTCCTGTGGCTGCTCATCCTCCCTATTCGCCTGACTTGAGTCCTTGTGACTTTTTCCTCTTTCCGAGATTGAAAAATCACTTCAAGGGACGTTATTTTGGGACACTCGAAAACATTCGAACGGCTGTAACCGACCAGCTGAAGGCTACTCCGGTATCCGAGTTCCAGCACTCCTATGAGAATTGGAAGAACCGTCTCCAGCGCTATGTGGCTTCCCAAGGAAATTATTTACAGGGAGACAATATTCTATTCGAATAAATTTTTGTATTGTATTGTATTTAAATCATACAATGTTGTCTACGGAACTATATTGCAAAGTCATATAGTTCTGAAGACAACAATGACATTGTATGATCCTGGAGTTGAAGGTTGACACTTTTATACTACTATTTCATTAATTACCAACGATTACGTCAGTCAGTCTACCACTGTGCCTGAGAAATAACACTATATCTTCTCTCTTTATTTCTTTATTTCTCTCTTCGTTTATGTTTTCTGTGGATCAAATCGTAAAGTCCACGCGGACGAAATCGCGGTGAAAAACTAGTTAATAAAAAAGCATCACGGTTCATATCATGTAGTGTGTACGGTATTTTTCTTCAATGCTTTCTTCCAAATATTTTTAAAGTTCTGCCGTATACGCTCTTGTCAAACAGACTTGTACATTTGACTGACTTGTACTTATGAGTCAAGCCTCGAATGAATAAAGAGCCCCAAAGCCGCGCGATTTCTCGAAAAAAAAATGAGCAAACTTAATGGTTCGATACTTACGAGTTTCTCGAGCCTCGGACAACCCATCGCCAGATGAATGAGAGTGGCGTCCGTGATGAGTGCACACTCTTCGAGATCCATCTTTTCCAGTAACCTACAATTCTGTAAGTCAAATACAGAACAAGGGTATATTATTCTCAGATCTGATTTTCAAAAGGATATCAAGTGATAAGAATACTCCGGCGGCTCAAAGAAATGTTCAATTGTCGGATGCGATTCGTAAGAAAAACTAAACGCACGATGAACTCGGATCTTTGTGCTGTATGTAAAATAGATACAAATTCAAAAGTAAAGTGCCACAGTATTCTTATTCCTGGAATTTAGTTTTTAGTTATTTTTTTTAATTTTGATGGCGAGAACTGACCCTCGCGAGGGCCTGGAATCCGGCATCGGTGAAGTGAGTACAGGCGACGCATTCGAGAACGCTGAGGAGAGGACAGTGCTGGGCCAGAGTGACGAGTGATGGATCCGTCAAGTTTGGACAATTCGAAAGGCAAACGTAGTGCAGCCTTGGACACCTCTCGCTCAATTCTCTCACCGCGTCGTCCGTTATGTTCTGCCGATAGAAAAAGAACAATTATCACACGTACAAGCGTCATGCGAACGAGAAATTAAAAGGGAACGACGAATATCACGATAGTACAATTTGTTTGACAAAAACGTCACGTTTTATATCATATAGTGTGTGTGTGTGTATTTTTTTGTCAATGCCTTCGCCCAAATAGTTTTTCAGTTTCGCCGTACACACCCTTGCCAAACAGACTGTAAATAAAGAGATGAGAGTTTGTCTTGTTTTCTTTCATTTGACGATTACCCTGCACTCGTGTAAATTGATAGCTTCGAGATTCGGGCAAAAGCGAGCGAGACACTTGATGGCACGATCGGTGAGTTGTCGGCAGCCTTTGCTCAGAAAGCTTCGCAACTCGGGGCATCCCCTAGCGAGTGCCTCGACACCGTTGTCCGTCAGTAATTCACACCACGACAAATTGATGTGTGTCAAAAGGGGACAACCGTCGGATATGTCCTTAAGGGCGAGATCCGTTATCTCAGGACAGGAGTCGAGATTGAGCCTCTGCAATTTTGGACAATGACTGCTCAGAGCGGCGCAAGTAGCGTCCGAAATTTTTTTGCACTGGCTCAAATTCAGTTCTTCGATGTTCGGGCACGACTGAGCGAGGGTACGCATCGAATTGTTGCCAATACTCTGACATCCTCGGAGTGATAGCTGACGAAGAAAACCACCGCAGCGCCTCGAGATATTTTCTATCACTGGTCCCTGGAAACAACGAGGAAAGGATATTACAAAATTGCTCTCCATTTACGTACAAAAGTTTATCCGATTGTCTAAAAAATCTCAAAAGTTACTTCGTTAAGGTGATAATTATTGGTGGGAAATGCGAAAATATCGTTTTTTTTAAATATTTTATTCTATTATTCTATAGACCTTTCTAATTACGTTTGTGAAAACCGTTTAGTTTGTGAAGCCGTGTTATAGAAATTATAAGGAATACGCGATATCTCGATAATCAATTGTCAATTGGCCGATTGAAATCAGATTTGGCGTACACCTTCAGCAGGCTGTTTTTGAACGTTGGTAGCAGAATTGAGTCGAAATCATTTTTTTTTTAACTTTCTGTAACTCGTAGAATGGTCACAAAAGTAGGAACCATTGATAATCAAAATTTGGCATGCTGTCATTTCGTAAACATTTTTTTTTTTGCTTTGGTTTGGTTTTTTTTTGGTACCAAACATCACAACACTCATACAGATTAAGGTAGTCTCGACAAATCTTTCCGAAGGTTTTTTTTCATTTTAAGGACCCATTTAGGACACTATTATGTGATGACCTGCAAAATTTCAGAAAGATTCACCGTTATGATTTTGAGATATTGGCAATCAAAGATTGCATGGTTTTACACGTGGTCTTATGGGGAGCAGTGGAAAATTTCACATTTCACGCATCAACTTCGAAATTTTTCTACAGATTTTATTTTTTAATTCTCAATTACAGAGGAACATATGACGAAGTGGGCAAAAAAAAATCATGTATTTGGACCGTCTAGTTTCAGAGGTATAGCGATTTAAATTAAACAATGTCTAACGACGCTAGACTAGACTACAGTAGTGTGTACATATCCGTATACGCAGAGTATCTACGTGTTAGTAGCCGGAATGGATAGTCTGATACAAAATTAAGGGTTAGGTGATGGAGGGAATGTTGTTATTTTTGGAACTCTGAATATTATATTAGGCGTTTTTCATCGTTACTTTATAAGTTTTTACATCCCGATAAGATGTACGACCTACAGTATAAAGATATTTCGCAATATTTCGAAACTTTCATCGATTGAACGGAGAATAAACTTTTCAACGTCACTGTGGTGAGACTACTACCTTAAGAGTATGTTTGGTTTTTATTTCACATCCATACAACGTCCACAACGCTGGTCGTTAATTGGAGCGTTTTCAGCGCAAAAATGTATCATGTACAAAAGTACATGATATATTTTTTTAAATTGTTTATATATTCTTTAAGAATCAATAAATATGTGTAGAAACTTTCAGAAAGAGAACTGGAACAGTTTAACCCTTCGCGGTAACACGTTCTGGCTATAACACGCTGGTCACAGGTGGGTCACAATGACCTTAGCCAACGATTGCCACGTTGACCGTAGCGTTCCAAATGACTCATAACAATTCAGGATATTAGTTTGAACATTCTAAAATGTGGTATTCTCGGTATTATTACTCCCTCAGGGTCAACAAAGAGACTAAATTCATGTTACCCCACGGGTGTTTTAATTTATGTTAACTTATGTTGAATATTCGTATTGTCGATCCCAAAGTGCCAAATTTGTGGTAAATATTTTATTTATTGCATATTCATTAATAAAAACTGAAAAATTGGATCCTCGATGACTCTGGAGTTTTCACGACGATTTTCAAGCAGTAGCGAGATTCTGAATCTCGGTTGCGGCAGTTTTCGTTATCGTTAGCTAACGACAGCCAATAAGAGGCTCCCTTTCTTCTGATCGTACATGCGATTGGCTGTCGCTAGCCAGCGACAACGAAAACTGTCGTTACCGAGTTCCCGAATCTCGCTACAGAGCTAGGTAAATAAAAATTTCAGGCCCGAAAGTGGGATTCGGCCCCATGATCGTACCTCCTTAATCGAATTTTAAAATGGCGAAAAAAAATCAGCAAGGGCTCAATGCGTAAAAAAAAGCCCTTTTTTACTAATAAAATCATAACTCTCGCAATTTTCAATTTTTTTTTCATAAAATTCTGGGTTGATACTCTGGAGATATAATAGTTTAAGAAAAAAAAATAGCTCCATAGTGGGCGTTTCAAAAAAGGAATTTATTCTTATATCTGAAGAGCCATTTCGGACTGAAATAAAGAACGATAATCATGAAAAGTGAGTGATTTATTATAAAAAGTGACCGCCAACGACTTATAGTAATTTAGGCTTAAAGTTGCGCTTGGGTTTATTTTGACCGCGGGTGACCGCAGAGGGTTAATCCATCCTGAAAATCATGAACAGCGCTCTAGACAACAATGCTGCCTTAAGGGCGTGTACAAGGTCATCATAACCTCACAAATTTTCCAACCCAGTATTTTCTCATAGATAGTTAATTCTTTTTTTTTTTCATTAAAAACAAAGCATAAGGCTCTGGAGAATTTCCTGACGCAGAGAGCCCGACGATTTTCTTTTACCTTAAATATTATTCATCTTTGAGAAATATATCTGTTCGAAAATTTCAGCTGTCTCTCGCGCACTCGCGCGTCACGTGGTACATCTACTTCGCGTTAAAAGAGATTCTTTTAAAAAATAAAACTCACTTCAAAGTCGTAAGCCCTTCACGCGAGAGATGCGAAACATTTCGAACAAATTTCACATGAAAATTTATCGCCAAAGCTTCCTCAACGAGGAGGCAAAACTGGGCCAGTTCATCAATTATGTTGTTGTTTTTTTTTTTTCAATCTTTTCTGAATAATCGATAATGTCAACGCACCTCGACGTCTCGTTGAAAATCGAACAGATCGATCCGCTGCCAATTGGAGCCATCCAACGCCAACACGTTCCAGGCTTTGCTCACCTGAGCACATCGGCACAACGAAACCACATCCAGATACGACAGGATTCTGCGGGATATAATTTTCGTTTTTTTTTTCTTCCCCTTCAATATCGACAACGAAGCTTTTGGTCGTGGATCTCGCGGATTCGATACCTCTTCGAGGTCTTCGTTTTACCTGAGTAACAACTCCTTCGGCAGTTTCTTGTTTATTTGCGCCTCGTCGTCGTGGAATACCCATGTCAGCTGGAACCCAAAGCAACACGACAAGACCAGTAACGTTACGAGGGCGATACGCGTGGCGAACGATTGACAAAGCATATATATGTCCCGGAAATAAAGATAATCGTCTTGTTCTCCATGGCTGGGAGACAAAAAATTTCGCGATATTGAGTCGAGACGGCGTCGAATCAGCTCGTCTGGATCTTGTGTTCCATCTATTGCCTATGCAATGTTTGCATTCGGATCCATGCATGAGACAGTAAGAGAGAGAGAGAGACATACGAGAGGACGGGGGGTGGCGACGAAGAAATAGAGGAGAATTCATTGATTGATATATTTACTGTGACCCAGTTCAACTGTGTCGCGCGAATGGTATATACCAGAAATTGGCAGATATATCTCTACTGTACATAAATGTAATATTAAGATTGCGTAAGCTTGAAATTTCGAAAAAGGTTTTTTTTTTCGTTGCATACTTTTCAGAGCCTAGAGTCTAGACTTTCATATGCAACGATGATTTTATTAAAATTCTAAAAATTGACCGAGTCATGATGATTTAGGGGAAAGGTCAATTTTTCAGAGCAATTGACCCTTTTTTCTTTATGACGTTGAAGTTTGCATCGTTGGAGCGCAACGATAGTTCTTTTTTAATTTTTTCTTTTCTTCATTTTTATTACAATCTATAATTTTTTTTATAGATTAAGATCGTGAATTCCTTATGAGAATAAGAAAATACCGTTTGAGTGATTTTCGTACCCTAAATCGGCGAAAAAAAAAACGTGAACAATAGGAGAACAATTGACTTTCGTTGCATTCCAACGATGCGAACTTCAACATTATTTTTCTTTTGCTTTTTTTCTGGCAACGGTGTGAGTCGTATCACAAAATCTATTCGTTCGATCCACTTCACATTGAGATGGAGCATAGTTTATAACCTTTTCTATCACGTGATCGGATGATTTTCTTCATATGTTTATCCCCTCGTTAACAACAAGCGATTAAAGTTGTTTTCTTGGCCGAAAATCGTTTTCTACAGCTTGCCATTATCGTAATATTCAAAATTTCAAAAAAAAAAACATTCGATTGTACGGAAGTTTTATTATTGTACGAGAAATTCCATTACGTTGAAGTTTGCATCGTCGAAATGCAAAAAAAAAAAAAAAAACTCCTCAGTTCCCAAATTTTCACTGGAAGATTTGAGCCATGAAACTCACGCAAACATTTGTAAGAATTTTTTTCTAGCGATCTACGGCCTAAATCTACCAAATACGATGTTGAATAATAATTGAAATAATTTAAAAGAATTTTCGTTGCCGTCCAACGATGCAAGCTTCAACTATGTAAAATTACATGCTACGGTTTTTAATTTCAGACTATCCTAGCTCGATCTCTATCCACAAAAGTAAAATTTGCGTGATGGAAAATACGAAATGACGAAAATTAGGATCTTTTAACCCAAACAAAATGAAAAAGATCTTTCGTTACTTCACAACGATGAAAAGTTCAACGTCATTTCTTTTCCTCGGATGCTTATTCAGAGACCCACGACCTGAATCTTAAAAAATAGATTAAAAATAACAACAAGAAAATGAAATCCCAAGAATTTTCCTTGCACCGCAGCGATACAAACTTCAACATCTCCCGATGCACAGTTGTGCCGTTACTGAGATGGGTGGCCGTTCAGCCGCGTAGTGGCTTGGGCGGTGACTAGCGAGTGGGACGGCGGCGATAGTAAGGGAAACAGCCGGATAATCGTAGACTCTCGAGAGACCGAAACGAAGGCAAGGGACGGTGAGACGGGCAGAAGTATCGATTCGGACCCCCCATGAATCGTAGTTGATATTCGGGTCATCAAAGATACGCAATAACGTTGAGGTGAACTTGGCCATATTGTTTTCACAATTACCGCAAAAAGCTAAATATCATTTTCATTCGTCCATTTTGTTTTCGACGTTTTCCTAATTAAATTAAAGAGATAAATATATTCGGGCTACATCTAATTCGTACGGTCAACAAGATAACTTTCGAGAGATATCACGTTTTAAAGTTTATGGCTTCGAGAGGCTCTCGTGTGAATGGATGGATGGATTTACTTTGTGGCTGTTGCGATTATGCATTCTCGAAGGGTACGTACGAGTGCCTTAATTAAGACGCTTCATCGGGATTGGGAGACCTTAAGGCCAAGTGTCACACCGACCGAGCGGCCATGAGTGCGAGAGAGATAGCTGATTTGCAGATTCCCAATGATTTCTGAAACGGTTGATTTTTGGGAAAAAAGAAAAGAAACACGTTCCGCTCTGTTGAACGACGAACAACCGTTTTCTCTTCTTTTGCCCGAAATATGATCCGTCTAGGAGAAAACTTGGCAGTAGGATTTTTACCGACTGGACGTGTGACACATGGCCTTAATGGGGGATTGGGGGGCCTTGGCTTCTCTCGCGATCTGGTCACGATCGGGTAACCGGCCAAGAAAAAATTGCTTGATCAATCTTCCGAAGGAAAAATTAAATTGAGGATCGGGAGTTTAAAGATCGCTGAGAAAATCTCGACCACCTGCTCGCGAATCTCTTGCAATAAAAACAAATGTAGAAGTTTGATTTAAGAGGTGACACTCGTCCAGAGGGCCAAAAAAACCTCCAATGAGAGAAAGAGCACAAGAGAGAGAGAGAGAGAGAGAGAGAAAGAGAGAGGAAAACATGATGTTGAAGTTTGCCCCGTTGGAATCCAATGAAAGTTCATTTTCTCCGATAACCCAGAGCAGCGGTCGGCAACAGGCTGACCGCGATCCGGTTCCGGACCGCGGAGGGTTGACAACTGGACCGCCCAAAAATCCTTTAAAACTTTAATTAATTTATTCTGTGTGCGATTCTAAAGGCGTCAAGTTAAATTTAAACGGAGCTGAAGTTGAAAAAGTAATAGTTCAGAAGAAATAATCGACTTGCAATATGATTTTCGGGTAAAATTGCAACAAAAACTGGCTCTTAACCTGGTAACTATGTTCGACTCGACATATACACTGCCGGCCAAAAGTTTTCGATACACTAGTCGAAATTTCTAACCGCACTAAATGTTAGATAGCGGACGCAAAAATAAAGATAATTGAATTTCCCAAGTGGCGTTTTAAAGAGGACAAGTTTACCTTTATTTTGCTTTTTTAGAAAATTTTCTGGAATTTTTTTTTCGCCCCGGTACACACTTTTTGACGTGGCCATTTTTCGGCTATTTTTTGGCCATCGAAAATTAACTGCACAGTTTGTGGAAGGTTTTTTTCCTCTGTTTTTCCATGCTAAACTTAAAAAAGATAACAAAACCTACATTTTCGTTTTTTAGAAAGTCTCGTACGATTTTATTTCACCCCAGTATTGCATTTTTAGTTAAAAAAAGACATGTTTCAGAAAAAAAGGCGTCATCGAAGAACATCGAAGAACTAGGTTTCAGAGGAAATGTTAAGATGGTAAAAAGTTGCATGGGTTCACATTGGAGTGGCTAGATTTCTTGCAGAATTTTTTTAACTTGGGAATTATAGGGTTTAGGACAATATATTGAGGAAGGAAATTTGTTGATATTTTTATTTTTAATTAACTAAATTAGCTGAACAAAGTTTGTGAAAAAAAGAAATTCCACAAACTTTGCTGTTAATTTTCGACGGCTAAAAAATAGCTATGTTCAAAAGTGCGTGTACCGGGACAAAAAAAAAATCGTATAAAATTTTCTAAAAAAGCAAAATAAAGGTAAACTTGTCCTCTTTAAACCGCCACTTTGGAAATTCAATTATCTTCATTTTTGAGTTGGCTGTCTAACTTTTACTGCGGTAAGAAATTTCGACTCGTGTATCCAAATTTTTGGCCCGCAGTGTATATGTAAAGCATTTTTCAAAAAAATGAATTTTTTGAAAAATAAATATCGTTCAAGCTTAACGGACGCCCATCTTGAAGACACTCGTCGCATATGTTGTTCCTCGCGAGAACCAAACTATAAAAAAAACTGGCTCAAGAACGGAAACGTAATTTCTCACATTAAGATAAGTAAAGTATATTATTTTTAAGAGAAAAATAAAAATAAAAACCAATATGTGTTTTTATAAGCCACATTCTCTTTGAGAAACAATAATAACCTGCTTGCTGTAATTGATATTTGCAGTGTTTTTGCCTCAGGACCTCAATAAAAAATTTCAAAAGTATCCGGAGCCTACGATAAAATACTTGCCGACCACTGAACCAGAGTCTGATCCAAATAACTCAAATGGTATTGAAGTTTCCATCATTGGAACGCAACGGATATTCTTTTATTCTTTTATTTCTGCACTTTCTTCATCATGCAATATCTTATTCTGAAAATTTAAGCTGTAAAGGTCTAAAGAAGATTCCAAAAAACGATCGAATGTGACATTGTCGAGCAAATTTGCCAAAAATAATTTCGAGCTACTAAATTTTCGTTGGAATGCAACGAAAATATTTTTCATTCGTATTATACAATTTTTTTGGCCCATTTAGATTATAAAAATCCCTAAAACATCTTTTGAAGATCGTTAGTATGGCTTCGTAATGTAAATTTCGGAAAGAAAAATGGGTTTAGATATCAATTAAAAGAAAGAAATGTAAAAAAAAAAAATTTCGTTGCATTCCAACGATGCAAACTTCAACACCATTAACTCAAACGTATTCTCGTCATCTTCATCAGAGACCAAAGATGGGCATACCTAAATTACAATGTAATTCAATTATTAATCTGGTTAAAAACGAATTGAATTACAAAAGAATCTCATTGAACAGTATTTAATTACATTTTAATCGTAATTATTCAGGAGAAATCTGTTATAATGTATTTAATTACAAAGTAATGTGATTAAAATGTATTCAAGTATTTCGTAATTTTATTACTTTGTTACTAGTTATGGTGTAATATAGGAGAAAATATCATTTTATCCTCTAAAGTTGGATAAAAAAAAAGTGATAAATTATGTCTAGTTTGAACTACAAAATCAAAATAATGTGTAGCTATTAGTTAGCAAACCCGGTTTATTAAAATTAATATATAATCGACTCACTGGTAATTAGATTAACTCTCAATTAAATTACATAGTAGTTAATTGCACTAGGCACTTGTGATAACGAATTACTTAAGAGCTTACATACACCTGGGTAGGTCAAAAAGATCAATTTTTCAAAAAGGTGCCCATTCGAAAGTACTATCCTTTGAGTGTCTACCCTGAAAATTTCATAAGGAAATTCGCAGTAATGACGAAGTCATTGCGTTTTTTAACTGACCGGGTGAGCAACGTTTAACGGTTGGGCGCAGGTAGACGCGGCCTTTGTCATTTGTTTGACTATGAATGAGGTTGACACAGCAAATAAAAAAGATCTAATGGAAGCGTCAGCATCTAAGGAAAATCCGTCATATGGCCCAGGAATCGACGATTTCATGTAAGTTTAAAATAAACCAGTTATTTCAGTGTAAAGTGTACTCAAAAGTTTAAACGCGTCTTACTCGAAACAGTGTTTTTAAAATCGGTACAAGAAATATCTCCGCAACTACTGGACCGATCGGGATCAAGTTTTGCACAGTTATGCTTCACACAATAATCTAGTACTCATCGAGCCATTTTTTCGATGCCTGGCATAGTTTTTTTTTCATCATAAGTACTGAACAATTTTGAGGCGAAAAATCGCCTGTTTTATTCCAGTGACTGCCATAACCCGAAAAATTTAAAATTTTAAATTCTGGCTCGACAGGTACTAGTTTTATCTATCTACTTTAAGAAACAAATATTTTTTTTTTTCTTTCCAGACAAAAAATGGCAGTGGCACGTCTCGTACCGCAAACGCTGTCAACAAAAACACGTCCCAGGAAAACGACTGTAACTTTTTTACCGTTTGAAATTTTTTAACCAAATTTTCACACAATGTAGATGAAATGTCATACTTTAAAATGTATATCATGGTTGTTTAAGAAAATTCAGTTTTATACACAAAAAAAATTCTCAAACATAACCTTACTTATAGCCGTCTCAGGTGTATGTAAGCACTTAAGTATTCTGATACAAAGTAATTAAACTATCAATTACAGTAGTAATTGTTAAATGTTAATTTAATTACTATTTGCCCATCTCTGTCAGAGACCAATGATTCGAATTCGCAAATAAGAAACCAAATGAGCTAAAGTTTCAGTTCATTCTGAGGCTGAGAAAAAGGATTCCCAACACTAAAGAAAACAAGTGAAGAATTATTCTTCTGGCGTTCGAAAGACGCAAACTTCAAGATCATAGGAGCAAAGCCCTCAAGTAGAGTACGTGGAATGCAGAATGGTGGAAGTGAAGAGGAGAACCAACCTGCATGTAAGATTGTCTCATTGTACTGAGAGGAATGTTTTGAGTGATCGATTGGGACGGATAGTAAGCGCCCTGATGATGATGTTGAAGATGATGGTGATGATGATGATGATGGTGATGGTGATGTTGCTGTTGATGATGATTATAGGGGGATTGATGCTGCTGTTGCTGCTGCTGTTGTTGTTGTTGTTGTTGTTGTTGTTGTTGATGTTGTTGGTGCTGTTGCCTCCACCACTGACCACTCGACGTGGATTCACCCACGGAGCCCTGCTGGATCCCTTGCCCAATTGGGGCTGCCCCTCCTCCACCCACTCCCACGCGACTTACTTTTTTCTATAAAAAAAACGTATTACGTGTATGCTTCTGCGCGCATGTGTACGTACAGACAATTTTTTTTTAACGCTCAATGTTCGCGAGTATGGCAATGCGCGGCTGAACGGTCACCCATCCGAGTACTGGCCCGTGACAAAGGGGCCATGGGGGAACGCCGAAGCCCCACACCGACCACGCGTCCATTTACTGCAGCTGTCTACATTTATAATGCACTGAATAAAAAATAACTTTCGGCTGACTAACTCCGCTATTGGGCTGCGCGGATTGTTTATTGGAAAATTGGACTATTTTAAGGAGTTTCGGGACAGCTTATCTTTAGCGAGCATCATGGGGGGGGGATTGTTTTGTTCTCGAGCAGGGCATCAATTTTTACACACCTATATTTCTTTAAAAAAACGACACGATTACTGTAATACATTTTGAGTAGAGTAAGGAGGGGCATGTTGAACGGTCGGGTATATTGGGCAATCGAAATATCTTAAGAACTAAGCACCGTACGCGGATGCATCAAATGGCGGAAAGAGAGGTATGGTGAAGGGGAACACATCACGCCATCACCCGTTGCCATGCGGCGCATGAGACGGTAACACGAGACGTTTCATTATTTTTGCACTCAAAAGTAAAAAAAAACCTGCTTGAAAGATTTTCTTCTACCATCGTATGAGAAAAAATATTTCACAGTTCATTGCAATTAATGTTAATGTTTCAAAATATAACTAATTAACAAGCAACTGTTGGTTTATTACTGTATTGTACCAAAATCATGTTGCATACGTCTGATTTTTTTTAAGTAATTCTTACTTTGCTCAATTTACATCATACCCATGCTCAACTTACCCCATTATCGGGGCAGGTTGAGGCAAGTATGGCCTCAGTCATTCGAGAGTGATTATCTGTGAAACAATAAGGATAACAGGAATTTCGTCTACAGATTTTTTGTTTCTCAGATAAATTTCCTATGGACCAAAATAGGTTTCATTTTTATACGGCAGACTGTTAAGGGGCCAGTCCACTTTGAAAATTTCAAAAAATCGAAAGCAAGCAAGACTTGAAGAAATCGACGATGATGAGCAATCAGAAGGGATTTTGTACGGTGCAGGAATTGCCGATTGAGTTTAGGTAAGAGTTTTTCATAGTATAAACTTCAAACGCGTTTTTTTCGAAACAACGTTTTCAAAATCTAGCTCCATCGTAGCTCTAAAACTAATAAACCGGGTCTCTTGAAATTTGAACCACGTATTGTAAACATGATTCGCAACAAGATGACCCTCGATGGTTTTAAAATTTTGATTTTTACTCTTTTTTTTGCGAAAAACTGCGAAAAAAACGCGTTTTTTTCCTACTTTTTTCGTTTTTCATCTGTCATTTTTTTATTTTTTGATAAAACTTTATATCCGAGGGTCATTTTGTAGCTGGTTTCATACTGAATCTAATGGACTTTGATTTTTTTGTTTCAGACAAGGCGTTGCCGAATTGTGATGGAGCTACCTTGCCCACCTATTTTTGAGGCGTTACGTTAAACTATAGTTTTTGTACTTAAAAATGAATAAAAATGAATTAAATTTTTTTTTATGTATTTCAAGACTTTATTTATCAAGCCCAACAACTTTTATATTCATATCTTTTATAAAATCCTCAAAGAAAAATCGCGAAAAAAATCACAGGTATTCTTGAAACCAATTTTTTGGTTCAACGCGACACAAAATTTTTCTAATTTGTGGTAATTGCACGGAGAGAATAAAATGTTAAAAATTACCGTGCAGTAACGGTAACCAGATGACAACCCTGAAACTTCGCTTATTATTACTGAGTAAAGCACAGATTTTCACGAAAATAAAATAAAATTTCTTCTTCAGATAGAAAATTTTACCAGATTTTCTAGTAAATTTTCATGTGTAACAAAATACGCAAAACTTAAATTTCAAAAATATATAATATCAGCGAAATTTTACTGTGCATTTTATTATTTTATGCCTTTCAAAAATGTCTATAAAAAAGTATCGTCTTTATAACAGTTATTTTAAGATTTATTATAAAATTTAATGAGTGTTATAGGAAAATGTATTGTGCTCTCGGTAAAAATTATCGTGCGCGCTACTCTTCTTGTATAGTAAAATTTTAGCTACGTATTTGAAATTTTCTGTAACGTGAGTTAAAAAAAAACTTGTCGCATACGAATTATTATGCTTTTCTCACTTGTCACCACATTGAAATATATCACGGTAATTTTTACCGTGAAATTCACGACAAAAATTACTTTTTAATTCTCTCCGTGTGTACACCGCGCAACTGCATTGCTTCGAAAACAAAAGTTTTTATGATTTTTAAGGTTATGTATTACTTTTATTATTTGAGATCGAAACGTTGATTTTTGCAAAATTTAAAAATAAATTCCCAATGATAAGTCAGAATTAGCTATTATATATATATATATATATATATATATATATATATATATATATATATGTATGTATATACATAATGAAAATGAAAAAATATGGCGTCCTCGATTTTCCGACCAATGTAACAATCCTCAGTAAGGCTCGAAAAGTTTTTACCGCGCACTACTGATAAATCCACGCCGTGCAATTTCAACGATTTCTTGTTTACACACCCACACGGCGCAACAAATGTCCTGCTCGCGCCTCTATCCTGTGTCGGTTTTAAATTTATTGGCGCGCATGCGCATCCCAAAAATACGCGTGTTATATTGTTCCGTGCGTGTGTGAATGCATCGGAATTCGTTATTTCCCTGCCGCGCAGTATACACCGCTGTGTATATTATGTTGTACACACACACGAACATACATGGATACACACAAAACATATATATACATCATAATGGGCACCAGGCAAAGAGGAGGACCAGCGCAGCAAAACACACGTATCCACGCAGCAGTCGGAACGTGGTGCGTAGTTTTCCCACAATCGTGTTTTCGAAGATACGAAATAATCGCGGCTCCGGGCCCGTGTTTGTTTACACTCGCGCGTTTATTATTCGCATATATATATATATATAGATATCTACGCGATCTGAATAACACGAAAGTGCGCGCGCGCCTCCGTTTTATTCTTTCCCTCAACGCGCACGCGCGCCGTAACCCCAGCAGAAAACCGTTCTTTTCCAAACAGAATAATCGTCAAAATTCGCAGGCCCAGGTAGTAATTTTCAAATAGTTGTGTAAATTGGTACAAAATACCGACATGGGAGTCACCTATAAGTTATCGTCTTCAACAGTTATCTTTTGGGATATGGTTGTTAAGGTATTCCTATCGCGGACGAGCGTATTTTGCGGGCGTATAAGCCAGGGCCCTTTTCAATCCCTTTACTTAAAGGGTGTCTCAAAATGACCTGACATTTCAATTTATTAATAAAACGTATTATTTATTTGAAAATATACGAATATTTTTATTTTAATATAAGGTACAAACATGGAGGTTATGTGGGGAGAACAATATCCGATAAATGGCCGCCTCGTCCGTGTTTGCAAACGTTCACTCTTTTCACGAAATTTTCAATAAAATTTTGGCATTATTGCGGACTAATTTCATTAAGGCCTTATAGGCCACTCTAGAGGCAAAAGACATATTTTGTGTTTTTTTTTTCAGCGAAACCATAAAATAAATCGGTATTATAAAATAGGGGTTTTATTATACACGTAATTGACTATACTAAATTATTTTTTCACAGCGATACATGTCAAAATGGCGACTGTGCAGCATTTTTTCGATGACGCCTTTATTTCTGGAAGGTCAGCGGCCGGACCAACAGCTCCTATAATTTTTGAGTTATGATGAGACACTAAAGGTTTTTTCGATTATATATAAGAATAGCTATAGAAGTACGTAGGATTTTTTTCATATATTGTTTTTTGTCAAAATGGCGCATTTCTAAAACAAAAAGTATAAAATGCCATGAGAAAATTGTCAGACAATTGTTTATAAAAAAGGAACTATGCAATATAATTTTAAAAAATCCTACGTAGTGCATCAAAAAATGTAATTCTAAATATACAGTTAAAATTTCAAGTGAATCGATTGAAATTTGTTTGAGTTATGAGTCCGGCCGACTTGAAAAATGTAGTTTTGAGATAAACGCGTTTAAAGTTAGTAGAAAGTCACGACATGAATCAAGAAGGGTTGCGCTAGAATTCGAAAATCGAGTACTTAGAGATTTTTCACACCCATAATCTTTTGGAATATAATTTTATAGGTACTAAGGTACATTTTTAACAAAAAAAAAATCGATTTTTGGAAAATTCTAGAGTGGCCGAAGGCCTTAATGGTGCGTCCAATTGCTTCCTTGAGCTCCGGAATGGTCTGTGGAACATTGCCATATACTTTTCCTTTCAGAAAAAACGCCAAAGAAAGAAGTCCAATGGCGTCAAATCGCACACGGATCATGGTGGACAATTCACATCGCCGCGGCGCGAGATAACGAGACCATGAAACTTCGTCTGCAATAACTGCATTCTTTCACATTGCATCTTCACAATTTCTATGCGTTGCTCGATCGTGTAATTCTCCATGATAGAACCTTAATCTTTCCTGACGACAGTTGTCAAATATTAGTACTCTATGTAGATTGAATTGAGTCGTAATTTTTTGTTAACAGTTCGATAACTTGGCTTGAAATTTTACCAGTATACTGGGATGTATTTTTACTTAATTGTAGATGAAAATCAATTTTTTAATGTTCGGGTTCGTGAAAGGAATACCTTAACTTGAAGGTAACTTCCAAGCGGACATTTGGTACACTGTTAGCCAATTTTTTCTTTCCAATTGCTACTCAGGAGGCCTTTTTAGCAATTGTAATTATCGCGCAAGCGCAATAGAAACGAATTTTTTCCTAATGAGAGTAGAGGGCCCTTGCGTATAAACTCCGACCGAAAATGCAATGCCGCGCATGCGCGGCCGCCCGCGTTTTTCTTATTCGTCGTGACACCGGTGTATGAGGCCGAACGAAAAATCGCGGTCGTCTAATTCTATCGCAGGAAAATCGCTATGCCAATTCTCATATATATATATATATATAATGCATATATATATACAATACAACGTTTCTAATGTGCGCCGGACTGTGCATGTGAGTGCATTTACGCTCGGCCCAATAAACCATAATGGCTCGTGAATGATGAGAACTGTATTCATATACAAAGTCGATATATATATATATATATATACATATATATAGAAACATGTACGCAGGAGTGAAACTAGATAGACCTCACGTCTGGCTGCCTGGACCCAACCGAGTGCACGCAAATACATATCGTGTGCCCCTTGGGTTGTTCCTTTGGCGTGGGTGAATGAACGGATGGAGACGAAAGAAAACGAAGAGCGAGACCAACCGAGCGAGTGAGCGCGCGAGAAGACGAACAGAGAGCACGATCGAGAGGGGGTCGGAAAAGGACAGGGAGCACGGATACAGACATAAAAAAAGCAGCAAGAAAGAAAGGGAAAAAACGAACCATGAAATTTGTGAAGGAAACTACTTGAAATTTGTCTTGGCGTCTGGAGACGCGAGGCGGCAATTTTTATTGCCGAAAATGTCTATGTATTGACACTCACATACACGTAACAGTGCATTATTTTTCCGAATTAAAGGCTCTTAGCGACAATTATTTTATTCCGCTATACGTAAGTACGATTTCTCAACCGTTGTTTTGCAGGTTATACAGCTATTTGCGTATTCTCATATGTCGACGAAAATAATACCACGAATAGAATGGACGCTTCATCGTGAAAAGAAAAAAAAAAACTAATAAACAATGTCGATGCGAGAGCGATGAAATAACAACGCTGATTTGTCTTCTCGGGAATATCGTTGACGTCGAATGCACAAAGCCCGCGTACATATAGGCTGCGCGCTGTATATATATGTATATATATATATACATATATATATATACATTCGAGCTATCGGAACGGGCAAAACCGCGCGTAGCAGCGTGGCGAACCGCGACTGGAAACAAAGACGAAAAAAAAAAATGAGCAAAAAAAAACAGCATTCTCACGGAACGCGAAGAACAAAATAAAAGTGAGGGAAGGTCAATGCAGTGGTGGGTTTTTTTTTGTTGGTCTATCTCTCTTCGCGCGTTACACACGAGTGACATTTGCAAGATTAAGAATCGAAATGTGCACATGTATATGTATATAGGTATAGATGAGAGAGGAAGGAAGAGGGGGGGGGGGAGGAGAGAGAGAGAGAGAGAGAGAGAGAGAGAGAGAGAGAGAGAGAGAGAGAGAGAGAGAGAGAGAGAGAGAGAGAGAGAGAGAGAGAGAGAGAGAGAGAGAGAGAGAGAGAGAGAGAGAGAGAGAGAGAGAGAGAGAGAGAGAGAGAGAGAGAGAGAGAGAGAGAGAGAGAGAGAGAGAGAGAGAGAGAGAGAGAGAGAGAGAGAGAGAGAGAGAGAGAGAGAGAGAGAGAGAGAGAGGAAAAATCGTAGTTTTTCTGAGGACGAGATTCCAGGCTCAAGCAAGTGGGAGAGAACAAAGGATGGACTTGATTGATCCGGTCGATGCGTGTAAAACGGAAGCAGCCCGTAATTGGGAGAAAAAAACAAACAAATTGTTTAATGAAAGCGTTCATAGAAAGAAGTAAATATGCATATTGTACGTGTACGCGCGCGCGCGTGTGTGTGTGTGTGTGTGTTTGTTGTGCGTGAGTGTGTATATATATGTGTGTGTGTAAATGAGTGTATATATATCAATATGGGATATGGATATATATTTATATGTATATGTATGTATATATTATACATACACATACATATACATATTGTACGTGGGTGTATTACAAACAAGCAAACACACACACCCACACACGTACAATATGCATATTTACTGGTTTTCATGAAGCTTTCATTAAACAATTTGTTTGTTTTTTTCTCAATTTACGGGCTACTTCCGTTATACACATACACACACACACACATATATATATATATATCCACCAGGGTCGATAAACTCTTGTCGTCGATCGAATAAGTTGCCAAGAAGTGGCATAGCAGGAGACGAAAAAAAGAAAAAAAAAACACCCGTATAGGGGCAAAAAAGATCTTCGCGTTGGCCCCCCGTACGACCTACGCGCGACTCGTTCCACACAATTTACGCACAAGTTACAGCTACGAAGTTTTTCCTTCGTTCTCTCGAGTATATATGTCTCTCTCTTCGATAACGAATCCGAGGCAAAAGAGGAGAAAAAAAAAAGCGAAGAGCTCTTAGTACGCGGAGGTAGCGCGTGTGCATACGCTGAAAACAGGCTGAGAGAGCGAATCAGCTGTTCGCGGCCACGACGAATGACAACATTGGCGAGGGGGAACGCACAAAAAAAACACACACACACACACAGCGACGTATACGCGAGTGACACAAAATCCAGACGAGATCGGCAACGACGACGGAATTACCAGGGCAAAAAAGAAATTAAAATTAAAAGAGCGTGGCAAAAAAACATAACCAAATGACAAAGATGATCGACATCGGGAGAAACAAAAAAAAAAAAGATTAGCTTCGACCTCGCGCACAGTATGACGACGTTGTTCACAATCTTCTTGACCTACCTCGAGCCTCGTACGCCCGGAGTGTATCATCCTTTTGCGTCGCGTTATTTTGCAAAATTTTTCGGGCTTTTTAAGTCCCGCACAGAGTTCGGACGAAATATAAATGTGATCCGTGGATCTGGGGGGGAGGGGGGGGGGGAGGGAGTGAGGGAAGAATGACAACGGGGGTAGCAACCTTTGTGTTGTATTCTCCCTTATACGTAATGTCTCGCGCTGACTATACGTATGAGCTCGGATATATATTCATATATGTTTATGTATATACATTTATACACACAGAAATATACATATATATATATACATATGTGTATATATATATATATATATATATATGTATATGGTTTCTTTTTATTTGTTATTTTTTTTATTTACGTGCTACAGAGAGCTCGCGAGAGAAATGGCCGAGAGCTACTGTCGCTCGGACGCTCGGTGCTGTGCCGTCGCGACTGCGTTTTCCCTTGTCCCACACGTATACAGGCGCACACACTTGCATCGAAGAACGAACGAGAGAGACAGAGAGCCACTGCGAGCTCGGCGTTCGTAAGCAATGTGGTGGCGCGCAGGAGCTGTCACATTAAGCGGCATTCACAAAACAAAGTCGACGACGACGACACGTTGTCCTTTATCCCACGGCGGGGGCAGATTCAACGCGTTAACATCTTGAGTGACAAAAGTGTACAAAAACGGAATTAGAGATGAAAAAAATGGTTTAAAAAAAATGTTTATAGCTCATTTTTTCCGAACACTTCTGAGCGCTCCGGAAATGACGAAATTCGCGAAACAGCCGGGACGGTGAAAGTAACAATTTGGAGTGGATTAGTGTCCAGTCGTAGAAAAAAATATACAACCTAACAAATGAAAATCTATTGTCAAAATGCCTCGGTGGGTGAGCGGACTATTCAAATGAGAACTTCAATTTCGTCGTATGTGGACGATAGCTACGCAGTTTTCATACTTTGTACGCGTTTTTTCGCGTAAGTACGTTTTTTAAGGGGTTACGTGGGTTTGAAAATTTAAAAAAATCCATTTTTTTTAAATGTTATTATCTCATAGTACAATATGTCTAGAATATTCTCCCAAAGTTTTAAGTCAATCGGAGTAAATGTCTAGGAGAGAAAGCCTTTGGGAATTCGCCCCGTTGGGAAAAAACCGGCCGGGAGCGACGCAGGTATACGCATTTTTCTCAAAACACTATTTTGAAGTCGGTGGTTACGATTTCTCAAAAACTAACGCACCGATCTTATTGAAATTTTGCACACTTCTTCAAAATAGCATTGACTAGTGATTGAACGAAGGTTTTTTTCTTTCGATTACGACTAATTTTTTCAAGGCTATACGCAGTGTAAATTGTACCAAAAATTGAACTATTTTGCATACAACTCTGCCAAAAATTCGAATTTCAATTTTTTTTTTAATCCTTCGTTCAATCACAAGCTATATTTATCTACTAACAGAAAAAAAATTGGTTTTTTTTTAATTTCAGATAAAGCTATCATGAGTTATCCTAACCACCACGAGGACACTTTTTTTTTGAGGAGTCTCCGGAAACCAGATCCCACCGGCTGAATTTCCCAAATTTTTGGATGAAATTTTTTAAAAATATTATCGAAATGTTGCTCTTTTATGTGCAAAACGTAACCCAGGTAAGCCCTTAAATCGGGAGAACGCATAGTTCGAGCAGTTTTCGTTCGATTTACTTGAAGTTTCAAACTTGTGGCTTCTTGGATAGATTCTTTATAAAAATACACGCGATTTTTTACGATTCATCAACAATTCTCGTTTTTTATAAACGAATCGAGGCTATAACTAGGGATTTTTGAGCGAAAAAAAAATTTGTTATTCAAAATGATATGTTGCGAAAAAAAACGATATTTTTTAATAATCGTGTTTACTTCTCGAGCGTAACTAATGCAAATGATGATGCTTTTTGTTCTAGCGACTGATCCATAAAAGTTTTGCGTCGTCTTGCAGAGCCTCTAAAATTATATGTAAAAATGAAAATATTTAAAAACAAGCTTTTATTTAATGTACTGAAAAGTAGAAAACTATTTTTTCTTACCAAGTCATCTATATGTGACTATAAATAAAAACTTGGGGCGCTCAACTTTTTAAATGTTTAATTAAAGATTACATGTTTAAATTTTGAGCGCCCCAAGCTTTTGTTTATGATCACATATAGATGACTTGGTAAGAAAAAATAGTTTTCTACTTTTCAGTACATTAAATAAAAGCTTGTTTTTTTTTTTAATTATTCTTCTATATATAAATTATATTCTACTTTTTAGTCTTTACTTTTTTAAAGTCGAATCATGCAGTGTCACCTCTTAGATGCATGTTTGCAAAATTTCAGAGCTCTAAGTATTCGCGAAGTGGGTGGAATATCGATTTTCCTTTTAGCATCTCACAGAAAATCTTTTTTTTCATTTTTTTTATAGTTGAATCATGCATTGTCACCTCTTAGAT
Organism: Ophion ventricosus; assembly: GCA_963932345.1. Taxonomy (NCBI): domain Eukaryota; kingdom Metazoa; phylum Arthropoda; class Insecta; order Hymenoptera; family Ichneumonidae; genus Ophion; species Ophion ventricosus. Next base: position 5,954,273 of record OZ010714.1, on the reverse strand, counting down.
GTATGTTTGTAAAATTTCAGAGCTCTAAGTAGTCGGGAAGTGGGTGAAATATCGATTTTCAGTTTTGCTTCTCACAGAAAATCGTTATTGTTATTGATTTTTTTTTTTCAAGTTGAATCATACATTGTCACCTCTTAGATGTATGTTCGTAAAATTTCAGAGCTCTAAGTAGTCGGCAAGTGGGTGAAATATCGATTTTCCGTTTTGCATCTCACAAGTGAAGTTAAATAAAAGCTTGTAAAAATAAAGGTACCGTCGTGCCTTTTATTAACAGGCGCAACTATTTATGTATAGAAGGACCCTTTTCTTTAACTACAGAATCTTACAACAGTCTTCCAATGAAAACAAAGCCATGAGATTTTTGAGACCGAATCGTGTACATTTTTCCGTCTGTCTCTTTTGTTTTATACTACCAAATGAAACAAAATATTAAATAAATATTTTATTTATTACATAAATAAATTTATTAGGAATAAATAAAATGTTTAGTTATTAGATGATATTAAATAGATCTTGATTTAAATTATTAAATATATTTAAAATAAATTTAAATAATGGAATGCAATAGGAAAAATTTGATTTCACGAAAAAACTAGTTAATTCAAATAAAAAAAAATGGACGTATCTAGTTAATATCAAAAGAATTTTTCTGTCAGTGTAACGCCGGTAAGGGCAGCTAATAATGAAAATACAAGCGTAGTTTTCGTCTTTAGTTCAAAGAGTCTGCGTCAACTCAAAATTTTAGAGATACAATTTTTCTTCCCGTAGTTTCATATCCTAGGGTCTCAACTTCAGTTTGCAACAAGAATTTTGCAAAAAAATGTCAACATTCGACTGTGTTAAAAGGGCGTAAGTCGTATTTCTAAATCTATTCGTCCGATAAATTTCGTATGAACGGATAATTTTTCACATGCCTATCCATTTGTTAATAACAAGTGATTGAATTTGTTTTTCTTTTTGGTCTAAAAATCTTTTTAACGACAACTAAGTACAATAGACATTTGGCAGTCGAATGTATAAAGTATCGGGCGTACTGTTTTTTCTTCTAGCGTCAGCCATCTTGGATTCTTCAATTCTCAGTAGTAAGGAATAACGCAATTACGAGAATGGTTTTTATTTTATTTTTTCAGTCGGTAGTGAGCGCGCAGGATAATGGTGAGCGGTCACCCTTCCGAGTGTTGGTCCAACGTTGCGCAAGATCTCGTCGTGTTTCGACAACCAGACTCATCATTGTTATCAACTAGAAAATAATGAATTATCACGCAAGCCGTAATTGCATATACGGAAACTCTTCCAAGTTCCTACGTATATTTTTCTTCAGCCACGTTGTGGACGCACCTTCAATATTCTCGTCTCAACGGCTCGCGCGGCCTCCCATTGGTCGACCGACTTCGACTTGGCGACAGTACGGCCAATCGCGTGCACATCCCTCATTGTTTACACCCCGACTATTGGCCGGATAAACGAATTTTGTATTTTATTTGCTTGTTTTCTTTTTTTTTTCGTTCACTCCGCAAGCGTGCTTCGCACGCGAGATTAGAAATCCGAGTGGCATATGTTTCCGGTCATTTTACCGTGTTTTTGTCGTCATAATACCACTTATCAATGACCGCCTGAATCACAACAACAAAAAATACCAACTCGTTTACTTCACTAAATGTGAAAGGCATCTCGCCATCTTGCAATTTGTTAGTAACCAAATTACTCTGTCATTCCCAAAAAAAAAAAAAAATCTTACATTTCATTTTTAAAAAGTTGCTTTAAAATTCTTGTGAAGGTGTAAGCGATATAAAAAAAAAAGATTACAACGCTGTCGATGTTGCCCAAGTCTGTTGAGTAATATTTCGTTTTTTACCCGTTTGTTATTTTGTCAAGCGCGACGCCGTGCTCGGTCTCACAAGTCGGAAGATTCTAGGGAAAAGGGTGGAGGGGAGTGGGAGCAATGAAATAAACACCGAACGCCCGCCATTGAAAGATTGTTAGTCAGTTGAGTGGCCTTGAAGACATCGCGATCCATTCTTGTACATTCAGTGCCAGAATGTTTCCTGCATTGGGGAATTAACCTGAAAAGTTAGTTGCATACCGTAGACTGACACGGATTGAGTCATCCGCAGAAGCGCAATTTGTAATTGAATGAAAGACACGTCTCATTAGGGTCGCCCTTCAAATGCTTTGAAGGCTTTCGTGCGTCTCAGTGCAATGGCAAAAGATGAGAATTTAGAAATCGGGACTTTCTTTTTGACTGCGATGATACGAGCGATGCGTGCGTAGTACCTGGAGAAGGTTATAGGCACGGCCTTACATACGGATCTTGAAACTCCACCAAATTTACGATGGTGAGGGAAGGTCGGCTGAATAAATTTTTTTGTTTCTCGAAGCTGCCACTACGTGGTGTCGTTGTAGGTCGGTGTCGCCGGCGCGGGTAATAAACATAACCTTTTATTCCTGTGTTTATCTCGTGCCTGACCGATTAACTGTGTACTATTAATTCTATTTTCGTTACTATTCGTATTTGTTATCGTGCAGGTGTTGAACAATTGTGGAAACCGTGAACATTAAGTGGTCGTGATCGTGTCGACGTCGTGCGTCGAACCAAACTGTGAAACGAGCAACAAAAGTGAAAAAATAAAATACAACGCCCGCCAAGAGAATTTGAAGATGAAAAAAGAATTCGTCGTCAAAAAGAAACTGTTTAAATTAACGAAACAATTTTAAAAAAATCAGTGCGAACAATCTAACAAATATTGTTTTTTCTTCTCCTTGTAATTTCCCTAATTCCCTAACTTGTAAATAAAAAATATGTCATGAAAGGGTTATTATTAATATTTACCTTTGCGCAATGGAACTCGAGTACCCGAAAAAAGGAAAGTAGGTATAAATTATTTATAGTAATCGTTTTGAAAATACAACGTTATTGAACGTTATATGATATTGAAAGAGGAGTGACAATCAAGATTTACAAAAGAAGGTTGTCGATCAGAAATAAAAATTAAATACTTATTGGGTTTGAACCCGAAAAGTCAACGTTACGAGTCGGACCGCATACTGATGCGGCCACATAGGCACTTTTTGGTAGACAAGATTTAAGACTGATACATGTTTATAGCACTCGCTTAGAGTTATTACGCTTCTGGTGTATGGTATTGGAGGTTGTGTACATTTGACGATGAATTAACAATATAACGTGTGTACTTTGATATTGCTTTAAATGGGTAAGTCGTATTAATTCGTTGAATACGCTTAGGTTATTAGAAAGAAATCGACAATTTGTTTCCATCTCCCTTCGAGAGCACCAACCTACCGGTGGCACCCTACTTGTGGCAGCTACGAGAAACAAAAAAATTTATTTATCCATACCAGCCAAATCGTCGGAATTTCAAGACCTGTATGTAAGACCGTGGTTATATGGATGTTTTCGTCACTGGTCAAGAAGTGATGAAGACAGCTTTCTCTCGTCGCACCAATTACTGTGAGATAGGGGGGGGATTTGGTATTTGTCAGATGGGCGGAGTCTCAAAAAACATGACGGTGATAAGAGTAGTTTGGTGCAAATTTCTATGATATAATGATTAGTATTAGTGGAATTTGTGATTGGTCTGGTACCAATCCTAAACAACGCAATTTCGTGGGAGGAGAACGTATTTTGAAGGCTGGACACATTTTAAGATAGTAGTCTCGCCAAGGCGTTTTTCTATAGATTTTAATTTTATTTTGAGGACTCATTCAGGATACTATTAAGTGATTACCTGCAAAATTTTAAAAGGATTCACCGTTGTGTATTCGAGATATTGGCAATCGAAGATTGCACGGTTTTACACGTGTTCTTATGGGGAGCAGTGGAAAATTTCACATTCACGCAATAACTTCGAAATTTTTCTACAGATTTTTTTAAATTCTCAATTACAGAGGAACATATGATTTAGTGAGAAAAAAAAAATCATGAATTTTGACCGTCTAGTTTCCGAGATATGGCGATTTAAATTAAGGAATGTCCAGCGACGCTAGCGCCACGAAGCTACTGAGCAACTAGAACTAGATTACAGTAGTGTGCGCATATCTGTATACGCAGAGTATCTACGGATTCGTAGCCGGAATGGATAGTCTGATACGAAAGTGAGGGTTAGGTAAACATTATATTAGGCGTTTTCATCATAACTTTATAAGTTTGTACATCCCGATAAAATGTACAACCTATATTATAAGGATATTTCTCAATATTTCGAAGCTTTCATCGATTGAGCGGAGAATAAACGTTTCAACGTGACTGCGGCGAGACTACTACCTTAAAATGTGGCGATTCTCATACCGGTACTGTACCGCGATTTTGTAACTCGGTAGCGGCGTTTTCCGTTGTCGATAAACAGAAACAGCCAATCGCATTGACGATAAAGCAGAAAGGGTACCGTTCATTGGTTGCCGGGTGGTAACAATGACGGGTTACGTATAATTTCTATTGAAGACTTTGCCCCAAGTATAGTTTGATTTTTCGCCACCAGATGTCATATCGCCATTTGACAGATCCCAATAGAGATACCCAAGTTTTCTAAAGGGTGTATCGAAATTATCTGACATTTTAGCTTATTAATAAAATGTATTATTTAATTAAAAAGTACGAATATTTTTATCTTAATATAAGGTACAAACATGGAGGTTATGTGTGGAGCACGATATCCGATAAATGGCCGTCTCGTCTTTGTTTGCAAACGTTCACACTTCTGACGAAATTTTCAATAACATTTTGGCATAGATGCGGACTAAATTCATTAATGGTGCGCCCAATTGCTTCCTTGAGCTACGGAATGGTCTGTGGATCATTGGCATACACTTTTCCTTTCAGAAAAGCCCAAAGAAAGAAGTCCAATGGCGTCAAATCGTACGATCTTGGTGGCGAATTCACATAGCCGCGGCGCGAGATAATACGACCATGAAACTTCGTCTGCAATAACTGCATAGTTTCGCAGTGAATTTTCACAATTTCCATGCGTTGCTCGATCGTGCAATTCTCCGTGACTACACCTCAATACTTCCTGCTTCCAGTTGTCAAAGATTAGTACTCTATTTGCGCCACAAATAATATGCCGCCGCGCAATTTAAGGCAATGTGTCACACGTCCAGTCGGTAAAAATCCTACTGCCAAGTTTTCTCCTAGACGGATCATATTTCGGGCAAAAGAAGAGAAAGCGGTTGTTCGTCGTTCAACAGAGCGGAACGTGTTTCTTTTCTTTTTTCCCAGAAATCAACCGTTTCAGAAATCATTGGGAATCTGCAAATCAGCTATCTCTCTCGCACTCATGGCCGCTCGGTCGGTGTGACACTTGGCCTTAACATGCCAGGTCATATTGAGACATCCTTTATCTCCGTCGGCAAGGGATTGGCTGAGGTACGTTCGGTTGGCAAACGCTCAAGAGCTCGCTGTTTTCCGGTGTAGAGGGGGGAATTTTTCGTGATTGAAATTTTACTCGATTCGCGACCGCGAGGGTTGCTGCTATATTAAATGAGCCTAGGATAAGTCTGGAAATTGGTAAAAATCTTACGGCTAATCGTTTTCTCGTAGACCACGATCTTATGCGAGTTTTACACGACGGCCCATCACATGGCTCAGTGCGCAATGGCCACCAATGCGCGCCGGGGTAAGTTGTACGGTAAAGAGCACTTTCTTACCAACAACATTTACATGAGTCGAGTAGAAGGCGAAGCTCATTTCCTATTTTGTCGACTGCGGACTAGCTAGGTCGTGATCTTACCAATCGATTGTGTTGAATTTTGTTCCCTCTTTCGCCACAGTCACGTTGAAAAGTTTATTCTTCGCTCAATCGATGAAAGCTTCGAAATATTGCGAAATATCCTTATAATGTAGGTTTTACATCTTATCGGGATGTAAAAACTTATAAAGTAATGATGAAAACGCCTAATATAATGTTTACCTAACCCTCACTTTTGTATCAGACTATCCATTTCGGCTACTAATCCGTGGATACTCTGCATATACGGATATGCACACCCTACTGTAATCTAGTTTTAGTCTGCTCCATTCGCTTCGTGGCGCTAGCGTCGCTAGACATTGCATAATTTAAATCGCTAAATCTCTGAAACTAGACGGTCAAAATTCATGATTGTATTTTAACCACTTCGTCATAAGTTCCTCTGTAATTGAGATTTTTTTTTAATCTGTAGAAAAATTTCGAAGTTATTGCGTGAAATGTGAAATTTTCCACTGCTCCCCATAAGAACACGTGTAAAACCATGAAATCTTTGATTGCCAATCTCTCGAAAACGAAACGGTGAATCCTTTTGAAATTTTGCAGGTAATCATTTAAGGCCTTAGGCCACTCTAGAGGCAAAAAATGGCATATTTTGTGATTTTTTTTTCAGCGAAATCATAAAATAAATCGGAATTACAAAATAGAGGTTTTATTATACACGTAATTGACTATACAACATTATTTTTTCACAGCAATACATGTCAAAGTGGCGAATGTGCAGCATTTTTCCGATGACGCCTTTATTTCTGGAAGGTCAAGAGTCGGACCAACAGCTCTTATAATTTTTGAGTTATGATGAGACCCTAAAGTTTTTTCGATTATATATAAGAATAGCTATAGAAGTACGTAGGATTCTTTTGATATATTGTTTTTTGTTAAAATGGCGCACTAAAACAAAAAGTATAAAATGCCATAAGAAAATCGTCAGAAAATTGTTTATGAAAAAGGAACTATGCAATATAATAAAAAAATCCTACGTAGTGCTTCAGAAAATGTAATTATAAATATACAGTTTTAATTTCAAGTGAATCGGTTGAAATTTGTTTGAGGTATGAGTCCGGCCGACTTAAAAAATGTAGTTTTGAGATAAACGCGTTTAAAGTTAGTAGAAAGTCACGACATGAATCAAGAGGGGTTGCGCTAGAATTCGAAAATCGAGTACTTAGAGATTTTTTACACCCATAATTTTTTGGAATATAATTTTATAGGTACTAAGGTACATTTTTAATTTAAAAAATCGATTTTTGGAAAAGCCTAGAGTGGCTTAATGCCTTAATAGTGTTCTGAATGAGTCCTCAAAATTTAAAGAAAAATCTATAGAAAAATGCCTTGGCGAGACTACTACCTTAATGCGGATACGATATAATCTTCGGTAAGTCACGAAAGGAGAAATGTAGTTTACTTTTGAAATATATACAAACAAGATGGGATTTTCTTTTAAATGCAGCTAGTAAAAAAAAATAAGACGAATTAACTTTATTGAAAACTTAGCATTGGTTCTGCAAGATGTACGCAAAAAGATGTGAGCTTCAAATGGGAGGGCTGGAGGGGTCTGGCAAAATCTCACCAAATCTCATTTACGGGGAGGGGGGAACAATGAAAATTGATTCCCCCTCCCCGGTGCCTTCACATCTCGCCAGATCTCACTAAGGGGGGTCTAAATTAAAGAAAAAAAAAACCTCCCGTTATTAACGGACGTTCCCTAATACTAATTCCTTCTTTTACCATGGGCGTTTGTTATGATTACCATCGAATTTGCTCTCTGTATAAATCTCAATATGTCTTATCGCATTCCTCGGAACGTCTGCGAATATTTATTTCCTCGCCCCCATTGTTATTATTTTCATTGTGGATGTTTATATCTTAAGAGAAAAATTGTACAAACGCCTCATTCTATATATTTTTGTATAAAAAGAACATTCTATCTGCACAATTACTGTGCGCTATAATTGACGAAAAATCCTTCAATATTGCGAGCTTTATCGCCCAAGGTTAAATTCGCCAGTCCGTGGCTTCTCTCGTGCGACTCAATACCGACGTCTCAAATAAAGCTTAATAATTTGACGGTGACAACTCGAAAACGTGGCACACAATTTCATTACCACCGATGATTAGATAAATAAATAAACAATAATTCATGAGGCCGTGTTTGCTCCGAGACTCGAATAGCAACAAAAACCGAAAGGGAATAACTTTTATCAGCGCTATATTTAAAGAGCTTAAGCGGTGAGAATTTGAATTCGCGATCTGTCGTGGCAGGGTGGCAGGAAACAAGAAGAGAGAGAGAGAGAGAGAGAGAGAGAGAGAGAGAGAGAGAGAGAGAGAGAGAGAGAGAGAGAGAGAGAGAGAGAGAGAGAGAGAGAGAGAGAGAGAGAGAGAGAGAGGGAGATATATATATATATATATATATATATATAGTGATGAAACAAGAGAAAGGCAATTATTGATATCACTAATATACAAAGAGGAGGAACTGACAAACTCTTTCGTATTATCATAAAATAATATTTGACAATTACAATCAAAATTTTCTGACTGTAACTTCTGACAAATTAAGCCAGGATTTTAACGTATATCAATTTGCTTCCATGGAAAAAGAAAGTTTCAAAGTTCCCGGCGTCTTATTTCCAGAGCTTTTTTTTTTTTTTATCTATACGACTTTTATCAAAGGGTGAGCTCGTACACAAGCGCATTGGGAAGAAGAGCAGTCAACACAATTTTGCATCGAACATTTTTTTTTCAACTCTCTACACTGGCAAAAAAATATTTAATTTAAATAGGAACTATTTAAATCAAATAGGTTTTTTTCTTGTCTCACGGCCTACTACGACCCTATTTGTTTCAAATATATATTTTTTTTATTTGTTCAAGCTATTCTTTTTGAATATTAAATATATTCAAATTAAATCAATAAAGATTAGATTCAAATCAAATAAATAAAGATAAAACACGATATATCGCATGAATACGAAAAAGGAATATAGCTTCGTGACGTGAAAGTGCGGTGAAAAAAGTAAATTATTTTTTTTTTTTTCGGTAACAAGGCTGTTAAATTGAAAAAAAAGATAGGTATCGTCGAGCCTTTTATTAACAGGCGCGACTATTTATATATGTAAAGACTAACCCTTTTCCTCAACTGCAGAATGTTACAACACTCTTCTAATGAAAACAAAGCCATGCAATTTTTGAGAGACTGAATCGTGTACCATTTTTCCGCCTGTCTCTTTTGTCTTATACTACCAGATGAAACGAAATCACAGATTTATCAGGAATAAATAAAATATTTAGTTATTAGACGATATTAAATAGATCTTGATTTGAATAAATAATTATATTTAAAATAGATAATTTTAATAATGGAATGCAATAGGAAAAAAATTTGATTCCACGAAAAATCTAGTTAATTCGAATAAAAATAAATCAAATAGACGCATCTAGTTAAGGGGTTACGTGGGTATGAAAATTTTAAAAAAATCCATGTTTTTTAAATTTCATTATCTAATCGTATAATATGTTTAGAATATTCTCCCAAAGTTTTAAATCAATCGGGGTAAAAGTCTAAGAGGGGGAGCCTTTGGGAATTCCACCCATTGGGAAAGACCGGCCGGGAGCGACGCCGGTATACGCATTTCTCTCAAAACAATATTTTTGAAGTCGATGGACATGATTTCTCAAAAATTAATGCACCGATCTTATTTAAATTTTGCACACTTCTTCAAAATAGCATTGACTAGTGATTGAACGAAGGTTTTTTTTTCGATTACAACTAAATTTTCCAAGGCTATACGTAGTGTAAATTGTACCAAAAATTGGATTATTTTGCATACAACTCTGCCAAAAATTCAAATTTCAATTAAAAAAAAATCCTTCGTTCAATCACGAGCTATACTTATCTACTAATAGAAAAAATTTGGTTTTTTAATTTCAGATAAAGCTATCACGAGTTATCCTGAACAACACGAGGACACTTTTTTTAGGGGTCTCCGGAAACCAGGTCCCATCGTCTGAATTTCCCAAATTTTTGGATAAATAAAAAAAAAATATTGTTGGAATGTTGCTGTTTTATGTGCTTAACATTTTGAATAAAATAATTTATTTATGATATTTAAAAAAAATAGAGAAAATATGCTTTTTTTGGCTTCGAAACCCACGTAATCCCTGAATATCAAAAAAAAAAATCCGTCAGTATGGAAAACTCCAAAGAAAGAAGTCCAATAGCGCCAAATCGCACGATCTTGGTGGCCAATTGACATCGCCGCGGCGCGAGATAACATGACCATGAAACTTCGTCTACAATAAGTGCATTGTTTCACATTGCATTTTCACAATTTCTATGCGTGGTGCTCGATCGTGAGTTCGATGTTCTCCATGACTGAACCCCAATACTTCCTGATGCCACTTGTCAAAGATTAGTACTCTATGTTCGCCATAAAAAAAATGGCCCGCTATTTTAAAATGTCAGGTCATTTTGAGACACCCTTTACTTTAGATATGAAAATATCCTTTCAGTCACGTGCTCGAAACACTTGAAGAATGCAAATTATGTAAAAAAAAATCGCATCTTTCATCGTCATGAACCTGCTCTTAATAAAAATAATTCACAACCAATCATTATATCCACCGATGAACTTGAATGAAAAATTTCGCATAAATTTAGTAGATTAAGACATTTTCACATCTTCTCTAAGAATTCGCGGTTACGAAAATTAATTGTTAAATAATTGGCTTCATGAAAGGAATACCTTAAAAGCTCCTACGAGTAAAGTAGGAGTTTTTACATAAAAGGAGAAAAAAAAAATATGCTACAGTAGAATTAGAAATTTATAAAAGATCGTAGAACATGCATGGGGATGATTCGAATATGATACGAGGCATAATGATTTGCCTTTTGGGCCTGACGTTTGCGGGTCACCCTTTATATGATAACGATGACAATGACGAAACTGATCTAGTCTTGAATCATCGAGGTTCGTCGTTGTTGCGTCCTCTCCGCTTACTCATATCAACCAACAACTTGCACTACCTTATGTACGTCCAACTTGTAGCGAATTTACTAGCGGAAATGCACATTTTTTACGTAGAAACGTTTCATCACTCTTCTCTGATTACACGCGACATTGATAACTGCCTCTTCCCCCCAGTTATCTGCGAGAAGATACGGGCAAAAAAAAACTACAAACTAAAATCAATATCAGCTGAGAATCGGCGCGACTATTAAAAAAAAAAAAAAAAAAAAAAAAAAACAGTGACGCATCCGTGCACGCGACACAATTGCAGATGACAATCAGGTTGCAAACGCTTCAGAAGTTTACGATAAGAACAGGATTGGCGAAGGGATTATGCCTGCCCATGTTCATAGGGATTATTCCAATGATCCTTTCTCATCAGTCGACTATTTGAAGAATTTCCCGAACGTTCCTTCGCCCACTCTTCCCGTTATTTAAGGGGCCAGTCCACTTTGGAGCCACGAAAAAAAGGGTATTTTTGCGATTTTTTTTTGAGGATTTTATAAAAGATATGAATATAAAAGTTGCTGGGCTTGATGTAATTAACGGAAAACCTCATGTAATTAACGGACGTCCCCTAATAGCGAACAGGACTAAAATATATTGGATCCTCTGAGATGCGGGAATGTAGGAAAAATAGGGAAGTAAGGATATAGAAACTGGATGTGCGTGGTATGCGGTACCGAAGAGAAAAGTATAAGATACATTTGGGAGTGTGACGAAGCGAGGAAGAATATTGAGATGGAATGTGTGGAGGAAATTAGAGCACGGATAGGAGAGTATGAAGGGGTAGCGAGCTGCGAGAATGGATAGTGGAAACATTAAACGGGGAAATTAGAAGAGAAGTCGGTATGTGTTCAAGAGAATTCACTAAACTCAAAAAGACAGTTGCTGAGGAGAGGTGAAGAAACGAGAGGGAGGAAGAAGGGGCTGGAGGGGAGGGTGGTGTAAGGAATTATAGGGGAAACGGAGATTCAAGAAATAGGTAAAATTGTGTTTATATAGATATGAATAGAGGTTAAGGGCATGTATAGGGTCAACATAACCTCATAAATTTTCCAACCCAGTTTTCTCATAAATGGTTAAAATTTTTAAGGAAAAACAATGCATCAGGCTCTGGAGTATATCCTGACACAGAGCTTGACGACTTTCTTTTGCCCTAAAAATTATTCATCTTTGAGAAATCTCGGTTCGAAAATTTTAGCTATCTCTCTCGCACTCATATGTCACGTGGTACACCTTCTACTTCGCCTTAAGATAGTTGTAAGACTATGATGACGTAACGATGTTGGAGGAAAGATAAGGCGGTCATGTAAAAAGCACAATGCGTTGTACATTGGAAATACAATACAATACAATATAACGTACGGTATACACACGGAGAGAATTCAATGTTAAAAATTACCGTGCAGTAACGGTAACCAGATGACAACCCTGAAACTTCGCTTATTATTACTGAGTAAAACACAGATTTTCACGAAAATAAAATAAAATTTCTTCTTCAGATAGAAAATTTTACCAGATTTTCTAGTAAATTTTGATGTGTAACAAAATACGCAAAACTTAAATTTCAAAAATATATAATATCAGCGAAATTTTACTGTGCATTTTATTATTTTATGCCTTTCAAAAATGTCTATAAAAAAGTATCGTCTTTATAACAGTTATTTTAAGATTTATTATAAAATGTAATGAGTATTATAGGAAAATGTATTGTGCTCTCGGTAAACATTATCGTGCGCGCTACCCTTCTTGTATAGTAAAATTTTAGCTACGTATTTGAAATTTTCTGTAACGTGAGTTAAAAAAAACTTGTCGCATACGAATTATTATGCTTTTCTCACTTGTCACCACATTGAAATATATCACGGTAATTTTTACCGTGAAATTCACGACAAAAATTACTTTTTAATTCTCTCCGTGCAACATTAGTATTTGTGCGCGGATTTTGTAGTGGTACTGAATTAACCATATCTTTAATATTAAGCCTTTTATAATAGTTAATAATTATTTCGGGGGTAACAGATAGTAAAAAACGCCACCCATATCGCATATTTATATATACTTTTCGCTTATAGTTGTGTTAAGGGATCATCAAAGTGCAAAATGTTCTAAAAATCGATTTTTTTGCATTATCCGATAGTATCGACGGTTATAAACATGCTGTTCAATTTTTGGGGCGAAATTCGAATAATTTCGGTCGCTACAGCCTTTCTTAAGGCTTTAGGCCACTTTAGAGGCCAAAAAGGGCATATTTTGTGATTTTTTTTCAGCGAAACCATAAAATAAATCGGAATTATAAAGTAGAGGTTTTATTATACACGTAATTGACTATACAAAATTATTTTTTCACAGCGATACATGCCAAAATGGCGACTGTGCAGTATTTTTCCGATGACGCCTTTATTTCTGGACGGTCAACGGCCGGACCAAAAGCTCCTATAATTTTTTAGTTATGATGAGACACTAAAGTTTTTTCGATTATATATAAGAATAGCTATAGAAGTACGTAGGATTTTTTTGATATATTGTTTTTTGTCAAAATAGCGCATTTCTAAAACAAAAAGTATAAAATGCCATGAGAAAATCGTCAGAAAATTGTTTATAAAGAAGGAACTATGCAATATAATTTAAAAAATCCTACGTAGTGCCTCAGAAAATGTAATTTTAAATGTACAGTTAAAATTTCAAGTGAATCGGTTGAAATTTGTTTGAGTTATGAGTCCAGCTGACTTGAAAAATGTAGTTTTGAGATAAACGCGTTTAAAGTTAGTAGAAAGTCACGACATGAATCAAGAGGGGTTGTGCTAGAATTCGAAAATCGAGTACTTAGTGATTTTTCACACCCATAATCTCTTGGAATATAATTTTATAGGTACTAAGGTACATTTTTAGCAAAAAAAAAATCGTTTTTTGGAAAATCCTAGAGTGGCCTGAGGTCTTAAAGAAAGTGATTTCAGCAACGGCGCGAGACCTGGCGAAACTTTAAACGAGTTTTTCTCGAAATGTCGTTTTTCAAAACGGTGTGCACTCTCAAGGGAAAAGATTTCAAGCTATCGGTCTCAAATTTTGACAACATTCTTCACGTCATTCTTGATCTTGCTATGAAAGCTTTTTTTTATCTTCATATTTTTTTGAACGAAAAACTGTCGAAAAAATAGGCTAAATTCGAGATTTTTTTTTAAACCACCGCCATTTTGTCAATTTTTATTTTAAAAAAACCTCCATAGGAAGATAGCGGCTTTCATACTGATTAATAATAGTTTTACAAATTTTGTTTCAGATAATATTCACGGTCACAACCGTGTACACCGTGAGGACTCGTTTTTTTTCGAAGACATTTTCAACCGATAAAAAATGTAAAAAAATAATAATAATAATCGTTTAAAAATGTATTTTCTGTTCTTCATGAGTGCTTTGATTTGACATTAAAAAATCAGACTGATTAGCGTATTTTAACCATCGGAAAAAAATCGCGAAAATCAGCTATTTTTCGACCCGTTACACTGCGATGATCCCATAACCATGTGATGATTGCGGTGTCAATAAACTATAGGGAATTTTATTATTACCTCTTTTACTACGAGCGTTTTGTAGTAAATACCATGGATTTTCTGTAAAGATTTAAATACATGTTTTTTTTGGACACGCCGTTTCTTCATCAACGATTATGACTGCCAACGTGAATTAGGCTGGAATGATGATCCGACGTGGCTGAATTCGAGGATACGAGGCATTTTTTTTTCTATTCTCTCCACTAGCCGTACGACGAGTCGTCGATAGATAAGCCGGATCAAGAGTCTTGTTTGTCAGTTCGGATCTCATATAATCGTAATTTATAATCAGCTGGATCAAAGACTCAAAACGTCGTTGGAATAGCCAAGACATCTCCAACTACAACGTCTGCCTATGTTCCATTAATTTCCATTTTCTCCTTCATTGATGATACCAATAGGAAACGGTTCTAGAGGCGTTGATTCCTCTGTCGGAATCCAATGGAAGTGACCTATCATTGACTCGATATCAACGAACAACAAGCTGCCTCGATCATTGATCTCCATTCTTAGCAATGCATTGTAAAATGTACGGCTGACGATAAGCTTTCATGAAAAATTCTAAGAAAATTCTCTCTTATTGTTTGTGTTTGTTCAATGTTTCTCCTACCCTGCGCACCTTGCGGATGTATCGGCATTAAACGTCGCTCGCAATGCAAATGCTGCGGAATCAACCCCTCCATCCACCTTCACTTTTTCCTATGGCCAAAGCCACCGTTGACGTTTGAGATACGATAATCGTTTTGTTATTTAGCGATAAGGAAAATTATCTTTATAAGAGAGGTTGTACTCGACGCAGATCCATCAGTTACCGGCGGTGTATTTTGCACGAAGGTATATTTTGAATAATAACAAAAAAAAAGAGGAAATTGTGCAGTGTCTTTTGCGCCCTAGGAACTGTCACAATGCGACGTGAGTATAACAGCTGCGAACGAAATTTTCGCCCGTGATCGTGGCATCGTGGATATCGATATTGCGATACGATTGGGTCGGTCATTGATCTTGCGCACTGATTTTGCTTTTTGATAATCAACGCGTCTGGTGTAGTCACGCTTGAGAATGCTAAACTCAATTAAATATCGACGTTCTACTGTCCGATTAACGAACATGCGACTATCAGTGACATAAATCAAGTCCGAATTATGTCCCAGTGATTAATTAAGCAAATTATCATGGCTTCGTTTTTTTTTTTTAGATAAAATCTTTAATTTATTCATTGTAATTATTTGTAATTATTGACGAATCATTATTTTCCTAGTTTATTCATTTTGCAGTCTATTTTTCGAACAGTCAAGTTTCGGGATATTCGATCAGCTTCGCATATTCAAAAAAATGACTGTAAGCAACGCAAAAGTGTGATGGTTAAGGGGGGAAACCCCTCTAGAAGCCCGAAAATGGGTCATTTTTTATGAAATTTTTTAAGGTGATAAAATAATCGCATCATTTATAACTTTGAAATTATCTTATTACAACTTTCAAGTGTTAAATTTTTTTTTGAATAAAACAAAATGGCGGCCTTATAAAATATTCCTTTAAGCGTTTTTTGCGTGATATCGAAAATCTATTTGTCAGATTTTTTCTAGTGATCTGAAACAGAAATTGGAAATATTTTTCGATTATTGACATGTTTAGGGGAAGGATGTACCTGTAAAAATATTTAAAAAGTATAAAATATTACGTAGGCTTTTTAATCAAATTTTCATATTTTGACCATTTTCTCGACATTGTTTACCCCAAAAAATGTAATTTATTTACGCGATAACCTTAAAACTTTAGGTATATCCTTTCGATAATGTTATAGTGAGAAACTTTCCAAAATTTCAGCCAGATCGATCAATAACTTTTTGAGCTATAACATGAGCAGTTTTTGAAAATGCTATTTCGGGATAATCGTGTTTAAAGTTTCCCTAGTTCACAGCATGCGGTCCCGGTGCGCTCTCGACTATGTGCTATAACTTTGTAAATATTTCATAATTCGATTTTTCGATTTTCCAGTATATTCTCAATATATTATACTTTCGAAATATGTGAACCAAAAAAAAAATCGATTTTGTGAACATTGTAAAGGGTTTTCTCCCCTTAACACAGTTCCGCATTGACGAAAGAATCAATTCGAACATTGAATTGAGCGAAGAATTGGGAGTTTTTTTTGTTTCGACAGTACATCAGTGATAGGATTTCTATGAGGCAATGGTCAATCGAATAATCGTAATCAGCGACTGATACATTATTCCGTTGGCTGCGCTTACTCCAATATTAATGCGTAAATTATTGCAGAGATTTTACCCTAGTGCGTGAGAGCCGCAATCAATCATTTTCCCGACAATTCCTCAAGTAGCGTACATTTTTCTAGCCAATAATCGTGTCGCGTTTGGAAATTTTGATAGACTGGCTCGCTTGGCACTCGATAAACAATGCTTTATCGTGGGAGATCAATAAAAAAAAAAAAAAGATTGAGGGTCGCGATAGTCGTCCAGGAAACGCAAGTTTTTCATCACTCTCTATTCGTCGTTATCTCAATAAAAGAATTCTCACCTTGTCAATGATAAAGCATTCGTGCGGCTTCGAACGTTGCGCTTTTGGATATTCTTCTCCGTCCGTCGTATAACACAGGCGTCCAAAAAATCGATCGATTATCACTCGATGATTCTGCCTAACGCAACGTGATTTTCCTTCATGATCGCCCGCAGGTAACTGGATCCTGGCCACTTTGGTGGTAGCGATGTACGCTTCCGAAACCGCGGGAGGCACTTATCGCCATGCGAGACCAACAGAATGCCCGAGGCGCGATTCGATTCACGGATCGGTAATGTTACCTCATGAATCAGATTGTACGAAATTCTACACGTGCGTCCATGGGAAACCCGTATTTTCCCAATGCCCCGTGATGGATCAGGAGGGCAATAGGCTGCACTTCAATCCGGTATTGCAAGTGTGCGATTGGCCATTGCACGCCGGATGCGTTCGAGGAACTAAGCCAACCACCGTTGGCAAACCAACCACCGGTACGTATTTCCGGAGATTTGCGAAAATCAATTTTCTATATTTATTGGAAATACTCGAGACTGGAATACACAGGAGAGAGCTTTTAGCCTTGCACTTGCTAGCGGAGTACCTGAGAAGTGCTTGGTAAATGCTAGACCAGGATGATCCCGTGCGGAAATTGAGTTCGGGCTTTGATCGGGCCTATCTTAATTTTCAATAACTTTATTAAGGACCTAGTCTGGAAGCCTCACATGGGTCATCAGTGGCAGGTCACACCTTGTTACCGAGAGCCATTAAAGCCAAAATAACTAGGACCTTTAAAATTGCCTCAACGGTGCCTCATAACAAATTATTGCAGCCATATGCGTACGTGCGTGTGTGTGCACTGTGAAAAAGAAAGTTGTTATTTCCATACATTTGAGGCTTAGAATTTTGTCGTATATTCTAACACGTTTGATTCCGCGTTATTCCAATGAACGCGCTGCATGTGTGTTGGTTCAAGGCATCACCGCTCGTCTACTAAATGCATAGTTTAATTATATTCAATCGATCTCGATACTTATTGTGCTATAAATTATTTAGTCAAGCAATTTATACTGATTTGCCTCTATAATAGTAAAGTCTCGTAGTATTGGAGAAATCGCTACTAGGGAATATACAACTACACCTCTTAAAGGCCCTTACTTGGTCTCCTTACTTAGACTCTAGTTTTAGTCAACCTGCCTAGCCTACCTTTCCCTAATACGGGCCCTGTCCAGCTCTTTTACGGGAAACCCTACTATCGAATCCACAAATAATCCATTGATGGTCCCGAATTGTATTAGGTAGGTGTGGGGAGGAGGTAGGAGGTAGGAGAATGTTGAGCAAGTTTGAAATTATCGCCCTGTAATTTCTTAACAGTCTGCCGTGTCAAAATGAAACCTACTTTGGTCAATAGGAAATTTATCTGGGGGAAAAAAGTCTGTAGACGAAATTCCTATTATCCTTATTATTTCACAGATAATCGCTCTGAAATGACTAAGGCCATACTTGCTCAACCTGCCCTGATAGTGGGGTAATTTGAGAATGAGTATGAAGTAAGTTGGGCAAAATAAGAATTGCATAAAAAACATCAGACGTATGCAAGATGATTTGGTATAATACAGTAATAAACCAACAGTTGCTTGTTAATCAGTTAGGTTTTGAAACATTAACATTAATTGCAATGAACTTTGAAATATTTTTTCTCATACAATGGTAGAAGAAAATCTTTTAATAACGTTTTTTTTTACTTTTGGGTGCAAAAATAATGAAATGTCCCGTGTTACCGTCTCGTGTGCCGCATGGTAACGGGCAATAGTCTGTTGTGTTTCCCCTCCCCCATACCTCTCTTTTCGTCATTCGATGCACCTGTGTGCGGTGCTTAGTTTTCCAGATATTTCGATTGCCCAACTTACCCGACTGCTCGACATGCCCCTCCCTATCCTATAGCCTTGTTTTTACGAAGTGTAAGACCGATTTCGCTTATCACTGATCCCCAATGATCCAATGACAACAACGAGGTCGTAGCGATAATTGACGAATTGTGATTCGACAGGCACGTGGCCAACATGGACGAACATAGTGACCGGAACATCCAAAGTCAGTACCGACGAGCCCGGTACTTCGTCAACGAAGCCGAGTCCGACGCCAGGTCACGGTACGAACATCCGCATGCCCCACGAGTACAACTGTAGTCTATACTACGAGTTGATTAACGGCGAGAAAGTCCTCAGGGAATGCCCACGCGATTTGCACTTCAGTCCGACTCAGTTGGTCTGCAAAAAGCGGAAGTATGCCGGCTGTGAGCCGGGTACACCAACGAATCCTTCGTGCGGCATTCCATGCGGTGACGTTCCCGACGGATGGCTCATCCCTCACGAGTGCTTGTGCGCCTTGTACTACAGGTGTCGTAACGGTGATTTGATTCGTCAGGAATGCTCGAGCGGGCTTCACTTCAACGCGAAACGCTTCAGCTGTGATTATCCGGAGGCAGCCGGATGCGAGCCGTTACCAACGACAACAGAAGCAACTACCGCAAAACCCACCACGAGCGTCATTCCTTCCCAGTGTCCGCCCGATAATTCCGGCGGTACCATACAATTCCCCCATCCAACCAACTGTTCACTCTTCTACAAGTGCGACAACGGCAAGAAGCAATTGTTGCAATGTCCAAACGGTCTACACTTCAATCCGGTCATACAGATGTGCGATTGGCCGGATAGCGCGGGATGTACCGCGACGACCGAGCCAGCAGGTACCAGCGATGATGAGACCCAATCGACCATACCGAGCTTAGAAACTTCCACCAAAGTAACCACCGCGGAAGCCACCGTTGCTACACCAAGTAGCGAGCTACCCAATGAGTGTCCTACCGAGGACACGGGATCTATTGTCCAACTGCCATATCCGTACAATTGTTCGTTGTATTACGTATGCGAAAATGGTGAAAAAGTATTGCAGGCATGTCCACCTGGATTGGAATTTAGCCCGGATTTGCATACCTGCGATTGGCCGGAAGTGAGTGGCTGCTTAGCGAGTACGACGACCAGGCCGGAAACAACGACGACCGAAGCTACACCAAAACCTACATCCGGAAGTGAGACCGAAGCTACGCCAAAACCGACAACTGAAAGTGAGACTGAAGCTACGCCAAAATCTACAACCGTAAGTGAGACCGAAGCTACGCCACAACCTACAACCGGAAGTGAGACCGAAGGTACGCCAAAACCTACAACAGGAAGTGAGGCCGAAGCTACGCCAAAACCCACAACCGGAAGTGAGACCGAAGCTACGCCAAAACCCACAACCGTAAGTGAGACCGAAGCTACACCAAAACCTACAACCGGAAGTGAGACCGAAGTTACGCCGCAACCCACAACCGAAAACGCGACCGACGCTACGCCACAACCCACAACCGAAAGACCGACAGAAGTTACGCGAGAGCCAACAACTGGAATTGCGACTGAAGCTACGCCAGAACCCACAACCGAAAAGGCGACAGAAGCTCCACCTCAATCGACAACCGAAATAGTGACAGAAGCGACAGCACAACCCACAACCGAAAGAGCGACAGAAGCTACGCGACAGCCAACAACCGGAATTGCGACTGAAGCTACGCCAGAACCCACAACCGAAAAGTCGACAGAAGCTCCACCGCAATCCACAACCGAAATAGTGACAGAAGCTACAGCACAACCCACAACCGGAAGTTCGACAGAAGCTCCACCGCAACCCACAACCGAACTAGTGACAGAAGCTACAGCACAACCCACAACCGCAAGCACAACAGAAGCTAAGCCACAACCAACAACCCAACGCGAGACGGACGCTACACAGAATCCTACAACCGAACCATCCATCACGGTTTCCACCGTTGGTACCACATCGAGCGAGCTGCCGAATGAGTGTCCCTCCGAGGATACGGGACCGGTAGTCAAATTACCACATCCGTACAATTGTTCGTTGTATTACGTATGTGAAAATGGTCAAAAGGTACTGCAGGTATGTCCGGAAGGATTGGAATTCAGTCCAGATCTCTATATCTGCGTTTGGCCGGAAGTGAGCGGCTGCATGGCGAGTACAACTGCCAGGCCGGAGAGGCCAACGACTGAAGCAGTGCCAAAACCCACAACCGAAAGCGAGACCGAAGCTTCACCAGAACCCACGTCCGAAGTTACACCAAAGCCTACAACCGAAAGACAGACCGTAGCTACGGCAGAGCCCGAGACCGGAAGCTCGTCCGAAGGCACGACAAGACCTGTGACCGAAAGTACCGTTAATATTGTCGAAACCGAATGTCCTCCTCATAATTCAGGAATGGCCGTACATATTCCACATCCTACCAATTGTTCATTGTATTACAAGTGCGACAACGGTGCGAAAGTGCTTCAAGCTTGCCCGGCCGGTTTGGAATTCAATGCTGCCAAGCAAGTGTGCGACTGGCCTGATGAGGCTGGCTGCGTCCCCTCGACGACCGTATTACCGAGCACCACGAACGTCCCAGTTACCCCAAGCAAAGCGCCCGAAACTACGGCTACAACTTCTCAACCACCGAGCACGGAAGTGCCGGTTACATCACCGCAAACGACCACCCCCGCCATTGAATGTCCACCAGACGCGGACGGTCGCTTGATGTCTCATGAGACGAATTGCTCGTTGTATTACGAGTGTGAGGGAGGCCAGAAGATACTTCAAGAATGCACACCTGGACTGCACTTTAGTCCGGACCTCGAGATATGTGTTTGGCCCGCGAATGCTGGTTGCGAGTCGACAACGTTATCTCCAACTACCCCATCGGTCGTTGCTGAGGTGACCAGTCAAGCTTCCGCGATCCCCGAAGATACCGTAAACGGGGGTGATAAGGGTTGCATCGGTACGTGTCCCGCACGGGATCCCGAAGATTATACGGTTTTATTGCGAAACAAGGATTGCACCAAGTTCTGCAAGTGCAGCAATTCTGCAGCTTACGTTTACGATTGTCCGGTCGGTCTTCACTTCAACTCGATGAGTTCCGTATGCGATTTTCCTCAGAACGCTCAATGCGAGCTTGACGACGGTCAATCCGAACCCACGGATAAAACGGTCCGGGAATATTGACCGGAATGAAACGAAACGTCCGAGCATCGTTTCTTGTCTCACAATAATCTAATGGAGGATCAACGGATGAAGGACCACTAAAGTCGTAAGACGATTTCAACGAAACGAAGTGGATAACGGTGGATTTTTCGAATCTACGATAAGATTTATATTATTGAAAATATAGTTTTAACGTGATATATATATACTATGTACTAGCGTCCGCTCGTGGCTTCGACCGGGTGGAGTTTGGCTTGAAGCTATTAGGGTCTCAGGGCAGGGGCGTCTCTGAACAGATAACATTAATATTGAAAAAAGACAAAATAATGACGATTCATCCAAAAATAAACCTCACCAAAACTGTTTAGTACGAATAAAAATAACTCATCAAAATCTATTTTCCATACAAATTTTTACATCCCATTTAACCCTTTGAAGCATACATTTTTCCTTACGTGCAATCAGCTCAAAACTTTGTACTCGGGGGTTTTCGGGGTCGCTGATTACAAATCTGCACTCAAAATTTGAAAATTCAAGATGGCGGATCCAATATGGCAGACCACAAATGCAAAAATTGTTTGATGAAAGCAAAAGTTGGTACTCGGGGGTTTTCGGGGTCGCTGATTACAAATCTGCACTCAAAATTTGGAAACTCAAGATGGCGGATCCAATATGACGGACCAAAATGCTCAAAGTAGCTTGATGAAGATGAAAATCCATATGCAGGGGTTTTTTGAGTCGTTGAATTCGAATCTCAGTTCAAAATTGAACAATAAAAATGGCAGTTCCAATATAGGATAATGAAACACAAATCTAGCTTGGTCACTGATACTAATCTGAGCTTATATTTAAAAATAACTGGTGAACTGAAACATAAAATTCTCTTGATGGAGAGGAAACTCGGTGCTTTAGGGTTATTGAAGTCGCTAATTTTGAAACCAGTCAAAATATATAAATTTAAAAAGTTCTAAATTAAAAATTAAAAAAGAAACTCGCCACGTCCTCGCCGTTAGCTCCGGGTAATGCTAAAAGCGTAATTCTATTAGAAATTCAGTATAACAGAATCAACATATTGAGCAACTCCGATGTTTTAGTAATTCCAGTAAAATCTCCGGTTTTGGTCCGCCATATTGGATTCGCCATTTTGAATTTCTGGATTTTGAGCTCGAATTCGTAATCAGCGACCCAAAAAACGTCTCTGAATTCATTTTTTGTGTATGGTTTACCTGCTAGATTAGGCACAATTACATTTATTGTCTAAAAAACGTGTTTTTTTTGTACTGTAGTGATGATCAACATCCAGTAAGTGCAACATAAGCCCTTAATAGTGATATTGTAGTAACAATTGATCTCCTAACATCCTAATTATACATTTACATTCGTCGTTATGCGCTAAAAAATTTTTTTATTCAAGAAAAACAGAGTGGAAGTAGGTGACATACCAGTATGTCACTATGCTTCAAAGGGTTAATCCTTTTAGGAGTTGACTTTCGAAAAATCCTTTCTCAGTGCACCTCTACGCTCTTTAAAGGACATTTCTCCGTATTTCATTAAGATTAAATCAGAGAATTCGATTTTCTTATACAAACTTCAACATCCCGTTGTACCCCTAATGAGGGGTTGTTTCATTATTTGTTTTGAAAAAAGATTATACGGAGTTTCAAGTTGATACAACAATTTTCCATTCAAACTTTTCCACCTTAGGAGTTGATTTTCAAAAAACGCTTTCTTACAAGGAGAATCATGCAAGTGTCCGCCTTCGATTTTGTTGAAACTCATATATGTGATAAAGTACTGAGAACTATTAAACACGTATTTTTTTTATGGACGGAAAAACGTCTTTAAGGAGGGGCCCTCAAACTGCGAATGGAAGCCAACTCAGAGGGGGTAGTTCACCCTCAAGACAAAAGTAATCATTTTTAAACATGAGAAAACATTAAATTGTAGTTTATAGGAATATTTTGAATCTGCAAATACATTTTAAATACAGAAAATACGACTGTCATGAGCAAATGCATGTTAGAGGCGCTTGACCCCCTTAAGTTTGCTATCCGGCAAAAACGCAAAAATACGTGAACTTGAATTTTGTTCCTCCTTCAAAATTATACCTGTTTTATTCATTTTCATGCAGCCCCCTAAGTGTGGGGTGAGAAAAAAGGCAAATGGAGGGGTGGTTCCCCGCTTAATTAAATTTTTTTTTCAACACTTCTATAGAGGATTTTTAATCGCCTCAAACGAGAAGAATTTTATTAGGACGTTGAATAAGTTCTCGCTTTTTTCCAAAAGACGGCGTTACCCGAACTGCGTGGGTGTAATTTAAGATGGTTACGCATCTATAAAGAAGTACTATCCGCAAGCTTGAAATTCAGTGTATGTCATTTCGCCCAAGAGTCAACAACTTTTTTTCATAGAGTTAAACATGTCGAAGGCCATAGCCGGGTAAGTAGGGAAAAATTGCCCCCGCATTTTTTCCAGCGAAATTTGGAGTATATTCTGAGATATGAAAACAACAAATTTTCTGAAAATTTCATCCCCGTCAACGCAATGGTTTTAGAAAAATGATTTTTTTTTATATATCGAAAAAAAAATTTTTTTCCGGAAACGATTCAGTGGATCGATTTGATTTTTTTTTTGGTACTTGTTACGATCAAACGTGTTACGAAATAAAATTATAGAACATCTTGCGAAAGATTAAGGTTTGAAAACAAAATAATGTTCCTTGTTTTATTTTTTTTTTACTGTAATCCACTTGGGGTACAATAACGAACATTTTTTCATATAATCTTTGGGCACCTTATTAGATTATATAATTTTTTCAAAATGATCGGTTTGGTACGCCACAGTGAAAAAAAAAGAAACAGACTTTATTGATATATTTTAGTTATATATCTGTACTGATATATTTAGTTATATATATACAATATAAAATTGTTAGTTTAATTAACAAATTGAACTGAGAAACCCTCATGTGCGTCCTTGAAAATTTCAATCTTCATCGCTGTCCTCTTCAATTACTACATTGGTATCGTCACTTTCGAACAGTTGACTTAATATGTGGGCCGGCTTGATGATTTTTGATGAATATCGCCCATGGGCTACATAATATATGATTGCAGCGATATGCGAACAACAACCAACAGTTCTTTTGCCGTTAGCACACTCACAAGCATATCATGTTATTCCCACACATCCATTTTTATTTGGATCGTATTCCACGAAACACCGGTATACTTTTTTTCCAATGTGTTGAGACTGAACCAGAACTTTTGAAGATTAAAATTTTCAAGGACGCACATGAGGCTTTCTCAGTTCAATTTGTTAATTAAACTAACAATTTTCTATTGTATATATATATAACTAAATATATCAGTACAGATATATAACTAAAATATATCAATAAAGTCTGTTTCTTTTTTTTTCACTGTGGCGTACCAAACCGATCATTTTGAAAAAATTATATAATCTAATAAGGTGCCCAAAGATTATATAAAAAAATTTTCGTTATTGTACCCCAAGTGGATTATAGTAAAAAAAAATAAAACAAGGAACATTATTTTTTTGTCAAACCTTAATCTTTCGCAAGATGTTCTATAATTTTATTTCGTAACACGTTTGATCGTAACAAGTACCAAAAAAAAATCAAATCGATCCACTGAACCGTTTCCGGAAATTTTTTTTTTTGATATTTAAAAAAAATTCATTTTTCTAAAACCATTGCGTTCACGGGGATGAAATTTTCAGAAAATTTGTTTTTTTCATACCTCAGAATATACTCCAAATTTCGCTGGAAAAAATGCGGGGGCAATTTTTCCCTACTTACCCGGCTATGGCCTTTGCTGCCAAAAAAAAGAGTATTTGCGGGGAATTTTACTGCACTACTTAATTTTTGAAAATCTGCAGCTGAAGCATACATAATTCTTGTTGAGACTTACTGTGACTATGCCCTGTCGGAAACAATATGCAGAGATTGGTTTAGACGCTTCAAAAATAATGATTTTGATGTTGAAAATAAAGAACGCTCTGGCGCACCGAAAAAGTTTAGAGACGAAGATTTGGAGGCATTACTTCGTGAAGCCTCATGTCAAGCGCTAGCTGAACTTGCAGAATCATTGGGAGTTGATCACACAACAGTTTCGAAATGTTTGAAAGCATTAGAAATGATTGAAAAGCAAGGACATTGGGTGCCGTACGAGTTGAAGCCGAGAGACGTCGAACGGTGTCTTTTCACGTGTGGACAGCTGCTTTAACGGCAGAAAAGGAAAGGTTTTTTTGCATCGGCTCGTGACTGGCGATGGCAAATGGATACACTACGATAACCCTAAGCGTAGAAAATCGTGAGGTAAGCCCGGCCATGTATCAACATCGTCGGCAAAGCCGAATATCCATGATTCCAAACTTTTGCTCTGCATTTGGTGAGATCAGCTGGGTGTAGTTTATTATGAGTTAGTCAAACCGAACGAAACCATCACGGGAGATCCCTATCGACTAAAATTGATGCGTTTGAGCCGAGCATTTAAGAAAAAACGGCCGCTCTTTGAGCAGAGACACGACAAAGTGATTTTGCAGCATGACAAAGCTCAGCCACATGTTGAAAAACCGATGAAAACCTACTTGGGAACGCTTAAATGGGAAGTCCTACCCCACCCGCCGTATTCACAAGACACTGCCCCTTCCGATTATCACTTGTTCCGATCGATGGCACATGGCCTGGCTGAGCAGCACTTCCATTTTTATGAAGATGCCAAAAAAATAGACCGACTCGCAGCGACTGAATCATTGAACGAACCTGGAAACGTGAACAGCAAGTTGAATAATTGCTCAGAAAGGCAGCGGTTTTGAAGTGTCCATTGGAAAATAGTATTTTTTAAATTATTGTTCCTCCGTTCGTAGTATCGAAGTATCAATCAAATGTCATTTGCCGAAGATTGCTCCAAACACTGCGCAGTCCAACATTTGCGAAACACTTTCGAAATATTGTCCACTGAATTCGAGATGTAATGAAAATAAAAATCGAGAGCGTCAGCTCGGTAAATCGAATTGTTATATTGTTATTAAAATATATGTGGAAGCTTACGCGATACACGTTCTTTCTATTAATGATGTATCCGAGTGGATACTCGCAGATGACGCGATTAGGGATCGAGTGCACACAGCTGATTGGCTACCGAAACATCACACGATGCGACCCGATATCACGTATTAATTTTTTTGTACATTATTCGTGATGAATAACTTCATGATTCTTTCTTCTTAGGGGCAATTGGCACGTTTTCCGATTGTTCAGGCGTTTCCAGCTTCATACTTACTCAGCTACCGCGGACATATTTGTATCACCGAGCTTCTCGAGTGCGCTTAGAAGTCTTTTTCTTCATACTCTTATCACTGAATACGTATCATGTCCGGGAGTTCAAATCCCAGCGGGGCTTCTCGGCAAATTCCTCTCCGGATGATGACGCGCAACTTTCTCGTTGTTGATTGTGATTTTTTCTGGTTCGTTCGTTGATATCAAGTAATCGGGCTTTCGGAAAGCAACTATTTCAACGTATCAGGCGTGCATCTCCATTTTCAAATTTTGCGTCTGTGCTTCTGCGACAAACGTTGGAAGTTTTGGGGTATTCCATGTCGCTTTCCGTATCTGTAATGAATACGAATAAATCTATGAATAAAGATAGAAATCATTAATTGGATTGTGAAACAAAGTGATGTTTGACTTTTTTTTGTAAATTTTCCCGTGCAGAAATTGTCGTAGGGATCCAATTGGATTCCCATACTTGTTCCTACTTCCTGATGGGGATCCGATGGGTCATCGCATTGGATCCCTATACTAAAACGTCACGCTCGTACATTGGATTTTAATCGGGATTCCTTATTAGAATCGAATGTACGAATCTAATTTAAATCCTAGACGATTGCCACATTATCGAACAGAATACCATACGATTCATGATATTAAAGTTTACATCTTTGAAACGCAACGAAAATAATCCCTATTTCTTTTTGACATCTCAAATCTACGGCAAACTTTTCAAAAGATTTTCCTCAGATACGTACAACTCAAATCTATCGAAAAAAACTTTGGATAGCAATAAAAATGGAGAATAACGAAAATAAAAAAGATTTTTCATTGCATATCAACGATGCGAACTTCAACAGCATTGCAATTCTTGATGAATCCTATCGCATTCTGTACGTTAAATTTTCGAAACAAAATATATAGGTATACAAAATGAGTGGATTTTGAAAAAGTATAAAACTTATGTCAAAAATGAATGAATCGATTAAAAAAGTACATCGAAGCGTGCGGGTTATGTTTCAACACGCCAAGTTTTTTCGCGTGACTTATTCACATATTTTCGATTCGAACGTGGTAAGAATTCTCAAACGGCGTTAATCGGGGTACAGTGCAGAATCAAATTGGATGCCAATGAGGACTTCCTATGCGCGGGATCCCTAACAAATCCCTATAGAGATGTAAGTGCATCTTGGGACTCCCCAACAAATTTGTGAACGGGATCACGAAAGGATATTTTTTATGGGAAGAGCCAACAAATTACGATTGAGAATTTCAAATAAAAACTCTCAAACGACTTCAATCTGAAAATAACCACGGCATCCACTTGGATTCCAATGTGGACTCCCTACGTGCGACGTCCTTATCAAATCTCTATGGGGATGTGGTAGGATCTGGGGACTCCCTAACAAACTTCTGTTTGGGTTCTTTTTAACTTTTCATGTTACGCCCATTGTTCGTACGTCTTTGAGGACTTTTACCACACCTGTTGCACTTTTTTCCCACATTTATGAGAGACGACATCACCGCACTTAGTGCACTACTGTAACACGTTTCCACGAGGGCACAGGGAAACTGTGGAAAACCTGTGCCGATAGGGGTAGGCCCAAAAGGGACGTCCAAAAGGAAAATCTAGATGCGCTGTATCAATACCTATCCGAATCGTCCCCATGTATGTTCCACGATCTTGTTTCGTTTTTGAGAAGAAAGCATTTCTAAAATTTGTTTTCGAGTTTTCCTGTAGCATTCGTTTTTATTTATTTTTTCTCTTCTGTGTGTGTACTTTCCGTTTCAAAGTTTATCAAAGCAACTGAGAGTCATTTAGACTAGAATAAGTATTTTTTCTTATCACATTCTTATCGAACGTGGTTTTTAAACTTTTTATCAAAATTTAAAGCATTTAAGTCAATGTTCAGGTGGTCATTGATTTATTGCTTAACGATGCACTTCATGACGATAATACAAGTAAACAAAAAATCGTAAGGAAAGTATATACGCAAACGAGAAAAATAGAGAAAAATCAAGCGGTTGAAGTTATTTACCTAGATTTGCCAGTTACTGTATAAAAATGTTTAAAGAGATCCAGATATTCCTTCAAATCACCGGCTACGATGATGGTGTCGGAACCCGCAGAGCCGTCTATCAGCTCTTGATCGCCGAGTACGACTAGAGGCTCGAACATCACAATGACGAGAAGAAGCGACGTGACGATGATCACGCCCAAGCTGGTAATCATCTTTCGTAGTCTCGTCATCCTGAAAAAATCGAAAATTCCTCATTGCTATTGATTTTCAAGCTGAGTATTACACCAGTGAAGCCGCTAACTTTCACCCTTCATCTTTCGGAATCGTAATATTGTCAATTGAGGACGATTATGAATCGCCGATTTTTATCGAACGAAGACAAAATTAACAATCTCCATAACTTCAAAATAAATGGATCAAATAATCCAATAAACATCAATGCATACAAAAAAATATGAGGATGATTTCATCTTTGAATAAACGGCAACAATTTTACGTACGATTTTGATCGTATCCACGATTATCCTTATCCATCGTTTTTCATCGTTTTAAGCAATTACTAAAATTAATTCGATTCGATAATAATAACGGGGTAATCGTCAAATGAGATAAGTGCCGGCTCACGGTATCGCGTCTCACGATATCGTCGAAACTAGAGGCGTCGGGAAGAGTTTAAAGTTCAGACGATATATGTTGGCAACGAGCATGACGGAGATAGACAAGTGGTCGTGAAGTTTCTCGTCCTTTGCTCAGACGTGTATTATTCCAAGCTTGAAGAAAAAAAAGATAAGGCTCAAGTTTACGAAGTGGTATCAACGTTTGATTCCCTTGATGTAGAAGCGCGCGATCCGATAGTAGTGATGGAAATTAAGGATAACACGATTCGCGCAGATTATCTTCAAATTCGTCGTGATAGACCACGAAACGAGAGATAATGCTTCAAACCACGGTGTATAAAAGAAGCGATTCCTTGAGAAGTTCACATATTCGGCTCAGACCAGATTCGTTGAGTGCGTTTATTTGTATATTTGTATAGTTATTCCCAAGGGTGCCAGGATGGCACGTATTTCACGTGAGTAATTCTTCACTTGACGAATTAAAAAAATAAGCGCACGATCGCTAAGGATATTCGACGTATAGAGTGACACTTTTCTCTTCTTCTGTATCGAAACAGCGATGGGTGCAACATTCCTGAGCGTTTTGGTGATAGGAACGCTGCTGGTCGTGGCAGATGGAAAGGTCGTCGATCTTGACTACCCAACGACGTGTCCAAAAAAAGATCCGATGGACTACGTGGTAATGCTACCCCACGAGAGCGACTGCACCAAGTATTACGCGTGTCAGCGAGGCAAAAAGATCCTCAGGTCTTGCCCGATCGCCGACAAAGAGAACGGCGAGAGATTGTTCTTCAATCCAGAAACTCATACATGCGACTGGGAGTCGAATGTCGATTGCGAGCAGCCTGAACCGACCCTGGCCATGCTTCGGAAAATATTGCCCGTCCCAACCAAGTGTCCGAAAAAAGATAGCAAAGAATACACCGTTCATCTTGAGCACGAATCCGATTGCACCAAGTTCTACAAGTGCCAATTTGGAAAGAAAATTCTCCAAGATTGTCCCTGTACCGAAGACGGCACCAGACTGTACTTCAACAAGACTGAGCAAGTTTGCGACTTTTCGTTCAACGTCGATTGCGAGTCCGAACCGTGGCAAGCTACGCCTTGCCCTCCAAAAAAAAACGAGCTCGAGCTGACATTGTCAACGCTTCGGAAAATATTGCCCGTCCCAACCAAGTGTCCGAAAAAAGATAGCAAAGAATACACCGTTCATCTTAAGCACGAATCCGATTGCACCAAGTTCTACAAGTGCCAATTTGGAAAGAAAATTCTCCAAAATTGTCCCTGTATCGAAGACGGCACCAGACTGTACTTCGACATGACTGAGCAAGTTTGCGACTTTTCGTTCAACGTCGATTGCGAGTCCGATCCGAGGGACGCTACGCCTTGTCCCGGAGGAGACAATCCCAAACCCCCTCCTGTGATCCCAGATACAACTCAGAGAACCACGCATCGTACAGAGCCTACCACGCATCGTACAGAGCCTACAACGACTAAACGACACCCAAATCCAGGACCAGGACCAGCTTTGGGTTGCAGAACGACGTGCCCGAACAACGATCCCCCGAATAGAATTACCCCCCTACCACACAACGATTGTAGAAAGTGGTGCAGATGCCAAAATAACTTGGTTACCGTTCACGTCTGTCCGGATGACTTCCATTTCAGCCCGACACTCGGACGGTGTACCACACCGGCGGAGGCGGGATGCAAACCGATCGACGAACCGCTCATGAACATTTTGGGTTACAACGATCGTTTCGAGTGGTAAAATCATGCAGTGAACGCAGCAAAATGGAAGTACGCCTCGAGGCAAAAAACGTGAAAGCTGCTAATTGCAATTATCCATAACTGGAAATTAACGTCTCTTTCATTATCGAATACGTATCAACACTTTTCATGATACCAATATGGGAACGGTACACTATGGCATATTCGTGGAGTCAGAGAAACGGTCTCTGTCAGCTTACTTCCGGTTTCAATGGCATAAGTCCCAGGGTGGACCTACCTCCTCGTTCGCTTCTTCTGGCCTTTTCGCAAGAACCTTTGCAAATGTCAAGAATAAATGTCAGTTTGTGAATACAGCAACGCAATAAATATTTACAAACAAAAAAGCAAACGTACTATCTATATTTTCCTACCACTTGGTCGTGTAAGCGATAGAGATCGAGATTTGGATTCTATTCTAAATGGATCATCAATGATCCCGTACGGTTCGTGTCATTTCGTTCCGGTGGTTACGAAGTTGTATCTTTTTTGCGATTCCGATATACCATATCTGATTGTATCCACATAAAAGCTCAATCGTTCAAGCTTATATCGCACCAGATTAAATTAAATGAAGTCTCCTAAAACTGATAAAACGATATGTTTTTTTTTAGTAATCATTGCACAATTGCGTGAGAAATTATGAAATTTTATCACGTCCACGCGTAAGTTACTTTTAAATCATATAAAGATCTGGAAAAAGATCGGATACATTTATGTATCGCGAAGATCTCTTGGGTCTTATATATATATTTATATATATATATATATATATATATATATATATATATATATATACATATATATATATATATATATATATATATATATATATATATACATATATATATATATTAGGTGTATGACTTAATTTTTACAGATTTTTTCTTCGAGCCTAAAATTATATTTAAAATAGAAATATTTTCGCGGTCTTTTGTGGTTTTGAAAGGATCAGACGCAAAGTTTCAGAACACCGAACGACAAGTCTACGTGAGTTACATAAATTCTCAGAATAGCAGAGTTTACGATGGCAACTGATAAACAGCACATTCGGCACTGCATTTTATACGAATTCCAACAAGGAAAACATGTTTCTAAACCACGGGAATCAATTTGTAGTGTTCTTGGTGCCGACGTTGTGTCTTATGAAACGTGTAATTATTGGTACAAACGTTTTAGAAGTGGTGATTTCGACCTTAGCGACCAGCCGCGCCCTGGACAGCCTCAAAAGTTTGAAGATGCGGAATTGCAACCTCTACTGGATGAAGACTCAACGCAAATGCAACAAGAGCTTGCAGCTCAGTTAGGAGTCACCCAAACAGCTATTTCCAAGCGTTTGCACCAAATGGGAACAATTCAGGAATGTGGGTCCCACATGTGTGTGCCTTTCATTGCTTGTCCGGGAACAAAAAAAAAAGGATTTCTTGTGGAAAAATTGTGACGGGTGATGAATAGTATATTTTTTTCGAGAATCCCAAATGTAAAAAGTCATGGGTAGATCCCGGGCAACCCAGTACATCGACGCCGTAACAGAACATCCACTTAAAGAAGGTTCTCCTGTGTATCTGGTGGGACATGAAGGGTGTGCTCTATTACGAACTCTTGAAAACTGGTCAGACGGTTACTGCGGAACGCTACGGCCGACAATTGAACAAACTGAGCGAAGAACTTGATCAGAAAAGGCTATTTACTGGGCAAGGAAGCAGGCAAGTTATACTGCTGCATGACAACGCTCGACCTCATGTTGCTCGCGCGACTCAGAAGACCCTCTTGAACTTGGGATGGGAAGTTCTCCCGCACGCGGCATATTCACCAGACTTGGCCCCATCCGACTACCATTTTTTGCGGTCAATGGAGCACGCCTTAGTGGATAAACAGTTCAAAACGCTGGACGATGTGCGTAGATTCGTCGATGACTTTATCGCTTCGAAGCCTGCAAGTTTCTTTCGCGACGGCATTCGTATATTACCTGAGAGATGGCGCAAGGTCATAGAAAACGATGGACAATATTTCCAAGATTAAGTTCGTTGTTCTCTATTTTTTTATATTAAATAAATTTGCTGAAAAATCGGTAAAAATTAAGTCATACACCTAATATATATATATATATATATATATACACGAGGTGTGTAAACTAAGTAATGAGACTGGCAACGTAGCGTTCGATCTGGCAACAGTTGGGATACGGGACTTGAAGTGGCGCCAGGTGAATATGTGATACGCCTTCAGTACGAGTTTGAACTCGCTAGAGCCATTTGGTAGTCCGTAGCGATTTTTTTCATGAAACAGTTTTTTCTAGCGCGGTCGAAAAATGAGTACCATCAATTTCGAGCAACGGTGTGCTATGGGGTTTTGCTTCAGACTTGGGCACAGTGCAACGGAAACTTTGGCAAAAATTCAGCAGGCCTACGGAGATAGTGTTGTGTCAAGGGCCCAGATTTTTCCGTGGTTCAAGGCATTTTTAGAAGGAAGAGAGTCGATTGAAGATGAACCACGCAGCGGAAGGCCTTCATCTTCAAGAACCGATGAAAATGTCGACGGAATTTCGGGATCTTGTGCGTTCAGATCGTCGATTGACAGTCAGAATGATCGGGGAAGAGTTGCAGTTGACTCACACCACCGTTCATCAAATTTTGACCAATGAATTGGGGATGAGAAAAATTGCTGTCACACAGTAATTTAAATAAACGAGTTTTTGCCCAGTAAAAACGTTTTTGTGGCTCCTTAGCAGCCTAGTTGGCCTGATTTGAGTCCTTGTGACTTTTTCCTCTTCCCGAGATTGAAAAATCATCTCAAGGGACGTCATTTTGGGACATTCGAAAACATTCAAACTGCTGTAACCGATCATTTGAAGGCTATTCCAGTATCCGAGTTCCAGCAGTGCTATGAGGATTGGAAAAATCATCTCCAGCGTTGTGTGGCTTCCCAAGGAAGTTATTTTGAGGGAAACAATATTGAATTGTAATTCTTATATTTGGAGTGGCTTTTCAATCTAATACAATGAAACGAATTCGTTACGATAGATAAATGATCGTGTCGTGGTTAGTCATGTCGATTGAGTTTGGCAGTGATTGAAATTTTTCAACTGATCGATGATTATGGTAGACATAGCGAAGATAAGAGCTATACGTAGGTGGAATTTGGTACCGCGTCCAACCTCTTACTTCTCAAACACGCTAATCATATTTCAGTTTCAAAGATATGATAACGATCGAATCTATGAATTTATATTTTTTTTATTCCCTAGATGTAAAAACACGGAATTTGTTATTAGCTATAGAAATTAAGCGAGTTGAATGTTGGAGTTGCCGGAAAAATGTTTCAATCTTCAGGAGCGGGTTGTCGAAAAAGGATCCGATCAATATCCGCTTTTTCAAAAGTATCAACGTGAGAGAGCGCCGAGTTGCTGATCCTGATACCTCGTTTTTTAATTATCTGAAGAAAAAAAACAAGTTATTGTAATTATTCAAAAATTCAAAAACAAGTTTTGAATTATTCAAAATTTAGAGAACAGTCTTAAAAAAAGTGTCGGTTTTCGTATATTTAAAAAAAATATATGTTATGCGTATCTTCCCAACAATGGCTCTGGTAACATTTACAGAAAAGTATACTTAATAGAGAGCTTGGCTTGTTCTCTTTTATTTTCAAATGAATCACGAATGCTCGCGTGTGGTTTGTATATTTTCGTGCGAGTGCGAGTCGTGTCTTTTGTGCGGCCGATATCGATTACGACATAGCTCGTATCAATAAAAGAGCTGACCGGGTAAAGTTTATCTCGTGCCGGCTTAAAGGGGGCAACGCCTTAAAAAGCTGATGAAAGGATACATGTTTTTTTGTTAACCGTTTTACGTTGATGAGAGAACATTTTTGGAGCAATAGTTTTATCAATCTCATGGAGGTTAATTATCGTGATTAGCCTTTTCGATCGACTTTGATAGTAATCAAAACTTTCGGCTGATCAATGATCACGGGGACTAGCAAAGACCAGTACGAACCTATATGTGATTCACGTATCGTATCTAATATCGACAAAACTCAGGGTTCCATTAGCATTGGTTACAAATTGGGACGATGGCTATTGGGAACTGGCATGGTCAACGATAAATGGACGTAAAGTTTTCGCAGTGCGAGCATTAAAATCCTCTTCATTGTTGTTGAACAATTGATAGCTTTCACAAAGAACTCGGAAATCGATTCAGCTCTCAATGACTTTAAGCTAGTTTTCACTGAATTCGATTATACATTGGGTCGAAGCTTGAACAATGGTTTGACGAGACTTCAGAGTTTAATGCTTCTTTGCAGCTGTCGTCTTTGTATCAGTTCGATTCTCGTGATGAATTTTTTTATATATACATACATGTAAACGCGATTCGTTCTAATTGGTACTCGGGGCAAAGCACCGTTCTTGTCCAAGAAACGAACAACAATGGAGCAAATGAAACAACGACGATAACATTGGACGCGTTATTTCTGCAAGACATTAATCGCAGATGTTTTTCCATTGAAATATTACACATCGATTAGTTTGGCTGAAAAATACTTATGGATACGTCAATGCGAACGAATGAAAAAAAAAAACCAAGATTAGATATTGATCGAAGCCCTCAAAGACTCGCGATGTGTACGAAATTCAAGATTTCCGAAAATAAGTATTTACCGAGAATGAAATTCCTCGTGTGCACGGTAGACGAGGCAGAAAGTCAATTAGTCAAAATGAAAATGGAAAAGTGATGTTGAACGAGAGAAAACATTTCGCCAAGTAACTGATAAAATACAATGTACATAAACAGACTTATGATCGAAATGCTCAAAATTTCACGAAGAACAGATGTTTATGCGAAACAAAGATTGCGATGAGATATTCCGTTTCTCCGGAGCCTGGAATGGAGTGTCACATATTCCCGACGGATCAACCTGAAATTTATAAAACTTGCTTGAAATCTGTAAGCGATGATAAGGAAACAACAATTGTCCGAGTCCTCGTGCTCAAAACGTCATTAATACGCCAATGGATGTTGAATAAAGTACATTGTCCTACACTGATAGAAAAATTTTATCGATATTAACTAGATGCGTTTGTTTGATTTTTTTTTAATTTTAATTAACTATATTTTTCGCGAAATCAAATTTCCTCCTATTGCATTCCGTTATTGAAATTATTCATTTCGAATATATTTATTTATTCAAAGCAAGATTTATTTAATATCGTCTAATGACTTAATAATTTATTTATTCCCAATAAATCTGTGATTCGGTTTCATTTGTAAAAAAAAAAATTTAGTTGAATCCACTAAATGTATCCATTCAATTATTTTTTTAATTTAAATTAAATAGAATTTTCGTAAAGTCAAACATTTTTTCTATTTTATTGAATTAATGTTCTGTCTTTATTGCAACAAATTCTCACTTATTTGATTCAAACTATTGACCAACGTTTGGGTTTGTTTGGATTGACAGAAATATATATTTGATTCAAATAGAATTTTGTTCACGCTAATGAAAATATTTTTGATAAAAAAATATCTCCCATACGTTCAAAGAAAGAATGTGCTTGATTATTATCTTTATTTATTGAATTTAAGTATATTTAATATTCAACAAAATAAGCTTGAGAAAATAAAAATATATGATTGAGCCAAGTAGGACGTGAGACAGGGAATAAACTTATTTGATTTAAATAGATCCTATTTATATTGAATTTTTTTTTGGCAGTGTGGAAATCAACTAAAAATATTACCAGAATTCGCGCGATTCGCACATTGCTCTCTTTCGTATTTAAGAATACTGTTTTTTTTTCAGAAAATAACGTTTTTTTTCTCCCGTTCAGAAGAAAATTTCGGCCACGTCAGTGTGCAACTGAGCTGTCACTCATCCGAGTGTTCTCTCAGGCCAATGTTCGCTTGAGATTGTTCACAAATTGTATTGAGGCGGGCAGCCACTTTAGATGCTTCAAAAAATCAGTTTTTCTTTGAATTTCATAAATCGTTAGCAAAATATCTTAAGAATACACCCTGGAAATTTCAAAACGATATTCGGATTCCTTCTAACGGTATGTTACAAGGACAAGGACATGTCGACAATGACGATGAGGACACGCCAAGGGACACAGCGGATTACACCTTAATTAATGCATGAAATAACTTGAAAAAATTACCAGAGATATATGAAAATATGAATAAATTATTGTCAGAGTTGCGGAAATTTCCGTTTTTTTTTCACAATAAAAAAAACTCCAAAAAATCATCTAATTTTCGGTCTTCTAAAGTGGTTGCCCGCCTTGATAGAATACCGATAATTTTGCAACGTCAAAACATCGATTCGCTCCCACTAGCACGGTTGAAAATAAAATATAAAATCTATCCATCACTATTTTATTATCACTGGAAATACCTACATTTTGTTCCCAGGGGAAAAAAAAAAAAAAAAAAAAATAATAACGCCAAAGTTAACTTTGAAGCGTCCATTGAAGCTAACGAAGTGGTACGAATGTGAATCTGCTGTTAAATGGACGCTGCCACCGATACGCAGTGGTTCGTCTTTCGTCCTCAATTGGCTGTCTTTGTTACCTCGTCTGGCCGAGGGTTTGTGTACCAAGTACAATACGTGTCAAGTCTATCATCTTAGTGATAACACCAAAGTTATATTGCCACGGGGATTTTTTTTTGTATCTCTTGTTCGGTAGGACCTTTGTCAATTAAATTAAATATACAGGGTGAGGCACATAAAGTGTTACAGAGCAATAGCACTCAAACTATTGATCATATCCAAAAATGTTTCAGACAAAAGTTGCAGTGTTCGAGAAGGTCGACATACTGGACCACCCTATTTTTTTTTATCGGTGGAGGCGCTGAAGCTACGTCAAGGCCAACTCCACTTTTTTAAATGGAACCATGTATTTTTTTTCGATGACATTATTACCGATTTTAAGACGAATACAGCGACCTACAACACAAGGTCATTCTAGTCACGCAAAGTATGAATATAGTCGAAAAATCGAAAAATATCGGAATAATCACTTTCAAAGGATCTACTAACCTTGGTTTGGGTCTACCTACAGAAGATGCTCGAAGTGATGACCCTCGACTTGTAAACACTTGTTTGATCGCTATTTTCATTTCTTACGATGATGTTAGATCTGGCCACCTCGTTCGCCACATCTAACATCACCAGATTACTTTTTATGGGGTTTTGTCAAAGAACGCGTAATGGCGGTAGCACCTACCACGCCTGACGACATGAAAGAAGGAATACGCCGAGCATGTACCGAAATTACACCACAAATGTTGGCTGAAGCTAGACGGTCCTTTCATCAGCGAATTAACAAGTGCTTACAAGTCGAGGGTTATCACTTCGAGCATCTTCTGTAGGTAGAACCAAACCAAGGTTAGTGGATCCTTTGAAAGCGATTATTCCGATATTTTTCGATTTTTCGACTATTTATATACTTTGCGTGACTAGAATGACCTTGTATTGTAGGTCGCTGAATTCGTCTTAAAATCGGTAATAATGTCATCGAAAAAATATACATGGTTCCATTTAAAGAAGTGGAGTTGACCTTGACGTAGCTTCAGCGCCTCCACCGATAAAAAAATAGAGTAGTCCAGTATGACGGCCTTCTCGAACACTGAAACTTTTGTCTGAAACATTTTTGGATATGATCAATAGTTTGAGTGCTATTGCTCTGTAACACTTTATGTGCCTCACCCTGTATAGTTGCTCGTTGTCGGCGCTTATCAAATTCATTTCACCTGAAAATAAACTTAAAATTTATCATAAATCCATAAACTTATCATATCATATAATAAATTCTTAAGGGGAGCACACTCAAGTAGACAACGGAAAAAGATTGGTGAATTTTGGGAATTATCGCAAAAACTATTTATCCGATTTCATTCAAGTTTGTTTTATTCGCAAGTATATACGTTGAGGTATATCGACAAATTTTTTTAGAAATATATATTGACTCGGAGCGCTGTTATTGTTGCCGGCGTAAAACATGCCCCATGATTGCATGCAGTCGATTGAACTGAAACAAACATTTCGAAAAGATTCTTTAAATGTAATGTATAATGGCCTTCACATCGTAGGATTTTTTTACTCCATTATTATTTTTTTTTGTCAAGCCAAAAAGGTCAGAAATTTAGGTTGAAACATGAATGTCAATTTAATTACGTGCCATATTGTGGAAACAAATTTAAAAAATCCTACGTTGCGAAGAATCGCATTTTAAGGGTTACATTTATACGTTACATTTTAAGAATCTTTTCGAAATTTTTGCTTTAGATTAACCGAGTGCATGTAATCATA
The DNA here is from genome assembly GCA_963932345.1 of Ophion ventricosus. Taxonomy (NCBI): domain Eukaryota; kingdom Metazoa; phylum Arthropoda; class Insecta; order Hymenoptera; family Ichneumonidae; genus Ophion; species Ophion ventricosus. Next base: position 5,914,365 of record OZ010714.1, on the reverse strand, counting down.
GGGACCGATTCCCAGTCAATATACAACTATAAAAAATGTCGTCAACATATCTTAACATTTATATTTTCGAATCAAGCAAACTTGGATAAAAGCGGACAAACAGTTTTTGAGATAATCGTTTCCAAAATTCACTTTTTTTTTCGCCGTCTATACTCGCATGTGTCCCCTTGATTCATCCATAAATTGGTTTCAAATAAGAATACACTTTCAACTGAAGATATACTCCAACTGTTACTCTTGCTGGAAAAAAAAAAAAAAGGAACATAAAATATGACGGTGAAATTTTTCGTGTTATTTTTAATTAATGCGTATCGGAGTATTTATCCGATACATTTGTATCTCGGTTGAAACGTTACTTTCGGAATTCATTTCATTTTGTTGGATGAAAGAAAAAGGTTTATTACCAGTGAGAGTTCAACAGTTATGGTTGTTACGTAAAAAAGTCCTCGTTGAAACGGCGATGTTAATGGATTTTTTTTTTTTTTTCGTTAAGAGAATTAAAACGGGAGAAACGGGGAGGTGAATGACCCCGGGGAGCAACAGGTTCGCTCTCCCGATAGACCCGTATCGAAGAGGTAATTCGCGATCGGCCATGGGTCGAAAATCGAAAAGAATCTTGCATCGAAATTGAACACGAAGAATTGTTTTTTTTTTCATGCCGATTTTTTACATGCCGCCAATAAAACAACATTATGAATTTCGCACACAAAATAACCTCCTAATTTATTGATTAAAAAACACGGGAATTAATTTCATGGCCTTTGGATTTTTCTTTAGTTTTTTTTTTGCTCCACGCGATATAGAAAACCAGAGAGTGCTAGGAGTCCACTCCTAGCACTCTCGCGACGAAATTTGATAACCGCACGAGAGAGGCGCCGATAACGAGACTAAAATTTGGGAGGTGCCGGGATGCCCCGATCGCGAAGCAATCCAATCTCTTACGGATAAAGAATAATTATCGAGGTCAGAAAAGAAGCAATATACAAAAGAATCGACAGAGCTTTTGCTTGACGTAGGTGTAATTTGGAACGATGACGATACAATGCGATAAGAATCGTACGTTGAGTTATTATAATGACAAATAATTTTATCGATATCTTGCTCAAATATTTCTTATATTTCTCAAACTTACCGAAAGATTTTCTATGTCGAGAACTTCTTAATACAGAATAGTCAAAGATCAATTGTCACAGATCACATCAATAACAATAAAAAAAATAAAAATCAAATAAAAATCAGGCTGATTATCCTTCGTCTTGTTGATAAGACCCGAATGTCACGTCATTTTTTAAAGCTTCTTTTGGCACATTCGGCAAAAAAAGCCGTTTGCTCGAGAATATTAAGAATAAATTATCACAATACCCGTTCTTTACACGTGGCGTTGATCTAGGCGATAAATTGATGGAAAGAGAGAGAAAAGAAAGAGAGAGAGAGAGAGAGACTCTCTTTTTTGGAAAAAGAAAGTGAGAGACACTTGGAACTCGCGTCTCGCCGAACCGATGAACTTATTGAAAAGGGCTGCGGGCTTGCTTGTACTTGGAATATATAAAGTATTTCCCCCCTCCGGGGAATATACTTGGACGGTGGATAAGCACGTTGTGCAGGAAGCAACCCTCGAGTTCGAATGCATCCCCCGGGCAGATACTCTGGCGCAGCCAATGCGATGTAACATCGAACGAACCAATGAAAAGCTCTCACGATCCACGAGAGTAACTTTCCCTCCAATTGTTCACGATGAGACTCGTGTTTATCGTTTGTTTCTTACGGTATGAAGAAGGATTGCTTGGTTAGCGTATGTACGAGGATACAATCGACCAAACTAGACGTAATTGACGCGAAATTTAGAATCGTATCGTGGAGACTGGAAGGATGGAGTACTATTAATATTTCGAGATTCCTCATCGCGATTTTTTATTACCCATGCTAATAACATGAACAAAATATTGCTTGTTACTTTTGAATTTTATAACTCGCTAACGGGTAAACGTACAATAATGCCCAGAGCATGTTTCTGTAGGGAATTGAAGGCTCTATAAAAAAAGTCTCCTGTCGTTTTATGATAAATCTACTCTTTGAAAAGTTATTCAAGGTTAAAGTTCAATTTATAATAAATTTCAAGATTTTTTTACTTTCCGGCGAACCTATCAAACTTATGACAAAATGGCATTGGACCTTTTTTGTAGACCATTTCATTTTCTATTAAGCCATGCCATTAAATAATTTGAAAATTTGATAGTTCAATAGTTAACAGCTTTACAAATTCATATTTTGGAGCAAAGTTTCTATTTCCGTGAAATTAATTGTTATATTAATAAAAAAAACATAAATAAAAAGATGACAATTTTTACTTTTGATGTTTACTGTTTTGTTTTCGTTTTATTTATAATTTTTTCTACCAACACTGGTGGAAGTGCGGTCGGGTTTCGGCTTCAGCGGTACTGCGAGTTGGGCAGCGTTGCGCATGGCCAATACTCGGAGCGGTTGAATCTCAGAGGAAAAAAAAGTTTTATAAATAATTTTATATTTAAAAAAGGCATTTTCCATGATTATTCTAGAATAATTCTTATGTCGCAGTTTGTCCCATGAATTTCTAAGATTTTAAAGCGTCGAGAAAAATTGATCCGCTCGTTATTTCTAAAATTCTATTGCTCTACGCGATCTACTTGTTAGTCTCCGAGCCAAAAGGTATCGAGCTTTCGAAAATGCATGACTCCTCAGTAGCGATCAATGAAACGCCCCGTTTGAACGTAAAACAATTACAACAATATGCTGGATTATTAAAGTACAACATAACATTGGAAGATCTTTTTGCGGTGACACGGAACAATGGAGATCCCACAATCGGCCTGTAATCCTTGATTCCTCGAATTAGATTAAAGTTGTATATCAAAATCGCCATGTGACAGGTCGCGGACACTCATGTGTTTCGCCCATTCGCACTTTCGTTGGCTTGATTAAGAATACGTTGTTTTATTGCCCGCACTTGTCCGATCGAACGATCTGCCATATGCTTCTTCGTCATTGATTCTTATTAAAAACGATGCCGGATAGAGAAAATTAATTAAACGTTATATAAAATGATATTATTTGATATAACATTTAATTAATTTTACGGGATAGAAAATGAAACAATTAAATTAGAAAAAGAATTAATTGCATGTTATATCAAATCACGTTATTTCATATAACGTTTAATACATTTTTTCTATCCAGCATTGTTATTATAGAGAATTATATACTCAGAAAAAACATTAAAAATCGATCATTAAACGCTAATCGAACGATGCTGGCTATTCAGAAAAAAACGTGGATAATTTTGTAGTGCAATACACCCGGGCGATTAATTGGCAGGGTATAGGGAATACAATTCGGGGCCTTCAATGGATTAATTGTGGATTCCATAGTAGGATTTTCCGTAAAACAGCCGGACCGGGCCCCTATTAGGGAATGGTAGGTAGGTTGACTAAAGCTATGGTCTAATTACGGAGACTAAGTAAGGGCCTTTAATGGGTGTAGTTGTAGATTCCCTAATAGCGATTTCCCCAAAACTACTAGATTTTGTTTTTATAGGGGCAAATCAGTATAAATTCCTTGACTAAAGACTTTGTGGCGTAATAATCATCGAGATCGATCAAATATAATAATTAAACTATGCGTTTTGTAGACGAACTGTGATGCCTTGAACCAACATGCATGCAGTGCGTTCGTTGGAACAACGTGGGATCAAACGTGTCATAATATGTGACAGAATTCTAACCTTCAAATGTATTAAGGTGGGCAACCAATTTAGATACTTCAAAAAATCATTTTTTTTAAATTTCACCAATCGTTAGCGAAATATCTTAAGCATGCACCCTGAAAATTTCAAAACGATATTCGGATTCCTTCTAACGGTCTGTATATAAATGATGAAGACTCTCCGCTCGACTCCCAAGCGCAGGTATCCACGAGTGCTCAGTCAGGTAGTTTGTTTGGGTTTGTTTGTTTGTTTAGGTTTGCGTAGGTTTTCATAACCAAAACTTAGGTTTTTAAACCCAAACACACCCAAACTCAACCGTTTGGCGATTAGCTCCAAAACATATTCATTCTGGGTACAAAATAATCGAGGTAGCGGCATTTCTTGCTGCTATTTCATTCAATGAAGGAAATTCAGCCCTGCTTATGGTTATGAATGAACTACAAATCGTAGTTGGCAGGCAGAGCTACGGAAATGCTGAGCAAATGGATCAGATGCGCGTGGCTCGGAAAAATAGAAAAAGTTTATTAGAGACAAAAGAAGCTCGAAAAGCTCGTAAAGAGGAAATGGAAGGTTCAAATGAGTTGCATGGGGAAGAGGGAGCACTGCTGTATAGTGCTGGAATCACTGATTAATCGGTAAGACACTTTATTATTTGATTAAACACATTTGACTTTGAGTTTTTCGTTTGTGAAACTTTAAACTCTAAATGACATTTTTTCAACTTGCGGGAATCATAACTCAAAAAATAATTGATGGATCAAGTTCAAATTTGGAACACGTTTACATAATATAATTTATTAAAACATGAACCTAAAGTTGGGAAGATTAGATTGTTTAAAAAAAATTCATTATTGCAAAATGCCGGGAAAAAAATACTGAAAATCGATCATTTTTTTTCAAACACGTTCCAACATTGAATTCTCGATTTTTTTTTTCAAAACTTAGGTGCATGTTCTTAAAAAACATCTCAAGAATTTATAAAAATTTGTTGGACTATTGCAGTCCAACAAATTTCCAAAAAAACAGTCCAAACAATTTCCAAATACCAGTCCAAAAAAATCCAAAACATCATCTAATTTACGGTCTCCTAAATTGCTTACCCGACTTAAAATAATACATTTCTTTTTCACAGTGCATGCACACGCACGTACGTATATGGCTGCAATAATTTGTTATTAGGCACCGTTGAGGCAATTTTAAAGGTCCTGTTTATTTTGCCTTCAATGGTCCTCGGTAGCAAAGTGTGACCGGTCACTGATGGCCAATGTGAGGCTTCCAGACTAGGGCCCTAATAAAGTTAGGAAAAATTAAGTTGGGCCCGATCAAAGCCCGAACTCAATTTCCGCACGGGCATAGATAACTTTTTTTTTGTATTTTTTTTTGAAATATCTTCGCGAGTAATTTCACTCTTATCGAAACGTAGTGACATTGGCTTTTTTACTCTAACATAATCTGACGCGTCAATGCTAAAATAACAAATACATACTAACGTTGTTCACCGTGGCGGTGAACCTGACCACAAAATTCGTTATAGCTCGGTCAATTTTCGGACTTTGTCCAAAAACGTTGTTGCAAATGAAAATTAAGACCTTAGGCTAAGAAATTAGGCACTAGAAACTTATAATTTTGTATATATTTTAAACTAATGCACATCCCTCAAAATTTAGGAGTCCCTCAAAACAGCCATAGGTGATAGCCAACGATATATCGCGTCGAAAAGACGCACACCCTATAAGGAAAGATCTTTCAGTGCATTTTTCAGGGTGGTCTCTCGCGTAAGACAAAAATGCCGGGATACTTGACCTTTGTCTTCAATATAAAAAAATTGAAATATTCAAAAAATTCGGTGCAGAAACAAAAGCAATATCGCAGCGGTCTCTTGCACAACTAGCGGCTAATTCGGCGTTTAACATCACCTTAAGGTGTAATAAAAATTACACCTTAAGGTGATGTGAAACAGCCACGAATGCGAGAGAGAGAGAGATAGAAAGAGAGACGGCGGCCGTAATCAGTGGCGTCGATGGCGAGAGAGACAGACAATTGCCGGAACGACAGTTCTTTCCACGTTTATCAATGAGTGCAGTCCGGCCGAAAGTGGACCCGAGGTCGACGATACGCAACTAACGAGTTTCATTCGCCGAAATGTGGTGTAACATCGAAGGAAAAAACATAGTTGCACTGGAACCAAAGGGAGACTGGAAAAAATCTGCATAAGATAATCAACAGAGGGAGGAAGGGTTGAAGGGAGAGGAGAAGGTGGCATTTGAAAACATGACAAATTATTTATCTTTCTCTCTCTCCTTCTCTCTCTCTCTCTCTCTCTCTCTCTCTCTCTCTCTCTCTCGCGTTCTCTCTCTTTATCTTTCTCTCTCTCTCTCTCGGGAGATGTTAAGCTGCAAGAGAACAGAGTGGTCGAACGACTCTGTTCTCGTACCTGAGTATCCCTATATACCTGTGTGTACACAGTGGTTCAAAATATCTCATCACTTCAAAATAACCTCATTCATTTTCCAATTGTATAAGAAACTTGAAAAAAATATGTTTTTTTTAGGGAGAAAATGCATGTAGACGACGAAAAATTTTCAATTCTGATCGTTTTTTTGCAAAGAACAAAACATTTTACATTTATGAAACTTTAGGTACAATTTATTACATAATTGAACTGTTAAAATAATTGGTGTTATTAAAAAAAATATTGCAAAATGGTAACGTTATGGACGTGGAATATTCCAGAAAGGTTTTGCCTTCATTTTTTAAGTTTGTGGGAAATACAATCAAAGCGAGTCGACCGATCGTGGTAAAATTGTACACACAACTCAAAAACAATATGACTTTGAACTTATACCCACTTGTTTGTGAATATCACTTTTAAAAAGTCCTATTTTATTGCAGAAAAGAACGAAAATGTTGTGTAATATTTCAATTTTTTCTTCTGACGTATCCCATTTCAAAAATTTTCAACGTTTAAAATATGTCTTAAGTTTAAGTTCAGCATTTGGATGTTAAAATACTAAAAATCCTTGGGTCATATTTTTCAGATCAATATCAGAGTCATTGCACAGCCTTCGCAAAAACCCACAAATGCCGCCAAAACCTCTCTGGAAGACCACGCCAGAACGTCGCCATTTTGCAATATTTTATAATGAAAATATTTATTTTAACAATTTATTTATGTATAATAATAAATTGTACATGTTTCATAAATGTAAACGGTTTGGTCCTTTTAAACAAAAAAAAAAAGATTAAAATTGGCTATTTTTCGTCATCTACACTGACAGAAAAATTCTATTAATATTGACTAGATGCATCTATTTGATTTTATTTCATTTGAATTAACTAGATTTTTCGTGAAATCAAATTTTTCCTATTGCATTCCACTGTTGAAATTATTTATTTTGAATATATTTATTTATTCAAAACAAAATCGATTTAATATCGTCTAATAACTAAATATTTCATTTATTCCCAATAAATCTGTAATTCGGTTTCATCTGTTGAAACAACAATTTAGTTGAATCCACTAAATGTATCTATTTAATTTTTTTTTATTTTAATTAAATAGAATTTTCGTAGAGTCAAACATTTTTCTATTTGATTGAATTAATGGTCTGTCTGTATTGCAACAAATACTTACTTATTTTATTCAAGCTATTGACCAACACTTGGGTTTGTTTGGGTTGACGGAAATATATATTATATTTGAATCAAACAGACGTTTATTCACGCTAATAAAAATATTTTTCATTCATAAATATCTCCCATACGTTCAAAGAAAGAATGTGCTTGATTCTAATCATTATTTATTTAATTTAAATATATTTAATATTTAACATGAATAGATGGAACAATAAAAATATATATTTGAAACAAATAGGATGGTAGTAGGGCATGAGACAAGGGAAAAAACTATTTGATTTGAATAAATCCTCTTTAAATTAAATATTTTTTTGGCAGTCTACATGTATTCGCCCCCCCCCTCCTCCCAATAAGGGTTTGCGAGTTCGGCGATCTCCCGTAGCGTTGGTCCGGTTTGACACTCGGATGGGTGATCGCTCAATCTGAAAATAAACAAAAAAAATTGAAAAATAAAACGATTTTGGGACACTTGATTGTCGCCTCACTGTCTTCGTCGCAACCTTCCAAGGCGATTGAATCGCGGTATCCAAATTAGCGATCGTGGAAACAACTACCAATATCCAGATCTTAAAAATTGCAACACATTCCGTCGATCACCAAGCCATCATTTGGGATGAACTTACTCCCCACTCGTGCATCTTTCAATCGGACAACAATTTTTATTAGTTACCAATCAATCGAAATTCCAAAGTCTCTCTTATACTTTTTATCGCGATCTTTTTTCTTTGTTGCCTGGTGCAAATTTTCATAACGCCGATATCCACGCTGCGACTTATTCTGAATCAGACTGTAGACTTCGAGGCATGACGAGGTAAGCAAAAAAGTGAATAAGGTGGTGAGGCCGCGGAACGGGGAGGGGGAAGAGGTTGAAGCGAGCAACACACATAGGGCCCACAAGAGAGAACGGTCATTGCCACCACACTCTTGTGCGGCAGTCTCGCGAGACATCCACCGATACATACTTAAAGGTTGCGTATTCGCGATATTAGGCGAGTCGTGACTCTAATGTAATGCGAAATATATATAGAGTGTTGCCTCGATCGGAGCTATTCTCCGAGGATCCACCGAAACTTCGATCGGTCCGCGAGAGTGTTTTTCGATATTTTCGCACCGCCTTTTTTACAACGTCCACCGAAGCATTATCGATAACGCACCTTTGGCAAATTCATTGTATTAATCGAATGAGTAATCGAATGAGCTTTGTTTTTCACTCTTTCGATTTCTTTCTTCGCACGATGTCACCGAACTGTTGGTTTTACACTGACAGAAAATTTCTTTTGATATTAACTAAATGCGTCTATTTTATTTTTTTTTAATTGAATTAACTAGATGTTTCGTGAAATCAATTTTTTTCTATTGCATTCCATTATTAACATTATTGATTTTAAATATATTTATTCATTCAAATCAAGATCTATTTAATATCGTCTAATTAATGAATATTTTTATTATTCCTAATAAATCGGTGATTTGGTTTCATCTGGTAGTATTCGACAAGTGAGACAGACGGAAAAATGGTACCCACGATTCAGTGTCTCAAAAAACTCATGGCTTTTTTTTTCTTCATAAAAAGACATAAATAGTCGCGCCTTTTAATAAAAGGCACCTTTCTTTTTTTGCCAAATAACAGCCTTCTTAGTGAAAAAAAAAGAAAAATAATTAAACTTTTTTCACCGCACTTTTATCTGATGAACCTATATTCCTTTCTCGTATTCATGCGATATATGGGGTTTTATCTTTATTTATTTAAAGCCTTAGGCCATTCTAGGATTGTCCAAAAATCGATTGTTTTTTTTTTTTAAATGTACCTTAGTACCTATAAAATTATATTCCAAAAGCTGATGAGTGCGAAAAATCACTAAGTACTCGATTTTCTAATTCTAGCTCAACCCCTCATGATTCATGTCGTGACTTTCTACTAACTTTAAACGCGTTTATCTGAAAACTACATTTTTCAAGTCGGCCGGATTCATAACTCAAACAAATTTCAACCGATTTACTTGAAATTTTAACTGTATATTTAGAATTACATTTTCTGAGGCACTACGTAGGATTTTTTAAAATTATATTGCATAGTTCCTTTTTTATAAAGAATTTTCTGACGATTTTCTCATGGCATTTTATTCTTTTTGTTTTAGAAATGCGCCATTTTGACAAAAAACAATATATCAAAAAAATCCTATGTACTTCTATAGCTATTCTTATATACAATCGAAAAAACTTTAGTGTATCATCATAACTCAAAAATTATAGGAGCTGTTGGTCCTGCCGTTGACCTTCCAGAAATAAAGGCGTCATTGGAAAACTGCTGCACAGTCGCCATTTTGACATGTATCGCTGTGAAAAAATAATTTTTTATAGTCAATTACGTGTATAATAAAACCCCTATTTTGTAATTCCGATTTATTTTATGGTTTCGCTGAAAAAAAATCACAAAATATGCTCGGTTTTTTGCGTCTAGTGTGGCCTAAGGCGTTCATTTGAATGTTATGGTCATTTATTTAATTTCCATATATTTAATATTTAAAAAGAATAGCTTGAACGAATAAAAAAAAGTAAACTGTGAGACAAGGAAAAAACCTATTTGATTTGAATAGATCCTATTTAACTCAATTTTTTTTTGGCAGTGTACTTCCGTTGCTTCAACTGCCTGATGTGATCTATTTTATTATATGTACACAGGATGGTCCAAAAGGAAAATCCGGATGCCTCGTATTGATACCTATCCAAACCACCCTGATCTAAATTCTCCGATCTTTTATAGATTTCGAGAAAGCATTTTTTATTTTTCTAATTTATGTATGTACTTTCCTCGCGTTTTTCCCTCGCGTTTTCCCCGTGTTGAGCAATAAATAAATGACCAACTGAACACCAACGTAAATTCCTTAGTTTATGATGAGAAGTTTTGAAAAAAGGTTTGAGAGGATCAATCACTAACGTTCCGGTGATAAAAAAACATACTTATAGATACTAGTCTGAATGATTGTACACTGCCAAAAATGTTAATTTAAATAGAATCTATTTAAATTAAATAGGTTTATTCCTTGTCTCACGGTCTACTACGATTCTATTTGTTTCAAATATATATTTCTATTTGTTCCAACTTTTTTTGGTAATTATTAAATATACTTAAATTAAATAAATAAAGATTAGAATCAATCACATTCTTTCTCTGAACGTATGAGAGATATTTTTCAATCAAAAATATTTTTATTAGCGTGAATAAACGTCCATTTGATTCAAATATATATTTCTGTCAACCCAAACAAGCCCAAACGTTGGTCAATAGCTTCAATCGAATAAGTAAGTATTTATTACAATAAAGACAGACCATTAATTCAATCAAATAGAAAAAAATGTTTGACTCTTCGAAAATTCTATTTAAAGAAAATAAAAAAAATTAAATAAAAACATTTAGTGGATTCGTCTAAATTGTTTTCGAGCAGATGAAACCGAATCACAGATTCATTAGGAATAAATAAAATATCTAGTTATCAAACGATATTGAATAAATCTTGATTTAAATAAATAAATATATTGAAAATAAATAATTTTAATAATGGAACGCAATAGGAAAAATGTCATTTCACGAAAAATCTAGTTAATTCCGAAAAAAATCAAATAGACGCATCTAGTTAATATCAAAAGAATTTTTCTGTCAGTGTCTGTATCCACGTGTATAAACGAATTCCCTGCTCCACGACATAGTTCAGTGCCATAAAGGTCATTTTCATGACGTTTGGCAATTGCAATATCCTATAAGTATACACAGGTTGCACGCGTATGTTCCGAAGTGTCCACGATACTCGAACGAATTGGGACTTACATGGGGGGTCCCTGGCGGTCGAGTAACTCGAGGCGCCCTGACTCGCTCCTACCAGAATTGTACACTTTACCCGTAGGTGCCATGGGCATACAAAACCCGTACATTTGTACGTATCGACTGTAAGCTATGAAAAAGGCCCAAGTCCCTTGAGTTTACGCTTGAGTCGTACGCTTTGCACCCTTTTGCTCGTCACTTTGAGATATGTGTGTGTGTAGGTGTACGCTCGCGCGTATATGGATGTAGGAAGGCACGAGGCCAAATTGCAGCTATACATATATCTGCAGTTTGGGTTCCTTCATACCTTTAGCTCCGTCACGTAGCCAGTAGGGGGCAGTCTTGCTGCCCATTTGTTCCCTCTCTACCGTTCTCTCTCTTTCTCCGTCTCGCTCTCTGTGAACCTTCCGTAAGACGGTACCGCGAAGAAGAAGACGAAGAGGAGGAAACCGGTGGTGGCTCACGAGGAGAACGCGGCAAGGCCCAACCGATCGGGCCCCTCGGTACCGAGTGAAAAAGAGGGGGTGGGGGCAAGACAAGAGAGAGAGAGAGAGAGAGAGAGAGAGAGAAGGACTACGACGATATAGGAATCGTGCACGCCGTGAACTAGAAACGAACCAAGAGGTGCTGACGACGGTCGCCCCGCGAGACGACAGCACCGGCAACGGAAACCAAAGGACCCACGAAATCGTCACAACTTTGGTACCATTCGGAAAAGAATAAATATATATTTGTATACATATATATATATATATAAATATAAATATATGTATATGCACCCCCGCATAAATGCATATGTATAATTATTTATATCTATGTATATTCAAATACATATTCGTACATGACTGAAAGGCTTGGAGCTCGAGCCTCGTCCCAATCGCATCGATTCGTGTCGCGCGGGCATTTCAATCCAGTACGAATTCCGACATTAAAATTGTCTGCGGGAGTAGAAACGAAACGAAAAAAATAGCAGAAAATACAGCGAAGTGTGACAGTGACATGTTTGAGTGCCGGTTCAACGAACGAATAATTATTCAACGAAACAAATGAATAATGCCGTGTTTTAAATAGTAAATTTGTAAATATCGCGACCATTTTATACGGAATATCGAGTCGGACACGTGGAGAAATCGCGGAGCTTATCAAAAGTGTTATTGGTGCGAGAAGGAGAATTTCGGTTTTAATCGACGCGATTGTGCGTGATGATACGAAGTTGCACGATTTGACAAATAGCAGCCGAGTGAAACGTATTAGATTTGCGGCGAGAACGTGAAAAACTTCATTCGTTCAAGGTAAGAACAATGAATTTGTGATCTCGGTGTAGTTCCGTAAGCATCGCGAGTACCTGTGCAGAGCACGTAACCCACATCGTGCAGGTTGGGATACTTTGCGTTGTTGTCGAACGATACGGGACTGTACGGTCGAAAAACAAAATATTTCACTTTTATTTACGCGACGAAGTGAGCATTGACAATTGCTCGAGGACAATATTTATTTCGCTATTGTCGGCATGACAGAAGACCATTTGGCAATCGGCAAAATATTGCAAAATTATTGTAAAATTATCGAATTTGTTCAAGTTTCGTTTTCATTTAAATGATTATTTTAATTTAATAAAATAAAAGTATATTTATTATTTTCATTAAATTTTTTTATTGAATTCGAATGATTAAATTGAAATTATCGCTTCTAGTCAATACAAATTTGTATTAAATAAATATTCAATAAAATTTTTGAATAATCATTTGATACGAATTTTATCTAATTATAATAATCATTTTAATTCGATGTAATCGAAATAAATTTAATTATGAATTTAAATTTATTAAATTGAAATTGTTTGGGTTTGTTTGGGTTTGTTATTTAATAAAATTTGTATTGAATAATTATTTAAAATTAACATTAATTTATTATGAAATTTTTTATTTAAAATAATTATTTAATTTAATACAACGAAAATTATCTTGAGTGTTTAGAATTGAAAGAAAAATTGTACGATTAATGGTTTAAAAAATATATATATTTTCTCTATTTAAAAACACGTTCGCAAAACTTAAGGCAAATTTGTACGAATATGTAAAATATGCGCTCCTTAATTCGCTAGAACGTCATTTTTTGTCTGCCTTTGAGTGTTTGAAGATTTTTCGAACTTTCGGAGATAATCGATCCGAGTACTGCAAACGATCGCTTACATTTTTTTTTTTGCAAAAAAGAATAATATTCGCGGTTACGATAAAAATGATAAGCGTGCGCAAAGTTTTGGAATTTTTGCTTGTACGAAGCTTCACACTATATAGTTTTTCGAAAATCTCGTACCGGCCGGACGATTAGTTCCGTCTCAAGGTCGCATGAACGAGGTGGAAAGCATCAAAGACGTCTTATTTTGCCTCGTTTCTTCTGGTTGCTCTTGCAATCTTCTTCTTGTTCGCGTTCTCGTTCTTCCTCCCGTGTCTTCGTCAGCCTTGGCCCCGCGGCGGGCCTACGGCTTTGGCGAACGCGTGCAACCCTGAGGAATGCCCTGTCGAGTCTTACGACCGGTTATCCTCTGCAGTCTCATCATTTTTATATATACACACATACGGGCGTATCATTATCTTTCGTGGCTCGTTCCTTTTTATACCTTCGATAATGAAATTCGGCACGATACGTCCAACGTTGATGCACGAGCTCGCGCGCGCGCGCCTCGCAATTATATTTCACAAGCCCGGTGAGTATATCGGTAATAAAAATTCAATGTCACGGCTTGGTGGCGAGGAAGAGAGCTCGTAAAAGGACCACGAAGAAAGCGTGGCCGTTAAAAACGGTTCGGCAATTACGAGTGGCAAAAAACCGTTCGAAACGGAAGGAATCATTTTTTTTATTTGCTCGCACTCAAAGAGATGTCGAAAAAAAATAGTGCTTTCGTCGCGTTATTGTTTTAATTACATATTTTGAAATTCCGATTTGTCAATGGCTTGTCGCATCGAGGCACGAGGGCACAGGGAAACTGCGAAAAATCTGTCGAGGGCACGGGGAAACTGCGAAAAACCGGCTAAGAGCACAGGGAAAATGAAAAGCAACGGTCACAAACCTTATCCATTGGTAAAATTGCCGTCTTTGGTCGAGCCACTGCGCGTCTAAGCGGTCACCCATCCGAGAATCGGCCCGAGCCAATTTCATCGCCCTTCTCCTATTATCCTCTAGACTATATTTGCACTGCAAATCCATGTGCGTCATTTGTTAAACGTAAGGTGTGTAATTTTAGGAATTAAAAAGTGTAAATGCCATACACGACCTAAAACAACGCACTTGTGTGTGTTATAGAGAATTCAAAAATATTTGATGTGTATTTTTAAACACTTGAAGCGCATGAAAATTTAACACGTTTATTGCTGTTTTATTCAAGACACGCAAAAGGTGTAAATGTCTCCATTTACACGTTTATATATCAAACGTGTCTTAAACAATGCATTTATGTGTGCGGCAGTAAAATTAAGCACATTTTTTGGGTATTTGTAAACAGTGGACCCGCATTAAGTATATTTTAATTTAAATATCAATTTTAATGTCCTTGTGACGAAAATGACATGTCAATTTTAACCCTTCGTGGACACCCTGGATAGAATCGAACCGTCGATAAATTTTTTGCGTAAATATATAATAGTTCCCGGCTTCGAATAGGACTGCATTCACCATCTCACCTGGAGTTTGAAGTATCCTCATACCATGAAATTTACCCTCTTCACATGTCGGAATAAATACCTTTTTTTAGAACGCGTACTATGCTACTATTTTTTCACAAAAGTAGCATATCTAAAGAGTATCACGTCCAAATTTTAGGTAAAAATGCTGAAAATTCACGGAACTATGATTTTTCGAACGAAAAAGTGTATTTTTTGCGTTTTTACCTCTTTATGATTTTTTTTAACATGTCGCCATTTTACTTCTTATAAATAAATTTTTCGTACATCATCTACAAAGTTCAAAGCATGTTCCGTACTTTTTTGAACCACTTCGGACGGATAGTTTGGCCACAATACTTTTTTGAAAACTGACTGGGTAGAATCGACCCAAGTGTGACCACCGCCATTGAATTTGGATGTGTGAGCACAAAGGGTTAAGATACGTAATACCTATTTGCAAGAAATTAATTGCACAAGGCTTGTT
Source organism: Ophion ventricosus (assembly GCA_963932345.1). Lineage (NCBI taxonomy): Eukaryota > Metazoa > Arthropoda > Insecta > Hymenoptera > Ichneumonidae > Ophion > Ophion ventricosus. Next base: position 5,899,024 of record OZ010714.1, on the reverse strand, counting down.
AATTTAAATGTGACGATTAAAAATACATTATTGTGTTAACATATTGCACTTTCTCCCTCACCCCCCCCCCGCCCCTTCACCCTTTTTCACGTATAAAAACCTTCGAAGATCTGTCTACTCTTATATATATATATATACATCGAATGGTTTTTACGTGAAATGGAGAGATGGGCATATAAAGGGTGTCTTAAAATGACCTAACATTTTAAATTGCGCGCCATTTTTTTTTGTGGCGAACGTAGAGTACTAATCTTTGAAAACTGGCATCAGGAAGTATTGAGGTTTAGTCATGAAGAATTACATGATCGAGCAACGCATAGAAATTGTGAAAATTCACTGCAAAACAATGCAGTTATTGCAGACGAAGTTTCATGGTCGTGTTATCTTGCGCCGTGGCGATGTGAATTGGCCACCAAAATCGTTGCGATTTGACGTCATTGGACTTCTTCCTTTGGGGTTTTATGAAAGGAAAAGTGTATGCCAATGATCCACAGACCATTCCGAAGCTCAAGGAAGCAATTGGATGCACCGTTAATGAAATTAGTCCGCAATAATGCCAAACTCTTATTGAAAATTTCGTCAAAAGAATGAACGTTTGCAAACAGGGACGAGGTGGCTATTTATCGGATATTGTATTTCACACATAACCTCCATATTTGTACCTTAAATTTAAATAAAAACATTCGTTATTTTCAAATAAATAATACGTTTTATTAATAAGTTTAAATGTCAGGTCATTTTAAGACACCCTCTATATATATATTATATATATATTGCATTACGATTATTCCATTTTTTAATTATTCGAACAATCCTCAGTATTAATTGTTTCGCATAATCGAGATTCTCTTATATTTCATTCTATTTTGGATTTATGAAATATTCTATGTGCTTAGTAGAAGGGCCGCGGTGCCTTGAACCACCACACATGCACTGACCAAAAAACAATCAAATACCACACAAAATATGCATGGAAATTACACTTTAATGTGTAATGGAAAATGCATGAATCGAATCCTAAAATTGCACATTCCGAAGCGTGTAAAAAGTGACCACAAGGTACACATGCAGATGTGTTAAAGCAACACACTTGGATTCACAGTGTGCGCCGAAGAAGAGACATCTTCCTCACGAAGACTGAAGATATTCCACCCAAAACGATTTTCCATTTCCATACGATTTTGTCCACGCATTTGCCTGAACGTCCGAGTATACGAATGTTTGCTATCTGCGATCGCATTTTCACGAATACCATTCGATCATTAAAATCGTATGGTCACGTGCCGAGCTCCGTAAGACCGTAACACGTTTTGGAATCGAGAGCTCGTTGCTCCCGGGCGTGTATGTAACATGTGGAAAAGCCACGTACGCACATACCACAAATACACAAACACACACACATACACACACACACACAGGCGTGGACGAGCCGTGTAGAGAAATTAAAGAATCGCGAGAGGGCAAGCCGGTATGTCGTCCACGGATAGCGGTACCTCGTGGAACTCTCCGTGGCGGTCGCCGCGTCGAGCTCTCCTGCGTCTTTCGTCACGATATACATTAACACTTTTTTTTTAATTTTAATTCCACTCGTTGAATACCAAGATCTTATTGTGACGAAATTTTTTGTGGGCTGTAAAAAAAAAACGACGAAACGCCGCAAAAAGAAACACGGTAACGAAGCTGTTGGGAGAAGGGAGTGGAGGAGAGACAAAAGATAACTGAAGAAATGTTTGCTTAGCTGTAAGATTCTCAATGTGTCTCTGGGAACAATTAAAAATGAGAAACGATTGTTGCAGCCCGCGGATGGGCTGTCTTTTGAAAAACCAGCGAGCGGCAAATCTTTCCGTCTGCGCTTTCGTGTGTGACGCGTGACTCGCTTACAATCTGGTCAAAACGAAAGTGGCCGGTTTCGTAGAGCTACACTCGCCTTTTACCGTTATCCGTTATACGCACATAAAGGACGATGTACACGCATCGCTTTTACGAAAGAAGAGAAACACGGAAAAGACAACGAGAGAAGACAAAAAAAAAAGGAGAGTTTCGTTGTCCACGGGAAACTTGGCCGAATAACGTGCCCCGTTTGTCACTCGCCATTGGACTCGTTAGTCTTTCCGATTTTCTGGTCGTTGTACTCGAGAAACATCCGTCGAGCTATAGGACTTGAGTTTGACGAACGATTCGTGCTCACGTAATCAAGCGCATTTTTTCTTATTTTTATTTTTTTTTCTTCTGCTTGCCAATCGCGAAACGCTTCCACTTCGAAGATTTCCGTAAAATCTAGACAAAATTCGATATGTAATTCGAATGGATTCGATATATTTGGGGCGTTCTATTGTTCTTGAGGATTTATTTTCGTAACGGGCATGTATGTGCATGAATACGTGGGAGTATCTTTGGAGACAGGTTTTAAATGTTCACCAACCTTATGCCTGAAGAGCTTGCAGCTTCTATTGTAGCGTAGATCAATTAGAAAGGGCTGGTATAACAGGGATACACAATTATCTTATCAATAATAGATATTCTCGCGATCTTATTCAACAGATCGCGTTACCTACTGCATGCGTGTAGTTTAAGATGGTGATGCATCTATAAAGAAGTACTATAAGCAAGCTTGAAATTCAGTGTATGTCATTTCGCTAAAGTATAAACTTCTTCTTTCATAGTGTTCATATCAAATTTCGTGCCATGACAAGAGTATTTGCGGCGAATTTTACTGCACTACTTTATTGAAAAAAAATCGGCAACTGAAGCACGCTGAATTCTTGTTGAGACTTACAGCGACTATGCTCTGCCAGAAACAATATGAAGAGAGTGGTTTATATGCTTAAAAAATAATGATTTTGAAATTGAAGATAAAGAACACTGTGGCGCACCGAAAAAGTTTGAAGACGAAGAATTGGAGGCATTACTTCATGAAGACTCATGTCAGACGCTAGCTGAATATGCAGAATCATTAGGGGTTGATCACACAACAGTTCGGATGCATTAGGAATGATCGAAAAGCAAGGACATTGGGTGCCGTACGAGTTAAAGCCGAGAGACGTCGAACGGCGTCTTTTCACGTGTGAACAGCTGTTTCAACGGCAGAAAAGGAAAGGATTTTTGCATCCTATCGTGACTGGCGATGAAAAATGAATACACTACGATAACCCTAAGCATAAAAAATCGTGGGATAAGTCCATCCATGCATCAAAATCATCGGCAAAGCCGAATATACAACGTACCAAGCTTCTGCTCGGCATTTAGTGGGATCAGCTGGGTGTAGTTTATTGTGAGCTGCTCAAACCGAACGAAATCATCGCGGGAGATCGCTATCGACTACAATTCATGCGTTTGAGCCGAACATTGAAGGAAAAACGGCCGCTATACGAGCAGAGACGCGACGAAGTAATTTTGCAGCATGACAACGCTCGGCCACATGTTGCACCGATGAAAACCTACTTGGAAACGCTTAAATGGGAAGTTCTACCCCACCCGTCGTATTCACCAGACATTGCCTTTTCCGATTATCACTTGTTCCGATCGATGGCACATGGCCTGGCTGAATTGCACTTCCATTCTTATGAAGATGCCAATAAATGGTTCGACACTTGGATAGCCTCAAAAGACGTGTCGTTTTGCCGACGTGGAATTAAAATGCTGCCAGAAAGATGGGGAAAAGTAGTGGCCAATGAGAAACAATACTTTCAGTGACATGTTTTTTTTACTAATTTTTTTAACATAAAGCATTAATTTTCACGAAAAAACAGCGAGAACTCATTCGACATTCCAATATATGAATCAAATTGGAATATAATTTTTTTTCAGACTCTTGAAAGATAGACGTTTTGTTTTTCTCTTGTTTTAATTTCAACTATATAATACCATTAATTGTATTGATAACAAATATTTTTGGTTGTTATTGTATTAACGGATACCCAAACCCAAACAAATACCATTCGTAACGGTATTTGTTCCTAAATTTCAAATTTTTACGCGATCCTCCGATAAATGGATAGCAAAATTTACGAGTATCAATTAATTAATTCACGAGTGAGTAGTGTAATTTTATTTCCTCTTTATTTTCACAATACTCATGCCTCTAATGTTACACGAGTCTCTCCGAGGAATCTCTCGACGCACGACTGTAAATTTAAATGGACTATTATGCGCCGAGATCCACCGGTATGCCAGATCCGTTACGGTTGTTTTGTCGTTCCGGAGCTGATCTATCTCTTCAACGACGTGAAATGAGAGCGCGAAAGGAATTTTCATCCCTTGCGCAATGGGAGAATACCGCTGATGACAAAAACGCGGCTATGACAGAAAAAAATCAAAGGAATAAAATCGAAGTCACGTCGTGGCAAAGCTCAATTGTTTTATTCGGATTAAAAAAAATGTAATTTTATCGAACGCGGCTCTTTCGAGCGTGACACGGGATAAAAAGTTGTACAACAATGGGCGAACCGACCATTTCTTTAAATCGATATTCCTATTGTTTTACTTTAAAAGACGACTCTTGAATGCTCGTTGAAAACGATAGAACGTAACCAGGGAGCTATAAAATTTAATTGATAAAAGTAAAAGTACACAGGATTGCTTTATGGTGAATTAATTCGGGCTCAATTCATAACGATTGTTCGAATGGACCTTCTTTTTATAACGCTATTCATAATATATTATTTTATATTAATAAATTATCAATTATATTAAGGCGTTACGTGAGTTGGAAAATTTCAAAAAATTCATTTTACTTTTATTATCTAATAGTACAATATGTCTAGAATATTCTCCCAAAGTTTTGAGTCAATCGGAGTTAAAGTCTAGGAGAGAGAGCTTTGAAATTTTGCACACTTCTTCAAGATAGCATTGACTAGTAATTGAACGAAGGTTCTTTTTCGATTACAACTAATTTTACAAGGCTATACGTAGTATAAATTGTACGAAAAATTGAACTATTTTGCATACAACTCTGTCAAAAATTCAAAGTTCAATTTTTTAAAATCCTTTGTTCAATCACGATCTATACTTATCTACTAACTGAAAAAAATGGTTTTTTAAATTTCAGATAAAGCTATCATGAGTTATCCTGACCACCACGAGGATACTTTTTTTTTAGGAATCTCCGGAAACCAGGTCCCACCGACTGATTGTCCCAAATTTTTTGATGACATTTTTTAAAAATATTGTTGAAATGTTGCTCTTTTATGTGCTTAACATTTTGAATAAAATAATTTATATATTATATTTAAAAAAAAGTCGAGCAAATATGCTTTTTTTTGGCTTCGAAACCCACGTAACCCCTTAAGAAATAATTAAAAAATGTATCTGTTTCGTAATAATAATAAGTTGATAAATGCTTTATCAAATAAAGATTATAATGATTATAGGATTCAGTGAATGTAATGATACGTTATTGGATCAAGTAACGTAGAGCTGTAGCCAAAATTGCCTTATTGATTTTCTGCTGACCTTGATGCAGAAGACTGGAATATACGTATGGATGTGACAGTCTACCACAATTACCGGTTAAAGAAATATTCGGCATTCCTGCTATGTATAGACGTAATATAGACAAAAAAGGACAGCTGTGACTTCATGTCGTTTGTAAAGTACTTTGTCGTTTTTTTTCTCTTTTCACCTCCAAGGAGACATTCAGTGAAGGTCTTGACTCTGGTATATTGCAGAAAGAGTATTTCGGTGTATCGAGAAATCGATAATAAATTCAATTAATGCAAACGAGTGTACAAGGCCGAATTGTTGTCTACAGCGCTTTTTTTTTAACCCTTCGTGGTCACACATCCAAATTCAATCGCGGTGGTCACACTTGGGTCGATTCTAGCCAGGCAGTTTTCAAAAAAGTATTGTGACGAAACTATCCATCCGAAGTGGTTCAAAAAATTACGGAACATGCTTTGAACTTTCTAGACGATGCACGAAAAGTTTATTTATAAGAAATAAAATGGCGGCATGTTATAAAAAATTCGTAAAGAGGTGAACACGTAAAAAATACACTTTTTCGCTCAAAAAATCATAGTTTCGTGAATTTTCAACATTTTTACCTACAATTTGGACGTGATACTCCTTAGATATGCTACTTTTGGGAAAAAAATAGTAGCATAGTGCGCATTCGAAAAAAGGTATTTATTCCGACATGAGAAGAGGGTAAATTTTATGATATGAGGATACTTCAAACTCCAGGTAAGATGGTGAATACAGGTCTCATTCGAAGCCGAGAACTATTATATACTTACGCCAAAAATTGATCGACGGGTCGATTTTATCCAGATTGACTACGAAGGATTAAATAAAACTGAATAATCAGTTCGATTTTTTTTCGTTTATTCAATTGACTTACGTTGATTGACTTAAGTTCGTTAAAAATGTGTCATCCTTTTGAAAAACGACGTTTCGAGAAAAACGATCACCAGTGCATTGTCGCACTTAAATTCAATTCAAATTTCTATCCATTCGTGAATAACGGTAATGAATTTTTTTCCAAACGAAATATCCACGAAAATCGCCAAATCTGTGGGAACTCTCGGGTCATTGTATTGCGTGGATGGAACATTAGATCAAAGTGATTGTACCAAAGTCGTTGATCTGGCCCGAAGTTGGCGAATAATTGAAGTTAAACAGCCGGTGGAAAAGAGCAAGCGAGACACTCTCTTTTTTCCTTTCCTTTTTTTTTACATACGATCTCGTCTCATCCTTAATTATGCTCGAGACGGTGGAACGAGACACACGATGGTGTTTGATGATTTACCCCGTGGGAAGTTTCCCAAGAGCTTGGTCGTTCGTTACACGTTTGCCACGGTCATGAGATCCGTGAAGAAAAGCTTAAAAAATTGCTCGTGCGAACTATCCAACGTTTTCCCAACATTTCACGTATATAGGCACACCTACTGTTGTTCACAGCACGTTTCCTCGTCCCTTTTCTTTCGTCGAAGAAGAAATCGCGCCTGATTATGCAGCGTAACATCCGGCGGTCGCTCCTGTCTCGTTGTCGTTTTCATCGAACTCTCATTTTTAACTCTTTTCATTGCAGATGTGCCGCTTGCCAGCCGTTTGGATAGTCGTGATGTCGCATCTAGCGTCGACACTCGCCGGTCCCATATACGCCCCGCAATTTCTCGCTGGCGGTGAGTTACGCTTTTTTCATGCATTTGTCGGAAAAAAAAATGGTCGCATTAAATTTGATCACCATCATTGAGACGTACAAGTATATGATAAAAAATAACGGCACCGTTATCTCTTTCGTGCTCTGTTCGATTAATAATTTCTTTTTGGTATCCGAAAATTTGGAGGAATTTCATTCGTGAAGATCCCGTGCAGAAATTGTCGAAGGGATACAATTGGATTCCCATACTTGTCCCTACTTCCTGACAGGGATCCGATGGGTCATTGCATTGGATCTCTATACTAAAACGTCACGCTCGTACATTGGATTCTAATCGGGATTCCCCACTGGAATCCAATGTACGAATCTAATTTAAATCCTAGACGATTGCCACATTATCTAATAGAATCCTATACGATTTATGATATTGAAGTTTACATCGTTCGAATGCAACGAAAATAATGCCTATTTTTTCGACAGGTCAAATCTACGGCAAACTTTTAAAAAGATTTTCCTCAGAGGCGTACAACCCAAATCTGTCGAAAAAAATTTTGGAAAACAATAAAAATGGAGAATAACGAAAATAAACAAGAATTTTTATTGCATTCCAACGATGTAAACTTCAACGGCATTTACGATTCTTGATGGATCTCATCGCATTCTGTACGTTGAATTTTCTAAACATAATATATATCCACTCGCTTTGTATAGGTATACAAAGTGAGTGGATCTTGAAAAAGTATAAATCGCTTAAAAAAGTATATCGAAGCGTGCAGGTTATGTTTCAACACGACAAGTGTTTTCTCGTAACTTTTCACATATTTTTTATTCAAACGTGGTAAGACTTCTCAAACGGCGTTATTCGATGAACAGTGCAGTATCAAATTGGATCCCAATGAGGACTACCTATGTGCGATGCTGCGAACAAATCCCTATATGTAGGTGCATCTTGGGATTCCCCCAAAAAATTTGTGAACGGGATCACGAAAGGATATTTTTTATGGGAAGAGCCAATAAATTACGTTCGAGAATTAAAAATAAAAACTCGCATCGTCTTCTATCGGGAAATAACCGCGGCATCCACTTGGATTCAAATGTGGACTAGGACAGGGATATTCAGTGATTCTGGTACTCGGCAAATTTTCAGAAATTTCCGACCGCACAACACCGATGGTTTCAAGCACTTTTGTGAATTTCCATCTCAATTCTTCATTTATTTATTGATCAATAAATTGATCAAATTATCAGAGTGGTTGGGCGGTCGGCGCTCGGCGCTGGCGGTACTTCGAGTTACGCAGCTTTGTGCATGGCCGATACTCGAAGCGGTGACCGCTTAGCCACTATGCAGCGAAAGCCAGCGGAAGGCCAATACCTCTGATACTTTGGTTTAGGTACTTGAGTAAAAAGTCTGTGCACCAGAGAATCAGAAGAATATAGGACCGTCTATACCGGTACGAGTTTTCCACAGTTTCGCCGTACTTTCGGTAAATGCGCTATAGCGTAGCTTAAGATGGTTACTGACGCAACGGAAGTAAGGTTAGATTAGCGAATTCCGGGTAGGGAGTGCTAGAAAAGGGTTCAATTGGGAAGGTAAAGGGAAGGTCATACGTAAAAAGCCGCAAGACTATACTTTAGAACTCAGGAAATGTATGTAGTCGCATCGCGTTTACGGAGCTTGGAGCGTTATCGAAAATCCAAGATTAAGAGAAAAAAAATATATGTTATTGTCCAGACTATACTGAATCTTCACGGATTTTTTGAAACTTTTTCACCACAAAACACCAGAGCTAAAAAAATAGTTTAATGTATGTAATTTTACGTACGGTTAGTTGGGCGAGACGTTCACGCTACGAGTGAGTTAATTTTTTTGGCTATTTAGCACCGAGATAAGCCATTTCTAACAACGGATTACCGTAAACTAAATCTTTGTAAACATTTAGTAAAAATAAAAACCCATCTTGATAATCGAAAACCTTAGTTATAATATTTAATATTAAACCATCAGGGTTTGATGAAAAATTATGAATCTTTTCAATCTTTTAATCTTTTTAATCGTTTTAATCTAATAAAAGATTATGACTCTTTCATAATTATCCTCAATAATGTTGTACTTTTTCAGGCTGGTCGTAACATAACAGTTTTTTTTTCTTCACGTTATCAAAGCATGGAAATGTATAATTTCCTACTTTAATTATATATTTTATGAAAACTTAGCATCTACAGAATAAATCTGTACCTCGCATGCATTTTTTTTAGGTTTATTAAAGAAAAAAACTCATATACCGTCATTTGACTCAACTGGACCGCTCCAATCTCCTTAAAAACAAAAAAATGTGTTTACCCAGAAAGTTTGAGTCTTTGAGTCACGCGGGTCACGATTTCCGCATACCAGGAATCCCCTGAAAGTCGTTTCGGTGTCATCCTCGTGAGTAAAAATTTCGCCAGCAACTTTCATCCTGAACACTCATACTTAGCTGATTAGCCACGAATATATTTCTGCGAGGCAACGGAGGTAGCAATGATTTTTTCATTCATTTTTCTCTTCAACCTCTCTCTCTCTCTCTCTCTCTCTCTCTCTCTCTCCCTCTCTCTTCCTGTCTCTTTCTGTTTCTTCCTCTGGTATCGCGCTCAGAATGAAGAACAAGCACGAGGACCAATCTACCCAACTCGAGAAAAATTGATGAGACCGTTATGCGAGAAGAATTCTCGCGGTATCGTCACGAGAAGGATCAGCGTTGTGATTTATTCTTGAATATATATATATGGGGCATTCCGCGCCAAATCGACCACTTTCCGGCCCTACCTCTTTCGATTTGGCTGAAACTTTAAAATGTTATTGTTCTCATCTTAAAACGCTTGTGTGTTTTTTTTTCAATTTTTTTTACATAATCACAAATACATAGTGAATTTTTGAAAAGATTGCCCGTTTTTTTTCAAATGCTCATAACTTCTTGAAAAATTGACCGATTAAGATCTTATTTTTTCAAATTTTTCGTTTTGAAATGTTCTTTATGAAAAAAATATTTGAAAATTATTCAGTTATCTTCGACATGATTTTTCATTTTTTCGTAAAAATACGCGATTTTTTCAAAGAATGCCACTTTTGATTTTTTTTTGTAAAAAAAATATGATATGTTTAGCATTTTTGCCATCAGACTCATCTTGATAAGATTTTTCTTCCTATTTTTTTCCTAAAATGAAAAATTTTTATTTTAATTTTTTTCCAAATATAGCTGTTTTCTATAATGAGATAATAATTCAAATGGTTAATTCTATCATACTCAATATTTTGTATAGAATATTAACTCACTTAAAAAGTTTTCCAATTATGTTAAATTATTTTTAAAGGATTATTTAATGAGGAATGAAGTAAACAGTTCTTAAATTAATTGTATAATAGTAATTAATGATGAATTTATTCATTTTTGTAACGTTTGAATAATTTACATAATTTGTGATCTTTTGAATCTCTTGAAATAGTACACTGCATTATTTTGGAAAACCATAGAATTTGTTAAAGTTCATTATTGCATCATAGGAAACAGTTATATTTGGAAAAAATTAAGAATAAAAATGTTTCAATATAGAAAAAAAATATTAAAAAAAAATCTTACCACGATGGGTCTGACGGCAAAAAGTGCTTAATTTATCATGTTTTTTTTACAAAAAAGACATCAAAAATCAAAAGTGGCGTTCTTTGAAAAAATGTGTTTTTTACAAAAACTAAAAAATCATGTCGAAGATGACATTGAATATTTTTCAAATATTTTTTTTTCATGAAGCCCATTTTAAAATGAAGAATGAAAAAAAATCTTGATCGGCCAATTTTTCAGAAATTTACAAGCATTTGTAAAAAAACGGGCGATTTTTTCAAAAATTCACTACGTGTTTGTGATTATGTAAAAGAATTTGAAAAAAATCACACAAGCGTTTTAAGGTGGAAACAATAACATATTAAAGTTCCAGCCAAGTCGAAAGGGGTCGGGCCGGAAAGTGGTCGATTTGGCGCGGAATGCCCCATATATATATATATATATAAGTTTTGACGGTAAACCGTAATCACGAATTTTCTTGGCCGCTAACGGTAAAACGTCAAGTCGCGAGACCCAAAACAACAACGGGTGTAAAATGAAATTTTCTTCGCGCCGAAATAACTGAAATGAATACGGGGCAATTATACTCGATTACGAGCGGAGTCGTAAGAAGAACATTCTCTAAAAAGGCAATCAAGGAAGACGGACGATTCAGCGAGAAGAAAAAAAAACAAGAAAAGTAGGCTAAACGAATTGACGACTTCCGGTCAATTTATCCATGAACTACAAGAAAAAAGAGACGTGAAGATTTTTTTGTCTCCGCATAATGCGTGTCGACGAAATCCTAAACAATTCGAATGAAAAAATTAACGCGTTGCGAACGCCGAGGAAGATTCCGCTATTTCCTCCGCGACGAAAAAAAAAAAATAATAATAATTTCCCTGACAATGAATTCGTAAATCTGTTTTAATTGATCGTTGCCAACCAAAATAAATTCCCCGAAGAATTCCCTAATTGTCTTCCTCTTGCCTTTCTATTCGAATCCACAAAATATAGAGACCTTTGATAAATACCACACAATTATCACTCAGCATTGAAAGCGGATAAAATTTAAATCATTGCATTTATCGATCTCGCTAATACTCAAAAAAAAAAAACAAACGCAATCAAAGGATAGAAAGAAGTAGAAAAGAAAAACAAAAGTTGCCAAAAAATAAAAGCAGCTGTCACTTTTACGTGCACGCAATTGATTTTATTCGTATGATATATTTTTATTTAATTTAATCGATATTTCGTGGACGTAAAGTGCCAGGTGTTTTACGGCAGCGGATTGCCGCATATAATGAGAGGTGCGTCACGCCCGCGACATTGAATCTGCCTTGAGCCGTTAGGTGGTGCGTGTTCTTGACCGAGGAAAACGCGTGGGTGAACTGGTCAGTGTTTCATTGCTCGTCTAAACCATCCATAGACGTATTTTAAGTGGGTTACACGCTTGACCAGCTAGGCGCTCGGTGTTTCGTCATTTTTCTGGGCCATTTTTTTTTTTTTCATTAAGACATCAAGTATATGATCGAGGCAGTCTACATGCCTACTCCTGCATATGTTTTCGACGCTTTGAAATTTCAATTATTTATTTTTATTTTTATTTTAATATAAGGTACAAATATGGAGGTTATGTGTGGAACACAATATCCGATAAATGGAGGAAAATTTGGTGTCAATTGGATCTTGTAAGCACGCATATGCAGATCTTTCGTCAAAATTCGCTGTACAGAGTATCTTGAAATGTTCTATTGGTGAGCACGATGGCGAATCGAGGTGCAAGGACTTTCTTCAACACTCGCACTCGCTGCGGCTATGTTTTCATTCGACCGACCTGTACGAGGACGGCCAGTGGTTTTCGCGGTCAGAATCGAACCACTAACCTCAAATTTTGTGATTAAATTTATCAAAGTGTTGCGAGATGGTGCTTTATGATGACTGAAAGACGTGCGGACTTTTCGCAACATCTCTGCAAAATGTTCACCATTTTTATAGTGAATTTTCACAATTTCTATGCGTTGCTCGATCGTGTAATTCTCCATGACTATACCTCAATACTTCCTGATGCTAGTTGCCAAAGATTAGTATTCTTAGTTCGTCACTAAAAAAATGACGCGCAATTAAAAATATTAGGTCATTTTGAGACACCCCTTATAAATGATAAAAACGAATAAGTGCAAAACGTGTAAATGAGGTGTCACTGTATAACTGAAAATATAAATATATAGGGAAATAATATTTTACACCTGTATACAATGGTAGATAAACGGAATATGCAAAGGACCATTATGCAACGAAAATGGCAAGGCGCGTATTCTATTTTTATGTACAATATACCATATGGAGGGTATTTGGTGCATCGATCGACACAATTTTTTGAGGGATGGGGGGGGGGGGGGGGGTCATTTGCTGGTTTTTTTTACCCCGATTTTATAGATGATTTTTTTCGTTTTTTTTTAATTACCCGAAATTTCACCTCTAAATCGTTATAACTTTTTTGTTTGTGGTTGTAATAGCACGAAATAACTTTTGTTGCATGCATACAGAGTAACGGAGGTCAATTTCAGCAAAATTTATAACTCAAGTTTAATAAAAACATCGGAACATGAAAAGTCTTTTCTTAACCCTGACCCTGGCAACCTAGCATCTCTTATTTTAACACCATAATGAATGATTTCTATGACATGTAGCATACCGTTGGAAACGCTATAAACTAGAGAACTTTTTAAAACAAAGCTAAGTTCAAAAAAGCTTTTAGTTTTTTTTTTAAATAATGAATTTGGAAGGTGACATTTTTTATACATTTACACATTTTTAAGACTTTGGAACCTCGTGAGTCATTTTCTTGAAACCAATTGTATCAAATAATGATTTATTTATAATAAACATTTATTGCACAATACAACAGAAGTTTTTTTCGTGCTATTACAAACCCGAACAAAAAAGTTATGATGATTTAATTGCGGAATTTCAGGTAATTAAAAAAAAACGAGAAAAAAAATCATATCTCAATTACCGTGACACTTAGGAAATAGGGTCTAAGGGTGAACAAATTAGCAAATGACCTCTTCCAATCCCTCAAAAAATTGTGTCGGTCCATACGCCAAACACCCTGTATCTATATATGCGTGAATATGCATTATGGGGATTCTCCATCAAGGTCGATGACTGGGTTTCTTTTATAGCTATAATGTCTATAATCATCGTAGATTCCCGCATTACGACCTCCTTTCAACTCATGATTCGACTTCTAGGTGAATGTGGATCATTTCCTCTAATCGTCCAGTCCTACCGCACGCCTGGACATAAATCATTACCGGCGTGTGTATGCATTAAAAAGTTATATTAAAAAAAGAAAACCATTACACACCCTATTCCAAGCGGCAAGTTATCGCCATTTAGGATCAAATTGGAACGAATGTTCGGCTCGAACGGCGCTCGCTTATAACGATTATTTTACAACCTCTAGTACGATTAATAAGCTCTTCGATTTCTCTACGAGCGGGGAAGAAAAAAAAAACTACCTTTATTCCACTCGGTACGATAATGGACGTTTTACGCGCGTAAAACCCCCATTTTCACACCGCGTGCAACCCTCGCCTTTGGCACGTGCTGCAAACTCACCCTCGTTAAAAAAGTGTTATTCGTCCTCGTATCATAATGTACTATTGTACAACTGCGCTTATAGACTTTTATCGGAAAAAATCTTCAAAAAGAAAAAAACTACCAACCAATGATTCTTTGCATTGCACGCTGGTTGAACTTTTAGTTAAGCCCGCGTAATAAATTCGATATATCGAGAGGAGCGTGGGTGGGCTCGGTGGACAACGATCGCATTGGAAAGTACATGCGCCACGCTGCATTTTTTTGCTGGTCGATTTAATTGCACTGTGTTATTTTTGTTATCATTATTATTCATTCGAACAGACTCGCGTCGCGACTCTGCAAGAAAGAATTCGCGGATCGTGACGTCGTGTACCGTTTCTTCTTCTGATCGATCAGCCAAACGCCCCCGCGCGACGCTACTTTCTTCGACTTTGTGACTCAGAGAATGACACGAAGAGCTGTTTTTTTTACTTCCACCAATTCACACACACACACACGCGAGCGGAGACCCAGAAAAATACATTCACCGGAAGACAATCGTGTCGTGAACTACCGAGTAAGGCGCGGGGGAGTTCCCGAATATAATTTTCTATGATTATTATTTGACAATTCAACGTCAAATGACCGAGTGACCCAGAGAGTGCCGAAATTGTCAAAGTTTTGGCACGAGTAACTGGACGCACCTCGATGCTTGGGAATAACGTTTCTTGGCCTCATATAAACTCGAATCCTCGATCAGCTGGATGATCTCGTTCCGTTAGAAGTATACTGGTCGTGCATATATATATATCTATATAGGATACGAAGATCCCCGTGAGTCACACGCGCGCGGCAGAATCCGTTCGGCATTCAAATATATGGTTTTTTTTTTCGCGCTCCTTCCTTCGATGTCTTCGACCGCGTGGCTGGAGCTCTGAACCGGATCCGAAAGCGCGCGAGGTGTCCGCCGGGGGATCATTATCCACAAACGCGGGGAAGCGTTCGGCGATTCGTGATGAGGACCTGGATGATGCGTTCCAGCATCCAGTTTGCCGCTGTAGTTATTCGCGGCATTGCACGCAAAGATCTTTCAGGTGTATGCAGGTGGCCATTAGAAGACTGTTAGGATAATCGCACGGTGGCGCGCACAGGTACGGGATACCTACCTCAGGGCACGCTACCCCGGAGCCGAGGAATGTCGGGATGCTGAGCGAGAGATGAAGGCAGAAAGAAAAAAAAAAAAGAAGAAAGAAAACGGACGAGAAAAACGCGGTGGCGGATGGAACGGCGTGCCGGAGAGTCCGACGAGAGAGAGAGCATCCTTCGACCGAATTGATGAACTTAACGAAGGGGGGAGCGAAGGGTAACGGTGAAAAACTCGGGCATAGAAGGAAAAATAAAGGAATTTTACCGCGAGACGAAGTAGCTGTGAAAAGTTGATGAACATCGCGACCGTAGGCGGATATTTACGAGATCGGATTAGGAGAGGGTGAAGATCTGGATTTAAAAAAAAAACAAAATAAAGTATTGTAGAGCAATATAGATGAGCGTGTAGAGTGGAAAGATAGCGTTGATAGTTGTACAGAGAGAGAGAGAGAGAGAGAGAGAGAAACCAAGCTGTTACATAGGCCTATGACTCTGACCCACTTTTCGAGGCCATACCACTGACAAGGCTCATACGTCGAAACGTTAACGGTATCCCCAACCGTGGAGCATGCGACCAGGGAACGGAAGATCAACCAACAACGAACTGAACCTTCTCTCTCTCTCTCTCTCTCTCTCTCTCTCTCTCTCTCTCTCTCTCTTTCTCGCTCTCTCTTTATATATTTCTCGCTTGATCTTTCTCCTGACATCGATTCGCGTCAACGTTTGCTCTTCGGCATTAATACGCACAGGCTATTCCACGCCAACTCAGGTATCATCAAGCCGAGCCATAGTCTCAATTTTTCTGATATTTGCGCAGGCTGCCTAAACCCAGTCGAACGGGGAGTACTACTGAAAATCCATGTGTGTTGATTTTTACACGTAAGATCTTTAATTTTTGGTATTAACACGTGTGAATGCCATACACAACTTAAGGGGTTACGTGGATTTCGAAGCCAAAAAAAAGCATATTTTATCTATTTATTTAAATATAAAATATAAATTATTTTATTCAAATGTTAAGCACATAAAAGAGCAACGTGTCAACAATATTTTTAAAAAATGTCATCAAAAAATTCGGGAAATTCAGCCGGTAGGACCTGGTTTTCGGAGACACCTCAAAAAAAAGTGTGGTGGTGAGGATAACTCATGATAGCTTTATCTGAAATTAAAAAACCAAATTTTTTCTGTTAGTAGATAGGTATAACTCGTGATTGAACAAAGGATTTAAAAAAAAATTGAAATTTGAATTTCTCGCAGACTTGTATGCAAAATAGTTCAATTTTTGGTACAATTTACACTACGTATAGCCTTGTAAAATTAGTTGTAATCGAAACAAAAAAAATCTTCGTTCAATCCTTAGTCAATGCTATTTTGAAGAAGTGTGCAAAATTTCAATAAGATCGGTGCATTCGTTTTTGAGGAATCGTCTCCACCGACTTCAAAATTAGTGTTTTGAGAAAAATGCGTATACCTGTGTCGCTCCCGGTCGGTCTTTCCCAACGGGGGGAATTCCCAAAGGCTCTCTCTCCTAGACTTTTACTCCGATTGTCTTAAAACTTTGGGAGAATATTCTAGACATATTGTACTATTAGATAATAAAATTTAAAAAAATAGATTTTTTGAAATTTTCAAACCCACGTAACCACTTAAAACAACGCACTTGTGGGTTGTTTTAAGTTGTATACATTTGATGTGTATTTTCAAACACTTGAACCGCATTAAGGGGGGAAAACCCTCTAAACGCCCGAAAATGAGTCATTTTTCATGATTTTTTTAAAAGATGGTAAATAATCGCATCATTTTAATATTTTGACATTATCTTATTACAACTTTCAAGGGTTGAAATTTTTTTATTTATTTTTTATACAAAACGAAATGGCGCCGCTCTAAAGTTTAACGATGATTGACATGTGTAGGAGATGGATATACCTATAAAAATATTTAAAAAGTATAAAATTAAAAATTAAGTAGGCTTCTTAATCAAGTTATCATATTTTTGCCTATTTTCTCGACAATTTTAACGCCAAAAAAGTAATTTATTTACGCGATAACCTTAAAACTTTACGTATATCCTTCCGATAATGTTATAGTGAGAAACCTCCTAAAATTTCAGCCAGGTCGATTAATAACTTTTTGAGCTATAACATGAGCAGTTTTTGCAAATGCACTTTCGAGATAATCGCATTTAAAGTTTCCCTAGTTCACAGGATGCGGCCCCGGCGCGCTCTCGACTACGTGCTATAACTTCGTAAATATTTCATATTTCGATTTTTCGATTTTCCAGTATACTCTTAATATATTATTTTTCGAAATATGTGAAGAAAAAAAAATCGATTTTTTGAACATTGTAAAGGGTTTTCCCGCCTTAAATTTTAACTTATTCAAAACATGCAACACGTGTAAATGTGGACATTTATATGTTTAGATATCAAATGTGCCTTAAGCAATGCATTTATGTGTATTACATTACATTAAAGTTGAGCACATTTTGGACGTATTTGTAAACAGTGGATTCGCATTGAGTATGTTAAAATTTACATGTAAATTTTAAGATACTTGATACTTATTTGTCGGTCGGATTTTCATTATGGATGAAAAAAATGCTTATAATGGTGAATAGAATTATATATATGCTTGAAAGTGAAAGTGTACTTGCTCGCAATATATTCCGGCCAGAACATTGTAATTTCCAAACATACAGTGTGAGCCGTAAAAATGGAATTTGTGATCTTCCCGATCTGTTCCATGAAGGGGCCTCGTCAGGTGAATCAGACGAGACAAGCTTGGACAAGGCCTGACATAAAGTAGGGAATGACCGGTCACTTTTTGTTGGACGGAAAGCTGTAAAAAACGAAATTATGATCTTCCCCTCTCCGTTCCGTGAAAGGGCCTGATCAGGTGAATCAGACGAGACAAGCCTGGCCAGGAGCTGACATAATGTAGGGAATGCCCGGAAACATATCTGTACGGGTAGTATAGGCAGAAGATAGGCAGGTAGGTTGTAGGTTCGATTCCATGTGTATGTGAAATGTTTTCTTCTGGAAAAAGAATCATTTCAGGATATTTGGAAATGACGAATTATAATGAAATATCATTGATGTAGAATTCTGAGTTGAGTATTTCACTTTATTTTTGAATTTATGAAATATTTTATGCATTTAGTAGACGAGTTGTGATGCCTTGTCAAATAATCAAATGACACACCAAATATGCATAAAAATAATACACTTAAGTGTGTAATACAAACGCATGAAATGAATCCCAAAATTGCACGGTAGGAAATGTGTAAAAAGTAACCAGGGTACTTGGTCACTTTTTACACATTTTTCTTTACACATGATGTGCCCCCTCAACACACGAACATGCAGCTGTGTTAAGGGGGCACGTCTGAGTAGATGGCGGAAAAAATAGGTGAATTTTGGCAATGTTTATCTCACAAACTATTCGTCCGATTTCATCGAAGTTTGTTTTAATCCAAAGTATAAATATTGAGATATATTGACAAATTCTTTTATAAATATATATTGACTAGGATCGCTGTTACTGTGTCCAGCGTAAAATATGTCCCTCGCTGGAACGAACTGCGGCCCCCATGATTGCATGCGGTCGGTTGATTTGGAACAAATTTTTTAAAAAGATTCTCCAATCGTAATATATTTTCCAATCGCCTTTCGAATCGTAGAATTTTTGAAAAAAATCTTTTTTTTTCACAAAATTACCCTTGATTGAAATTTACATTCATTTTTCATTGATCTGAAACAAATTTTTTTAAAAGATTCTCAAATTGTAATGTACAAAGCCTTTCGCATCGTAGGATTTTTTTTCACAAAATTACATTCGATTGACATTTACATTCATTTTTCAACCTAAATTTCCGATTTTTCTGGCTTGATACAAAAAAATAATTGAGCAAAAAGAAAATCCTACGATGCGAAGGGCTTTATACATTACATTTGAAGAATCTTTTTGACATTTTTGTTTCAGATCAATCGACTGCATGCAATCATGGGGACGGCCAGCGAGGGACATGTTTTGCACCGGCAACAGTAACAGCCCTTCCGGTCAACCTATAATATATATTTATTTTGTCAATATACCTCAATAATTATACTTTCGAATAAAAGAAACTTGAATGAAATCCAACGATTCGTTTTTCAGATAATTATTCTTAAAATTCACGTATTTTTTCCGCCGTCTACTCGGGTGTGCGCCCTTAAAACAATACACTTGGATTTGCAGTGTATCGTTATCTTTCAGGGCGCTCTGCTGATCGATAGGATTTTCTCGAAAGCTCACTCGAACAGGCCGTTCCAAGCTGATTCGTCAGACTTGGCGTATCGAGTGTCTCAATCGTATTTCGGCTTTGATAAATCGGCCTCGCGATCGCGACGTAATTCCATCGAGATAAAAGTTGTTTACTTTGACTGTCTACCGCTACGCAACACGTGGACGCAAGATTGTCTTCGACGGAGCTTCGATCAGCCATTCGCAATGATCGAAGTCGAATTGTTAGAATTTGGGAAACGTCCAATCGCTATGGAATTTTGGCCTCGAGTCTTTTAGACGTCCAAGTATTCAAAACTCCACCAATTTGTTGATTATTTTCGTTCTCGAGGCGGTTTCCAAAGGAACGAATAACGTTGTCAGCGTTTTGGTAATTTTCGGTCAAATTTGACTTTTCAAATATCGTTGTACATGTGAAATCGATTGAGTCGTAGGTGGCACCAATATATGGGCCAAGCTCCGAACGGCTTTTTCCATTATTCTTTCACCCGTGCGGGAAATTGGCAGGGCGTTCCTAATACAATTCGGGGCCTTCAAGGGATTATTTTCGGATTCCATAGTAGGGTTTTTTGTAAAAATGCTGGACCGGGGCCCCTATTAGAGAATGATAGGGTAGGTAGGTTGACTAAAACTGTGGTTCGAGTAAGGAAACCAAGTAAAGGCCTATAAGGGGTGTAGTTTTAGATTCCCTAGTACCGATTTCCCCAATGCTACTAGACTTCGCTATTATAGGGGCAAATCAGTATAAATTACTTGACTAAAGAATTTGTGGTATAATAATTATCGAGATCGATTAAATATAATAATTAAACTATGCGTTTAGTAGACGAGTTGTGATGCCTTGAACCAACACGCATGGCAGTGCGTTCATTGGAACAACGCGGAATCAAACGTGTCAAAATATGCGACAGAATTCTAAGCCTCAAATGTATTGAAATAGCACATTTCTTTTTCACAGTACACCTACACGCACGTACGCATGCAATAATTTTTATGAGGCACCGTTGAGGCAATTTTTAGGGCCCTTATTTTGCCTTCAATGACCCTCGGTAGCAAAGTGTGACCGGCCACTGATGGCTCATGTGAAGATCTAGACTGGGGCCTTAATGAAGTTAGGGAAAATTACGATGGGCCCGATCAAAGCCAGAACTTGATTTCCGCACGGGCACCTGTATTTGTTAATATTTAATCTTTATTCGCGCAAAAATCTTGAGAGCAAATGTACCACAAATGTTGAGCCCTCAACTGTTTAGGGCATTGTCATATAGCTTGATAAGAATTCATGCACTGACAGAAAAATTCTTTTGATATAGATGCGTCTACTTGATTTTTTTTAAATTTGAATTAACTAGATTTTTTATGGAACCAAATTTTTCCTATTGCATTCCATTATTAAAATTATTTATTTTAAATATATTCATTTATTCAAATCAAGATCTATTTAATATCGTCTAATAACTAAATATTTTATCTATTCCAAATAAATCTGTGATTTAGTTTCATCTGGTGGTGTAAGACAAAAGAGACAGACGGAAAAAATGGTACACGATTCAGTCTCTCAAAAATCTCATGGCTTTGTTTTTACTAGAAAACTGGTGTAACATTCTGCAGTTGAGGAAAAGTGTTAGTATTTCTATACATAAATAGTCGCGCCTGTTAATAAAAGGCACGACGATACCTTTCCTTTTTTTCAAATAACAGCCTTGTTAGTGAAAAAAAAAAAATTTAACTTTTTTTCACCACACTTTTATGTCATGAACCTATAGTTCTTTCTCGTATTCATGCGATATATCATGTTTTATCTTTATTTATTTAATTTGAATATATTTAATATTTCAAAAGAATAGCTTGAACAAATAAAAAAAAACGAATAGGGTCGTAGTAGGCCGTGAGACAAGGAAAAAACCTATATCATTAAAATAGATCCTATTTAAATTAAATTTTTTTTTTGGCAATGTGGAAGAGCATATCGATAAAATGAGAAGAATCGAAGGCTGTTACAATTGATTACATCACAATTGTGCGAATGATTGCCAAGGTTACCAAAACGTCAAAAACACTCTGTATCTTCTTAACAATTCTCGACCGGATCAAATAAATCGACCTCAAACATTGCAGAGGGGCTCGAGACAAGCCAAATAATAGTTGTATCCAAATGTTATCAGCATGCCAGCATTTCTCTGAGACTCCCAACATCCTCAAGCCCCGCACAGCTTGTATTAAATCCGTTGAAGAACCATTGCCGATCAAATGTCACGCGTATCAAAAAGATTCCAACCTTGATTAAAGTACAAAACGATCTAGCCAGAGAGCATTTGCATTTAATACAACGCCAGGGGAAAAGAATACTTTTATGATATAGACAAAGCAATTTCCATTGGAGAATGAGAGTCCAGCTCGAATGAGGAATAAACGAAGGCAGAAGAAAAAAAAAGCGACGTGTCGTTGACACGCAATTTCGAGCTCATGAATAATAACCGATAATACGTGATCAATGCAAATGATTCGTGATGAGAAAGGAAGAAAGAGCAATAGGGGGGAAAAAACCCTTTTCGAGAATCGCGTGTATAGTTATCGGTTAACAGATGCTCTCGGGGCTTTATCGAGTCATTGTATTATCGGCAAACGTGGGGAACTTTATCGGGCCAGGCTCCCCCATGATTATGGCGAGTCGGCTGAATGCTTCGGGAATGTGGATCCCGATGGGCTCGGTTACAAGCGCGAGAGCGTTATAAATGCACAGTTAGTCGGACTCCCGGCGGTATACATACATTTATGTGTTTATATATATATAAATATATATATACACATATATAATAGCACACACTCGCTGTATAGTTGACTACGAAAGTAGCACCGGTAGTAAGAACATAGAGAACGGTAGTATGTTCTACCGGACCTGGATCCCTCATCGGCACTGGATTATGAATCACGGAAGTGACCGATTCCTCGGTCAGTGAGGCGAACTGGTGGAATCGGTCGCTGCACAGCACACCTCGTGCAGAAATTCTTTAGGGATACCTAAGTTCCGATCGGATCCTGATCGGGATAAGATACGGATTCCCTAGACGGGGTATCCTCATCGGAATCCAGATGGTGCACACTACGTAGCACAAGTCGGAGACGTGGTGGCAAGAATTTGAAATACGTATTAAATACATTTTTCTTAGCAAATTAACTACATATTTTCTTAGTTCGAACGATCCCGATTTAATTTAAATATAATTCATTAGAATAAATAACTTATATCACTTTTCTTCAGAAATATAAGCCTTTCAAGGTCTACGTATAGTTTTTTTTTTGAAATTTTTTATTAAATGTAAAGAATTTCGTTCGAAATTCTGTTATTAAAATATATAAGTTTTGACAGTTATACTGTAGCACGAATTTTTACCTAATCGTTATTCAGATCCTTGAATAAATGATTTCAGAAAACGTCCAGCGTCTCCAGCTGATACGGGTCGGTATCTCCTGGTGATTTTTACCATTCATCCCTGGGATCCGATTCGATATCGAACTAGATCTTGTTCTAGAAGTTCGGCATTCTAGCCTGGATCCTATGCAAAGTTTCTATTTGGATTTTTACTAGTCCTTAATAGTTGCGGATTAGGATCCTGGCTGGAATCCGATTTGCGGACGTTACATTTCGCTCCCGGATCCGATCCGATATCCGACTGGATCCCAATTGAGAAACCAGGATCCTAGTCCGAATCGTACTGGATCCATGACAATATTTCTGCACGGGACTCCTGTATAACTTTTGCAATAATCCCGATCATTTTATCTTCATTCACCACGTCAACAAACAACGAACTTTTTCGTGGAATTCTTTCGACCTGGAATGGTAAAATAGTTTATCTTAGGAAAACTTCTGCAGCGCAGTTTCCGCTTGAAATCGACGAAATATGATACGATCTTAAATTGTGTACGCAATGCGAATGCATTTAACCGGGTGACCTCATTCCAGGTTGATTCAGATAAGGCTGGCACGATAAGATCGGAAGATATTTTTCAATTTGCGCACCTGCGTGTGTAATCCAATATCTCGGTTTAAATTCTCAGCTACACGTTACTAGAATATCCATGGTACTTTTAGTAACTTCCAGCAACCTGGACGGTGGATACAGATCTTCGCTGCGATTCCAGGGATTCAAAAATTTAGTTCACTCGAATATAATATCGAATTCTTATCAGACCGGGTCAATATTTTTACTGATTCCGAATTTCGCCCATTTTTTTAAATTCCGAAGCCTTAACTGATCGAGATTGCACTGACTAGGTGTACAAGGCTAGCCAAGATATTGGTATTTCTCGGCTGTCCAGGCTGTTCGCGGAAGCGAGTAACTTTTGATCCTTAAGGGGGGAAATACATGTAGTCGACGAAAAAAAATAGCTAATTTTGATCATTCCTTTTTTTTGGCAAGGAACAGAACTTTTTACATTTATAAAACGTTAGGTAAAATTTATTACATGATTAAAATGTTTGAATTAATTTTTTCATTAGAAAATATTGCAAAATGGCGACGTTATGGCAGTTATCCGTTTGTGGGAAATCCAACGACTTTAATATTGATCTGAAAAATATGACCCGAGAATTTTTTTGTATTTCAACATCCAAATGCTGAACTTATACCTAAGAAACATTTAAAAAGTTAAAAATTAAAAAAAATGACAGACCTCAGAAATGAGAATTGCAATTTTACACAAAAAATTTTCGTTCTTTTTTTTGGAATAAGGCAAAAATACTTTTTCAAAGTGACTTTCATAAACGAGTAGGTATAAGTTCAAGGCAATATTGTGATTGAGTTGTGTGTACAATTTTAGCATGATTGGTTGACTCGTTTTAAACTTGTGTTTTCCACTAACTTAATTATTTTTTGGGTTTTTTTTATTGTGCAAAAAAATCGGAAATTTCTGCAACTCTGTCAATAATTTATTCATATTTTCATACCTCTCTGGTAATTGTTTCAAGTTATTTCATGCATTAATTAAGGTGTAATTGGCTGTGTCCCTTGGCGTGTCCTCATACCCGTTGTCGATTTGCGGGAATTGTGCAGCCCGCAATTCGCATCTGAAATAGTTCAACAAATTTTTATACATTCTTGAGATGTTTTTTTGAGAACATGAACCTAAATTTCGAAAAAAAAAATCGAGAATTGAATGTTGGAACGTGTTTGAAAAAAAAACGATCGATTTTTAGCATTTTTTTCCCGGCATTTTGCAATAATAAATATGTTTTAAATAATCTAATCTTTCCAACTTTAGGTTCATGTTTTAATAAATTATATTATGTAAACGTGTTCCAAATTTGAAGATGCTCCATCAATTAGTTTTTGAGTTATGATTCCCGCAAATTGAAAAAATGTCGTTTCGAGAAAAACACGTTTAAAGTTTCACAAACGAAAAACTCAAAGTCAAATGTGTTTAATCAAATGATAAAGTGTCTTACCGATTAAGCAGCGATTCCAGCACCATAAAGCAGTCCTTCCTCTTCCTCATGCAACTCATTTGAAGCTTGCATTTCCTCTCTACGAGCTTTTCGAGCTTCCTTTGTCTCTAATAAACTTTTTCTATTGAGAAAAACGTGTTCAAAGTGTTGAAGTACGGAAACTCAATGATTTCACTGACTTACCGGCCAATCAGTGATTCCGAGTCTATAGAATAGTCTTTAAGCTTCTCACATTTCACGTAAGGAAAAAAAATCAATTATTTTATACCGCTACATGTATTTCCCCCCTTAATCTGTCCAGGTACCGGAAGGAACATCAGGCACTTGCCGTGCGTTTCGTTGACCACCGGCGAAACCGGTGTCTGCATGTTCGCCTTTACATGCGTAAAATCGAACGGCACGCATCTTGGAACGTGCATCGATCGCTTTTACTTCGGCAGTTGTTGCAAGCTCAACGACGATGCGGACATCCATCCTCAAGACAATACGATAGAGGACGCGTCCGCGGTGAGTTCCTTTGTAACGAGCGGAATTGCGCACGAGAGCAACGACATACCGGATTATTTCACGCGGCCGAAACCGGTAGCGGAAAAGAAGCCGGAAGCTACGACACCGTCGACGATCGGCCAGACAGTTTCGACGATTTCGTTTGCTGCGACAGTTTCGCAGCAAACTCCAACGAAAAAAATAACGACACCGACAACGACGACGACGACAACGACTATAATGACAACGACGACGCGACCAGCCCCGACGACAACGCCACCAAAAACGACCCAGAAAATCGTCACCAAGAGACCAACGTTCTTCAGTACTCCTTGGACAACTACGCAGCCTTCGATCGGCCTATCGACCTTTCAAACACTCTACGATTATTCGCACGGTTCCGGCTCGAGTACAACCCCCAATCATCGACCAAATCAATCCACCAATCGTCCCACCACCTCGACGAAAAACTCCACGCGAATCGAGGCAACGACGGCAACGACTTCCGGACTCTCTTCCAGACCTATTCTCATCACAAGCTCCTCTACACAAGGATCTTCGACAATAACGAAAAAGCCAATTACAACCGTTTCGAAGAAACCCTCGATAACTCGAAAGCCATCAACCCCGACTACGACGACGACGACGACGACGACGACGACGATGATGACGACGACAAGACCAATCGCGTCGACCACTGAGAGAACCTCGACGAGATTTCCACCGAGGAACGCAACGACAACGAGACCGCAGCAGCACACGACGATTGTACGAAAACCCATTCAACAGAATACGAAGAAACCAATAGCCACGACCAAGAGGCCAAGTACGCCAATACGAAGACCAATCACGACGAAACAACCGCCAGTCGTTACAACGTCGAGACCGCATTCAACGACCGAGGAAACGGCAACGAGCATCAGAGTCACGCAAACCCACGGACCACCGCCTCTCACTTCGACCCAGGAGACACCGACTACTCACGCTCCAAAGCCATCAACCTCCAGCGTATCAAGCACGAGTTACACGAGGCCGAATCAACGCCCGATCATCGGGAGACCCACGACAACCGTAAAGCCGGAAAAAATCGTCACAACTGTGAAAGCAACGACCTCCAGACCATCGCCGAGTTCCGCGAGACCGCGACCTTCGTCCAAACCTTCGACGAGACCCGTTGCCACCTCCTCGGGACGTCCTACGACCCCGAAAACAACAACGCGACCGCAACAAACGAGCTCCGAAAAGTCTAAACCGTCCACGTTCTCGTCAACCACTCCAACCGTCTTCTCGTCCGTTTACACCAAACCTTCCACCTCGAAGCCAACTTCCGCCGCGTCGACGCGACCCAAACCCACGGAAAAGCCTTTCAAACCTTTCGTATCTTTGATAACATCGTCCACGACACTCGCACCGTCCACGACAATCTCGACAATCTCGACAATCACTCATGCCTCAACTCTTTTGGTCACGTCTCTCCTACCCAATGACACGACATTGGCTAATGAGATTTTACCGCCAAAGCGACCGGTTGAAGGCTTCACGACCGAGTCTGTCAATGACTTCAATCAGGCACCGGGCCTCGTTACGTGGAGCTCGAATTCGGATGATGGTGTCACCAAAGCACCGGAAATATCGTCCTCCACTTTGGAAACTATTCACGAAGGTAACTGAACTTTTACGATACTTCGAAATTCCCAGTCAATGAAACGGCTCCACTGACAGAAAAATATTTTTGACATTAACTACACGCGACTATTTGATTTTTCAAAATTTGAATTAATTAGACTTTTCGTGGAATCAAATTTTTCCTATTGCATTCCATAATTGAAATTATTTATTTTGAATATATTTATTTATTCAAATCAAGATTTATTTAGTATCGTCTGATAACTAAATATTTTATTTATTCCTGATAAATCTGTGATTCGGTTTCAACTGTTCAAAAAACAATTTAGTCGAATCTATTAAATGTATCTATTTCATTTTTTTAAAATTGAATAGAATTTTCGTAGAGTCAAACATTCTTTCATTTGTTCGAATTAATGGTCTGTCTTGATTGCAACAAATGCTTACTTATTTGATTGAAGCTATTGACCAACGCTTGGGTTTGTTTGGGTTGACAGAAATATATATTTGAATCAAATAGAAGTTTATACAAGATAATAAAAATATTCTTGCTTGAAAAATATCTCCCATACGTTCAAGGAAAGAATGTGCTCGATTCTGATCTTTATTTATTTGATTTCATTATATTAAATATTTTACAAGAATAACTGGAACAAATAAAAAATATATATTTGAAACAAATAGGATCGTAGTAGGCGGTGAGACAAGAAAAAAAAAACCTATTTGATTTAAATAGATCCTATTTAAAATAGATTTTTTTTTTGGCAGTGTATGAGGGTTCCCTCCAATTAATTCAGTCTCTTTGTTATCGACTTTTGATCCTGGAAGAACTCAAAGCGATGGTGGTTCCACCCTTAACGGTTGCTTATTGATTTTAATCGAAATTTATTCGATAGATCGGCGAATACGAAAATAACGTAAAATTAATTAAAAGTGCGTGGCAATGCTTACGAATGAGGTACAATGTTTAATTATAACTTTTCGTTGACCAATTAAGGAACAACTGAGCCGGAATGGTCCCCCATTACCACCCCAGATGGCTGGATAATGATACAATCGCCAGGAACAGAGAAAACACCGGTGACCGACGTTGGAAACTCAACAAAGCCCGAGACGACAAAAATTCCCACGACTTCCGGTGAGCAGAACTATAGAACCAGCGATAATGAAGAGCAAAAAGAGATGCCGTTCTGACAAGATAAATCGCTCGTACAAGGCCCATGCATCTCTCCTTTCATTTATTTCCCTATTGTTCAAACTTCAGCCAGATAACACCCAGGAAGTCATACTGCTTAATCGCTTTTATCTCGAGATTTTTTTATTGCACAGTTTAAATTCGTTTCTTACCAATCACTTATCTTTCACTCGTGCACTTTAGATAAGAATCCAGTCTAACGTGAAGAAAAAACGAATTCCAACGAGATTCCAACAATTTTGGGCTCTTTGAAGGCGTCTCATCTACTTGAGAAAAAAGTTCTCGCTTTTCGTTGTTTTTTTTCGCACACAAGAAGGCACGTGTGTTCGAAAAAAAAATCTTTAATTGATGAAGTCATTTGAGAAATGGATTGATTTGATTAAATCAACACAGAGAGAAAAATCCATGGTATTTACAACAAACGCCAATGGTAAAAGAGGGAATAATAAAATTCCCTGCAGTCTGTTGGCACCGCAATAATATGGTTAACGCAACTACACTGGCAGAATTTTTTTATATTAACTAGATGCGTCTATTTGTTTTCTTTAAATTTCAATTAACTAGATTTTTCATCAAATCAAATTTCTTTTATTTCATTCTATTATTAAAATTATTTATTTTAAATATATTTATTTATTCAAATCAATATCTATTTAATATCGTCTGATAACTAAATATTTTATTTATTCCTAATAAATCTGCGATTTGGTTTCATCTGGTAGGATAAGACAAAAGAGACAGATGGAAAAATGGTACACGATTCAGTCTCTCAAAAATCATTAGAAGACTTTTGTCACATTCTGCAGTTGAAGAAAAGGGTTAGTGTTTCTATACATGAATATTCGCGGCTGTTAATAAAAGGCACGACGATACCTTTCTTTCTTTCCAAATAACAGCTTTGTTAGTGAAGAAATGAAAAATAATTTTACCTTTTTTCACCGCTCTTTCATGCCATGAACCTGTATTCCTTTTTTCGTATTCATGGGGTATATCGTGTTTTATCTTTATTTATTTAATTTGAATATATTTAATATTTAAAAAGAATAGCTGCAACAAATAAAAAAAATATATCTGAAACAATTAGGGTCATAGTAGGCCGTGAGACAATGAAAAAACCTATTTGATTTAAATAAATCCTATTCGAATAAAATATTTATTTGGCAGCGTGAGTTGCGCGCCGTGCAAATACCACAAATTAGAAAAATTCCGTCAAAATTCGACATTAAGGGGAGAAAACCCTTTAGACGCCCGCAAATGAGTCATTTTTTGTGAATTGTTTTGAGGGCGATGAAATAATCGCATCATTTTTTAATTATAATGTCTTTTTATTATAGGTTCAAAGAGCTCAAAAACATTTTTTTTACAAAAGAAAATGGCGACGTTATAGCCTTTTCTCCCAGGCGTCTTTCCTGTGCCATCAAAAATTGCTCCATTTTTCACATTTTTACTGTTCATCTGAAACAGAAAGCAAGAATAGTTTTCGATTACTGACACATGTAGGAGATGGATAAAAATATAAAATTATAAAAAAGTATAAAATTGAAAAATTACGCAGGCTTTTTAACCAAAAGATCAAATTTTCGACCATTTTTCGACAGTTTTTACCCCAAAAAAAATATTTATCTACGCGATATCCTTCAAACTTTAGGTTTATCCTTCCGGTAATATCATAGACAGCAACCTCTTAAAATTTCAGCGAGATCGGTCAATAACTTTTTGAGCTACAGTGTGAGCAGTTTTAGAAAATGTAGTTTCGAGATTATCGCGTTTAAAGTTTCAATACGATAAAACTATAAATTTTAGTGATTTACCGATCAATCAGCGTTTCCAGGCCCATACACTAACCCTTCAACTTCCTCGAAAAGCTGATTTCCTTCCATCTGCTGCTGTTTTCGGGCTGTACGAGCTGCTTTGGTCGAGGAAAGGCCCATCCGGTTCTGCCTCTCTATTCGTGCCGCGTCAGAGTTTTCGGCGAAAACTCTGGCGTACATCCCAGCAATTACGTCCAACGCATTCATAATTCTTAGAATGGAGGAATAGCCTTCATTAAACACCCCAGCAGAAATATAGGCTGCGATTTCAACGATTTTGAGCCCAGAATGCAGGTGTTTTGGAGCTAATCGCCAAACTGTTGCGTTGAAACTCTCGTTCGCGTTTTGGGTATGGCCACCCAAATATCTTTCGAGTAAATCTTCCCTCGACAAATCTTTGTAAATTGGTAAGAGATGCTGCTTCATCTCTTCACCAAGTAACGGAGTTCGTGGTATTCCGTTTCAGAACTCTCCACTATGAGCTGTAACTCCGTAAATATTTCATATTTCGATTTTTCCATTTAATAATATCTTCTCAATATATTATAGTTTCGAAATATGTAAAAAAAAATCGTGTTTTCGAAAATTCTAAAGGGTTTTCTCCCCTTAAACTAAGAAATTGGTTTTAACGATGCCTGTGATTCTTTTTTGCTAAATTATAATGATTCTAGTTTTGATCAACAGTTCATATTTTTACTTATTTTAAATATAAATCAGCTTTCGTCCATTCACTGGTCCCTGTCCATTCGTTGGTCGGAGTACCTTACTTTAGTCCTGATCGCTATATGAGTCAATTGTTTGAATAGTGTAAGGGAATATCCATTTGATAAAAAACCACTATATTGTGCACAATATAAATAAGCAGCACTCCATTTTTGACAGTAACTATGGCTATAAAGTATTATTGTCCTCTCACCAGGATAATATAAAATATGGTTAAAGTATGGAAGAAAACACCATACATTTATCACAATGAAAAATCGATCGATTTCCAAATGATTGTACCAGCGTTACATTTCGATTCTTGCAAAAATGGGACTGGCAAAGACAGACTAAAGAAGTGGCAATAAATAGAAGTTGTCATACATATACAGTAAAAAAAAAAAATTTCAACGTCTATAAAGTTAAATTCGACGAGGTGTAGTTCAGAGAAACATCTCAATGATTCATGGACTTGAATTTCGTTGAACACTTCGCAGTTTCGTACCACTTCGTACCGTGGCGATACGAACATTTAAATTTGACATCACACACCTTGGTATCTGTTTTGCAGCGAGACCATCGAGCGAGAGTGTGACGACCGAGCGGGTGTCAACGACGAGACCTACGGTGCCGACGTTGCTGTCGACAATTGCGACAGTAACGGCAGCCACGGATCTCCCTGTGCCGATGGAGACTCTCAACATGAGCGACTATAATCATGGTAAACGTTTGTTCAGCGGATATCTATTTTATCGTCAGCTCTTTTCGATGCACGAGCTCTCCAGCATTTTTTTTAAATTAATTTTTCTTATCGTCCCAAATCACTAAAAGCTTCATTGGTCGATTGATCGAGTCTTCGGGATTCGATAAAGGTTTTTTTTTTTTCAATGAAAAGAAAGGCAATCAATCCTACATCAGAGACAAAGCCGCTATTGATAAGGAAGTAATCTGAAAAGGAACTCGCTCTCGCTCTCTCTCCCTCTCTCTGTTTTTTTTGCGGCGCGCGTATTGGGCTGGCGCGGTGGGGTTTTACACACAATTGATACGCAGTCTTCCCAAAATTTAGTTTTTTTTTATATTGAAATATATTGATAAGCAATGAAGTTAATATTATTTTAAAAAAGTGCCAATCGGTGTAGGTGCTTCTGGCAACTAGGCTCATCTGAAATGAACAAACTTTACAAAAAAAACCTGACTTCTAAAAAAAATCACTAAAAAGCACAAAATAACTGGACTACTATTATACAATTACTTGATAATTAATTATTTCACTTATTTATTATTTTTATTATTTTTTTATTTACTTAATAATTCATTAATTTTATTATTACTTAATAGTTGAGATCATTCGTTTTTGAAGTCGGTGCTAGGCCGAATAAAAACCTAAGGAATCAATATCTAGCCCATGTTTTATTAGTTACACTGATAGAAAAACTCTAGTGATATTGACTATTATAGATGCGTCTATTTGAGTTTTTTTTTAAATTAATTAGATTTTTCGTGCAATCAAATTTTTCCTATTGCATTCCATTATTGAAATGATTTATTTCGAATATAATTATTTATTCAAATCAAGATCTATTTAATATCGTCTAATAACCAAATATTTTATTTATTCCTAATGAATCTGTGGTCCGGTTTCATCTGTCCAAAAAAGAATTAAGTTGAATATACCAAATGTATCTATTGACGTTTTTTTGAATTTTAAATTAAATAGAATTTTCGTAGAGTCAAACATTTTTCTATTTGATTGAATTGATGGTCTGTCTTTATAGCAACAAATACCTTCAAATTCGATTCAAGCTATAAACCAACGTTTGGGTTTGTTTGTGTTGACAGAAATATATATTTGAATCAAACAGACGTACATTCACGCCGATGAAAATATTTTTCATACAAAAATATCTCCCATGCGTTCAAAGAAAGAATGTGCTTGATTCTAATCTTGATTTATTTAATTTAAATATATTTAATATTCAACAAGAACAGCTGGACAAATCAAAATATATATTTAAAACCGTACATCCCGAGTATGGGCGATCGCGAACTTAATCGTCGCACAATAATATAAACAAATACGGCAACACTATATTTAAATTATTTCATTTAAATATAGGATCTATTTAAGGCCTTAGGTCACTCTAGAGGCCAAAAAGGGCATATTTTCTGATTTTTTTTTTCAGCGAAACCATAAAATAAATCGGTATTATAAAATAGGGGTTTTTCTTATACACGTAATTGACTATACTAAATTATTTTTTCACAGCGATACATGTCAAAATGGCGACTGTGCAGCATTTTTTCGATGACGCCTTTATTTCTGGGAGGTCAGCGGCCGGACCAACAGCTCCTATAATTTTTGAGTTATGATGAGACACTAAAGTTTTTTCGATTATATATAAGAATAGCTATAGAAGTACGTAGGATTTTTTTGATATATTGTTTTTTGTCAAAATGGCGCATTTCTAAAAAAAAAGTAAAAAATGCCATGAGAAACTCGTCAGAAAATTGTTTATAAAAAAGGAACTATGCAATATAATTTAAAAAATCCTACATAGTGCCTCAGAAAATGTAATTCTAAATACACAGTTAAAATTTCAAGTGAATCGGTTGAAATTTGTTTGAGTTATAAGTCCGGTCGTCTTGAAAAATGTACTTTTGAGATAAACACGTTTAAAGATAGTAGAAAGTCACGACATAAATCAAGAGGGGTTGCGCTAGAATTCGAAAATCGAGTACTTAGAGATTTTTCACACCCATAATCCTTTGTAATATCATTTTATAGGTACTAAGGTTCACTTTCAACAAAAAAAAATCGATTTTTGGAAAATCCTACAGTGGCCTAATGCCTTAAATCAAATATTTTTTATTTGTTCAAGCTATTCTTTTTAAATATTAAATATATTCAAATTAAATAAATAAAGATTAGATTCAAATTAAATGAATAAAGATAAAACACGATATATCGCGCGTATACAAGAATGGAATATTGGTTCATGACATAAAAGTGTGCTGACAAAAAGTTAAATTATTTTTCTTTTTTTTTCACAAACAAGGCTGTTATTTAGAAAAAAAAAGAAAGGTATTGTCGTGCCTTTTATTGACAGGCGCGGCTATTTATGTATAAAAAGACTAACCATTTTCCTCAACTGCACAATGTTACAAGTTTTTTAAATGAAAACAAAGCCATGAGATTTTTGAGAGACTGATTCGTGTACAATTTTTCCGTCTGTCTCTTTTGTCTTATACTACCAGATGGAACCAAATCACAGATTTATTAGGAATAAAAAAAATATTTAGTTATCCGACGATATTGAAGAGATCTTGATTCGAATAAATAAATATATTTAAAATAAATAATTTTAGTAATGAAATGCAAAAGGAAAAACTTGAGTTCACGAAAAATCTAGGTAATTCAAATTTTAAAAAAAATTAAATAGAGGCATCTAGTTAATATCAAAAGAATTTTTCCATCAGTGTAGAAACGCCGAGGAAGTTCTGCGTATCTCTGATCGGGAGATCAAAAGAGAAGAGAAAAAGGCGAAAAGAAGGAGCGGGGGTGGGGGGAAGTTGAAATAAATTCTTCGAGACGCGCTCCGCACTGTGTCGCTTTACCGAGGCAGAGTGATGATGCTGCGCTTCCATACCGGTTGGTCAAGTCGATCGGATGTGTGAGAGCAGCCATATTCAATCGCTTGTTGTTTTATATACACGAACAACTTTATATATATATATATATATATATATATATATTCATAAGGAAAGGACATTTTGAGCGTTGGATCTACGTAATGTTGGGTATCAGCACGTGTGGGTGTTTTGAGGACGATCTTCAAAGTTGAGCGTCTTCAAAGTAATATTTCTATATGTATATATACATACATGGACACAAACGTATGCGTACATAGACGTAAGTCTACGTACGATCGTTTTGCTTGTGGCCTTACAAAGAATGTGCACCAAAATGGCGGCGACGGTCAGTCCGCTACTGAAGCAACTCACAATCAGCCCTATAGGGGCCATGAATTCAACGATGTTTATCCTTGCAGTTTGCGGACGAAGATTGTTCCCGGAGTCGAGGATCGTCGGTGGTGATCATAGTTCCTTCGGCAAGTGGCCGTGGCAGGTAGGTTTCATCGCGGAAGTCATTGACGCACGCTCAAATTTGAAAAAAAAAAAAAAAAAATACGACGATGAAAGAATAGAAAAGAAAATGTGGAGATACACATTGTTTTGTGAGTTTTTTTTATTTTCTTTATTGCGGGGTGCTTTTTTCTGTTGTATGAATTTAATGGCACGTTTCGGAGTCACAAAATTTCATAGTGTTTTCTTCGAAATATTTTTTGAACTAATTTTCTGAATTTATGATCACTTTGGTACGTTTTTTGGTTACTTATTTTTTAATCTGGTCTTTTTGAATAAACCTTTTTACATTGAGGATTAAGTGGATTGGAATTTTTAATTTTATAAATAATTTGGAATTTATACTTTTATAATTGTTATATTGACTTAAATATTTATGTAAATGTTTTCTTTGGGTTTGTGATTATGATTGAAATATTGTATCATTTCAATCATATTGAAATTGTACAATATTAAGTTATAAATGCTTTAATTATTAAATATTTAATTGATAATTTATAAATGTATAAATATTTAAGTTATTACTAATTTTATTTATAATTTATTATATAATATTCATTTACATATTATTCTATAAATTAATTATACAATTCATAAAATATCGATGAGTTTCATAGGAAATTGAAAAAAAAACACACCCTAGTCCTTGTCAAATCGCGTTCACAATGATTTTTTAGAATCGTGCCAAAATCCGCGGGTTCATGCGTACAATGTTTACGTAAAGATTCATCGATCGTCTCGATAGGTCTAAAATTGGAGGCATTTAATATTTTATGGCGCATCGATTTAAAGCACGTTGCGTGACACGCTCCAACAGATTTCCCTCCTCATTATCTTTCGATCGCACTTTATTGAACGTAAATATAAATATATGTGACAAATAATTGTACTGCGATCGATGATTAGAAAATATCTGTTTTTCAGATATCGCTGCGGCAATGGAGAACCGCCGCGTATCTTCACAAGTGCGGAGCCGCATTATTGAACGAGAATTGGGCCATTACAGCAGCTCATTGCGTAGAAAAGTGAGCAAAAATTACTTACCTCAACATATGCAATGTCGCAAGGATGACGATCGAATATAAATATTATATTAAACGGAGTAATTACGAGTAACGCGAGAAAAAAAAATCTGTTTTCTTGAATTTTTTTTATGATCTTTAATATTTTGTAAAATTATATTACAAGATTATAAAAGTGAATTAAAAAATAAAGAACGAAAAAAAGTTGTTTCTAAAAAGATAAACACTTACTTTCCGAGCCGTGTCAAAGTTTCATTATTTTTGCAAAATAAAAATTATTCTCTTTTGCCCAGTGGTGAAAAAAAAAAATTAAAATAATCATGTATCATGAATTTTATACATTTCTGCAATATTTATTTTTCAATTGTGTAATATAAAAAAAAACGTTTATTAATTTATGAATTCAAAATGATAAATTAAAATAAACATTGCTGTGAAACATTAATAAATAACGATGACGTATTTTTAAATGAAATCGATAATACTTCATTGATAGAAAAATTGACGATGCTTTAATTAATTTGAAACAGCGTACCGCCGAGCGATCTATTGCTGAGGATCGGCGAGCACGATCTTGCCAACGAGAACGAGCCTTACGGATTTCAAGAGCGCCGAGTACAAATCGTCGCTAGTCATCCCCAATTTGATCCTCGAACGTTCGAGTACGATCTCGCACTTTTGAGATTTTACGAGCCCGTACTGCCGTTCCAACCGAATCTCTTGCCAATATGCCTTCCAGACGACGACGAGAATTACGTCGGGCATACGGCTTACGTCACGGGATGGGGAAGGCTTTACGAGGGTACGATAACAATAACGATGAAAATATAACGTGGCATAACGTGACTTTATTTTTCTAGACGGTTTTTCTAGACCAAAAGACAAAACGCCCACGTTTCGTTCACGATGATTATCTTTTGCGAGAGACAAAGTTAACGATAACAATAACAACGATTCACGACAGTACAAGAATAATGTTATTTTATTATTGCAGACGGCCCGCTACCGTCGGTACTTCAGGAAGTGTCAGTTCCAGTCGTGAACAACACTGTGTGCGAGGGTATGTACAGAAACGCCGGCTACATAGAGCACATACCTCACATATTCATATGCGCCGGATGGAGAAAGGGTGGCTTCGATTCTTGCGAGGTAGGTTATTACATAAATCGACGATTTTTCATTTTTTTTTCGGTTTTTTCGAACGTTGACCAAAAAATGTATTATAAATATTAGATTATTTATTTATAATATTTATATTATAAATTATATTTATTTTAATATTTTTATTAACCCTAGCATGCCACACTTATTTTTTCGGGACATGCCACACTCGGATTTGTGGGATCCCATTCGGATTTTCAATCATAACTTCGAGTAAAATAGTCGTATTTCGATGGCTTTTTTTTAATCGATAGCCAATTAGTCGATAAATCTGTCTATGCATTGACCCAATCGTCGAAGTTAAGATCTTCTGAGATATACTCGTTTAAAAAATATTTTCTCTCGAGAAAAGCGAAAGAAATTTGATTCTACGTTTTTTTTTTTCAAAAATTTATATCTTCTTTCCTAAACGACCGAATTCAAAAATTCTTGTAAATTCTGAAAGAACGCATTCGAAATCATGAGAAAAAAAATTGGCGATAAAATATTCGAAAGTTACACGGAGAGAATTAAAAAGTAATTTTTGTCGTGAATTTCACGGTAAAAATTACCGTGACATATTTCAATGTGGTGACAATTGAGAAAAGCATAATAATTCGTATGCGACAAGTTTTTTTTAACTCACGTTACAGAAAATTTCAAATACGTAGCTAAAATTTAACCATACAAGAAGGGTAGCGCGCACGATAATTTTTACCGAGAGCACAATACATTTTCCTATAACACTCGTTAAATTTTATAATAAATCTTAAAATAACTGTTATAAAGACGATACTTTTTATAGACATTTTTGAAAGACATAAAATAATAAAATGCACAGTAAAATTTCGCTGATATTATATATTTTTTAAATTTAAGTTTTGCGTATTTTGTTACACATCAAAATTTACTAGAAAATTTGGTAAAATTTTCTATCTGAAGAAGAAATTTTATTTTATTTTCGTGAAAATCTGTGTTTTACTCAGCGAATAATAAGCGAAGTTTCAGGGTTGTCATCTGGTTACCGTTACTGCACGGTAATTTTTAACATTTAATTCTCTCCGTGTATCAATAAAACTGCAAGGGGTAAAAATGACGAATTTTCAACTTTTCATCGCTCTCGTATTTTGCGGAATTGTATGAAATATTGAACATTCGCGCCTAGAATTGCTTTTCAGATCAATATTTTTCCACTTTCTGAATGGATTCTTGATACATTAGACATAAAACAACACAAGTTTGCAAAACAAACATTGAATAATTCAGATAACAATTAAAATAGGCATAGGAAGGAAGATAAATGATTATGTCAGTCGATATGTAGGGCAATTGATTGTTACCTTAAGGCGAAGTAGAAGGTGTACCACTTGACATATGAGTGCAAGAGAGATAGCTAAAATTTTCGAACCGAGATTTCTCAAAGATGAATAATTTTTAGGGCAAAAGAAAATCGTCAAGCTCTGTGTCAGGATATACTCCGGAGCCTGATGCGTTGTTTTTCCTTAAAAACTTTAACCATTTATGAGAAAACTGGGTTGGAAAATTTGTGAGGTTATGTTTACCTTGTACATGCCCTTAATTGAAATATAATATATCGTTTATGAATATGACAATTAAAATCGAAAATGGGAATACTGAAAGAGCCACTTGATTGATCAACCGTATTCACCTCCGGTCGTGATCGAATCACCTTCGTGGCTTCTGCATAGCTGCGCGTTTTGCTTCGTGTATTCATTGTTCGCCTATAGAAATACAGAAACGTACGTTATCCATAGACTTGTTTCGAAAATAGTCAATATTTACAAATAATTAATTTATTCATTCATATATTTATTTATTTATCCCTTTATATATTTGTTCATTTATCTATCGGGATAAATTATTGAATTTACGACGCAATATTGAATTCTTTAAAAATCTGAAATTCTTGTTTTCAAAGGCTTTTGTTGTCATTATTGACACGTGTAGGGGAAGGATATACCTATAAAAATATAAAAAAGTATAAAATTATAAATGATGTAGGCTTTTTAATCAAATTTTCATATTTTTGACCATTATCTCGACAATTTTTACCCCAAAAGAGTAATTTATTTACGCGATAACCTTAAAACTTTAGGTATATCCTTCCGATAATGTTTTAGTGAGAAACCTCATAAAATTTCAGCCGGATCGATCAATAACTTTTTGACCTATAACATGAGCAGTTTTTGAAAATACAGTTTCGAGATAATTGCGTTCAAAGTTTCCCTAGTTCACAGCATGCGATCCGGCGCGCTCTCTCGACTATTACTTCGTAAATATTTCATAATTCGATTTTTCGATTTTCCAGTATACTCTCAATATATTATACTTTCGAAATAAGTGAGAAAAAATCGATTTTTTGAACATTGTAAAGGCTTTTCCACCCTTAAGACCCTAGTCGATAAAACTATTCCGTTAAAAAGATCGTATTTTTCAAATTTCGAGCTAATGGAGACTCTTTGACAGCCAATCAATCGTCTTTTGCAAACTCTAGCGCGGGTTTTTGCACTCGTTTTACCCCAAAATTGTATACACATGTATTTATGGAGAATCCACGAAAAAAAAAAAGAATCCCGTAAAAACCGGAGTATAAAATGTTTTCAGGGTGACAGCGGTGGGCCGATGGTGATTCAGAGGCCCCGCGACAAGCGATGGATCCTCGCTGGCGTCATAAGCTGGGGAATCGGCTGCGCCGAGCCGAATCAGCCCGGTGTCTACACGAGAATCTCCGAATTTCGCGAATGGATCAATCAGATACTTCAATTCTAACGAGACGGACGCGCCGCCCTAGTGACATCGAATCTCAGTGAAAGTTTCAAACGTCAAAATACCGTGGACGAAAGAGTCGATCTGACAAAAGTAAAACACGAAAAAAGAAGAATTGATCGACGTACAAATATCTGGGAACGCGTTTTTGTCGTTGCACTTGGAAGTAACGAACACCCTCGTAGCCTCCCACGAATATTCAATCTCAAGCAATTATTAAAATTATTCGAATATCCATTTTTTTTTTTTTTTTTTCGTATTCGAAGAGACCCGAGAGAAATCGGGTTTGAGTGTGCGACGATCGACCCGACAGTCTCGATTCTTATCAATGATAGACGATGAAATATATGCCGAAGTCCGGGTATCATAGATGCACGAGAAGACCAAAAAAAAAAATGGTCGATAGAAAGATATGAAGCTTGGTGAATCATACTAACCATCGAAAATCTCGTATCCGAATACTCGACGAAAAAGAAAAGCTTTTTTATTGGGTATGATAATGGAAATATGATTGCCAGCGTCATTTATAAACTCCAATTAATTTATTTTATACGCGAATGCCTCGAGATATATATA
Organism: Ophion ventricosus; assembly: GCA_963932345.1. Taxonomy (NCBI): domain Eukaryota; kingdom Metazoa; phylum Arthropoda; class Insecta; order Hymenoptera; family Ichneumonidae; genus Ophion; species Ophion ventricosus. The sequence goes on along the minus strand of OZ010714.1, from coordinate 5,858,398 downwards.
AATGACAAATGAATTATACTATAAATGTATTTTTCGAGTGTTATAAATATTTCTCCAAACGTACTCTTAGAAATGGGGTAAAATCCGAACGTACGTAAAAGAAAAAAAAAGAAAAATATAACAATAATTTATTTCCACAGTGTCTCACGTATCGCGAGAGCTACTTCGTTCTTTATTTTGTGTTTTTTTTTTCGATCGAACGTTCTCGAAAAACTCTGTAAATATTTGTGCAAAAGCGCGACTGTTGAGATTCATAGACGTGAATCGTGCATTTGTAATGTCTGTATAGCCAATAAACAATTGAATAAGCTTACAATCGTGCGTGTAATTACGTTGCTAATTTGTACAAAGAAAAAAAAACAATGAATGATTGTTCGTTAACGAAGAATTATTTTGGATCTATTTATCGCACGTATGTGCAATGCGAGATTTTCCTTATCGAATGAAAAGTACACGGAAAGAATTAAATGTTAAAAATTACCGTGCAGTAACGGTAACCAGATGACAACCCTGAAACTTCGCTTATTATTACTGAGTAAAACACAGATTTTCACGAAAATAAAATAAAATTTCTTCTTCAGATAGAAAATTTTACCAGATTTTCTAGTAAATTTTGATGTGTAACAAAATACGCAAAACTTAAATTTAAAAAGTATATATCAGCGAAATTTTACTGTGCAATTTATTATTTTATGCCTTTCAAAAATGTCTATAAAAAAGTATCGTCTTTATAACAGTTATTTTAAGATTTATTATAAAATTTAATGAATGTTATAGGAAAATGTATTGTTCTCTCGGTAAAAATTATCGTGCGCGCAACCCTTCTTGTATAGTTAAATTTTAGCTACGTATTTGAAATTTTCTGTAACGTGAGTTAAAAAAAACTTGTCGCATACGAATTATTATGCTTTTCTCACTTGTCACCACATTGAAATATATCACGGTAATTTTTACCGTGAAATTCACGACAAAAATTATTTTTTAATTCTCCCCGTGTAGGCGTCAATAGATCGTGGTGACGAGAAAAAATGTTCAAAATATTGAAGTGTACGAGCATTAATTATTATTAATGTCCATTCCGGTATAATAATAATAATAACTATTTCAAGCGGTGAAATTGCCCTTTAGAGTGAAGCACCTCGTGTTGAAAGTTGACAGGGCATCCGTAAAACAATTTGAGACCTTTAAGGGATTATTTGTGAATTCTGTTAGGAAGTGTCACTGTTAGGGAGTGAAGGGTAAGTTAGGTTGGCCAAAACTATGGTCCAAGTACGGAGACCAAGTAAGGGCCTATAAGGGGAGTAATTGTATATTCACTAATAGCGATTTCCTCAATACTTCCAGACTTTGTTATTATCGGGGCAAAGCAGTATAAATAGCTTGACTAAATAATTTATGAAATAACAATTATCACAATCGATTAAATATAATCGATGTAACATAATAGGCATATAATTTCTCTCTGTGCCTGTTTGACTTTCCCTCTCTCTCTCTCTCTCTCTCTCTCTCTCTAACACTCCCGCTCTCTACACCCCCTCCCCCCGCCCCCACTTCATGTATAAAACCCTTCGAAGATCTTTTTACACTCATATAAACATAAGTATTTTATTATATTTTGGAATTATGAATGAGCACCGAAGTAAATTCATGGTTCCTTGATTACGGGAGTGGTTGACTTTTTGCGAATATATAAAGGGTGTCCGAAATGATCTGACATTTTAATTTATTAATAAAACGTATTATTTATTTGGAAAGAAGGAATATTTTTATTTTAATATAAGGTACAAACATGGAGGTTATGTGTGGATCACAATATCCTATAAATGGCCGCCTCGCCCCTGTTTGCAAACGTTCACTTTTTTACGAAATTTTCAATAACGTTTTGGCATAATTGCGGACTAATTTAATTAATGGTGCGTCCAATTGCTTCCTTGAGCTCCGGAATGGTCGGTGGATCATTGGCATACACTTTTCCTTTCAGAAAAGCCCAAATAAAGAAGTCCAATAGCGTCGAATCGCACGATCTTGGTGGCCAATTCACATCACCGCGGCGCGAGATAACACGACCATGAAACTTCGTCTCCAATGACTGCATTGTTTCGCAATGAATTTTCACAATTCCTATGCATTGCTCGATCGTGTAATTCTCCATGACTAAGCCTCAATACTTCCTGATGCCAGTTGTCAAAGATTAGTACTCTATGTTCAGCACCCAAAAAATGGCGCGCAATTTAAAATGTCAGGTCATTTTGAGACACCCTTTATATACATATTTACACATGCAAGATTATGCCAGAGTAACGGATGTATCGAGGATATAGATGTCACTGGATCGGGTTAAGTGGCTTTTGTGAAAGCCGTCACTTGTTCGCCGCGTTGTCCCGGCTTTAACTTCTCCGTACGATTCTTAAAGCGAGATAGAAAACAATAGATTTATTGTGAATTGATAAATTGACGTGAGAGGTTATTGGAGAAAGCCTCTCACGTTCGCCTTGTGGAAATAAAATCTCCGAAAGCCACCCACGCCGATCCCCGGGAAATCCGGTTTAAGATCTACAAACTAGGGAAGAGAGAACGAAATAGGGATTGAGAGAGAGAGAGAGAGAGAGAGAGAGAGAGAGAGAGAGAGAGAGAGAAAATTCTATAAAAATGTTAAACAGTCGAGGCCATGGGAGAAACTTGATGGATCATATAGGTGTGCATCTTCTGCCACGTGCCATCTTGAGCACCGTTCATCCAAACCAATACTTAGATGGGTGACTGCTCCGCCGCGCATTGATTTGCGCACCTCAAACTGAGCGCGCCGCAGTTTTATCGAGTTTTCGTTTATGAACACGACGGAAACTTGGTAAAAAAGATAGCCGTCTGTATCAACGCGTGTTTTTTTTCTCGCAGTTTCCCAGTGCCCTCGTGCAAATTGTTCACGAAGCCCGGCTGCGTAACGCGGACCTATAACGAGACTGTACTGTTGTTTTCCTTTTGTGAAATAAAATCCATTCTGTTTTTTGTGAAATAAAATAACATCCATACTATTTTTGTCAAATAAAATGCAAAATACATCGCTTGAACCAAAAAATAAACAGCGTATACTTTTATTTTCGAAGGCATCGAAGTCATTTCTGATTCGAAGGCCATCGTAAAATTGTCGAAAATTCGAAATCGTTCACTCTCTGCGAGAAGTTCTCGAAAAGCGGTAGAATATTATCCGTATTCCCCAACGATTCTCGTTACCGCGTACTCTCTCTCTCTCTCTCTCTCTCTCTCTCTCTCTCTCTCTCTCTCTCTCTCTCTCTCTCTCTCTCTCTCTCTCGCTCTCTCTCTCTCTCTCTCTTCGTACTTTTTTCCGTGTTATTTTTTGTCCGGCTGTGCGAAATCCGAGTTTGTTGGAGTTTTAACGCGACCGGGAAGCTTTTCCTACATCCAATATGAAAGGCTTCTTTTTCTCTTTGAAATTCACCGCTCGATCATCCCTCGTATAAAGTTCGCTGGCGTTGGTTAACGCGTGGGTGTACGGTGACAGCATCAGCATCGCTTGTGCTGACTGCGGGGGCGGCAATTTTCCTATAGTTATATATATGTATATATACAGGGTATCTCAAAATGACCGGACATTTTAAATAGCGCGCGATTTTTTTTTGTGGCGAACATGGAGTACTAATCTTTGACAACTGGCATCAGGAAGTATTGAGGTTTAGTCATGAAGAATGAACACGATCGAGCAACGCATAGAAATTGTGAAAATTCACTACGAAATAATGCAGTTATTGCAGACGAAGTTATTGCAGAATTGGCTACCAAGATCGTGCGATTCGACGCCATTGGACTTCTTACTTTGGGGCTTTCTGAAAGGAAAAGTGTATGCCAACGATCCACAGACCATTCCGGAGCTCAAGGAAGCAATTGGACGCACCATTAATGAAATTAGTGCGCAATTAAGCCAAAATGTTATTAAAAATTTCGTCAAAAGAGTGAACGTTTACAAAGAGGGACGAGGCGGCCATGTTTTTATATTAAAATTAAAATATTCGTACTTTTCAAATAAATAATACGTTTTATTAATAAATTACAATGTCAGGTCATTTTGAGACACTCGTTATATGTATATATAGGGTGGCCCGAAAAGTGACGTCCAACAGAGAAATTTAGATGCCTCGTCACAATACCTATCCGAATCATCCCCATGTTTGTTCAACGATCTTTTTTAATTTACGAAAAAATAAGCTTAAAAATTGTTTTTTTCGAGTTTTCCCGTAGCATAGTTTTTTTTTAAAATTTATGTTCTCCTTCGCGTATGTACTTTCTTCTTAGAAGATTTGTCAATCAATCGAGAGTAATTCCAACTAGCATAAGTATGTATATTTTTCATTATCGGAACTTCAGTGTCTGACCCTCTCAAAAATATTTTTGAAACTTTTGATATCAATCCAAGGCATTTACATTGGTGTCCAGTTGGTAATTCATTTATCGCTTAGCAGTGCAGTTCGTAACGATAAGAAACGTAAAAAAAAATCATGGTTGAAGTACATACGCAAAAGAGACAAATGAAAAAAAATGCTTTTTTTCCGAAACTAAAAAAGATCGTAGCACCCACCAAATCATGGGGGTGATTTGAATATGCATTGATACGACGAATCTAGATTTCTTTTTTGGACGGCGCTTTTTGGACCACTCTGTAGCGACCTCTATATATATTTATATGTAGAGGTGTAGTAGAGACCTCTATATATATATTCATATATAGAGGTCTCTCGCTTCCGGGCGACTTGATCCAGATTGGAAATTTCGCAAAGTTGTGCTGTACACGTTTTAATGTTTGCGGCTATAGGTGTTTGGTTATACACACAGACACACAGACGCACATACGTGTATATCGACTCTGATTACGTTCCAGGTAATAAGTTCACCTATATACATAAGTAATATGAGCTAAAAATAAATATCAGTAATATATTAATAATATTATACATACCTATATACGCACACATAAATTAAATTAATTAATTAAAAAAATTAAATTAAATTAAAAAATAAATTAAATAATACTAAAATTAATATATATATATGGGGCATTCCACGCAAAATCGACCACTTTTCGGCTCGACCCCTTTCGATTTGGCTGAAACTTCGATATGTTATTGTTTTCATCTTAAAACGCTTGTGTGATTTTTTTTTAATTTTTTTTACATATTCACAAATACGTAGTGAATTTTTGAAAAAATCGCCCGTTTTTTTTTCAAATGCTCATAACTTTCTGAAAAATGGACCGATTAAGATCTTTTTTTTTCTAATTCTTCATTTTGAAATGTTATTTATGAACAAAAAGATTCGATAAATATTCAAAGTCGCATTAGTCGTATTCATGTTTTTTTATTTAAAAAAAAACACGATTTTTTCAAGAACGCCACTTTTGATTTTTAATTTTGTTTCGTAAAAATAAAATATGATCAATTTAGCCATTTTTGCCGCAAGACCCATCGTGGTAAGATTTTTCTTTCTTTTTTTTCTAAATTCAAAGAAATGTATTTTTAATTTTTTCCATATATATATATATATATATAATTATTCATTTTTACCCTCAAAATATTAAATTAACACACTTTTAAGCACACAGACAGAGGATTCCACTGTCGTATTTCGGCTTCTCCAGAGTTACATGCTGCAGTGACTTTACATAAGATAATTTAACAAAGTCGTCTGGATTAACCGGCGATTACTCTCGTTACGACCATGTTCCTCCCGGCTCTGTAATTTCGTTCCTATTTTTTATTAAGGCCTTTGTTCACTCTAGCATTTTAAAAAATGTAATGTTATTAATTTCACGTTTAAGAAATTTAGTTAAATTCTAAAATTTCACACCTTATATATAACAAATATTACACCGGCTTAGTGTCCTCGTTGTTTCTCGTCCGCTTTTTTTTTTCTAAAGCGTTCGGGGAAATTTGTTGCTTTCGAAAAAAGGTTTTTTCGGTGAAGAATCGTTCCACTTTGCGCGTGTATAAAAATAAGGGACGATGTAAATTACCCGGGGTCTTTGGGAATGGCAACGGGACGCGACAAGAATTCGAAAAGGTGGAACAATTCTCACGGCGACGAATGGTATAGGGATGTACGGAATGCGAAATGATTTTCTATTGACGTACGAGAGAAATTCCGGACAGCGAAAGGGGGTGGGGGAGGCTGTGGAGAATCGAGCACAGGTAGGAATTGCAAATTGCACATGGAAAGTTTAACATTCAAAATGCAAATGCATAAATGTCAAGGGCGTAGGCGTCAAAATGTTTATTCTCCCAGGTCACATCGTCCTTTCTCTCTGTCTCTCTCGAGCCCTTTGCTGGAGCCCTTTCATCCCTCAGAGAATAGGACGAACCTTATCCCGTTTGAAAAAAATAAAAATACAAAGCTTTCTCTCCCAACGGTGCGGTCGAGTGCAAGCATGAATTCAACTAACAATAATGAAGCTGTATAGCATAGCAGGGTCGGTAGGTCAGAACATTAGGGAATTCCTGCACACAGAATTATCGCCCGAGTACAGGTAAGAAATGAATAATTTCGTGATGCAATGTGGAGCCTCAGTCGGCTCAAATGTCATCGACACAGCAAAATTGACGAGAATACCTACAATATATCGGTATCAATCGATCTGTAGGCTTAAAATATTCATCGCTCGATAAATCGAGCTTGATACATATAAAAAATTCAATGCCGCAAAGTCAAAAGAAATGCTTGTATTTCAAATGCTTCGTGATTATTTTCCAATGATTTTTTTTTCATTCTGTCTGCGAATATTTAAGGGCGATCACTGCGTCATATCGTTTAATCACAGAGCAGGGAAAAACATAGTTTTTATTATATGAACGAAAGGCCATACGTTGTGTGTGCATTCTTTCGATTAACGGGCATGCTTGAGCGTCGGGCCCAAAAAACAGATTGGTTTTCAATTTTTTTTTCTGATGACAGTTATGGTATTGGAGTTTTGCATCACTGGGACGCAAAGAACATTTTTTGCCATATTTAGGCTACCAAAATATCTGAAAACGTTTTGGAGATCCTTATTAGGGTTCCATAAACTAAGCCTGGAAAAAAAAAACGTTTAGATAGTAATAAAAATGAAGAAATGAAAAAGGAAAGAATTTGTCATTGCGTTCCAATGATGAAAATTTCAATACCATTGAGATTATTGGAATGACGAGGATGGGCTTAAACACACAATTAATACAATTTAATGCGTCTGGCAGCTCCGGTGATATAAAATGAAAAAAAAACATATACTCTTAGTATAATAGTATTGGGATGTTGAATAGGTTCTCGCTATTTTTTTCGTGAAAGTCAAGGCTTTATTTTTTTAAATTAGTAAAAAAAACATGTGACTGAAAGTATTGTCCATCGCTAGCCACTACTTCTTCCCATCTTTCTGGCAGATTTTAATTCCACGTCGGAAAAAGGACTCGTATTTTGAGGCTATCCATGAATTGACCCATTTTTTGATATCTTCATAAGAATGGAAGTGCTGCTCAGCCAGGCCATGTGCCATCGATTGGAACAAGTGATAATCGGAAGGAGCAATGTCTGGTGAATACGGCCGGTTGGGGTAGGACTTCCCATTTTAAGCGTTTCCAAGTAGGTTTTCACCGGTTTTGCAACATGTGGCCGAGCGTTGTCATGCTGAAAAATCACTTTGTCGTGTCTCTGCTCGTATAGCGGCCGTTTTTCCTTCAATGCTCGGCCCGAACGCATCAATTGTAGTCGATAGCGATCTCCCGTGATGGTTTCGTTCGGTTTAAGCAGCTCATAGTAAACTACACCCAGCTGATATCACCAAATGCAGAGCAGAAGCTTGGAACCATGGATATTCGGCTTTGCCGACGATGTTGATGCATGGCCGGGCTTACCCGACGATTTTCTACGCTTACGGTTATCGTAGTGTATCCATTTCTCATCGCCAGTCACGTTACGATGCAATAAAACCTTTCCTTTTCTGCCGGTGAAGCAGCTGTTCACACGTGATAAATCATTCCTAATGCTTTCAAACGTTTCGAAACTGTTGTGTGATCAACTCCTAATGATTCTGCAAGTTCAGCTAGCCTCTGACACGAGTCTTCATGAAGTAATGCCTCCAAATCTTCGTCTTCAAACTTTTTCGATGCGCCAGAGCCACCTTTATCTTCAATATCAAAATCATTATTTTTTAAGCGTCCAAACCAATTTCTGCATGTTGTTTCCGACAGATCATGGTCGTCGTAAGTCTCAACAAGAATTCTGTGTGCTTCAGCTAAAGATTTTTTTAAAATAAAGTAGTGCAGTAAAATTCCCCGCAAATACTCGATTTTTGGCGTGAAATTTCACATGTTTAACACTATGAAAAAAAGTTGTTTACACTTCGACGAAATGACATACACTGAGTTTCAAGTTTGCTTATACTACTTCTTTACATTGGGAGTACAAATTAATTCGGTCCGTTTTCAAGAGATGGCTCTGGCTGTTATGAATGTTTCATAGTGACAACTGATTTCGCTGGTTTCAGAGAGGTTAGACATCTGTCAATAACATTCAGTTTATATCGCTTTGAGTTCCATTAAAAACCTTGTTTTTTACTGTGTTGAATATGTCAAATTTTGTGTTAACTAAGCAGCATTTGCGGGAAGTTTTACTTTTCTGCTTTAATTGGAAGAAACGTGCAGCTGAAGCGCATCGAATGCTTGTTGAAGTTTATGGTGATGATGCTCCAACTCATAAATCATGTAGGGAATGGTTTCGACGCTTTAAGAACGGTGATTTAAGCGTTGAAGACAAGCCTCGCCCTGGACAGCCAAATGAGCCAATGAGCTGCTATAACCTGGCGATTCCATTACGGGCGATCGGTATAGACTACAATTGATTCGTTTGAGCCGTGCATTACGAGAAACATGACCGAAATACGAGCAAAGACATGACAAAATTATTCTTCTGCATGACAATGCTCGGCCTCATGTCGCAAAAGTCGTAAAAAAATATTTGGAAACGCTCAAATGGGATATTTTACCGCACCCGCCGTATTCTCCGGACATTGCTCCTTCTGATTACCGGTTGTTCCGATGGATGCAGCAGGATTTACCAGGTCACCGGTTCACTTCTTTCGCAGAAATCGAAAATTGGCTCAAAACTTGGATCGCCTCAAAAGACGAGACTTTTTGTTCGAGATGGAATTCGAAAATTGCCTGAGAGGTGGGAAAAAGTAGTAGCCAGCGATGGACAATACTTTGATTAATCTATTCATACCTTTTATTTTGAAATAAATGGATTTTTTACCACAAAAAACGGACCGAATTAATTTGTACTCCCAATAGTTGCGTTACCATCTTAAACTACACTCACGCAGTTCTGGTAACGCCAACCTGTTGGAAAACAGCGAGATCATGTTTTACCGCGGTCACAATAACAGCGCTTCCGGTCAATATATATTTATACATTTTTTTTGTTGTCAATATACCTCAATATACTTTCAAATAAAACAAACTTGGATGAAATCGGAACAACAAGTTCTAGAGATAATAATTCCCAAAAAGCACCAATTTATTCCATCGTCTACTCGGGTGTGCCCCCTTAAATGTGTGAACTTTATTTGTGTTTCCCCATCACATCGCCCAACAAACAAAAAAATTATTAAAACCCCAACAGTTTTTGTTTTCTTCCCCTCAAAATACGAATGTTTCGTTTTATCGGAATGTTTGCAACGAAAATTTTTCGTAGCCAAAAACTCGTTCGCATTCGAGTGTTCACGCAGCGTGAATGTCAAATTCACAAAGAGAAAATAGAATTCACGATGTACGGAATTTACAATGTATATACGTACGTATATGTGCGTCGTGCGGATAATACCTGGGTGTATTTACTTATTTATACGCGCATGTGTTATACATTATACATAAGGCGTGTATGAAATACACCGAGCTATATAGGAGAGGGATAACGCGTTGTACGGAATTCGTAATGCGCGAATGGAAACGAAAGAGACAGGTTTTGACCCGATTTCTATAGTCACGGCCAGGGTCACAGACACTGGCCTTCGACCGCTTCGCAAAATGCTTCAACTGTATTCCTCAGTACGATATTGGCAACAAAAAACTCATTGAAAAAAAAAAAAAAAAACAAGAACAGAATCCTTCCCGTCTCGTCCACATAATTACTACGATGTGTACAAGTTGTGGCTTTCAATCTTTCTTCTGGCCGAACTTTCTATGATATCTTTCCAAATCTCCCCCACATATCAACGATTTATCACTGACGATTCGCAGCAATCATAAGTTCAGGCTCCTGGGGGAATTCATGTTTCGCGATTCAGGCTATTATTCTCACATCGAATTTTCGGCCTCACTCGTTCGTGTCGTGGGTGTTCATCATCTTTCAATCTTTCTCATATCTGGCCTTTCTTTAATTGTTTTTTAAAATCAACAATTTATCAGGGACAATTCGCGTGAATGGAGTTCAATGATGGCTTATTGCCGGAACTTGCTATTTGGGCTATCTCTTATCCCGATTTAATACAGCCACGCTAAATGATTGATCGTAGAACTCGCTTAATTTCTTTTTAATTGCTTGAATGCTTTCGTATCAGATCGGATGTTGTTATCGCTTCTTTCGAGTATATTTAACATTTCGAGTGTATATTTATACTTGAAACATATAAAAAAAAAAGAGAGTTAAGGAGGGAAACCCCTTTACAATGTTCAAAAAATCGATTTTTTTTTCACATATTTCGAAAGTTCTGAGCGTTTTCCGCTAGATGTCTTTAGTGAGCTATATCTTACGATGTATATATCGCATCGGGTCATACTATACGGCCATTTAAAAGTGACATTATGCTTCAAAAAAAGTTCTTTGACAGTTATGTGTTTGGTGAAGCCAGTTGTGTATTACAGCGTTCCAAAATGGAGGTAAAAAAAGAGAAAAATCGATACATTCTTCAGTATCACTACGACCAAGGTGAAAAGGCGGAACAGGCGGCCAAAAAAAATTGTGCTGTTTATGGAGCCAATACAGTATCGGATGCAACAGCAAAGCGGTGGTTCCAACGATTCCGTTCTGGTAATATGGACGTCGAAGATGAGGCACGCTCTGGTAGGCCAATCGTCGAAAATGTCGATAAAATCATGGAAATCGTCGAGTCGGACCGGCATGTGAGCACTTATTCCATTGCCCAGGAACTGAAAATTAGCCAGAAAACCGTTCGGAACCATTTGCATAAGGCTGGTCTCAAGAAGAAGCTCGATGTATGGGTGCCACACGAATTGACGCAAAAGAACCTTTTGGACCAAATTGATGCCTGCGATTCTTTGCTGAAACGTAAAGAAATCGACCCATTTTTGAAGCGGATGATGACTGGCGATGAAAAATGGGTCACATACGAGAACAACAGCCCAAAAAGATCATGGTCCAATCGCGGTGAGCCGGCCCAAACGATCGCCAAGCCCGGATTAACGGTCAAGAAGGTTTTGCTGTGTGTTTGGTGGGATTGGAAGGGATTCATCTACTATGAGCTGCTCCCATCGGGCCAAACACTCAATTCAGACCTCTACTGTCAACAACTGACCAGATTAAAGCAGGCGATCAACCAGAAGCGGCCAGAATTGGGTGTTGTGTTCCATCAAGACAACGCCAGGCCGCACACATCTTTAACGACGCGCCAGAAGCTCCGAGAGCTTGTATGGGAGCGAAAAAACGCTCAGAACTTTTTACTTCATCTAATATATTGAGAGTATATTGGAAAATCGAAAAACCGAAATATGAAATATTTACTAAGTTATAACACATAGTCAAGCGCTATGTGTTATAACTTGGATATCTTCGAAACTATAAGGTTCACAGAAATATTTGCTGAAATGAAATTGCACAGTACGAAAGGGGCCATCCGATAGGGATAATAATTTTTTTGCAGGTGGAGGTACTTCGGACATTTTAAGGTCAACTCCATTTTTTTAAATGGATCGGTATATTTTTTTTCTGTATCATGAAAGAGGAGCTTAAAACGAGTTCAACGACCTATAACATAAGGTCATTGAAGGTCATGGAAAGTACAGAAAGGCGTTTATCTTTACTATAAACGTAGTAATTTTATTTACTACCGAAACTGTAAGTATTATCGCCTTTCTGTACTTTCTATGACCTTCAATGACCTTATGTTATAGGTCGTTGAACTCGTTTTAAGCTCCTCTTTCATGATACAAAAAAAAACGGAGTTGACCTTCAAATGTCCGAAGTACCTCCACATGCAAAAAAACTATTATCGCTATCGGATGGCCCCTTCCGTACTGTGCAATTTCATTTCAGCAAATATTTCTGTGAACCTTATATTTTCGAAGATATTCAAGGTGCTAATAGTTATTGGACCACCCTGTATATCAAAAAATCCTACGTACTTCTATAGCTATTCTTATATATAATCGAAAAAACTTTAGTGTCTCATCATAACTCAAAAATTATAGGAGCTGTTGGTCCGGCCGTTGAACTTCCAGAAATAAAGGCGTCATCGGAAAAATGCTGCACAGTCGCCATTTTGACAAGTATCGCTGTGAAAAAATAATTTTGTATAGTCAATTACGTGTATAATAAAATCCCTATTTTGTAATTCCGATTTATGTTATGGTTTCGCTGAAAAAAAAATCACAAAATATGCCCTTTTTTTGCCTCTAGAGTGGCCTAAGGCCTTAAGTCGAAATTTTATTTTTTATTACTTGGCGTCTAGACGCTGCTGTGTCCTTTGCTGTATATAGTTTTGTATCAGATTGGAGGTTGATATTCTCTACTATATGCTATATATACCGAATTAGAACATTCGAAAAAAATAAAGTACAACCTCAATATTCTCGAGTTCACAGAAACGTATAGCCGAATCGAGGCCTCCTTGATACTCATCTCGAGGATATTCATTCGAACAATCCTATACCATCACAGTACACCACGACGGTGATAATCTTTATCATTCTGCTGCTGCTGCTGTTGCTGCTGTGGCTTCGTGTCTCGTTACGAGACTTTCCCGAAAGTCTCGTGTTTACGGTTAAAATATTGCACAAGGTTGAGCTCCGCTATGTAAGCTCTCGCGCGCGCGCAAAATTGTCGCGCCATATTAGCATTGGAGCCAGCAGAAGGAATCTGCCCCCCCCCCCTCTCTCGTTCTCTTTCTCTCTCTGGCTCTCTCAACAACTTCCCTCCCATGGGTGAACACGCGCAAAAGTGGCACACGGGTTTCAAGACCTACTTTATCACACGGTCACGTTCGCGCGGTCATAGGTTGCAATTCACTCGTTATACGTTCCACCGGTTCGAACTTCGAGAAACAGAGGATGTCGTAGGGATAATGAGGATCGACGAGAAGAAATCTTATTCAAGGCGAATTTACAGTTTTTTCATTCCGATTGCTTTGCAATTTATTTCGAAGCAAAGGATCAGAATGGAATTGCATCAAGCTTTATCCTCACGGTAAATTTGCAGTAGAACACTGCATACGTTTGAAAATCGTGGACGCTCTCGATGACCTTCGGCCTTTTCTTCCAACCATTCTCGTCGTTCAACACCGTAATTGGTATACGGTCTCGAGAATGTAAGGTTATTTGACGGAAAATGGTAATTATCTTGATTCGGAATGGAAACTAACACGGGGATTGTGCGGGTAAATAGATCAGTGAGAGAGCTTTCATGGAAAATCGAGCTGCACTGGGCCATGGCCACAGGACCAGCCCGGGCAACTAGGTAATGTATATAGTATAGGTACACACGTATAAATACAATTTTTTTTAATACCTAATAAATAATAGAAGTGTATTTGGAAAAAAAAAATATTCAAGGGACGCCTATTAGTCTAGAGCCGGTGCGGAAAATTGACAGGGCATCCTTAATACAATTCGGGGCCTTGTTTGTGGATTCCAAAGTAGGATATTCCGGAAAAGAGCCGGACCGGGCGCCTATTAGGGAATGGTAGGGTAGGTACTTTGACGAAAACTATGGTCTAAGTACGGAGACCAAGTAAGGGCCTTAAAGGTGTGTAGTTGTAGATTCCCCAGTAGCGATTCCCCAATAATACCAGACTTTGCTATTATAGGGGCAAATCAGTATAAATTGCTTGACTAAAGAATTTGTGGCATAATAATTATCGAGATCGATCAAATATAATAATTAAACTATGCGTTTAGTTGACGAGCTGTGATGCATTGAACCAACACGCATGCAGTGCGTTCATTGGAACAACGCGGGATCATACGTGTCAAAATATGCGACAGAATTCTAAGCCTCAAATGTATGGAAATAGCACATTTTTATTTTCACAGTGCACACACACGCACGTACGCATATGGCTGCAACAATTTTTATGAGACACAGATGAGGCAATTTTTAAGGCCCTGGTTATTTTGCCTCCAATGGCCCTCGGTAACAAAGTGCGACCGGCCACTGATGGCCCATGTGAGGCTTCCAGACTGGGGCCTTAAGGCCTTAGGCCACTCTAGGATTTTCCAAAAATCGATTTTTTTTTTTGTTAAAAATGTACCTTAGTACCTATAAAACTATATTCCAAAAGTTATTGTCACTCTACGTATTGTTACAATTAATTGTCACACTTCCAAATTCAATCGCGGTGGTCACACTTGGGTCTATTCTATCCAGTCAGTTTTCAAAAAAATATCGTGACCAAACTATCCGTCCGAAGTGGTTGAAAAAATTACAAAACATGCTTTGAACTTTCTAGATGATGTACACTGGTAGTCTCTACACTGGTAGTCTCCCTCACATTGACGAAATTTCTATTTTCATTTCAAATAACTTTCGTAGCGTATATGGTTAGGAAAAAAATGTACTGTTAAATATTCGTGCCCGTTCGAAGAAGTTCGATGAGCCCGGAAGTCAGTCATCGTTCTCGTCAAAAAATAATGCGAACGGTCTTAGAAAAGTGTGGTGCCCGATACCAAACGTACCAGCCGTGAAATTACCGAGTCGATGACGCATCGAGTCCATCGTTCGGTGTCAAAAGTCGCTAATGTGTGAGATTCTCTCTCTCTCTCTCTATCCCTCTCTGTCTACTTTCACAATAGGTGGCTCAAATTTTTAGGCGATGGGAAATCCATTCTCCGTCCGTCTCTCCCGCACCTGCGTACCTCTTCGCGTCGTTCGTACCGTCGTCGACTGCCAGAGATGGATACGGCGGAGGGAATAATCATAACCGTTGGCAGTAGTACGACCGATGACCGCGTGATGGCGCTTGGGCGCGGCTCTCTCGCAAACGGTGGAGCGTCCGAACGAGCATATAACAGGCGAACGATGCTAGCAACGTTACTCTGGTTTCCCTTCAATACACGTATAAATCTTTCGCCTTTTACTAAAGATTTCCGTGGAGGGGAACAATTGATGAGTCTACAATACTAATTTTTTGTGTGCCCGGCGTAAGCTGGGTCGTAAACGAATACAAACAAAATCTTGCAGATCAACAGAGAGAGAGTCTATTCTTGAACATTTTTCTCTGTAAGAATAGCTTACATTGACGGAACGTTCGTTGATGGTGTTTGTAGGTATTTTCATTAGTGAATATTTCGGGAGTGGTGTTTTTGTGGTATATCCGTATTTTCGGGTGTTTGTCATACAGAGACTTCTGAAACCATTTCTTGTATATTTCGACAAACGATTTTTTGGGTAAATGAAAAAAAATGGATTCTTATATTTTATTACTAGCCGCGATCGCATAGGCGGAAATAAAATTGTGGCAAATATTTATTAAAGTTGAGAAAATTGTTTTTTACATTCAGTCCCTTTATTTAAAAAGGAAAAGTTATTTTGTGAATTTGTTCCCTTTGGATTGTTCCAAAATCCTAGAGTGGTGTTATCGCTCAAGGCCTTAGGGCCACTCTAGGATTTTCCAAAAATCGATTTTTTTGTTAAAAATGTACTTAGTACCTATAAAATTATATTCCAAAAGATTATGGGTGTAAAAAATCTCTACTCGATTTTCGAATTCTAGCGCAACCCCTACAGATTCATGTCGTGACATTCTACTAACTTTAAACGCTTTTATCTCAAAACTACATTTTTCAAGTCGGCCGGACTCAAAACTCAAACAAATTTCAACCGATTCATTTGAAATTTTAACTGTATATTTAGAATTACATTTTCTGATGCACTAGTAGGATTTTTTTTATTATATTGCATAGTTCCTTTTTTATAAACAATTTTCGGATGATTTTCTCATGGCATTTTATACTTTCTGTTTTAGAAATGCGCCCTTTTAACAAAAAGCAATATATAAAAAAAAATCCTACGTACTTCTATAGATATTTTTATATACAGGATGGTCCAATAACAATTAGCACCTTGGATATCTTCGAAACGATAAGGTTCACAGAAATATTTGCTGAAATGAAATTGCTCAGTATGAAAGGGGCCATCCGATAACGATAATAGTTTTTTTGCAGGTGGAGGTACTTCGGACATTTGAAGGTCAACTCCAATTTTTTAAATGGATCGGTATGTTTTTTTTTCTGTATCATGAAAGAGGAGCGTAAAACGAGTTCAACGACCTACAACATAAGGTCATTGAAGGTCATATAAAGTACAGAAAGGCGTTTATCTTACTTACGTAGTAATTTTATTTACTACCGAAACTGTAAGTATTATCGCCTTTCTGTACTTTCTATGACCGTCAATGACCTTATGTTATAGGTCGTTGAACTCGTTTTAAGCTCCTTTTTCATGATACAGAAAAAAAAACATACCGATCCATTTAAAAACATGGAGTTGACCTTCAAATGTCCGAAGTACCTCCACCTGCAAAAAAACTATTATCGCTATCGGATGGCCCCTTTCGTACTGTGCAATTTCATTTCGGCAAATATTTCTGTGAACCTTATAGTTTCGAAGATATCCAAGGTGCTAATAGTTATTGGACCACCCTGTATAATCGAAAAACTTTAGTGTCTCATCATAAATAAAAAAATTATAGGAGCTATTGATCCAACCGTTGACCTTCCAGAAATAAAGGCGTCATCGGAAAAATGCTGCACCGTCGCCATTTTGACATGTATCGCTGTGAAAAAATAATTTTGTATAGTCAATTATGTGTATAATGAAACCCCTATTTTGTAATTCCGATTTATTTTATGGTTTCGCTGGAAAAAAAAACCACAAAATATGCCCTTTTTTTGCCTATAGAGTGGCCGAAAGGCCTTAAGGCGTTAGACCACCTTGGCTCTCGGAAAAATATGTATGAAAATACAATTTTTTTGACGCGACAATTAAATATATCCCGATCAGTGTATGGGGGGGGGGGGGGGGGGGGGGGGGCTATTTGACCCGGCCAGAAATTTCAACCGTCCCTAGTATACTTTTTTTCACGAGTTCATTTGTTTATTATTATTCTTAATTCGGTGAAAGTTATATTTTAATTAATTGCTTTGTAAAGTAGAAGCCTTAAGCATGGAACATGATTTTTTTCAGATATTTAGGAAGACGTTTTCGAGTATTTTTAAGCATGAAGTCAATTTGACCCCCCCCCCCCCCCCCCCCCCCCCCCCCCGCCCCTACACACACTTAAGTAGTGCAAAAAAGCGCTCTACTGATCGGGATATAAAACAGTTTCTACTTTTAAAAAATACATTATATTTTTTCGAACAAAATTGAAAAAAAAACGCGCAGAAAACATTAAAAATGGCGGAAATATAAGTCGGTTATTAGGACCCTCTTTAAAAAATTCCTGTCGATGGTGGAATTGTTTTCTTTGTCAGGCATCGATTGAAAAATAAAAAATAAAATTTCTCTTGTAAAGACTGCAGTATCCGAGTTCCAGCCCTGCTATAAGGATTGCCCGTGCAGAAAGAAACTTAGGGATACCTAAGTTTCAATCAGATCCTGATTGGAATATGATACGGATTCCCTAGAAGGGGTATCCTCATCGAAATCCTGATTTTTAGCATTTTTTTCCGGCATCTTGCAATAATAAATATGGTTTAAACAATCTAATCTTTCCAACTTCAGGTTCATGTTTTAATAAATTATATTATGTAAACGTGTTCCAAATTTGAAGATAATCCATCAATTAGTTTTTGAGTTACGATTACCGCAAATTGAAAAAATGTCGTTTCGCGAAAAACACGTTTAAAGTTTCACAAACGAAAAACTCAAAGTCAAATGTGTTTAATTAAATGATAAAGTGTCTTACCGATTAATCAGCGATTCCAGCACCATACAGCAGTCCTTCCTCTTCCTCACGCAACTCATTTGAAACTTGCATTTCCTCTTTACGAGCTTTTCGAGCTTCTTTTGTCGCTAATAAACTTTTTCTATTTTGCCAAGCCACGCGCATCTGATCCATTTGCTCGGCATATCCGTAGCTCTGCCTGCCAACTAGGATTTGCAGTTCATTCATAACCATGAGTAGGGCTGAATTTCCTTCATTGAATAAAATAGCAGCAAGAAATGCCGCTACATCGATTATTTTGTACCCCGAATGGAGATGTTTTGGAACTAATCGCCAAACGGTCGAGTTTGGGTTTGTTTGGGTTATGAAAACCCAAAAAAACCCACACAAACTACCTAACTGAGCGCTCGTGGATACCTGAGCGCGCATGGTAGTCGAGCAGAGAGTCTTTATCATTTATATACATACCGTTAGAAGGAATCTGAATATCGTTTTGAAATTTTCAGGGTGTATTCTTAAGATATTTTGCTAACGATTTATGAAACAAAAAAAATGATTTTTTGAAGATTTGCGAGCGTTACATTTCGCTCCCGGATCTGATCCGATGTCCGACTGGATCCCGATTGAGAAACAAGGATCCTAGTCCGAATCGGACTGTATCCATGACAATATTTCTGCACAGGTGGAAGAACAATCCTCAGCACTGTGTGGCTTCCCAAGGAACTAATTTTGAGAGAGACATTATTGAATTGTAATTCTACACGAATAAAAACATTGAAAAAAAAAAGATCAGTCTCATTACCTTAATTTACACATCCACGATGATTTTACCACATAATCGTCATCACCATTTTCGTTATCAATGTTCCCCTTCCCCTCTTCTCACTCATTACATCGCGGACTAGCATCTCAGAACTATCTTACGATTCATGTTCCACTAAGCTGGAATTCTCAATCATAACGGAAAAAAATGCATTCCAAGGCATCGGTACACACGCGCGCGCGCACATATAGCATTACGTGTGTGAGCCTACAAGCGAGAGCCTTGTGATCTGGGCTAATTCATTTCCGGGATAACGAATCTCTCACGCGTTTCTCAATCCCAGACACAACAACTGAATTGATCGCGATAATTTTTTTCTTCTTCTTCTTATTATAAGATCGACCTCTCATTTGATCGTTACACTTCTTAAAATGCATTGTTATGGTAAATTAACATTTACCGTACGAGAAAACTTCTTGAAAAATAAGCAAGTTCACGTCAGCTTGGACACGTCATATCCGGACACGAACATTCCTACTGTCGAAAGTCTGACACCCGGTGAGAGGGAGTGCGGGGGCGGGGCTGAACACCTCTGGGTGGATATGCCGAGATTACGAGGATTTACGAGAAAACGCAGAGAGGCGTAAACTACTCTTTGGAAAATAAATACATGTGGTAAGAAAATGCATAGAGTGCTTGGTATGTGACGTGGACTTACGTATGCATACAAATATACGTTTACGTGTGGTATATGACTCGTGTATGTAAGAGTTGCAGACGACGGCGAT
This sequence comes from Ophion ventricosus, assembly GCA_963932345.1. NCBI lineage: Eukaryota > Metazoa > Arthropoda > Insecta > Hymenoptera > Ichneumonidae > Ophion > Ophion ventricosus. The sequence continues at coordinate 5,838,699 of OZ010714.1, read as the reverse complement.
GAAGATGAAGAAGGGAACGTTAAAGGTCTGCTGACCTACTTTTTGGCGAAGTGGATGCTGCGCGGCGACCTCTTAGGGTCAGATGGTCCTGGTAGCTGTCGCCCCCAAATCTCTTTTCTCCCACGGTAAGGACTAAAGTATTGCTGTGTATATATAGATATATATGTATATATTTACAGGGTGACCCGAGAAGTGACCTCCAAAGGGAAAATCTAGATGCCACGTATCAATACCTATCCGAATCAACTACCCCCCCTGCCCCTTTGTATGTTCTACGATCTATTTAGATTTCGAGGAGAAAGCATAGTTCGAGTTTTTCTGTACATAGATTTTAATTTTTTTCTCTGTTGTGTATGTAGGGTAGGGAGGGGCATGTTGAGCACTCGGGTAAGTTGGGCAATCTAAAAATCTGGATAACTAAGCACCGCACGCGGGTGCATCAAATGGTGAAAAAAGAGGTATGAGGGATAGGAACACATCACGTCATCGCACGTTGCCATGCGGCGCACGAGACGTTAACACGGGACGTTTCCTTATTTTTGCAGCCAAAAGTAAAAACAACGTGATAGAAAGATTTTATTCTACCATTGTATGAGAAAGAATATTTCAAAGTTCATTGCAATTGATGTTAATGTTTCAAAATCTAACTAATTAACAAGCAACTGTTGGTTTATTACTGCATTGTACTAAATCATGTTGCATACGTCTGATTGTTTAATGCAATTCTTACTTTGCCCAACTTACCTCGTACTCATGCTCAACTTACCCCACTGTCGGGGCAGGTTGAGCAAATATGGCTTGAGTCATTTGAGAGCGATTATCTGTGAAACAATAAGGATAACAGGAATTTCGTCTACAGACTTTTTGTTTCCCAGATAAATTTTCTATCGATCAAAGTAGGTTTCATTTTTATGGGGCAGACTGTTAAGGAATTACAGGCCGATAATTCCAAACTTGCTCAACATGCCCCTCCCTATCCTACGTTCCTTTTAGAAGTTTTTGGAAGCAATTGGAAGTTATTTTGACTAGTATATATTTTTAATCATCTGAACTTTGACTGATCCTTTCAAATCTATTTTTATCAACTTTTGATAAAAATCTAAGGCATTTACGTTAGTGCTCAGTTGGCCATTTATCTAGCGCCTTTAACCCTTTGGCTGTGAGTGACAGAAATATGGGCGGAAAAAAGTCGTGCCGTTTTCACTCTTCGGACCACCCTGTAAATATATATTATATATATCGGGTGAAGTAAAAAGTTCTGAGCGTTTTCCGCTAGATGTCTTTAGGGTGGCATATCTCGCGATGTATACATCGCATCGGGTCATACTATACGGCGATTTAAAGGTGACATTAGGCTTCAAACGAAGTTCTTTGACAGTTTTGTCTTTGGTGAAGCCAGTTGTGTGTTACAGCGTTCCAAAATGGAGGTAAAAAAAGAGAACATTCGATACATTCTTCAGTACCACTACGACCAAGGTGAAAAGGCGGAGCAGGCGGCCAAAAAAAATTGTGCTGTTTATGGACCCAATACAGTATCGAATGCAACAGCAAAGCGGCGGTTGCAACGATTCCGTTCTGGTAATATGGACGTCGAAGATGAGGCAAGTTCTGGTAGGCCAATCGTCGAAAATGTCGATAAAATCATGGAAATCTTCGAGTCGGACCGGCATGTGAGCACTTATTCCATTTCCCAGGAACTGAAGATTAGCCAGAAAACCGTTCGGAACCATTTGCATAAGGCTGGTCTCAAGAAGAAGCTCGATGTATGGGTGCCACACGAATTTACGCAAAAGAACCTGTTGTACCGAATTGATGCCTGCGATTCTTTGCTGAAACGTAACGAAATCGACCCATTTTTGAAGCGGATAGTGACTGGCGTTGAAAAATGGGTCACATATGAGAACAACAGCCGAAAAAGATCGTGGTCCAATCGCGGTGAGCCGGCCCAAACGATCGCCAAGTCCGAATTAACGGCCAAAAAGGTTTTGCTGTGTGTTTGGTGGGATTGGAAGGGAATCATCCACTATGAGCTGCTCCCATCTGGCCAAACCCTCAATTCAGACCTCTACTGTCAACAACTGACCAGATTGAAGCAGGTGATCGACCAGAAGCGGCCAGAATTGGCCAATAGGAAGGGTGTTGTGTTCCATCAAGACAACGCCAGGCCGCACACATCTTTAACGACGCGCTAGAAGCTCCGAGAGCTTAGATGGGAGGTTCTATCGCACCCGCCGTATAGTCCAGATCTGGCACCAAGCGATTATCACCTTTTCAAGCATTTGCAAAATTTTCTTGATGGTACAAAACTGGCCTCAAGAGATGCTTGTGCAAATGAGCTGCCAAGTTTTTTATCATTAGGGACGAGGACTTCTTCAATCGCGGAATTATGAAATTGCCTTCAAAATGGATAAAAGTTATCGAACAAAACGGCGCATATTTGATCTAAATCGGATAATCCTAACTATGTTAATTTCATCGTCGAAATAAAGCGAAAAAACGCTCAGAACTTTGTACTTAATCTAATATATATATATATATATACAGGGTGATTCATAATAGGTGACGCACTCTGAATTGGCGGGTTCAGGGGGTGCCCGGAGTGTAATTGTCAAGGCTTTTTTGTTTCCGTCGAATAGATTTTGAATGGGAAGCATTAGAATTTGGGCGTTCGATGCATTGTCATAGGACTACAGTCCGCCATGATCGACGCCGCCACTCAGTCCTCGGAGCCGAGCGCGGGGCACGTAGCAGACGACAAGCAAGGCAGATCGGCATCTGTCTCGCTTTTTCTGGTGATGTGACGTTTCGTGTATCGTCTGCTAACGCTTTCCGTCATCTTGGGTGCGCAAGTTCAGAGCGTCAAGCCGCGCGGAACACAAGCGAATGAGCGTGAATTGTCTTTTCGGGTGTCGTCGCCTGTTATTCGTCGCTCTTTCGTCCTTCGTTATTAACTTACTGTCACTCATTGGCATTCTTATTTCTCCTCGATTATACTTGTCGTTTGTCTCATCTTCCCTTACGTCTGCGCATTCTTTCGCTTTTCCGTCGATCCACTCTCAACGACATTATCAGCATCTGAACTATGCAAGTGTGATCTGCTGATAGATAGGCGTTATTTCTAGGTACTTTCTGGGTAGTATACTATGGGATTTGTATTGTTCGATGTATTCGAAAAGAGTTCTGGCTTCTAACTGTTGTCAAATAATTGTAAAAAAAATTTATCAGTATCTTAACTATGCAAGTGTGATCTGCTGATGGATAGGCGTTAGTTCTAGGTACTTTCTGGGTAGTATACTATGGGATTTGTATTGTTCGATGTATTCGAAAAGAGTTCTGGCTCCTAACTGTTGTCAAATAATTGTAAAAAAAAATTATCAGCATCTGAACTATGCAAGTGTGATCTGCTGATAGATAGGCGTTATTTCTAGGTACTTTCTGGGTAGTATACTATGGGATTTGTATTGTTCGATGTATTCGAAAAGAGTTCTGGCTTCTAACTGTTGTCAAATAATTGTAAAAAAAATTTATCAGCATCTTAACTGTGCAAGTGTGATCTGCTGGTGGAGAGGCGTTAGTTCTAGGTACTTTCTGGGTAGGATACTATGGAATTTGTATTGTTCGATGTATTCGAAAAGAGTTCTGGCTCCTAACTGTTGTCAAATAATTGTAAAAAAAAATTATCAGCATCTGAACTATGCAAGTGTGATCTGCTGATAGATAGGCGTTATTTCTAGGTACTTTCTGGGTAGTATACTATGGGATTTGTATTGTTCGATGTATTCGAAAAGAGTTCTGGCTTCTAACTGTTGTCAAATAATTGTAAAAAAAAATTATCAGCATCTTAACTATGCAAGTGTGATCTGCTGATGGATAGGCGTTAGTTCTAGGTACTTTCTGGGTAGGATACTATGGTATTTGTTTCGTATGATGTATTCGAAAAGAGTTCTGGCTTCTAACTGTTGTCAAATAATTGTAAAAAAAAATTATCAGCATCTTAACTATGCAAGTGTGATCTGCTGATGGATAGGCGTTAGTTCTAGGTACTTTCTGGGTAGGATACTATGGTATTTGTTTCGTATGATGTATTCGAAAAGAGTTCTGGCTTCTAACTGTTGTCAAATAATTGTAAAAAAAATTTATCAGCATCTTAACTATGCAAGTGTGATCTGCTGATGGATAGGTGTTAGTTCTAGGTACTTTCTGGGTAGGATACTATGGAATTTGTATTGTACGATGTATTCGAAAAGAGTTCTGGCTCCTAACTGTTGTCAAATAATTGTAAAAAAAATTATCAGCATCTGAACTATGCAAGTGTGATCTGCTGATAGATAGGCGTTATTTCTAGGTACTTTCTGGGTAGTATACTATGGGATTTGTATTGTTCGATGTATTCGAAAAGAGTTCTGGCTTCTAACTGTTGTCAAATAATTGTAAAAAAAATTTATCAGCATCTTAACTATGCAAGTGTGATCTGCTGGTGGATAGGCGTAAGTTCTAGGTACTTTCTGGGTAGTATACTATGGAATTTGTATTATTCGATGTATTCGAAAAGAGTTCTGGCTCCGAACTGTTGTCAAATAATTGTAAAAAAAAATTATCAGCATCTGAACTATGCAAGTGTGATCTGCTGATAGATAGGCGTTATTTCTAGGTACTTTCTGGGTAGTATACTATGGGATTTGTATTGTTCGATGTATTCGAAAAGAGTTCTGGCTTCTAACTGTTGTCAAATAATTGTAAAAAAAATTTATCAGCATCTTAACTATGCAAGTGTGATCTGCTGATGGATAGGCGTTAGTTCTAGGTACTTTCTGGGTAGGGTACTATGGTATTTGTTTCGTATGATGTATTCGAAAAGAGTTCTGGCTTCTAACTGTTGTCAAATAATTGTAAAAAAAATTTATCAGCATCTGAACTATGCAAGTGTGATCTGCTGATGGATAGGCGTTAGTTCTAGGTACTTTCTGGGTAGGATACTATGGTATTTGTTTCGTATGATGTATTCGAAAAGAGTTCTGGCTTCTAACTGTTGTCAAATAATTGTAAAAAAAATTTATCAGCATCTTAACTATGCAAGTGTGATCTGCTGATGGATAGGCGTTAGTTCTAGGTACTTTCTGGGTAGGATACTATGGAATTTGTATTGTTCGATGTATTCGAAAAGAGTTCTGGCTCCTAACTGTTAGCAAATAATTGTAAAAAAAAATTATCAGCATCTGAACTATGCAAGTGTGATCTGCTGATAGATAGGCGTTATTTCTAGGTACTTTCTGGGTAGGATACTATGGAATTTGTATTGTTCGATGTATTCGAAAAGAGTTCTGGCTCCTAACTGTTGCCAAATAATTTTAAAATAAAATTATCAGCATCTGAACTATGCAAGTGTGATCTGCTGATGGATAGGCGTTGGTTCTAGGGACTTTCTGGGTAGGATACTATGGTATTTGTTTCGCATGATATATTCGAAAAGAGTTCTGGCTTCTTACTGTTGTCAAATAATTGTAAACAAATTTTATCAGCATCTTAACCATGCAAGTGTGATCTGCTGATGGATAGGCGTTAGTTCTAGGTACTTTCTGGGTAGTATACTATGGGATTTGTATTGTTCGATGTATTCGAAAAGAGTTCTGGCTTCTAACTGTTGTCAAACAATTGTAAAAAAAATTTATCAGCATCTTAACTATGCAAGTGTGATCTGCTGATGGATAGGCGTTAGTTCTAGGTACTTTCTGGGTAGGATACTATGGAATTTGTATTGTTCGATGTATTCGAAAAGAGTTCTGGCTCCTAACTGTTAGCAAATAATTGTAAAAAAAAATTATCAGCATCTGAACTATGCAAGTGTGATCTGCTGATAGATAGGCGTTATTTCTAGGTACTTTCTGGGTAGGATACTATGGAATATGTATTGTTCGATGTATTCGAAAAGAGTTCTGGCTCCTAACTGTTGCCAAATAATTTTAAAATAAAATTATCAGCATCTGAACTATGCAAGTGTGATCTGCTGATGGATAGGCGTTGGTTCTAGGGACTTTCTGGGTAGGATACTATGGTATTTGTTTCGCATGATATATTCGAAAAGAGTTCTGGCTTCTTACTGTTGTCAAATAATTGTAAACAAATTTTATCAGCATCTTAACCATGCAAGTGTGATCTGCTGATGGATAGGCGTTAGTTCTAGGTACTTTCTGGGTAGTATACTATGGGATTTGTATTGTTCGATGTATTCGAAAAGAGTTCTGGCTTCTAACTGTTGTCAAACAATTGTAAAAAAAATTTATCAGCATCTTAACTATGCAAGTGTGATCTGCTGATGGATAGGCATTAGTTCTAGGTACTTTCTGGGTAGGATACTATGGAATTTGTATTGTTCGATGTATTCGAAAAGAGTTCTGGCTCCTAACTGTTAGCAAATAATTGTAAAAAAAAATTATCAGCATCTGAACTATGCAAGTGTGATCTGCTGATAGATAGGCCTTATTTCTAGGTACTTTCTGGGTAGTATACTATGGAATTTGTATTGTTCGATGTATTCGAAAAGAGTTCTGGCTTCTAACTGTTGTCAAATAATTGTAAAAAAAATTTATCAGTATCTTAACTATGCAAGTGTGATCTGCTGATGGATAGGCGTTAGTTCTAGGTACTTTCTGGGTAGGATACTATGGTATTTGTTTCCTCTAATGTATTCGAAAAGAGTTCTGGCTTCTAACTGTTGCCAAATAATTGTAAAAAAATGTATCTGCATCTTAACTATGCAAGTGTGATCTGCTGATAGATAGGCGTTATTTCTAGGTACTTTCTGGGTAGGATACTATGGAATTTGTATTGTTCGATGTATTCGAAAAGAGTTCTGGCTCTTAACTGTTGTCAAATAATTGTAAAAAAAATTTATCAGCATCTTAACTATGCAAGTGTGATCTGCTGATGGATAGGCGTTAGTTCTAGGTACTTTCTGGGTAGGATACTATGGAATTTGTATTGTTCGATGTATTCGAAAGAGTTCTGGCTCCTAACTGTTAGCAAATAATTGTAAAAAAAAATTATCAGCATCTGAACTATGCAAGTGTGATCTGCTGATAGATAGGCGTTATTTCTAGGTACTTTCTGGGTAGGATACTATGGAATTTGTATTGTTCGATGTATTCGAAAAGAGTTCTGGCCCCTAACTGTTTTCAAATAATTTTAAAATAAAATTATCAGCATCTGAACTATGCAAGTGTGATCTGCTGATGGATAGGCGTTGGTTCTAGGGACTTTCTGGGTAGGATACTCTGGTATTTGTTTCGCATGATATATTCGAAAAGAGTTCTGGCTTCTTACTGTTGTCAAATAATTGTAAACAAATTTTATCAGCATCTTAACCATGCAAGTGTGATCTGCTGATGGATAGTCGTTAGTTCTAGGTACTTTCTGGGTAGTATACGATGGGATTTGTATTGTTCGATGTATTCGAAAAGAGTTCTGGTTTCTAACTGTTGTCAAACAATTGTAAACAAAATTTATCAGCATCTTAACTATGCAAGTGTGATCTGCTGATGGATAGGCGTTAGTTCTAGGTACTTTCTGGGTAGGATACTATGGAATTTGTATTGTTCGATGTATTCGAAAAGAGTTCTGGCTCCTAACTGTTAGCAAATAATTGTAAAAAAAAATTATCAGCATCTGAACTATGCAAGTGTGATCTGCTGATAGATAGGCGTTATTTCTAGGTACTTTCTGGGTAGGATACTATGGAATTTGTATTGTTCGATGTATTCGAAAAGAGTTCTGGCTCCTAACTGTTTTCAAATAATTTTAAAATAAAATTATCAGCATCTGAACTATGCAAGTGTGATCTGCTGATGGATAGGCGTTGGTTCTAGGGACTTTCTGGGTAGGATACTCTGGTATTTGTTTCGCATGATATATTCGAAAAGAGTTCTGGCTTCTTACTGTTGTCAAATAATTGTAAACAAATTTTATCAGCATCTTAACCATGCAAGTGTGATCTGCTGATGGATAGTCGTTAGTTCTAGGTACTTTCTGGGTAGTATCCGATGGGATTTGTATTGTTCGATGTATTCGAAAAGAGTTCTGGCTTCTAACTGTTGTCAAACAATTGTAAACAAAATTTATCAGCATCTTAACTATGCAAGTGTGATCTGCTGATGGATAGGCGTTAGTTCTAGGTACTTTCTGGGTAGGATACTATGGAATTTGTATTGTTCGATGTATTCGAAAAGAGTTCTGGCTCCTAACTGTTAGCAAATAATTGTAAAAAAAAATCATCAGCATCTGAACTATGCAAGTGTGATCTGCTGATAGATAGGCGTTATTTCTAGGTACTTTCTGGGTAGGATACTATGGAATTTGTATTGTTCGATGTATTCGAAAAGAGTTCTGGCTCCTAACTGTTGTCAAATAATTTTTAAATAAAATTATCAGCATCTGAACTATGCAAGTGTGATCTGCTGATGGATAGGCGTTAGTTCTAGGGACTTTCTGGGTAGGATACTATGGTATTTGTTTCGCATGATATATTCGAAAAGAGTTCTGGCTTCTTACTGTTGTCAAATAATTGTAAACAAATTTTATCAGCATCTTAACTATGCAAGTGTGATCTGCTGATGGATAGGCGTTAGTTCTAGGTACTTTCTGGGTAGTATACTATGGGATTTGTATTGTTCGATGTATTCGAAAAGAGTTCTGGCTCCTAACTGTTGTCAAATAATTGTAAAAAAAAATTATCAGCATCTGAACTATGCAAGTGTGATCTGCTGATAGATAGGCGTTATTTCTAGGTACTTTCTGGGTAGTATACTATGGGATTTGTATTGTTCGATGTATTCGAAAAGAGTTCTGGCTTCTAACTGTTGTCAAATAATTGTAAAAAAAATTTATCAGCATCTTAACTGTGCAAGTGTGATCTGCTGGTGGAGAGGCGTTAGTTCTAGGCACTTTCTGGGTAGGATACTATGGAATTTGTATTGTTCGATCTATTCCAAAAGAGTTCTGCCTCCTAACTGTTGTCAAATAATTATAAAAAAAAATTATCAGCATCTGAACTATGCAAGTGTGATCTGCTGATAGATAGGCGTTATTTCTAGGTACTTTCTGGGTAGTATACTATGGGATTTGTATTGTTGTGATAAATTTTTTTTACAATTATTTGACAACAGTTAGAAGCCAGAACTCTTTTCGAATACATCGAACAATACAAATCCCATAGTATACTACCTAGAAAGTACCTAGAAATAACGCCTATCTATCAGCAGATCACACTTGCATAGTTCAGATGCTGATAATTTTTTTTTACAATTATTTGACAACAGTTAGGAGCCAGAACTCTTTTCGAATACATCGTACAATACAAATTCCATAGTATCCTACCCAGAAAGTACCTAGAACTAACACCTATCCATCAGCAGATCACACTTGCATAGTTAAGATGCTGATAAATTTTTTTTACAATTATTTGACAACAGTTAGAAGCCAGAACTCTTTTCGAATACATCATACGAAACAAATACCATAGTATCCTACCCAGAAAGTACCTAGAACTAACGCCTATCCATCAGCAGATCACACTTGCATAGTTAAGATGCTGATAATTTTTTTTTACAATTATTTGACAACAGTTAGAAGCCAGAACTCTTTTCGAATACATCGAACAATACAAATCCCATAGTATACTACCCAGAAAGTATCTAGAAATAACGCCTATCTATCAGCAGATCACACTTGCATAGTTCAGATGCTGATAATTTTTTTTTACAATTATTTGACAACAGTTAGGAGCCAGAACTCTTTTCGAATACATCGTACAATACAAATTCCATAGTATCCTACCCAGAAAGTACCTAGAACTAACACCTATCCATCAGCAGATCACACTTGCATAGTTAAGATGCTGATAAATTTTTTTTACAATTATTTGACAACAGTTAGAAGCCAGAACTCTTTTCGAATACATCATACGAAACAAATACCATAGTATCCTACCCAGAAAGTACCTAGAACTAACGCCTATCCATCAGCAGATCACACTTGCATAGTTAAGATGCTGATAATTTTTTTTTACAATTATTTGACAACAGTTAGAAGCCAGAACTCTTTTCGAATACATCGAACAATACAAATCCCATAGTATACTACCCAGAAAGTACCTAGAAATAACGCCTATCTATCAGCAGATCACACTTGCATAGTTCAGATGCTGATAATTTTTTTTTACAATTATTTGACAACAGTTAGGAGCCAGAACTCTTTTCGAATACATCGAACAATACAAATTCCATAGTATCCTACCCAGAAAGTACCTAGAACTAACGCCTCTCCACCAGCAGATCACACTTGCACAGTTAAGATGCTGATAAATTTTTTTTACAATTATTTGACAACAGTTAGAAGCCAGAACTCTTTTCGAATACATCGAACAATACAAATTCCATAGTATCCTACCCAGAAAGTACCTAGAACTAACGCCTCTCCACCAGCAGATCACACTTGCACAGTTAAGATGCTGATAAATTTTTTTTACAATTATTTGACAACAGTTAGAAGCCAGAACTCTTTTCGAATACATCGAACAATACAAATCCCATAGTATACTACCCAGAAAGTACCTAGAAATAACGCCTATCTATCAGCAGATCACACTTGCATAGTTCAGATGCTGATAATTTTTTTTTACAATTATTTGACAACAGTTAGGAGCCAGAACTCTTTTCGAATACATCGAACAATACAAATTCCATAGTATCCTACCCAGAAAGTACCTAGAACTAACGCCTCTCCACCAGCAGATCACACTTGCACAGTTAAGATGCTGATAAATTTTTTTTACAATTATTTGACAACAGTTAGAAGCCAGAACTCTTTTCGAATACATCGAACAATACAAATCCCATAGTATACTACCCAGAAAGTACCTAGAAATAACGCCTATCTATCAGCAGATCACACTTGCATAGTTCAGATGCTGATAATTTTTTTTTACAATTATTTGACAACAGTTAGGAGCCAGAACTCTTTTCGAATACATCGAACAATACAAATCCCATAGTATACTACCCAGAAAGTACCTAGAACTAACGCCTATCCATCAGCAGATCACACTTGCATAGTTAAGATGCTGATAAATTTTTTTTACAATTATTTGACAACAGTTAGAAGCCAGAACTCTTTTCGAATACATCATACGAAACAAATACCATAGTATCCTACCCAGAAAGTACCTAGAACTAACGCCTATCCATCAGCAGATCACACTTGCATAGTTAAGATGCTGATAAATTTTTTTTACAATTATTTGACAACAGTTAGAAGCCAGAACTCTTTTCGAATACATCATACGAAACAAATACCATAGTATCCTACCCAGAAAGTACCTAGAACTAACGCCTATCCATCAGCAGATCACACTTGCATAGTTAAGATGCTGATAAATTTTTTTTACAATTATTTGACAACAGTTAGAAGCCAGAACTCTTTTCGAATACATCGAACAATACAAATCCCATAGTATACTACCCAGAAAGTACCTAGAAATAACGCCTATCTATCAGCAGATCACACTTGCATAGATCAGATGCTGATAATGTCGTTGAGAGTGGATCGACGGAAAAGCGAAAGAATGCGCAGACGTAAGGGAAGATGAGACAAACGACAAGTATAATCGAGGAGAAATAAGAAACGCAAGAATGCCAATGAGTGACAGTAAGATAATAACGAAGGACGAAAGAGCGACGAATAACAGGCGACGACACCCGAAAAGACAATTCACGCTCATTCGCTTGTGTTCCGCGCGGCTTGACGCTCTGAACTTGCGCACCCAAGATGACGGAAAGCGTTAGCAGACGATACACGAAACGTCACATCACCAGAAAAAGCGAGACAGATGCCGATCTGCCTTGCTTGTCGTCTGCTACGTGCCCCGCGCTCGGCTCCGAGGACTGAGTGGCGGCGTCGATCATGGCGGACTGTAGTCCCATGACAATGCATCGAACGGCCAAATTCTAATGCTTCCCATTCAAAATCTATTCGACGGAAGCAAAAAAGCCTTGACAATTACACTCCGGGCACCCCCCTGAACCCGCCAATTCAGAGTGCGTCACCTATTATGAATCACCCTGTATATATTTATCTATATACACACACCCACGCTAAGAGATAAAAGTTCACGGTCTTTGCAAAAATGGCCATGATGAAGACAGTACAGCAAAGGTACTATAGCCGCTGGCCGGGAAACCGGAATATAGTCATATTATGATGCTCCACCACTGAGCTATAGTTAGTTTAACTATATCTTCATTTATCATTGGCATAAGTTGTGAGTGCCATGGACTTTTCTCTTACATTATGTGAAGGGGGGGGGGGCTTATTAGACACATATACATATATACAAATACACACACACGATATAGGTGTACAGATTTTTTCTTTCACTTCGTTGATGAAGGCAGCTAGACAATTTGTACATTATTAGCATGATATTTTTTCACGTAATTATTTATGCTGAGATATACGTATTCAGCCTATTGGCTTCGATGGTGCAATAAAAAAACCATTGTAGCATTGATTGTGATTATTTATCGATTCGCTACTACTACGTATATATATATATATAAATGGTGTCCCAAAATTCACGCAAGATTTGAATTTTACGCCATTGTGTGATAAAGGGTTGCCAACGAAAAAAAAGAGACCGTGACAGCCGGCAGTTCAGGTTTATTAAAAATGGAGCGCTACACGGAAGAACAACACGTTTTCACTGTTGAACAATATTTAAAAAATAATGAAGGTTTGGCAGCTACAGTTGCAATTTTCGTACAAAATATGGTCAGAATAGTGATTTAACTTTATCAACTGTGAAGAAATTAATTTAAAAATTCAGGGAGACTAGATCAATTAGTGATTTTGGAGAGTCCGGCCGTCCTTCAACAAGTCGTTCAACAAAAAACATCGAAGCAGTTCGTGAGAGTGTTGCTGAGAGTCCAGGAACATGAATTCGGCACCGTGTTCAAGAATTGGACATTTCGAGAAGCTCTCTACAGCGTATTCTCACGAAAGATTTGCATCTTCATGCTTCATGCTTCAATTGACTCAAGAACCGAAGCCTACTGACAACGCACAGCGAAAAGAGTTCGTTGAATGGATTATGGAACAACAACAAATGGATGCTGATTTTTCGAACAAAATCATCTTTAGCGATGAGGCTCATTTTCATCTTGATGGCTTCATTAATCGACAAAATTGTCGCATTTAGGGTTCAGAAAATGCACGAGTGATTTTTGAGAAACAAATGCATATGCTTATTCCATGCATAACCCTATACTGTATACTTTATGAATCAATGAGAAATTTACAATTTTTCATTAAAAACCTGTCTTTTCTATCAAAATTACTTCTTGCGTGAATTTTGGGACACCCTTTATATATATATATCCTGGTTAAAAGCAGTTAATCTTTTAATTTCACTTCCGCATCATTTTCTACTATTCTCGGTGGCGTTCGCATGCAAACATTAAATATAGAGACAAATACAGCTTAATCGACAGCGCTTACTAAACTACGATCTCATGGTGTTAAGACATGCACCTGTGCGTGTATATATATATATGTATATATATGTGTGTGTGTGTTTGTGTGTGTGTGTGTATGCGTGTGTGTGAGATAATAATAACGTGAATTAAAAAACATTGAAATATGCAATAAGAATAATTGCATATGAAACGCGACCGTACGGTGCTTCGAATTTAGGTTAATTCCCACGTGAATAGTCATCACTCGTGTACAACTTCCGGTGAAGAGGTGTAACTCTTCTCGCATCATATAATCGCACATTGTTATCATCGTTTATCAAGTATCATAGGATTATGTTTCATTTGCATACGAGATGTGAGAAGAAGATGCAGCGGAAGAGCTCGAGGCTACTCCGTTGATTGGTTTATTGGACGTAGCTCGGATTCTTATGATTCGATGGATACGTTGAGCGTGAATTGGACTTCCACGTCGAATAAACCAGTCGTTGGTTTTCTACGGTATTTAGTTGCCTGGATATTTGGAAATTGCGGGTAAGGGAAAAACGATAAAAAAAAATATTCCGCTTCGAAAATTGTCCGTAGAACAGCCTGATGCGCTGGTAGTTAACGTTAAAACGATGTAACCCATCAAAAATACGCTTTCCCCGTATATTTATGTAGGATGGCCCGAAAAGTGACGTCCAAAATGAAAATCTAGATGTCTCGTATCAATACCAATCCTAATGGTATTTAAACTTTTTTTCGTGTTTTTCTGTAGCATAGACTTTTATTCATTTTTTTTCTTTTGTGCACGTACTTTTCTCTTGGAAGTTTTCAAAAGCAATTGGGAGTAATTTTTTTTTGTTGAAACTTTTGATTTCAGGCATTTACGTTAGTGTTCAGTTGGTTATTGATGCATTACTTAATAATGCACTCCATAACGATAACACAAGGCCGAAAAATCGCGAGGAAAACCTGTCCTACAGGAAAACGAGAACGAGGCATCTAGATTTTCCCTTTGGACTCAATTTTTTGGACCATCCTGTATATATAATATAGTTAGTGAGAGGAGAACTTCGAAGCGGGGGGAGACCGTTATCGATTACGCATTCCTTCGTTACCACCTGGGAGTTCGGATATATATATATATATAAATTCTCATTTTATGCTCGTATGAATACCAGCCCGGATGTGCTAACGAAATAACGACGAACTGCAAAAAAATGCATTCGCCTGGACAATTTTCTGGGCAAATCGTCGATTTTACGATCGAAAGAACGAACAATATATTGATTCGTCCACATTAATTTCTTATAATTGTTATTTCTTCGCCCCGAAGCCTACCTGTGAAAAAGTGGGCTGGTCAGGAGAATTCCCTTGCAACGAAAAAAACCGCTAAAATACGGAGCATGAGTTTTTTTTTATCCAATTTATTCTACTTAACTGCTGTGAAAGTTTTTTTTTTACAGGCTCCAATGTGCGAACCGTAGCAATTTTTTTTGAAAATACTAGAGGAAAAATCATCAGCCGAATTATGATCAAAGAGAGTAGGTAGATTTTCGTTTGTTTGGCTGATTTTGTATGTTGTTAAAATAGAAAAAAAAATGTTTCTTCCCAGTTTGCAAAGAAAATCAAACGATGAGGATGATTGGATCGGCGGAAGACATTTTCTTTTATTCTGCTTTTGTTCGCCTCGGTATCTGGATCTCGAAATCGTTTTGATGCTGCATACGTGTGGAGGAAAATGAATTTTAATGTGGTAAATATAGGGAAAAAACGCGTGCTCCGTAATTACACTTATGCATACAAACTGGAATAATTATAGCTGCGCAAGAACCACGGATTTAACTCACCGCTTGATTATCCTTTCGTAATACTTTTATTGTGGTTTTTATT